>CM077015.1:124890252-125490252 GCA_039090855.1 Macrothele yani | reverse complement strand
CGTCTCTGCACCTTACGTAAGCACTGGAAGGATGCATTGATCAAACACTCTTCTTTTATGACATAATGGCATATTGCTCTTGAAAATTATGCTGTTTCCTATAAAAGCTCTCCAGGCAAGTTTTGTACGCCAATTAATTTCTTCATCAATGTGACCCTCACTTGATATCTGCTGTCCAAGATAAACGTACGTGTCTGTCCTCTCCAGCTTTTCTTTTTCAATCGATTAATCTTCATTTCTTGTAAAAGCATTTAACATCACTTTTGTCTTCTGAAAGTTCATTTTTATTCCCACTTATTTACTTTTGTCAGCAAGTTACTGGATCATTCTCTGCAGCTCTGATGGGGTAGTTGCAAAAATGACTATGTCATCAGCAAAACGAAAGTGGGTTAGATAATCTCCATTAATCTTTATTCCTTTGTTTTCCCAGTTCAGTGATTGAAAGCTATTTTCCAATGTGGCGTTAAAGAGCTTCGGAGATATGGTGTCACCTTGTCTCACTCCTTTTCCAATTTTTATGTGTGTTGTATTTTCAAACAGCCGAATCTTTGCTCTTGCATTTTCATAGATGTTATTAATAATATTAATGTATGCATCTTCAATACCGCATGATTTCCAAGCCATTGTAACTGCTGATTGGCTTTTTCATATTCGATAAAAGCCATGCACAATGGAAGTTCATATTCCTTTGCTTTTTCAATTAGTTCTCTCAGTACGTGGATATGATCTATTGTGATGTAGCAAATCCTGAATCCAGCTTGTTCTCTCAGTTGAGCCATGTCCAGTGTTACCTTCAAACGGTGTGAAAGAACTTTAGAGAAGATTTTAATAAACCACTGATAGGAGGCTGATAGGTATGTAGTTCCTGAGATCTTCAATGTCACATTTTTTATGTAGCAGGATCCTTGTAGCGTTGTTCCAATCCTCAGGAATCTTCTGTTCATTAAGGCATCGAGTGAAAATTTGGGCGAGTACTGTTTCGATTTCTCCACTTGCTTCTTGTATGATGTCTACAGTAATTCCATCTTCTCCTGGATCTTTTCCCCGCTTCATGTTCTTGATGTGCAACTTCTGCTGGGAGTACTGGAAGAACTCTGGTACTGGTACCTTCCATGATGTCTGGAGTACATGCATCATCCCTTTCATATAACTTGGAGCAGAAATCTATTACTCTTGTCAAAATTTCGCCTCTATTTCTTGTTACAGAGAAATCTTCTTTTTTTAATGCCATGATCTGTTTTCTTCCCTTACTGAGATGTCCCTTTGCCGTCTTTAGGCTTTGTTTTGTTTTCAATTGCTTTCCTCACTAGTTCACAGTTGAATTTCCTTACATCTTCAGTGATACATTTTCGTACTGTCTTGCATAGCTCTATGTATTCCACTTTGGAAGTCACATCTTCTGTAGTTGTCCTCGTCTCTCTTCTTATTTGCATCAACATTTTGGTTTTCCTGATAGTTTGTTCACATGCAACTTGTTGTTAGACCCAGCTAATTTTGTTGCTGTTTCCATAAGAGCTTTGGTTACTTTTCTGTTAACTACAGAAATATCCACTTCTTCTGATGTTAAGCCTCCTAAAGACGAGAATCTGTTCTTCAGTTCCAACTTGAAGGTATTATGGTGTTTTTTAACGTTGGTTATGTCAATACATTTTGTTTGTTTATGAGCTTCCCACGTTCGAGTTTAGTGTTGAGGTGCATCTTACATCTCACCAATCTATGGTCACTACCTGTGTTGAACTTGTTTAGCACACTGCAGTCTTCTATGACGAATTTTTTGTTACACATAATAAAATCAATTTCACTTGTCGTCCCATTTGGATGTCTCCATGTCCATTTCCTGTGCGGCTTTTTCTCGAAAAACTAGTTCAAGATGAAATACCCTTCTGCCTCTGCAAACTCAATGGGAGTATTTCCACGATGGTTTCTGTTGCCGTGACCGAATTTACCTACTGAAGTTTCATTCTGTTCCGTTACCCAATTTGTGCATTGAAATCGCCCATAATTATCTTCGAGATCTGCTTAGCTTTATTATTTAGATGACGAATTTCCTCATAAAATATTTCAATTTCTTCTTCAGGATGACTTGTGGTGGGTACATAAGTTTGAATAATCTGAGCCTTGTATCTTCTCGAGAGTTGGATAACGAATCGTGCACCTATGTCAGAGGAAATTTCAACTTCTACAACTTTATCTTGCAGCTTCTTGTTTATTATAAATCCAACGCCACTAGTTCTGCCAGTATTTGTCCCACGATAGTAGAAGAGATGTTAACTTTTCAGTTCAATGAGATCTTCTCCTTTTCACTTTACCTCACTTAGCCGCCACGATGGCCCACTTGATCCTTTGTAATTCCTCTTCCAATTCAGGAAGCCTTGAATCAGAAGATAAGGAGCGTCCAATATACGTAGCAAAGGTCAGCATCAGATGGCAGCCTAGTCCGGTCCTCCGGGGATTCTTAGCACCCTCTGCCTTCATGTCGCACTGGCCGCTGCCTTGGCCAGGTACATTCCAGCTGCCGGAGACTGAGGGCCAAGATTTAAGTTGTGGAGTCATTTTGGAGGGGTTTGGTCATAACTCACCACGCTGGCCAAGCGGGTTGGTGAGTGTGGGATAGCTTTTCCTCTAATCCCGATGGTATAGATATACCGCTATTAGCGGTCGTCAGAGCCATTTTAGTGGGTACAGGATGCACCACGAGAAGGCGGGGTTGACATTTGTTAAGGAGAGGCTGTGATGTTACGCATCACCTGCCCTTACATCCCATATATATACAGATATTTCAACTACACCTGCGCATATATACTGATCTTTCAACTACACCTCCTCTACCATTCGGTCTCCATGCGCGCTCATTTCTCTCAGCTGGGGTTGGTCATAATGTGATGGCTTATCGGTGTACACTAACCAATCTTCACCCGAGATTTCAAAACTGAACCATCTCTGAACCCTGATTCCATCTGGCCCTCTTCATGACAGCGCTTATACCAATGAGCCACTTGGATGGCTCAGTTTGTTTGCGTAATCTTAATTTTAATACAAAGAAGATGTGTCGTTGTAGATCAGGTGCTGAGCGGAGACCTGTATTAGGTGACGACTGTCGATCATGGGACTTCTAAGCAGCACCTTTGCAAATTGCGTTTGAAACAATAACAGAAATCTCAGCCAGTATTGTCAAGGGGCGAACGCAAATTGAAACCTGACTTACGAAGACAACCAACAACAGTATTTATTTTTTCTTCTTTTATCCTGTAAAGGTTACCAACGTAACCTATACTTCATGATTTATCTTGTGATGCACTTTATGTGAGGGGCGTGATTTTACTTGCACCAGGTTTTACAAATATTTTAAGAAATAAAGGGAGGGCTCTCCAGGAAACTGGCAGACATGCTTTGATCATGTGGCAATGGTTCCCCATTATTTCTGCTGTAGCCAAATTCACTAAATCCTCCCACCCTTCCAGCGGTAACTCTTCACAAGGGTTGGCGAACTGAAATATATATACATATGAAGGACACTTCATCCATTTGTCTTGAGAGAGCGCAATTTTTAAAATCAGACTTTGCAGAAATATTCGACTTCACGTTAGAAAGTCATAAGTGATAAATCTGGGATAAAACCATAAAATTTTAAGCCTTTGACAAATAGCTAAGAACATATACTGAAAGCGAGCAAAGACGCTGGATAACGTGTAGAACTAATTACGCATTAAAGGAGTTAATCGAAAATCACACGGCATGCTTTTATATTCGGACGGAAGAGGTTAATTTTCATGTTCTAAGTGTTATTTTGCTCCAATATAAGGAGAAAGATATGTCCAAATTTGCTACAGAAGGATGAAGGCACTAGAAAATGAATGGAATACGGGATTACATCATCGTGAAATACAGATTTTGTATTTGTGAATCCATTCATTGTTGTAACAGAGGAGACGAGGGTTCGAATCTCACTCCGAGACAAAGAAAGTTTCAAATTTTCGGATACCATCTGTGCGATACTATCATTTACTAATGATACTATCATTTACTGAGTGATAAGTTCTGTTGTAACGTTTAAATAATTAACAAGAGTAACATAATTTTAAATAACAGTTTTAGTTCAATGTTTGAAACGTGTTTTTAAAAATTTAATATTTGAATTTTGAAATGGAGAAATTCCAATAAGCTGTTACTATACTACAACTGCTTTCGTTAGGAATTTTTCGTTAAAATAGTAAGTAGTTATTAGCTCACCTGCAGAATTTGAGCGTTGGATGACAGAAAAATCTTGAATTACTTTAAGTATTTCACAGAATTCCATTGTTTCAACCGAAAACCCTAAAAACTATATTACAATTTTTAACTGGAACTAAACTAACCAATCATAATAATTATCTTTGTGTATATATAGACTAAACCTAGAAACGATGAGTTGCACATGTTAGGAATGGATGTACGTTAATGTAATCACATTAGACATGTAGGGTCCGATTATTATTTCCTTTACTTAGAAATTACCACAAAAATGAAATACTCTTAGGAGTATAAAAGGTTTCTATTTTTGTGAATTTTTAATATCTTCCTTGCTGTCGATTTCTCTTTTAACATTATATTTCAGTTTCTGGCCTTCGGAAATTTTATTTTTTCGCCTTTTTCAAGCATTTTGTAAATACATTTTTAACCACTACAACATACACTCCAGGCTTTTGAGATGGAACTTCAGAAACAGATCAGAAGGGACATAGATTTTAAAAACAAAAATCATAAGATTTTTCCAATTGCGAGAGCATCAAAAATATGTATTTCCATTATAACATAAATGCAATTCAACGGAGAACGTCATTTAAAATGCCATGCATAATACTTAGATGATTAATTTAAAAATGCTTAATAAAATTTGCATTCGAAAAATATACTGCAACGTTGAAGCACTCAGAAATAAATTTATGGGGCAAATTTGATATCTTTGTGCGTAGGGAGAACGGAATAAAAAGATTACCGCAATGTAAGAGGAATCAGTGATTTACCTTACGTTAGTGTGACGTTTAATACGTCGTTATGTGTGTATGTATGTACATCAGATCTTCAAGAAAACCCTGCAAGCGAAATGGGGAATGCGGAATGGTGAAATTTTTTCTTTCAGAATTCAACACATAAAACGTTACAGTTTTGAATTAACTAAAGATTAAAGTAACTTGTTTCAAAAAATTTTTAAACTGAATTTCATTAATGTTAGCTCCTAAAATTTAACGCCAAATTCGTACACTGTTTGCTTGAACAGATGATATTTACAGCTAAATGGCTACAAAAATCTACAGTTAAAAGTAATGCATAACGTTTATTTATTTAACAGGATACGATATCAACAACAAAAAGTTTTTTCCTAACACATAACAAATTAAATTTACCATATTGGGTGTCCGTAATTAAAGTTCACATGTATGAGTGCGGAAAATGTGAAAATGTCGTTCAAAAAGACTTTAAATTTACTATGCGAATTCCTAAAGAGATAAACTTCTGGGAGACCATACACAAATATTTGTTCCAGGAGTCACCCCAAGAGGGAAAACTCGATTTACAACTGTAAAACAAATTTTGTTGTTAGTCAAAATATTTTTGGCGTACGGTCTTTCGTTCTTTTCAACAACCTGGGAACGCATAAGTAGTTCCAACCGGATATCGAAGTGTTTCGGCGGAAGGTTGCCGATATGGCGCGTAATGCATGATTGGAAGCCCATTCAGTTTGTTAGGTTCAATGATAGCCGATGTTCTCTAGATGTCCCAGAAGAAAGGTCGCAAGGGTTCAGGTCAGTTAAGCGAACTAAACAATTTGTAGAACTTTAGTTTCGGATCATTTTTTGTTGGTAAAATGTGCTTCCAGCAGTTGCTCACGGACGTATCGCTTGAGAAGGAATACCATCGTACAGAAAAATCCTTGAATCAAGGAATTTTCGGTCCTGAAGTGTTGGAATCACATGGTTCGCAACACGAAATGCTTATCTCTGGTTCTTGATATCGCATTTAACGACAAAGGCATAACATATATCTTTAGAAAGAAAGTTCGAACGATGAATTTAGATGTAAAACCAATCAAAACTGTGATATTAGATGAATAAAATGGATTATCGCCCAAATTGTGCTGTTTTTCTTTCTCGAAATTCCGCAGAATAATTATTTACATCACCATGTGGATTGAAATGTGTTTCCTCTGACACAAATTGTTCAATGACGTTTCGTCGTCTGTTCAATCCGCGCTCGAAACCGTAGTGCGAGACTTCCCGTGCACATCGGCCTGTGATTACCAAGTGCTGAACATGGGGAAACTTCGAAGGATAGTAGTACAGTATTCCCTCTAGGAATATTTGGATCGTACTCGAGGACGTGCATAAAGACTGAGCAATATATCATGGCTTTTAGGAAGCTAACATACTTACATGATCAGGCAAGGGTATACACCGTGCAGTTAAATAAAAGCGTACTTGGAATAATTCCTTGGAGACAAGACCATCTCCGGAGACGTCTACATAAGGATAATAACTGCTTGCTAAAATAAACTACCTTTTGAGGTTTTGGGTTTTTGGTACAAGTTGTTTTGCATATTGATCACTTCGTTACAACTTAACAAAATACTCGTGTTTTCTACAAGTGAAAATACATATGTTAGTGATCACTTACTTCAACTGAATGGCTTCCTATTGGTGCTGCTTCATAGCAGACCGAGAATGTAATATCTGTAGACCTTGATATTTTCAAAACACAGAATTTAATTCTAGTGTAATATGAATATTATGGTCGAAATATGCAGAAGATAATCGGTGGATATTCTGGATGGACATCGCGTGACAGCAGTACCTGTACATATCGCATCAGGAATGTATCAACGTAATATCGTGTATTTACCATTTTGGATTTTACGAACGAAATAATGGAACACATGTTTACAAAGTCCGTCGTTGTTCTCGGAGATAAGACAAACCTAGGCAATTAACTATATTAAAATTTACGATCTGTGTTGATATGGTGTGTGTTTGAAAAACTACAGTAACGAATCAGTAATATTTCCAGTTTCCCCGAAATTTAATTACATTCGGTATCTTGGAAACAGACAAACATGTTTTACTCCAGTAGTTTTATGGTTCATATGATTAGCCTTTAAAAATTAGGCAGACAAATTTGAGCTTCGAGGTAAAATCACACTATTCTTACCTTGAATGATGCATTTAGGTAGCGATATGATCTAAGTTAACAATCATAGAACCGTAACATAACCTGAATTTAAGGTTAAAGTTCGCAGTTTAGTGTTTGAAATTTTTTTTTTCCATATTACAAAAAATTTGTTAAGGTGCACGTCAAGTAATTTTACTTCCTATACTTGCAATGGAAAAATTGCTGTACACATTTTCTTCACAATTAATTTGGTCCCAAGATTGAAAATTTGAACAACGATTAAAATAGCTTCATTTTATAATTTGGAATACTTAATACTTTCTAAAACATCACCATCGTTATGCAAATCAACATTTGTTTGTCTACTGACGTCATCAAAGTAGAGGTAGCGCCATCTTTTTTCTGGTTTCAACCACCAAAGGAAAAGTTATTGACTTTTAATATAATTATGGTTATGTTTTAGAAAATATTAAGTATTCCAAGTTATAATATAAAGTTATTTTAATCGATGTTCAAATTTTCATCCTTGGGAACGATTAAATTGTGAAAAAATTTGTACAGAAGTTTTTCCATTGGAAGTATAGAAAGCAAAATTATTTGATGTCCCCCTTTATCATGGACTGCGTTAAGTGATAGTTTTCGGTAGTCAAAAAATAACATTCGAAAGTACTATAGATGGTGTGTTGCCAAAATTTTATCGGAGAAAAGAGGAACTGGGTTTGGCAGCCAGATTTACTTTCAACGGACTCTTCGGTTTATAAACAGCTGAATGCTGTAGCTTTATTTCTTCCCTAAGACTTGGCGTATCACGCGACGTTTTGTTTTTCTTCACGCAAATGTTACGTTTTGCGTGGCCCTTATCCTTATCAAAAGAAAATTCATGCTCCACAAAAGACAAGATTTTTTATGTTTACTCATTAATTCTGGTCACTTACCTTCGACAAATACTTTTTCAGCACTTGACCCATGTTTAAACTTCCAGAACAAACAACGAGAATAACGCTTTTTACTTTGTCTTCATTTGACTGAAACACACACTTTCGTTTTTAATCTTTACTTAACCTGAAGAACAACACAGTGCAAAATCCGCATACATTTACCCTTTACTCTTTCGGTTGCAGTTAATTTTAGTTTTGTATTGTCATCATGTATCCATATGGTTGGCCTCAATCTCTTCTACACTCCTTGGCACTAGTAAAAATGAAGTGAAAGTTCCAATCGTCATTGCCATCGGTGGAAGCTGAATAGTTTACACTTACAACATTAAAGCTATAGTACGATAGTGAAAAAACTATTGGTGCACTATCGATATACTTAGTTGGACAGAAATATCGATATTACTTCCATCACTATCTGTTAAGTCTGTGATTCCACTTTAGTTTAGCCCCAGAGTTTCAACCGCAGGCGTCGCGAGGGTAAAATGGTAAAGAAGTGAGTTTGCCCCAAGATTGCACTCATGAGTTCAAATTTCTTCAATAAGCTAAAATGTTGTTTTTTTTAATTTTTTACACAGGGAAATATATTTTTTTCATTGCTTTGGGAAAAAACGATTTGTTAGAAAATTCAGAAATTAGCGAAAGTATTTTAGAAAGTCTGAAGAAGCTGAATGTAAAAATCATTTCTTCAAAACAGAATTGGGAATTAATTTTATGGAAATATATTTATTTTTATCAAATTTAATTTTGTGGAATAAATTCATTTTTATCAAATTTAATTTTATGGAATATTTTTTTATCCAAACACAATCGGAATTAACTTTATGGTCACTTTTCCTATCGACGATGATCGATCCGTTGCCAGTTAAAATAGGTGATTTGAAAAAGGTCTGCAAACCTAATATTTAATACAACAGGACCTCTATTATCTTTTTATTTACGCCTTTTTTCTGTCCCATTCAGTACGTTCCATAACAAACAGTTAATATCTGGATTTTTCTAATCACAGGTGATTTGGTGTTGGATTCGTGTGTTCAAGGGATGTGCTGGACCTTTTACAAGAAAAAGAAAGAAGCCGAAGCATGAAAGTATCCCACAGAGACGCATTGGAAGATAATGGAGACCAAAGGATTTAATTAACAATGCGATCACTGAGAAATTTGAATTGTTTTTCTCTTCTGAGAAAATAGTTATCATCTTATTGAAACGTAAAATACTTAAAACTCAAATACAAATGACAGTAGAAAACAAGACGCAGTTTATAATTTCTTTTGTTCAATAGTAGAAGATGAGACTTTTACAATTATTCATTTGTTCAGTTAAAAACGATATGAATTTTAAACAAATTCAACAAATATTTATCTAAGAGCAGTTTTGTTTTCTTTAGTTCAGTTAAATTAAAGTTTCCTCAGTAATCTTCAATTTGCAAAGTTGAAAAACTTGTAAGTACTGAGAAATCTTTTGTGTAAATATTTGACCCATTACATGATTCACGTAATTGTCTGAGCAAAGCAATGGTTTCAAATTTCTGTCCTCTTTTAAGGGCAAATTATTGAGATTGATATTTATATATTATTGGATTTTGCGATTCCTGTGTTTCTTTACTGAAAACATTTCCAAAGTTGAAGGTGAATCTTTTTATATTTTTAGTTCCAAAGAAGGTACTTTCCACTGGGACAAAAAACAAACGTTGCAGATTATAGTGAAAAGCCCATATATGAAGACCAATTATTTATCTTTTGAAGATCAATCAGAAAAACACTTCCAGGTGTATGGAACAAACGTATCGTGATTCAAGGATTACACCAGTTATAATTTCTGATGGTGAATACGTTATGCACACAATTCTGTTTTAAATTGTGAATCGAAAGATATACCGCAAAATATTTTAACGCAGTTTCTTGGTAAGTAACGCTAACATATCAGAAAGTAATAGCGCAATGAATGGCGCAGAGTTAAGTAGAAGTACAGATGCACTCTAAAATGAAATTTTAGGAAAGTGATATTAAATAAAAAAATTTCCGATATTAAACTGCAAATCTATTAATTGGAATGCAACAATATAATGATATTACACAAAAAATACCATGTAAATTATAACTACTCAGCTTATTACAAAGCTTTAATTATGACTTCTGTTACGGTTTTCCGAGAAAAGAAATTACAGTGAAACCTCCATTAATGTACACCTCCAAATAATGAGAAGTTTTGGTTGGTACCTGGCAAATCCTGGTGAATTAACGTCAAAAATAAGCTCTAAACAGCAATTAATCGATATCACTTAAAGCAATGTAACGGACACCTTCTACTTAAGATTTTATGCAGTCTCTTCAGTACTTCCCCAAGATCGATAAAATGGGATCAAACATTTCGAAATTCACTACGCTATGGTTGCTGTGCTGCACAAACGGAAACAACCCCAATAGTTTTACTTCTGTTACGCCTCGATCTGACATTTTGAGGACTCAGCTCCATTGTATTTGGCTGAAATCACACCATCAACTGAAAAGATATTTCAACCGATCGTTCTTCGGACAAGGGGATTCACAAATTGAAGTTTCAGATATCATCACACCCGGACAAATTACCTAATATAGATTTTTTTGCAAAATTCAAGTTTCCTCTGTGTTTATGGCCTGTTATTTGCTAGATGTTCTAGTACAGCGTTTTGCGCATGATATGACATTCCACTTTTTGAATGACATAAATCATGTAGTAGTTGTTTGGGTTCCTTCTTGATAATTTCTTATTTCGGATATCGGTGTATGTTTGTCGGGTAGTTATTTGGACTTCCACTGCTGGTTTAAAACTTTAGGGTTACATTTTGGGGATGTAAACAGTTTTGCGGCTTTTTTGATAGGGTAAGCGATATTGCATATTTTGTAACTTCAGGGCGGAAATTTTGTGTACGTTGTATTGATTTTGTGACCTGACATTTGTTAGTAGTTTCTTTTTCAGCATCTTGAAGACAACTATGACTCGTGCATTCTTATGACTGAGTGCTTGTATGCTTCAAATATTAGGGTTACGACGCTATAAACTGTTATGTTCTGTTGCTACATGTCGTGTCTTTCATACACATGTTTTACCTAATTTTATTGACTATGTCATTCTGGACACTAACGTTGTCATTTTTTGGGTCTTCATCGGTTCTGGTTTTTGCATTGTTTTGGTTACTGCTAGTCTCTTTAGAGAAGTTCTCAGGTTTCTTATTCGTGAATGACATGCTATTAATATTTTTTTTGTTTTTGTTTTATGGTGAAAATACATTAATTCACTTTCATTTAACACTTTGTAAGGTTTCGATGTTCCATATTTTTATTTTAAGGCAGTATGGTGGTTGGCACTGATGGAGACTCAATGGATCAGGACTGAAAACTCCGGTTTTTTTGGGGTTCATCTACGGCTAGTGGCGCGTCGCAAACTGGTAACAACATGATGTGATGGTATGGCATCACTGATGACTGTTGCTCCGGCGGTACTTTGATGGTCGCATCACATAGTTCTGGGATTGATATGTCATTGAATCAACATGTTTATTATTATTGTTTTTTTTTATTTCTGCTGGGACTTCATTTGTTTTATAATGTCCTTCATTGCTATTGCCAGTGGATTTTACTGTTAACTACCTGATTATTAAGCTAATTCATTTCAATTTTTTTATCCCATTGATGTGATATCCCCGGTGTTTATGTCGATTTGTGATTCCTATTAATTCTTTATATATATATATATTTTTTCCTACGTGTTCATTTTTTTCTTTACCAGTAATTGAATGCAGTGTGAATATTACTCACTACAAAATTTCAATTACCTATTAATGGCTTAATCACTCAACAGCCTAAAATTAATCCATGCTAGGTCACTACTTTAAAAATTACATTATTGGAGTCATTAATTCAACTAACAAATTTAAATCTTGATATTATTTGTATTTCTGAGACTTGGTTTCCTTCATAATATTACTGATTGCAAATTCTTAACTACAAAAGTTTCCACTGAAACAGAATTTACACAACTGGTGGAGGGGTTGCAATTTCTGTAAAATATATTTTTAAAGATTTTTTATTTCCAGATTTTACAGTATCGAATCAAAATCCCGAAATTCTAACTATTCGTAACCAATTTTATACAATTATTGTTTGCTATAGGCCACCCAATTTAGACCTTACAGCTTTTCTTTCAATATTTACTGAATTATTTAACTACTCTAACCTTTCAAAGAAAAAAACGTTTCTTATGGGGGGTATGAATGTCGACTTATTACAAAACACCAATCACTCTTTTCAACTTTTACAATGACTTAATGCTTCTAGACACAAAAACATGATTTCAGTCGCAACTCGTATAACCTCCACCTCACAGACTTTGATTGATCTCTCTATAACGAATGTATTAACTGAGATTACCATATTACGGGCTTTACAGTATGATTTTAGTGATAGCCTCCCTATATTTACAATTTATCCTCTTAAACAACAGACTACTATACCTGAAAACTGCTACACTTTCAGACAAATTAATAATACAAATATGGTACGTTTTAAAATTCAATTAGAAAACATTACCTTTAGCATTATTTTTGTTCATGTTTCTGCAAAAAGGTTTATGAGTCGTTCATCACAACTAGTACACACCTATATAATCAATCGTTTTCAAAAATTCTAAAACAAAATAAACTGATTTTTTTTTCGTAAGCCATGGATTATTACCAATGTTCTATTAAAAAGAATAAACAAAAAAATAACACCTTTTCCAAATTCCTAAAAAGCAAATTACCCCAAGACTTCTAAAATTTAAAAAAAATTCGTAATAAACGAAACAGCGATATACGGTACACTACGCGTAACTAGTAACTCGACATGTTTTCGCATAACTCTTCAAAACTAAAATGGAAACATTTAAACTTGGTAATCGGTAAAAATTCAGATTTAACGGCTCCACAATACTTAACAGATTCGAATAACTTTCAGCTTACAGTCAAACAAGATGTTACAAATGGATGACATGAACATTTTACCTTATTTCCACAAACCCTAAAGAAAAAACTAACTACCCCGAAAATTCCATTCACTAACTACCTAGGGAGCACACACAGGTGTAATAATTTTTATCTTACTGAAATTACCAAAACAGAACTATTTGAAGAATCTAACAATATAAATTCCAGGTCTGGCCCTGGATATGATGATCTTCAACCGTTCATTATTAAACATTTCGCTAATTTTATTCTTGATCATCTATTGTTTATATTTACTGATATAATCCAATCTGGTGAATATCCTGTTCTACTTAAAATCACAAAAATAATCTCAAAATACAAATCAGGATCAATAAACGATGCTAACAACTATCGCCCTATAGCCAATTTATCAATTTTTGCTGAACTTTTGGAGAGATTGATTTACAATAGGCTAATCTAATACATTCATTATCAAATCTTCCATCCAAATCAGCATGGTTTTCAATCAGGAAAGTCAACAGGATCAGGTTTATTATACCTACAACAAACAGTCCAACATAAGTTTGAACTCAATTTACATACCATAGCATTATTTTTAGACCTATCCAAAACTTTTGATACAATAAATCATAATATCTTACTACACAAGTTACACACGATAGGAATTAGGAACAATGAACATTCTCTTTTTAAAAGTTAGTTATCAAATAGGCAACAATATACACAAGTTAACCAACATAAATCCACCCTTCAACTCATATCAAATGGTGTTCCACAGGGTTCAATTTAGGGACCTGTACTTTTCAGTATATACATTAACGGTATCTTTACTGTAATAAGTGATATAGACCTACTCCTCTATGCAGATCACATAACCATCCTCACCTCAGTTAATTTAACGACTGACACTACTGTGAAAATTAATACTCAAATTAATAACATTTAAGATTGGCTAAATTCCAATGAATTAATGATAAATACTACCAAAACAAAATCTTTTATTTTCTCAAAACAAAATATTTCACAACATCATTTTATCAATAATGGTACAAACATAGAAGTGGTTGACTCTGTACTTTATTTGGGGATTTCCTTACATAGGGACCTTAGATGGAACCAACATGTTGACTCTCTTCTTCTCAAATTGTCTAGAAACGTTGGAGTTATCAGCTTGGTATTTACAAACCTTACCGATAAAACACTAATTCATTTATATTATACCATGTTTCAGCCCGGTATTAATTATGCTCTCTTATCGTGGGGACATACAACTAAATTAAATTTGAAAAAACCGCAAATTCTTCAAAAGAATTATATAAGATTAATAGACCTGAATTTGATAGAAATACTCAACTAACACTATATAATACCCCAAGAGTTTTCCCAAACAAGTATAACATTCTTACGATTAACGAATTGTATTACTTTAATATCGGGAAAATTATGTTCAAACGCATTAAGAATAATTTACACGCCGACATCATACAAATTATACCCCAGCTAGACACACATGACCCACGCACTGAATCACATATTCGGCCTATTCATCCGAAACCTGAGACCATAAGGCAAAGTTTAAATCACGTTGGCCCACACTACTGGAATTCATTACCTACGGAGTTAAATTCTTTAAATAATTTTAAACTTTAAAAAAAAACAAAAAAACATTATAATGAATTGCAGCTTCTCAAATTAATGATTATAGTGGATGGGAACTATGACTAATATTATAACTTGTATATCGTGATGTAAATTGCTTTTTCTATGTTATTATCTCTAATGTATATTATCTGCTCATATGTATTAACTTTTTTTGTTTTGTTACTATGATGCTGTTGTTTTTAATTACAACTACTGACCTCAGTGTAAAACTAGCTTAGGGAGCATGGGACCATGTCAGGCCTTCTTCCCCTGCTTCCTTGCTGTGCAATGTTTCAGCTATTTCTGTAACACGGTTTTTTTTTGGTCAGCAAAATAAATGAATTTAATTGAAAGGTATTCAAAATGAGAGAAACACATGATTTTGTTTACGGTTGCGTTATGTATTCATTCTGATGCCTACTGAAAGGTGAAATTAAAAAAAAATTGTATTCCACTTATTAAAAGAATCTTATAAAAAATATATATTAATTTAATTTTTCTGATATAAATCTGAAAATTTTAGATGCTTTCTGTTGCTGTGTTGATAACACTCCGACATAGTTATTCCAGGTAAATTTGTTATATATATTTAGGAATACATGTCGGTTTAATGTATTGCAAATTTTTTAACACTCAAGTAAGAAACTATGAGGAATAGCTGAATAAAATATTTGTTGTTTAAAGAACCTGGTTTTAATGCTGCATAGATTTAAGAAATCGCTGATATCGGCCAATAGGTAAGTGCAGTGGTGCGGATGTTATGATGTCGGTTAATAGCAGAGTTTTTGCTGCAGGGCGACCTCTTTTACACCTTACCAATCTCATCTATCAGGTGATAATACTGAGAAAGCCATTGAAAAATTCGTCAAACTTTTACTACAGTGCGCCCTGTTTAATTTTGCCTTCGCAAGACTTCGTAATTTAAGAGAATTACTAGCATATTACTTCACATCACAGTATGGCCTTTACTTTGGGCAGCAGATATCAAGTAAACATCACTTTGACAAACAATCAACAGATGTATAAACATTGGTTGGAGAGGTTTTAATTGAAACAGTAGAGTTTTTAAAAGCTGTAAACCTTTATGTCTCAAAATAAATGTGTTTAATCTATGCATCCTTACACGTCTTATGTATGAATCAGAGACATGGACTTTAACGAAAAAAAGACATTCAAGTGCTACAGGAAACTTAACGGTGCATGGAGTGATGCATACTTGGTGTAACGAGGAAAGTTAACAAGAGGAACTAGTGGATCCGAAAAATGAGAAGAGTGGAAGACATCATAATCAGAGTAAAATCCCGGAAATGGCAGTGGGCTGGACATTTTGCCAGGAGAACGTACCACAGGAGGACACTGAAATTCTAAACTAGATTCCAAAGGACTGGAAAAAGCTAAGAAGAAGACCACATGGGAGATGGATGAATAAAAATCGAAATCATGCAACAGATACGGAGGGTTCTGTCGAAAGACAGGCCGTTTTGGAAGAAACTTGGGGTTTGATAATGGTTGACAGTGATGATAATGATTATTATTATTACTTTGTATCGATCAATTAAGCTGCGGAATGCCAAAACTACTATCTTTGACACAGCTGCTTACCCTGTGGTCCGACTGTCAAGGACAAGACTGGTTTGTCTTGAAAGAAGCCGAACAGTTCACACTTTGGCGTAGGGCTTTCTCGCCGTGCCGTGGAAAAAGTTTGAACCGTACCGACTCTTTCTATCAATAATTTGCATTATGTGCAAAGATCCAAAAGGCGTGATGAATTTGAAAGCATTTAAAATTCCAACAAATACGTCATAGTCTGCTACTCCATCTCGAAAAATATTTCATATTCGGAATAATAGTTTGGCATATTACCTAGAAACAGAAATGATGAGTAGATGTTCAGAGCCTTTCAGGACTGTTGCCTCTTTAACTTAAATCAAGCCACACATTCTCCCAAATTAACCAAACATAAAAACATTTCTGCCAAAAAAAAAACAAGAAAGATGACACCGAATTTTCGGGTGTAATAAGCACGTACGTTCTGGCACAAATTAAATTTATCAAAGCTATTCAAAGTCAATGGAACCGGTATGGAAAACAATAGATCTGACGAAAGAAAGAAGATTTTCAATCGGGTTTTTTATCCCTCAGATACTGCTGTAAACGGAATCGTGAGCTTACGAACTCTTAGAAACAGAGATATCGACAAAAATATGATGTGACTTTACGTGCCCTGGTGGCAAAACTATGCATTATTTTAGGAAGACAGTATTTTCAAGAGGTTTATCCATATAAGCAGTATCGGTCTTAGAAAAAATGTAATCGTGTTTTCAGGACCCCAGATTTTGCTACAAATACTTCAGAAGCAAAAATTAACACTTACGCCTCCTGGTGGCCAAAGTATTATTTACCAAAAATTTGAAATTATATGCAAAAGATTTTCCATCAGAAGATGTATCCGATGAAGAAAAAATTAAAATCGGAGTTTTAGAAGAAGAGTTATCGGGAAAAATATAATTTACTTTTACGCTCCCTAGAGGAAAATCTATGCGTAATTTGAAAAAAGTAACTATATCTAAAATACTCTTCGACATGAATGGAATCGAAAAATAAAAGAAATTTTTCAATCGGATGTTTAGAAGCAAATATGTGGAATAAAACGTATTTTTGAATTCGACATCATCTGCATTTACGCCTTCTAGCGGCAAAATTGTACATCCTAAAGAAAAGACGAAATAAAGGATCATCATTCGCATATTTCTAGCTTCCCAACGCAAAAAGAATTTTTCAAATAGGACTTATAGTTGCAGACATATCGTGTGTAGAGACGGACGGACGGACGGACGGACAAACCCATAAAATTAGCACGATCTTTTTTTACAAAAGACGTGCTAAAAACTAGGAGAAGAAGAACAAAAGACATAAATTTTCCTGAAATCACAAGGAAGTGCTAGAATTGATGCTGCGAAAATGTAGTAGACGTATAATATGTCGAGCAGCTCACATGAATCACCCAACTGTTATCTCGATTACCAAGTAACCAAGTAACACGTGTTTGCCTTAGTTACGTGATGAAATTAGATTCAATGGAGAAAACATTAGACATTTCTTATGTTACAGCCTGGTGGTCCTCACCTAGCGCGTGCATTGCTCCACAAACCTGGTACTGCAATTCGTTAGAACTTAAAATTCACTCCTTCACGAAAGACCTTGCCCTGAGCCCTCAGAGGAAAATCTCTTACACAACCTAAATGCACATAGCAGTTTGTGCGCAGCAAAATATTCAATACGACAAAATGGGTAACCTAACAAATGTTTCTAGTAAACCTGTGCTTCTACTGATTTTCCTCATGGGTTTTCATTTGAGCTGTTCAAGCGTTCGTTCATCCACTGGTGAGGCTTAAATTGCAATCACTGATAAGAGCTAGTATGTGTTTGCTGACCACAACTCCTTTCGTAAATCATATGAAAAAGTTAGATATTATCTAACTGTTCAAATACGGACAGTTTTAAAACTTGCTGCTCTCAAAATGTATAAATTCCGAAAGGAGAAGATCACTACAATACTGTTATGGTTTTAGTACTTAACTGTAGACTTTTGTCCTTCATTTTCTAATGGATAAAATACGTAGATTTGGTGTAATATTACTTATTCACCATTTTCAATAAAGATAAGAAATGCAATTCGAAAACAGTATCATAGAGCAAGTCAATTTTTTTGTTCTGTAATATTGTTCCAAATCTTATAATATTAAGAAATTTACTTCAATGAAGTTGACCACAATCGCAACAATGGATGAACTGCTAAATATGAACCGTAGAATTACAGTTAGCTAGTTAAGAGCTGCAATACGCATCGGCAAGGGCTCCATTGCAAAAATCATCCGCCAAGAACTGTAGCTAAAGACCCTGTGCCAGGTTTTAAAGCGCCTGGCACAGGATCCATAAAATTATGGACCGATGCGACCCCTTCCTATATCTTAAGGGTACCTATTTCTAATGCTATCACCACCAGTTTGTTACACATATACGTATTTATATATTTACACATATACGTATATATTCTGATGCTGTAAGATATTACATTTAACTCCAACAACTGGTCTATATTTCATTTGCACGATCCTTATAAAGAACGAGGCCGTAATTTCATGACATGTGCCATGAAAAGAAAGTTGAGATCCTACATAGTTTCGTAAAAAATTCGATTTAGAAATGAAATTTGTTGCAACAGTTAATATACATACACTATAAAGTGATGTTTGAGCAGTGGTTTCTTGGAATTCGGGCAGGTGTAATATTATAATATATTGTAAGTCGGTTTCAGAAGATTATGAAAAGGCACCAAACTTTAGTTCTTTCTGTATTGCCCAATATGATTACTCCTGAAATCAACATTGGGACAATTTCCTGTAATGGCTATATAGTAGGAGTTTAAAAGAAACACTTTTGAACATTTATTAAAAAAAACACTCTTGAACATTTCAATTTTTTTGCTACTTTCAAATTTCTGCCAACAGCAAAAATTTGAAAACAAATTATATTTACAAGTGGAATTGAATGTGAAAAATGTGTCTGAATTTGTACATAATATGTTAAAATAACATGATGGAGTTTTTGGTTGGTGATCCATAAAGAAAGAAGAGAAAAGGAAAATTTGTAATAATCACCGGTAACGTTTCATTGATTCGGAAAAGAAATTCCTTTTTTAATTATGCCTATTCAACGAACAACAGGAATATCTCTTTGGAACAGAATTCTGAAGTAAAATCTTTTTCCTGAACAAAAGTTACTATCACGGTTCCCATCCAAAATAGCAAACAAATAGTACCTATCTATCATATAGGGAAAAGTAACTGAAAGTACTTTGTGACTTTACCAGAAAATCTCACTGTTTAAAAAACTCTTATTCACTGTACGAAAAAGAGAAAATAAAGAAAAAGTAATCGCTTAAACTGACATATATCCTGAAGCGTGTACTTTTCTATCGAATACTATTCAGTAAATGAGGTAGCAGTAATTTATTTACAATATAATAAAAAAATTTATAATGCGAATGACGGCCAAAATATCGGTTTTGTTAGATTGTGTGATCAATGAATGCAAGCATTTTAAAATAAAAACAAACGACGTTCACCGAGTGTGTATCATATTATATTAAAAAAGGTTTTAAATAACTGCTTGCAGAGCGAGAATGTTTCCTCCTCGACGGACGTGTACAGCGCTAATATATTTTCGCAAACATTTCGGTTTTCTTTGTCACAACTGGGCCACCGCACATCAGTTTTGCACCTTATTCTCTTGCGCGACATTTCTTTTTGATAAACATGTCCAAAACTAATTATCATTATTTCTCTTTTTTTGTGGAGGGAGTGTTGATGACCAAAGTGAGCAAATATATCGTCTCTAACTTAAAGCGATCTCAAGTCTCTAATTTAGGGCCACTGGTTTCAGAAAAGATGCCATAAAGCCACTGTCGTAAGAAAAACACATAATCCATAACTCACCGAAATCCAACCAAAATCCCCATCGGACGTCCTTTTCTTTGCATACTTCATGCATAACAGCACTTTCTAGCATTGAAACTCTCTATTTCAGAGCCAAACTAAAGATGCTATCATGGTTGCTTAGCATTTTGTTTACTTATAAACAAAATAGTAAGGAACCAAAATGGTAAAAACGCAGATTATAAATGTCACTAATCTACATACCAATGTCTGCGGTTCCACCGATTTTAACCTTTTACTTTGTATGTTTCACCAATTCTGCTTAACATTTGGACACCGGTGCATAACGATTATCTCTGCCAATCAGACGTTTTCCACATTTTGCCAAATACTACAGTGTTTTACTGAGAGTCCTTTATGTGGAGAAATGCGGTGGACAACAAAGGTACCCGACAGGCTCGACGTGTTTATTTCTGGCTAGTCGTCTGGCATGATCTCAGCTGTACAGTCGAGGGTGTATGTATAATGGATGCTGCCACTCGATTGTACGGACCTCTAATCCTCTCACTAACCAGTGTCGCAAAAAAAGATCGGCAACTGTACATATTCCTTACAGTTCTTCATGATGGATTTTAAATCAGGAACAATAAAATGTGGCTACAAGAACAGGTATACAGCATAGGAATCAAGAAAGAAAAAAATTAAATTCTGCAGATAATTTTACTTATATGGATGCTTCGTAACACAATCCAGATTTGAGTCACTGTGTTTTAAAATCATGTGCCTCTTGTCGGCTTCACGCAATGAAAAACATTAGAACGTAATATTTATAATAATATATTTTATAGACTTTTAACTGAAAGAGAAAACTTTTAGTGATTTATGTATTAAACACAACTTGTGCACATATATATTTTAGTGATTTATGTATTAAACACAACTTGTGCACATATATATTTTAGTGATTTATGTATAACCACAACTTGTGCACATGTATATACATATATGCAGTACAATAATTTCAACTGGGATTCAATTTTCTCTCTCAGTCTATTTCCATCTTATATCCCCAGATATTTTTTATTACCTATCCCTTCATAAATATGTGGAAAACTTCAGTGAAATAGTGTTCCCCAATTAGCTTTCGTTACTCTGAAGCGTGTTATCATACTCCGCAAAAATATACCCACACAATAAAAAACAGAAAATGCAAAGCAGCAAGTTTATATTTTTACGCAGTCAATCTGAAATGTAACATATTTGTAAAGACACATGCATCAATATTTTTAAGTGTCTAACGTAACATGTGCACGTGGCGGCAATAAAATATTTTAAAACAAGCTTTGCCTTTTAAGTTTACATGAAAATACTGCAAGAATATTTAACGGAATTTATTCGAGAAGTATCTGTAGAGTGAACGGAATACACATCTAGCATAGTGTGTCACTTGACGGGACTGCGATGCAGCAGGTCCTCGAAACCTTGAGGCAACTTACGAGTGAGGGGGCCTCTCTACGCAACTGACGCGCCATCTACTGTATAAACCCAATATCCAATACCTATTGCCAAATTAATTGTATTGTATCATTGCGCCTTGCTTTAATCCTATTAACAGTGACGATCAAAAACCGTTTATGCATGCCCTTTCTAATATGCAAATGTCGGACTTTTATGATCTCTTACTTTAAATCACAAGTTTTAAAGTATTGCTTTATGAATTCAACTCTATCAGCATCTCGTTAGTTACTGAAGTAAAGGATATTATGGGTAACAGAAAATGATAAAACCTTTTTGGGAAGCAATATTTTAGAATAACATAGTTCATGCCTTTTGAAAGAATAACTAATGGAAGTACAAGACATGGCTTTTAGTGGAAGGTTAGAAGCTTCTAAGCGGTTCAGGAGATGTGTCATGAAAAACGCTTATCATTACTGACGGTTTTCGAAGGAGAAGGAAGGGTGAGATGAAGCGGCTTTCAAACCAGCACATATCCTGTGTAACATTGGTTGCAGTTAAATCAAGCGCTGTATTGAAAGATAGGTATAGAAAATTCCTCGTTCCACACTTTTTTCATGTATTCCGCATTGCATGAATATCTAAAAGCATTTACAAGATTGCAAAATTTTGGAATGTAATCAACACACATTGAATTAAAAAAATTCATTCAATTCCGGATGGGCATCCTTTATTCCGAATTATAGCCCTTATGATGTTGGAATAGATTCCATAAAATCTCGGAATACATCTACTTCTACAACGTAGCAGGCGTCACCAAGACAATACTCTCGATCAGATTTGATCTTTCCAAAAATTTTGATCTTTCCTTATAATTTGACCTTATTAGTTGTATATGATGGCTGAATACCAAAATGGCTTCTTTCTTATGTTTCTTTTCAAAAAAAAAAAAAAAGAAACGCACCTTACAATTATTATAGATTAGCATAGATGTATCTAATTGCCTTAATAGGACATCATATAGAACAAACGATTGCTGCAAAATACAAAACTACTACCGCGTACAAAGCGTACCAGTCAAGGGTTAACATAACTGGCTTAAGTGCAATTCGCAACCCGAAGAGATTCAGATACCCTAAACAAGAAAACTTACCTATCGCATTAGGCACTGTGCTGGGAGAAATAATTTTTTTTATTTCAAGTGGAATCGTTATCTCAGAAAGCAGAGATGATAAATATAACAGCAATTCCAATGACAAGCCGAATCTCTAATCTTATCCTAAAATGATACAAATACGTGAATCATTATCAAATCTGTACTCGCTCAAATGTGACAAATTACAATGCTCTGAACACAAAGATTTTTATTACCCATTTCTTTTATAGAGTTGCAATATATTTGAAGCAATTTTATACAGAATTATTTTTTTATTGTTTTTCGAATATCACCGTTTCAAACTGACATAAACCACGCTGAAAGACCACATATACAGTAGCGAACAAAGTATTTGGTGAAACACATTTTCGACTATAAATTTTTTTCTGCTGGAAAAAAAAATATCGGGTCATTTTGGGATTTGACATGTGTTATTCAGTTGTAAACATGACCCATATGCAGATGGATCGGAAACCTTAACACAGATCAGGTACCGAGCTTAATCGCAAAGATCATACAAATCGACCAACAAAGAAGGTGTGTATCACATTCATTTAATGCAACAATAAGAGAAAACAAGTACGAGAAAACAACAAAACAATAACTAATACTTAGTGGGATAACCACGAGACTTAATAACAGCTGCACAACGGGCAGGCATTGAGTCCACTAGCTTCTCGACGGTGACCTGCGGAATTCGCGCCCATTCCGAAGACAGCTGGTCGAACGTCTGGGCCCCATTCCAGCAGGTTTTCTTCACACATCGTCTCTACAGAAGTCGGGAGATCGGCTTGGCCAGTCTAGAATTGTGACCTGATGCTGCTGGAAAGCTGCCTTCGCTACTCTGGAGGTGTGGTTCAGGTCGTTGTCTTGCTGCATGATCCATCCGGGTGGCATGTTCTGGTTTGCCCATGGGAAGACATCGTTGATGAGCATGTTCCTGTAGCTCTGGCCGGTCACTATTCCGTCAATCTTAATGATAGGGTCCATTCCACTGCGAGAGAAGGCACCGTAAACCATGAGCGATCCTCCTCCGTGCTTGACAGCCAACTAAATGAACTGGGGGTTGAATCTCTGGCCACACGGACTTCGTACGTATCGGATGCCATCACTTCCGAACAAGTTGAACTAGCTCTCGTCGGTGAAAAGCACCTTACTCCAGTCCGCCGCGGTCCAGTGTCGATGACGGAGCGCGAACGCGACTCTGGCTCGTCGATTCTTGACTCCGATGAGTGGTTTCTTGGCGAGTCGTCTTCCATTCAATCCACCAGCAATGAGACGACGGGAGATGGTCATTCAGCTGACGTTCAGGTCGTCGCTGTCGGGGAATTCGGTGGCGATGTCCACAGCAGTCAAGTTGGGCTGAGCACGAGATCGACGGCAGTTGCGTCTATTCTGACGCAACATAGTGGAACGAAGCCTACCCCATCGCGGACTGTTCTCGACAGTCGCAGTCTTCTTATAACGTTGCAGGATAGCTGAAATGGACTGTCATCGGATCTTCAGGGCCCTTGCAATCTCGGTGACGCGCATTCCGTATTACATCATATTCACGGCCGCCTGGCGAGCTCCAACAGGAATCTCCGCCTTATTACCCATTTCTGAAAACCTAAGATTGACTTACTATCACTTTACACCTCACAAAACCCAAAAAATCACAAGAAAAACATTATTACATGCAGCAAACAAATGAGTAACAGTTGGCGATTCTTGAATATGGCCCATTTCGAACGACAAATTTGCTCTGAGTGAAATACAAGCTACGCGGCATTGAAACCCACGAACCAACACATATCATATCCCAAAATGACACCATTTTGTATAGCAGAACAAAAATTATGGTTGAAAAAGTGCTTCGCCAAACACTTTTGTTCGCTACTGTACACTCGGAAGCATCATTTCCTTATTATCTTTCGTTGTTCACTTTTTCATTGTTCGTCCTCATTTTGCGTGTTTTATTACAGGTATTTCTACGAAAAAGACACTTCGTTTGTTGCCAGGACGACACACGAAATGTCATGCGACTTTACAATCATTTCGATTACAAAAGTATCATCTGTGCTATTAGAATGAGTCGAAGCGATATTTGCATCGTATCGGAAAACAAATATTATGGCATTCTTCATTTCAACGCACTTGGATTTTTGTGTATCTATTAAAGATGGAGGGTTAAGGATATGTGACGTATCAGAAGTAGCGATGCCTTATTGGTGCTGTAAACTAATTGGTTCAAGAGAAGGTTGACAGGCGCAGATGCAGCCAATGAGAAACCTTGACGCTATGATATTCGTAATTCCTTACTAATCGGTGTCCATGAGATGCTTAATCATTTTCCATTCCTAACAATAAAACTGTATCTTTTCTACTGAAAGAAATTTGTTTTTGCCTTTCCAACGTATAAAACGTCTTCTTTAAGAATGATTTTAGTAAGAAAAACAAAAAAAGCTTTTTATTTTAAGCCCGTTGCATAGCATTCTGTATAGGATTGCATATGGCGGCATGTATTGTAATCCAAGCCATTCGGAATGGCGGTGGTTGCTATTGGGTAAATTACTTCTTATATTGACAGGAACGAGATATTAAAGTTTGCGTTTGCAGATAATCCTCAGAATATGGCAGGTTTACCAGAACAACTAAGATAAACTTTAACAAATCACGGTCGATTGCCGTACCATTGAGGACACTTCTTGCGGATCGACGCAGGTAAACGCCGCATGATATTTAGATACAATTCCTTGTTGATAGTGTGTCCTTCAGGGATAAATTCAAGATGAAGTATACCCTGGTTGTCGACGGAGATCTCTAGCATGCTCTTGCCTTGGCTGCAATCTTAGATAAATTTCTGCTTGCTTGGAGTCGATAGCGATTTCCACGTAGGTGATTCCCACTTATTCTGCGAGTCGAAGGGGAAGCACCATTTTTCATGCCCCGTTATGGTTCTTTTACGAAATTTTGTTTCTTGGCCTGAGGTGGTTAGGAGATCGCCCGTTAACTCCATCCGTACGGACAGTTGATCATCAGCTAACATGCGTGAGACGATGTGTTGACCCATCCGGTGCTGTGGCCGCAACATTCGAAATGTTTTCACCCGTGAAAGTTGTCGCTCTACACCCGCTTCGTTCTTTGTCTTCGACCTCCTCTCTGTTTTTCTGAAACATCGACACCAATCAAAATAGTTGTGTCCACGACAGGGAGTTCTTCCCAAAAATTTGCTTCAGCGTTTTTTAAGTTTCTGTGGAACTTACCCCAAACGAATGCAAAATTTTATGTTTACGCGATGCTCAGAGAAAGACATTTCTCATTAATCGCCGAACACTTCTTACTTAAGTTTTTCAAAATACCCGAATTTACGCAGCGAGTTGTGACGTACTACAGAGGTGAAAACATGCGACAAGACGACATTTCTGCAACGAGACATAGTGTCCGCGTAGCTCAGTTGGGAGAGCGACTAACTCCGGAGTGCGGAGACACGGAGAAACTTGTGTTTTCACCTTGGCGCCCGTTTGTGGAAAATGGATCCACTGGCCTTTGGGGCCTTCGAAAATGTGTGATGTTTGTTCCACACAGTGTTTGAAATTAATGAAAAGAAATCCGTCATCGCTTCAAAGACAAAGAAAATTAAGTGGGAGATGATGTGACGTACTATAGAGGTGAAAACGCGTCAAGACGTCAAATCTACTGCGAGACATTCTGTACCCGTAGCGGAGTTTGGAGAGCGACTTATTCCGGAGTAAGGGGACAGGGATTCGATGCCCGTCGCGGACAAACTTGTGTTGTCACAGAGTGCGATACGTAGCCAGAGGAAACCAACTTCCTAGTAAAGCCGAGGATTTTCTTTAGGTAATATAATCGCTGTGGGTATACGATTCACGTACTTTGCCATACAGACTCAGTTCGGGAACGTTTGTATCCTACTCCATATTGAACTAAAGCAGTAGTAAAATTGAGGAATAAAAGTCAACTCCTTGGCATGCATTTCATGGTAATTTTGGGGAAATGCAGAAAATTCGACAACCATTGGAGCTGACATAACACAATTAAATGAACCAGTTGCAATAACAACTCTGCCGAATGAACGTGCATTTCTTTTCAATACGAATAAACGGAACAGTATGGGCTGAAACATTATTGTATACGGGTCAGTTGACTGTTCTTGTTTCAGTCACAATATGAATTGCTGTTCAAGAAAGCCAGAGGGTTGAATTTAGCAGAGTGGTTTCAAAGAAGCGAGCAAAGCGGTCCAAGTGAGATAACGAATGTCAATGTTTGAGCAAATATTCTCATAACGGAAAGAGAGAAAGGAAGACATTAAGTAAATAAATGAAGGGATAAGAACTACGACTTCTTTCAAATATTATATCATCGCCTGTTAGTAATCTTCGAAGGAAGATCATTAGTGGATGAATGGAGGAAGATTTCTTTTCATGATGATTTGAATGTAGCCAAATTGACATCTATAGGATTTAAAAAGGCATGCGAAAAGCTCGTAAAGAAGAAAACAATTGATCTCAACTTGCAGACCTTTGCTGTACACCACATCCGACAGGAATCATATTGTGTCTGTGGAACAATTCGAATTCTTGTGGAAACAACTAGAGCAGCATGTCCCCAAAAAACGTAAGTTCATGTTCAAATTTTGCGAATTCTAAAACAAGAATATCTGTCTAAATAGTACCACAGCTTTACGTTTTGAAGAAAATAAGGCCGCTACCTGCCCGTGCTTTTCATAAAAGAACATAGCACTTATATTACCAAACTTGAAGGTAATATGTTGTTGAAGCAACTGGCCATTTCTGGTTCCTAGCGGAAGAGAGTCACTGAGTTTAGCTTTAGAGTTTCATCGCCTGCTGCAAAAGCATTGGTAGTGCCCGAATTAAAGGAAATTTATTTGCATATTTGTCACTGATAAGTACAGAAAGGCGCACATTAGAAGACAAGTCACTTACTGAACCGAAAAAATCAAAAATAAACAGATAATGTAAATTATTTTCTCTGTAAATTACTGAAAGTTATAAAGTCAAGTCAGAAACATAACATTTCAAACAGGTATATCGGGAATGAATGTGTTTTAAATTTGTAAATTGCTAAATATTAAATGATAGAAAGGCTCTCAAGACATGAGCTACACGACGCAGTGAGACCACTCCCGGGAGCATGCTCTCTATAAATAGGTAAACAGAAAATGGCAACACATGTGACAACGCGTAATTTTTACATGCGACATCAAAGAGTCTGCTGGGCAGTCAGAATATTTTTAATTTAGAAGATGTTACAAATATTAAATTAATAACAAAGGACTATTCTTCAGATATGTAGAAAATAGTTAAAGCATGCTAGAAATCCAATTTAGTGCCGTAGAAATACGTTAGCAATCATTTACAAT
Source organism: Macrothele yani (assembly GCA_039090855.1). Classification (NCBI taxonomy): domain Eukaryota; kingdom Metazoa; phylum Arthropoda; class Arachnida; order Araneae; family Macrothelidae; genus Macrothele; species Macrothele yani. The sequence continues at coordinate 125,462,138 of CM077015.1, read as the reverse complement.
ATTTCGCACAGCAACCAGATGGCTTTTCAAGGAAGATGAACAGATATATATATATTTTTTTTTTTTTTTTTTTTTGATTGGAGGTTTAACGACCACCGTGAGCAACTCAATGGGCTATAAGCAGTCGCCCGTCCCCAATTTAGAGTCACTGGTTCCGGGGAAGGGAGAGAGCCAGTGCCGTAAGACAAACACAACATCCATGCCTGACCGGGATTCGAACCCGCACCCCTTACGGACGAATGATCAGAGGTCAGCGCCTTAGACCACTGCGCCACCGGGGCGGCATGAACAGATATTGCCGTCTGTCTTCGTTGAAAAAGGCATCTGGTTTATGTGCAAAAGCTTGGAAACTATCGTTTATAACTTCCTACGCCAGTTAATCGGATTTCTAGCGTTGTTTTTCTATTTTGTTACAGATATTGTTAAATCAGTTCACCATCCAGATGATCCAAATACTACTTACGTTGCACGACGTTTGATAAAGAGCTACTCAACAGGTCAGCATGAATTTTCTGCACGTGCAGTGTTATTCATCCTTTAAATACTGCCAAATATGAAACATAGCCATCATAAATCTGACTTCTGAGGTGTCCACATAAACAAAATCATCAATGTAGTTCAGGTGAACTATGTTTTCGAGCAGTGGTGTATGAGCGAATGATCACTATGCTTTGACAAACGTTTGAGGTAACAACATCTATACCAACATTGCGATATGAGAATATGCTCCATCTAACATTAAAATGGTAGCTTGCACTTTGTTTTTGCTGAATTTACGGAAATGAAAAACCCGGTGAGTATCTATTGACACGTTCTTTAACTTACTTATGCGAGTCATTATTTTCTGTGATGAACTCCGTCAAATCAAACTACAGAAGCAGACTTACCGACGAAACCAGCGAAGCATGCATAACTCTCAAAACAACTGATTATATGCCTGATCTGAAACATCTCTCAACGTTGGTACAGCAGCAAATGTCTTACTGAGAGTAAGATATGCCCATTATTCTTTCTAATAATGTTTTGCTTTCTACGTTTTATATTTTATAATATGAACCACAAATTGTCGTTGTACGGCAACATTTCTTATTTATGTTCAGTGCTATTGTGACGTACCTGCCAGCAGGACGCACACGACATAAAGGCAGATAGGAATCAGAATAAATGTCTGCGTAGCTCAGTTGGTAGAGCGACTTGTTCCGGATTAAGCGGCCTCGGGTTCGAATCCCGGCGTAGACCAAAAATGACGGAGAAATTTACTTCGTTATAATGGCGCCCGAACTATCAGGATGACCCGGCCGTTCAAAATCTCGCATTGGTGTGATGTTATTTCCACACCGCGAGACAGGAAAAATCAGAAAATTCCTTCTCCAGCGCTTCGAAAAATAAAAATGTGTGATGTTGCATTCCATACAGCAGATTGACTGGGAGTTCTCAATAGCACGTTCTACAGTTGATGGCTGCCTGCAACGATTCATGGTCACGGCTGACCCGTGGGCCATGCCTCCGGCCCTCTTTCGGGGGGGGGAGATGTGACGTACCTGCCAGCAGGACGCACACGACATAAAGGCAGATAGGAATCAGAATAAATGTCTGCGTAGCTCAGTTGGTAGAGCGACTTGTTCCGGAATAAGCGGCCTCGGGTTCGAATCCCGGCGTAGACCAAAAATGACGGAGAAATTTACTTCGTTATACTATGTTTACATCAAAAACAATGAATGCACATAAATAGGCAAAGAAGTTTTTCCTTTTTGCTTACAAATGATCCTTTATTTTCTGCAGCCTAGCTGAAAATAACTTCACAGTAAATGTTACTGTTTATTTTAATGTGGGTGAACGAATCTCTTTAACAATGGTTTCAAGCACTTTCTTCCCTTTCTACATAAACCAAAATGAACATTACTTATGTTATTAGAAATTACCCATTGCTGCACGAGGAATGCAAGCTCAGTTTTGATAAGATAATTGTGCAATTTTAGTTACATAAAAATGTAGATACATCCGTACTTTAACAGTTATGTGTAAATGTGACGGCACACAACAGCGGTCTTGCCAGAATTATGTATATTTTTTTTCCAAAAGGCATCTATTATTTACGCGAGGAAAGCAAATAATATTTAAAATAAGACGTCAGAACCTTGCAGGTGCTATTTTCGTGATAAACTACAAATACGACGTCCCTGCGTCGACTCTTTTTATTTCCCACGTTTAAATGCGTGGCAATTTCAGACCAATTGCTCCATCCCCTCACTACTCAAAAAAGCAGGGTGTTTTTGTGCTTAAAAATGTAATTAAGCATCGTCACTAAACTGTTAAGTACAACATTTTCTCATCGGTTCAGCAACAGGAGAACAAGAATAAGACAGAAGAAGATAGTAATTAAATATATTTTGATACCTGAAATTTTGAAGGGCACCACGGGTATCAGCGAAAATATTTTGCGAGATTATGGACAATTTTGGCACGCGGTGTCAAAAAGGTTTGCCATCACTCACATAGGATGTAGAATCTAAGCCTTACAAAAGGCGAAATTGAAGAGTCAAGATACATTAAGGACCACTATGTTATTTCTGTATATTTGAACATAATTTAAAAAATATAAAGCTGACAGCTACTTTAAATTTTGCTTTTTGTTTCACTGGAAAATATAATTATTTTTGCTGCGTAGGACTCTTTAAAACGTAAATCATTATTGCCAAGAAAAATACTTATAATTGACAAAGAAACCAATATTTAAAATAGCTGCCCGTGCGGGGGAAAACACGTGAACCTAGATAGAACAGGAAGAACATAAGGTACCTTTGAAATTACCTTAAGGTTTCATGTAAATAAATGAAAACGTCGAGAAATTTATAAAGGACATATACAGAAATAATGTCCCATAGATTTATAAACAATTTAAAATATTCATAAAAAAACGAAAAATTGGTATATTGGAGTGAAGTTTGAACGAAAGTGCAACGCAAGGGAGAGGAATTTTTTGGGGTAAAGTATTTTTTTTATTTTTACCGACAGAGGGCGCTGTACCACATTTCTTATGTGTGATATAAATAAAAATGAGAATCCTATAAAATTCCGCTGGAAGCTCATAAAGAAAACTTGCATCCTCAGTCGTTGGTGCGAACAGGCTTGTTGCTGTGGTGCTGACTTTGGTGGAAAAGGCTCTGCCACTAAAGTAGTTTTACGTAAGCGAGGAGCGGACAGGGCAAGCTTTCAAAAAGATCGAACGTAGGAAAAGTTGACGAAAGTCGAGGTCCTATTTCCCCTGCTGAACTACTATCTCTAGCACGATGTTTCGAGAAAATTGGAAGTTTGTCCGATCACACCGTCAGAACAATGTTTTCAGAGACTCATCACAGCGCTGTAATATTGTAAATGAAACAATAGCGGCACAATCGGCGAGCAGCGTAAGCAAGATATTGTTTTCTGGTTTTTAAAAAAACATTCTTTACACCTGAAATGTTTCTTCTTTATTCTACATGTTATTTGTGAATTATGCTGAGGAAATGTTTTTAAAACACCCTTTTCAGCCAGGAAAACATATGTCATACATCACATATAATTGCTTAGTTAAGGCGCAAATTGGAGAGCATTGATGAGACTGCAAGTTGATTTCCAAGTGAAATTAATATTATATCTTACGTCTTTAATAATAAACTAAAGCTAAGGACTAGCTTTCTTCACTTTCTAATATTTCCTAATGTATTTAAAAACCATATTGATTATATTTCAAGGAAAAAAATGATATCTTTTGAGTATGAAAAGTAATTTTAAGATAAAAACCAGTTTACGCAGCAGTTGCGGATCACTTACCTAGCATGGAGAAATGAGTATTTGTTTCGCAGGGAAAATCCAGTTTTGCTTATTTTTAAGAATGCGTAAAGCATTGTACATTTGCTTTATGGTCTGTAGGATCAAAATAAAAAATAAATAAAAACCAGAGCACTCTTGGAAAAGAGATCTACAATAGTAATTCTACGTATTGCGGACATGCATTCACATAACTCTGTCACTAGTTTAAATATCTATACTTAGGTGAAATTCAATAAACCAGTGCCTGTATCAGGTACGCTCGGATAACGTGGCTGAAAGATTTTGGGGTAAAGTATTTTTTTTTTATTTTTACCGACGGAGGGCGCTGTACCACATTTCTCATGTGTGATATAAATAAAAATGAGAATCCTATAAAATTCCGCTGGAAGCTCATAAAGAAAACTTGCATCCTCAGTCGTTGGTGCGAACAGGCTTGTTGCTGTGGTGCTGACTTTGGTGGAAAAGGCTCTGCCACTAAAGTAGTTTTACGTAAGCGAGGAGCGGACAGGGCAAGCTTTCAAAAAGATCGAACGTAGGAAAAGTTGACGAAAGTCGAGGTCCTATTTCCCCTGCTGAACTACTATCTCTAGCACGATGTTTCGAGAAAATTGGAAGTTTGTCCGATCACACCGTCAGAACAATGTTTTCAGAGACTCATCACAGCGCTGTAATATTGTAAATGAAACAATAGCGGCACAATCGGCGAGCAGCGTAAGCAAGATATTGTTTTCTGGTTTTTAAAAACATTCTTTACACCTGAAATGTTTCTTCTTTATTCTACATGTTATTTGTGAATTATGTTGAGGAAATGTTTTTAAAACACCCTTTTCAGCCAGGAAAACATATGTCATACATCACATATAATTGCTTAGTTAAGGCGCAAATTGGAGAGCATTGATGAGACTGCAAGTTGATTTCCAAGTGAAATTAATATTATATCTTACGTCTTTAATAATAAACTAAAGCTAAGGACTAGCTTTCTTCACTTTCTAATATTTCCTAATGTATTTAAAAACCATATTGATTATATTTCAAGGAAAAAAAATGATATCTTTTGAGTATGAAAAGTAATTTTAAGATGAAAACCAGTTTACGCAGCAGTTGCGGATCACTTACCTAGCATGGAGAAATGAGTATTTGTTTCGCAGGGAAAATCTAGTTTTGCTTATTTTTAAGAATGCGTAAAGCATTGTACATTTGCTTTATGGTCTGTAGGATCAAAATAAAAAATAAATAAAAACCAGAGCACTCTTGGAAAAGAGACCTACAATAGTAATTCTACGTATTGCGGACATGCATTCACATAACTCTGTCACTAGTTTAAATATCTCTACTTAGGTGAAATTCAATAAACCAGTGCCTGTATCAGGTACGCTGGGATAACGTGGCTGATTTTACGAAAATGGGAATCTATATTTCCACATTACGAACTCACTTTCTTAGAAAGGTAACAATACACGAAAATATAATTTAATAGTGCGCATTTAAAAATCAAAGTAATCGTTGCATTTGGAAATGCGATTTGTATTTGGGAAGCTTAAGAATGCGAGTTACTTTGGTTCCCAAAAAAGAATGATAGCCGATTTATTATCGTTGAATCAACCAGTGAAATTTAACCTTGGGATGACTGTTGTATTTTTAATATCAATTATTTTAAAATTCGGATCAAAAAACAGTAACATTTTATTTTTATTTTTTTTAAAGAAAGAAATGCAGTCCTGTAAAAAAGAATTTACTTGGCTTTAAAACTGTCAATTGAAGTTCTAAGAAAGTGCGGTCGCGAAGGTGTCTCTTCAGCTAAAGATTCTTAGTTAATATAACCGATTATTTTTTACACAGAAATTTCGGAAATTATTGAACACGTTTCCAAACCCCAGCTACTTAAATTCAATAGGGGCGGACATGTGTGCTCCACTTTCATTTTTCATATTAATGGTTTGAATTTAGTTGTCCTAAGAGTTTTTGTTCCACAGGAATTACTGATTATTTGTTAAAGCGTTTCCGCTTGAAAAACAAATACCGAGTATAAATGAACAGATGTCCTGAGTGCAAGATGAACCCAAATTCCTGAGTATGTATGAATCGACACATTTGACACTTATTATTATTATTACACTGGCGTGCAAAACTTAAGAAGGAAGTGTAAATTGTAAAATAAAGCCGTAAATTGATGTTGCATTCAAACAAAGATTAACTGGCGTCAGTGTCTAGGAGAGAGGAACAACAGCACATGCCTATTAATGGAGCATGACGTGTGGTTTTAGTGACCTGAGAAAAAAAATACGCTCACGGAGAACAATAGCATAAGTTGAATGGAAATCATATGATAGTGTACATTAGAGTTACCGACGTTGGATCGTGTTTGTTTTATGCTAGACAAGACTAAATGTCCCGTCTCCTTTAATTCAGAAAAAATGGAGAAATATCATGGTAGTTTAAATCTCGAAATGCTTCCTTGAACCATCAACAGTTTCGTATTAAGTCAGGTTTATGACAAAAATTCCCCGAGATTAGTGTTTGTGTGTGGTGTGAAGATCGAAACTAAGTTTTCTTGCACCAACATAATTTCTGGAAAGTGACGATTTTGCGATTCCAGGTGTAGGGAATCCAGTTGAATAAGCTGTAGATTTTACAATGTTTCATACTACGAGATAGCATTTGCGATTCTTCTTGACATTTCGCTCCCCATAGGAAAATTTTTAATTCGTAATTCAACGGTCCTGCTGTTCCGGAGGTAGAAAGCCTTTTGTTTAAGAAATTCGTTATAGGTTCGTCAGTGTTTGAATTCTGGATAAGTTATGGGTAGCATGTTTGTCTTCCGGATTTGGCTTTTTCTTCCTTTGAAGCAGCACCCCTATATTAGGGACGGCCCATTATATTAGCCTATTTGTCGTTGTTAAACAAACAAACAAAACGTTACAACAGTGCTTGCTTATGCTCTTATGTCATCCATTTAAGTTAAACATCAACCCAGCCTGTTTTACGGAAAATAAGAAGGATATATCATATATTTTCGCGCATTTTTCGAGCAAGGGTGAAACGTTAATAAACTTGAATAAAAACTGAAGCTCGACAGGTATGTGCTTTCTACACATATATGTGCTCACCCAAAGCAGCACTCATGAAAATTTTGCGAAGTAAAAGGTATGTAAATCCTTAATCAGTTATACTACTTTCTACGTTTGAATCTGGATAACATTCTTTTACTACATGAAAAATTGCGTCATAGACCACACGAATTACGATCCTTTCACCAGATCAACATTTGATGAAATTTGAGATGAAAAAGATAACAATAGTAAAAAATTTTTCGAATTGTATGCCTTTCTAAAGGCGAAGTGTAAAGAAATTATTTTTTAAGAAACAACCGAATTGTTTCCTTACAGATAAATGTATATAATTACATTTACAAATGTTAAACTGCAAACCTATGTATTATGCTGTTAGATCAAATAATTCTTTCAAAACACGTAACTCAATAAATGTTATACACGATATTGACAAATTTACCCGTGTATAATTTTTCAATTACGGCATTTAAGAGAAAAGGTAACATATGCCATAAATATTTTTGTTTCATTACTTGTTTAAAAAACATAAATCAACTTGCAATAAAGTGAGATTTCTTTTCTGTGGAAAGAAATATTTTTCCATAATATTGAAGAAAGAGGCATAACGCCGGGAGAAATGCAGGGACGACTATTGAAAATGAAACACCACAATAGACCTAATACATTGGAGTAGGATTCATAGGCTAATTTACATCTGATGCAATAGGTAATTGAGCAGAAGTATATACCTGTAAGTTATATGGAACACACAATACTCAGCAATGTGTACACCCACAACATGCAAACATAAACCCGCGCACGGACTGCCATCGACTGAAGAAAGTTAAGGATGTCTCATCGCGCAAATACATCACATGCTGTCTGGATTCGTACCCGAATTTTTTTTTATTTACCTTATGAAATATAAGTTAATGCCCTGGTCGCGAAAACTGTGCACATATCCTGCTTCCAGAAGCCGAAATACATTTCGCACCACGTGTGTCGGCAGTTGTGCGTTTGAAAGATGGCACCGGGAACTGTATGCAGATGTGGCGGCACTTTAGATTCCACGACTGCCCCAATGTTCAGTTGGCTACACATGATTCCTATAATGTGTATTGGGCGGAAACCAGAATGTAACCCAACAGCAGCCCACACCAGTGGGAGTTGTGTCACTCCGATATGACATTGCATAATGCATGCCTCCAACACACTTACACAACGCATCCCCGTACAAGGATACGTCCAGCATGTGTTATTAGTTTGAACCGCGACTCTTCAGATAATACTTTGCGCTGTCCTTCATCATGCAGGTCTTTCGGAATTCATTCCCACATAACAATCGCTGGTGTCTATGTTTAAGTTCAAGGTAAGTAAAATCAACAGACGGCGAGCGAGGGGAGCTCGCTTCATAAAAAGGCATCGGACAGAGCTTGCAGGCAAACTATGATGTGGCACGGACTTCCAGTGTTGTGTTAAGCTTCGCGTCGGTGCTTTTCGTTCCGTCAAGGCCATAGGGTTAAGATGACTACGTTCTCGGGGGTTCAGCTATTCAGCCCCAAAACTCTTACGTCAGTGCATCATAGCTTCTTCCACACAATGAAGCTATATTCCTATAACTGCGCAAGTTTGGCTTCTAACCCAAGCGGCGATGAGGCATAGAGAATGTCAATCTCTCTGCCTGCAGCACATCCGGCCCTCTCAAAGTGCCTCAGCTGTACGCTCGGGTCTCGTCTGCTACGGTTGAGCATGGTAATTTACTACCACTAACTTACCCCTCCAATTCCCTCTAATAGACTAAACTGAAAACTTGGCCTGGGCTTCGTGCTTTTGCATCAGATCCGTACAGCTACTAGGCGTGGCTAGCACAAAGCGTTCTTATGTTGGACGTCCTAACAACTTTCACCTTCGTACATTACCTACAACCCTTCGGGATTCAATCCGATTGCACACGTTGTCTCTTGTGTGCAAAATTTGTAATAATTAGTAATATACAGGGTGGTTCACCTAAGCGTGTACAAACTTCTGGAAGAAATAGGTTGCACAAAGACAAACCGGAATTACCAAGCAATGCAGGGCCGGAAACCCCATCTTCATGTGCTTGTGTACATAGAAGACGAGAAATGAAAGAGCACAACGTAAGAGATTAAAACGCGTTTTATTACTCATATGACATTTGCAAAATGCATTGATGTTACAGAAGATGTTAAAAGTGTTGGTCATGAGCTGTAACACACGCTTGACATCGACGGCGCATGGAATCACGTGCATTTTGGAAAATTCCTGGCAGGTCCCGGACTTCCGAAGCAGCTACAGAGATGCGTGCTACAAGGTCCTCATCACTTTCAGCGACGGTGTCGTACACCTGTCCTTTGATGTAATCCCAGAAGAAGTAATCAAGGCATGTTAAGTCCTGCGATCTTGCAGACCAATGAACGGGACCACCACGCCCAATCCACTGATGTCGAAATGTCATGTTTAAGTGATAACATACGTCATTTCTGAAATGGGTGCGGGCCACATCGTGCTCGAACCACATTGCACGATGCAGCGACTGAAGGACCTGCTGTTGGTTCAATAGCTCTGGTAAGACATCCTAAAGAAATATCCGGTACCTTATTCAGTCCAGATGAGGAGGCATGAGGTATGGGCCAATTAAGTGGTCCCCGACAATGCCGGCCCAAACAATAACAGCAAAACAGTTTTGTGATGCACGTGGTCGTACAGCATGGGGGCTCTCCACAGCCATACACTCGTTATGTGCACTGAAGCAACCTTCCCGTGTAAATGATGGTATCCTGAAAGAACCTATGATCTGTCCTGCGGCCGAACAACGACATCTACTGCATTAAGACGACGTTTCCGGCCCTGCATTGTTACGTTATTCCGATTTGTCTTTAAGCAACTCCCCCCCCTCCGAATTTTTTGTACACGTTTGGCTAAAAATAAACCTGTATATCACATGAGAGGCACTATTTGCCTTTAATTTTCGAAATATATGTCTTGGAAATAATGTGCTGCAGTCCTAGCAGAATACGTTTAAGAAGTGCAACATAGTTGATTTCTGCTCAAGAGTACAAGAAATTAAAATCATTTCTAGTTTAATTTTCATACAAATTAGTATATTAAAACTGATTAGATAAACTCCTAGAAAATGTTTGGCAACAGGTACACAACATTCACACAAATCAAGGGCAAGTTTCCAACAATTATCGCGAGCGTCTCAAATATGAGTGGAGCAACAGATTCATCTTCTTCATAGATAAAATTTAGATACAAAATAAAGGTTTGTAGAAATTAATGTTTATATAGAAATATGCGAATTCTCACTTGCGCTGCGTGAACTTTCGAAACTTTTTTGAATAAACCATTTCAATCAGCGTTTTAAACACATGCATTTAGTGCCGTAAGAAGCTCAATTTAACTGTTGCGGGGTTAAGCAAGAACTCTTCATGAATATCATTTAACAATAATCAATAGTGCTTTTTAGAAAATCAGAATTTTTCTCGGGACAGGAGCAATATTCTTCCCAGAAATGCAAATTTTGACTAGAAAATTTTCTTTTCTCAAAATATTCCTGTTTACAGTACTATTTTGACAATATTCTGCTAAACACATACGTTTCTGAAGTCATAACAATTTTTAAGAAACATTTATGAGAAGCTCAAGAGACACACCTGTGAATTCCTACACTGCACATCTAAGGGGTTTGAGGAGAAATCTAATTGAAAAATAACATATCGAAATATTTTACACTAATTTCATCCAGTACAGATTGACATGATGAACACATTTACAGACATCGTTGGCGCAGATGTGTAATTAAAGCAGATTTTAGCTGGGGTGCTCCTATGGGAAATTATCGGGGAAAAAAACTCTCCTAATCCACCAAACGCGAGATTTTCTAAAAATTGCTAATATCTTATGATTTCCATCAAATCCTCTGATTTGAACATTTCTCCAGGTTATTCAATGAAATTCGAATTTATTGCAGATTATTCTAGTGTTTTTCCAATGCATTTCTGAGGAATATGTCTTACAGGGCAATAGAAGAATGGAGAGAATAAGCTGGCTCGATAGAAAGACTAATGAGGAGGTCTTGGAGAGAGCGGGAGAACCCAGGAATCTGATTAACATGTTAAAAAGAAGAAGAATGTTATAGATGCGACACACATCGCGCCATAGAGGCCAGATTCTGAAAGTTTTGGAAGGTACAATTCAAGGCAAGAGAGGAAGAGGACGACCAAGGAATGGTTTTGTTGCACACTTACTCCAAGACACCAAAACTAGGACATAAGAGCGGCGGAGAATAAAGAGGAATGGAGAGACAGAGAACATCTAGTGAACCACCAGTCATTGGACTGAGTAACCAAGAAGAAGAAGAAGTTTCTATTTGTTCAGGTATCAAACACAATTGAACATGAAAAAAATTGCATTAAATGTGTAATTGCGTTAAATGAGAAACTAAGCAAACTCAATGATTAAATTGAATCTTGGTATTTGCTGAAGTGAGGTGTTTTTCCTTAGGACACAATTAATAAAAATTCAAGGAATTGAAGCACAATTGGGCTGTTGGAGACAATTTTAAATCATTTGAAAGGGAAATGACCCGAAATTTCCTTTTAACAGGTGATTTATGAAAATAACACCCGGTCATTTAGTAGATACGAGGGGCTCTTTTGAAACGAGAAACATTGCCGCTGCATAAATCGCACTGTGGTATTTGAGCAGACCCCGCCAATCGGCGTGAATCTATAGGTCCACCCATATTTCAGACTTTGCGCCAAATGTTGCAACCCATGAATACCAAACCTGCCGCCAGACTATTAAATGATGATACTAGCGGGTGGTTTGAGTGAATCTTAAGCACGCAGCCAGACTCTAATGTCTGCCTGTACATGTCACTTCTTAATAGAGCAGGATAATTGTAGATAGAGTCGATCATCGATCTACAGCATGTTGGTTACTTTTGCCTAGGTGAAATTCCGCTTTCTGTGATGAAGAAAGATTTCAGGCAACCGTGTTGCTTACATTTCTATATTTTCAAAAGATAAAATATGACACACTCGAAAGCTTGTCTTTAGATCATCCACTTCATCTAAAAGTTTACTAAGTGGGCAAAAGTCACGATAAAATATTTTTCATGTGTCAATTTTAAAGTTCTTTAATTATCATACCCTGTTTTGCACTGTATGATATTTTCTTCATTTGTCTTTGCGCGAAAGCCAAAGAAAGGGATTTTGTAATTCTACTAGGCAAACAATTTTTTCTGAAAAACCATAAGTGGCTGGCCAATCTGTGCGACAGTGAATAAATACATTTTAATTTGTGCTCTATCTGACTCAGTTACTTAATTTTTATGTAATTTTTCCTGAGCCTAACTTCTTTGATTTAACTGCCATGTGAATATATCTGTTCGGGAAGGCAGAAAATATTGGGCATCATGTGGTTCAGGTATATTGACCACTTAAAGAAATAAGCGATTAAACGTTTCGTTTATTTGGGATAAACGTATTGTGAATAATATTTTAATTTGCACTGTTTTCTGAACACTTATCTAATCCCTTCCCAGATTTGAGGGCCACAAATAACGGGACGATATCAACTCGCTTAGCTAAATTTGCTGTATTTTAAACGCTAAAGATCTCGTCAGTTCTGACAGAAATATTTTCTTAAATTTTCGAATTTCTTGGTTTTCATAATTTCAGCATAGATAATTATACATTTTCATAAAATTTCTTAGAGTATCATATAATCAACTCACACCCCTGTTTCTAAATTCCTTTGTCATTGCAAACAACCTGTTTAGTTGAAGCTATTTCATGAAACGCGTACTCTGTGTGCAATTTAATGAAACCATATTTTATGCCAAGTTAGGTGCTAATCATAATCTACCAGACGGCATTTCCGTGAAGAAATATCCTTATGAAGGGCGCTAAATGTATTCCACTTAATTTCGGTAGGGAAATTTAGTTACAAATTGTAAAATATATCGCAATTTAAAAACAATATGTGTCAGACTGAGTGTCATTCATTCAAAGTTGGATGCTATGTATGACGAAGGATCATATGAAATTACTCATTTTCTAAAGATAGCTGCATTTTCAGCTAACGAAACTCAGAGATTACCAAGACCTGGAAAAATAACACATTCAAACAAGAATTTAATTGAAACTTTCATCAATAAATATTGCAAATGTGTGTAGTTCATTAGTAGTGATTTTGTAAACTCCGGAAAAAATGGATAGGACAAATTGGAGGAGTGTAATGAAGCAAAACATTATTTTTGTACAATCTAAGTTAGTGTTTTTTTAATCACTGGTTTAATTTTGAATCTTTCTCCAAAGAGGAAATTTTCTTGAAATATTTTCCACTGAAAAAAAACATTCTAACATCTTAATAAATAAAAAAATATAGGAATGAAATAAATAAATTCAACATATGCAGAAAAATAAATATTAAAGTCGTATTAAAATGCATAGCGAAACTAATTTAATAAATTCAAAATATTCAAAATGTAAATTCAAAATACGTATTTATTAATTAATGTTAATAAACAATTGTGAATCTGAGTCATAGATTCATACTGATAAAAATCGTATTTCATAATGTTGAAATATTATTAAGCTGGAGTTCTAGGAAGGAAAATCACTAAACATCCAACATAATATGGGGTGATGCCATATCTATGAATCCCACTCTGCTGCCTTTATTGTGAATTTTTCCACCAGTTGTGAAGATGGTAACTGCCACAACTCATGCTGTGGCATAAGCCAAAAGTTACTTAATTTAAGTTCTTTATCGCATCAGATATCCATCAGTAGAATAAAAATTAAGTTTTCAGTATATTATGAGGAAATTAGGAATATATAAATTGTTTTCAAAAATATTCCATGTTTGTTCCTTTAGTTTTAAAGCTTTCCTTCTTCACCAAGGCATTTAATCTTCAGGCCTATGAATAATTACATGTTATGAGTGCATTTGCCTTGGTTATTTCTGAAAAAAATATATTCTTACATCCCAATGTCTGATTAAAGTTCCACCACATGTCCCAACGATGAGCAAGAAATCTATGGCTCGAGATGTCGAATCATTGTTTCTTAAATAACCAAGGCATCACGGCTTCATGAACACAATTACAAACTCGCATGCTGGCCGCGTGGTCTAAGCGTTGGATATACACAACAGAGGATAAAACGTCAGTCAAAATGCTACTTACTGCCTTGATACCTTGTTACACAAATCTCCTGAGCGTAATTCAAATTATATTCATGATATTACCCAGGTTTTTAGTGCATATCGTTTTTCTAACCTACAGGTAAAACATAATGATTCGTGAACACCTCCGCGAATCAAAATCGTCGAATTCTGTTGCTTCTGTCAACATCTCCCTTTGAACACGTTGAAGCATTTCAACTTTGAACATTGTAAAAAGATCATGAAAATGTTTGTAAATCGACATCAGGAAACTACACCACGATTACATTTTTTGCATATGCGTACGTTATTATTACGAAAGACAAGGTTTCGAAAAGATAAACCTGTACTTTTGTATCTCATTCAGGCCACTGCAAGTAGTTATTGAAAGAAATAAAACTTTCACCTAATAAAATCCGTTGAAGAACTGTTATTCATTCCGAGATAACCCAGCACTGTAAGTTCACAAAAAAATCCTGGTTTATTTAATACAGCACTGAGATACGCATTTTTAGTCATATCACAATACAAACCGAAGTTTTACAAATCACCGCCATAAGCCGTATTGTTTCCCACGAAGCCTCAACAACAACAACAAAAAATCCTTTTTTTCTTTTTTTCTCTCCGCTGTCTCCCTCTTGCGGTCAGTCGTGTCAAAACGCGACATCATCAACTGCAGTTGTTATTGCGAAATGTGTCCATCCAGCTTACTGGGCAAGCCGCTAAATTCAACAGTTATATATGAGATACGTTGTTTGTTTACAGGTTGCTGAAGTATGAATAGCCGCTCCGGTGCCAAAATGGTGTAAGCTCTGGCTTATGGCCGATCGTTCACGAACTTCTGGGTTCGAATCCCATGAGGCATGGATGTTGTGTTTGTGTTACGGTACTGGTTCTTTTACTTCCATGGAACCAATGGCTAAATCAGGGACGGGCGACTGCTTATAGCCCATTGAGTTACTCACGGTGGTCGTTAAGCCTCCCATAAAAAAAAGTATGAATATATCAAGTAGGCATGTCCATATCATGAGAATAAATAATAACAAGAAAATTTTGAACTTTCAAAATTTTCAAAAGATGCACTTATATAGTTTAAAGCTCCAGTGGATATTTGCACTTACACGGTTTTATTACGTGTTCTCTGTGGATTCGATAGTTCCGGTCGCATTCTGTTTGCACCTTCTCGAATTTGATCCCAAGTTTAAAAGTCCGCAAGCTATGTAACAGCATTAGCTCACATTGATACATTTGACCAAGTTTAGACCGTAGCGATTCGTCAGCTATGTCAGAACAATTTCCTTCAGATATTCTTTCTAGTGGTTGCAGAAACTTAACATAGATGTTCATGCATATTTATTAAATGTATTAGCCTCTCAGGTACTGTATTCTGAGTTCTGTTTAAAAAATGTATCCAACTAACATTGAAAAAAGACGTTACTTTACCCTGTTAAATGGAGCCTTTTCAAGAAGGACGTAAACACTATGCAATTTAAGCAAGCTATAGTTAAAGAAAACTTCGAGCGTAATAAAAAATGCGCCAGAGAGCATTACCCTAATGATAATACAATTGTTGTACTATAAGGGATAAAATTATTCCAGTTAATTGTCAAACGGCGATATTGAAACATATCTTAGATAACTTGTAGTATACATTAACGTTTAGAATGACGAATGTATGTATGTAGGTGGGCAGATTTCCAAAAATGTATTTAGTAGCAGAATACATTTCAGTACTTACCATGTGTAAGAAGTTTTTTTACGAATCTTAGTAATTAAAAGTTTTAATCTGTTTCTTTCCTAAGAACCTTGCTAAAGGTGAAAAGCGAAACTAAAGCTGTTTTGGAAAATACAAACACTATTAAAACAAAATCAACATGAAATTTATTTTAAAGATATATTACTGAAAACTTCGTTACAATAATGATAATTTGTTATTTTAAATCAATGATATTTTTCAATTAGAATTATCTGCTAGAGCTTTTCGGCTATCGTAGACAATGACTCCCCAGATCATAATGCCTGCAGTGGTGGAGACCTGGAGATCGGTAGCGAGGTTGGAATTGTGCCGTTGACCCAGGCACCTCCACACCCGGACACGATGACCATTTGTCACCAAAACGAAGGGGCACTCATCGCTAAACACCACACGTTTCCAGTCTGTAGTGTTCCACGTCGCTGTCGTCCGGCACCGCTGCATAACGCAGCCGGTGATGTTCCGATGTTAATGGCAGTAGACGTAAAGGGCGCTGGGATAGCAGATTTGCTTCGCGAGGCGTCGGGAAATGGTTCGTGGGCACACAGGAGGCGCTACATCTGCCTGTACAGCAGACCGGGTCCCTGTGGGATCCGTTCGTCCCTGGCGCACAAACCGTCGATCCTCTCTACCGGTGGTTCTTTCCATACGGAGCCGATCCGCCGTGTAGCAGTGCCATCACGTGTCCATTGCCCCAACACAGTTAGACGGTATAGTCAGAATGATCCACGTGTCGGGATAAACGGCGAGCCGACCACCCTGTTGTTTTCAGCCCGATGATCAGGCCTATCTGAAAGTCCTTATGTTACGTAAATTGACGTCTATGGCGTCTACCCGGCCTTCTTGTCACTCTGTACTTTAGCCCACGTTGGGCAGTGCTTTTCGGTTTCACGGGGCTTCGACTACACGCCGGTTTATAAGGGTGCCTGTTCGTGCTTCCAGCTCTACTACAGGGTGTGCGGTAATGCGCAATGAACCTCGTATGAATGAACCTCGTATGGTGCACCGTACGAGGTTCATTTGTATAACAGTACGCGATCTAGCTATTTGCAAAGTTTCGCTGTTGTATCATGTTTTCTTCTAGGTGTGCAAATTTCACTGTCCATGAGTGTATAATAAACGATTTTTTATTTAATTGTTTAAAATGCACTTAAATGCTTACAATAAAACTTCCATTCACAGGAAATAATAAAAATTGAGCGATCTGTATTTTATACGGTTTAGAAGTACAAATTATAAAATACTACTTTATACTGGACGAGAAATTATTTTTCCATTGAGGTTTTTGCTGACGATTCACCCATATATATATAACTAGCTGGAGATAACATACACGTGCGTTTACCTTGGACAGTAGATATCGAGTGAGGGTCACATTGATGAAGAAATTAATCGGCGTAAAAAACTTGCCTGTAGAGCTTTTGGAAGAAACAGCATAATTTTCAAGAGCAATATGCCATTATGTCTTAAAAGAAAAGTGTTTGATCAATGCATCCTTCCAGTGCTTAAGTAAGGTGCAAAGACGTGGATCTTAACTAAAAGAGACATACAAAGGCTGCAGACAACACAAAGGAGCATGGGGAGGTGCATGTTTGGCGTAACCAGGAGAGATAAGAAGAGGAACTCGTGGATCCGAAAAATGACAAGAGTGGAAGACATCATGATCAGAGTTAAATCCCTGAAATGGCAATAGGCTGGACATACTGCCAGAAAGACAGACCATCGGTGGACAGCAAAAATTTTAGATTGGATTCCAAGGGACAGGAAAAGACCCAGAAGAAGACAACATGGGCGATGGGAGGATGAAATTCGAAAGTATGCGGGAGTAACATGGAGGAGACTGCCACAAGACAGACCGTTGTGGAAGAAACTTGGGGAGACCTTCGTTCAGCAGTGGATTGATAATGGTTGACAATGATGATGATGATGATAATATATATATATATATATATATATATATATATGTGTGTGTGTATATGCTGTAAATAATACTAGCTGTGAATCTAGGATTCACACAGCAGAGGTTTTATGACTAAACTTCAAATAAGTTTCACTTCTGAAAAATTATACAGGAAACACGAGGTGTATGCAATAAGTCCTAAAATTTCGTAAATGATGAAAGGAAGGTCCCTGAAGGAACATAATGATCGGATTTTGCGTATACACAGTGCGTCAAAGAATTTTTAAATTTTTAAGACTGGCGCTAGATTTCAGCCTACGGTGGCGCCACCAGTGTAATCGCGAATGCGTTATAAACCGTGACCAGCTGCTTGCTTTCTGTCAAAGGTACTAAGCATTTGTTAAAGTAACTGAAACGAAACGGCCTTTCATTAGAGAAATAATTTTTTTTCATGTTGAATTATTTAGATGGAACAAAGGGCTGTTATTAAATTTAACGCAAAACTTGGTAAAAGTGCCTCGGAAACGTACCAAATGATGAAACAAGTTTACGGGGAGTTTTGTTTAAGTAGATCAAATGTTTTCCCGTGGCACAAACGTTTTTTGGATGGAAGAGATTCGCTAGAAAATGATAAGCATACCGGAAAACCAAGTTTATCTAGGACACCTGATATTATTGAAAAAGTGCGTGATTTCTTGGCAAACAATCGATATGCGTTACAAAGAAGGATGAAAGAGTCTTTAAACATCAACAAAGAAACGATTCGAACCATCCTGCATGAAGATTTAGGCAAAACAAATGTTAGTGCTAAATTTGTTCCACACACGTTAACCAATGAACAAAAATCCAGGAGAATTGCACATTGCAAAGACATCATCTCAGCCGCTGAAAATGATCTAAACTTCTAAAAATCGATTGTTACAGGTAATGAAACATGGTGTTTTTAATATGATCCTTAAACAAAGCGACAAAGTGCGGAATGGAAGTCAAAAAACTCACCACAAGCCAAAAAAACAAGAAAAGTTCCATCGAAAATCTAAACAATGCTCATTACATTCTTCGATAGTAAGGGTAATTGTCCACAAGGAATTTGTTCCAAGTGGACAAACAATTACTGTTGAGGTTTATTTAAATATTTTGAGGCGTTTGATGGGTAGAATTCATCGCATTCGTCCAGAATATCGGGATGAAAACAGTTGGTGTTTGTTGCACGATAATGCAACCAGTCACACCTCACTTCTCGTTCGTAGATATTGGGCGAAAAATAACGTCTGTGTGTTGAATCCTCCACCGTATTCGCCTGATTTAGCATCCTACGAATTTTCTTTATTCCCAAAATTTAAAATGACGTTAAAAAGGTGGTATTTTGATGATATTTTGACCATACAAACAGCTTCGACGCGTGCTTTCGAGGAAATTCCGCAAAGTGAACTGGAACAGGCATTCGAATCATTATTAAATCGCTGTAACAAGTGTATTGAAGCCAGAGGGACTTATTTTGAACAACAAAACAAAACAAATTATAATTTCTTGTTTCTATTTCATTTTACAGACCCAGTCTTAAAAATTCTTTGCCACACTGTGTATATAAGAAGTTAGTAAAATCACGCAGTGCATTGATTATGATACGCTTTCCAACGTACCAGAAATCATTACTGAAGTTATGCTGATAATGGCTGTGGAATAAATCTCGCTCCTTTGCCTTGACCTTTGACCCCATTTCGATTATATTAAACATAATTTGTTCAGTACACCTCCAGAACACATACTAAAGATTTGTCGCAGTAGAAGAATTTTTAGTCAAGTTATGAGAATAATGGCTGTGGAACTAATCTCGCTGCTGTGTCATGTCCTTTGCCCCCATTTCGATGATATTCAACAGGATAGGTTAAGTACACCTTTGGAACAACATGATAAATTATTCTCGCAATCGAAGCCTTTTTACGTAAGTTATAACACATAAGGGCAATGGAATGGATTCCGATCTATGTCCTGCTCTTTGACACCATTTCTTCCATTTTCAATAAGGGTTCGTTGAAAGGTTGTCCTTTACCACATGCTAAAATTTCATCGGAAACGTACCATTTTTACGCGAGTTATCGTGCGGAAAGACAGAGAGATAGACGGACAAAGCTGGAGCATATACACTTCTTCAACCTACCGTTGGAAAGCGTAAACAACAAAACAATTTGTTTTGCCTTGTGTGTTAAATAGTTAGCTTTTTTTTTGCTCAGAAAATTTCTTGTCTTTTTTAAAACTCCTATAATAGCAATTCCCCTATGCATTTGATTAACTTTATCTAGCACAGCTGCTTTCAGATAAATATTAGGGGTACCATCTTATGTCAGCCTTTCGTTATCAGTGGAAATTGTTCAAGTGAAAGGAGATAAAAAAACTTATAGCTGAGAGAGACCCTTAACTGCACGTTTAGAAAAACGACATTTAAGTACATTTTAAAAGTATTACGATTTTTTTATGATGGGAATTACATGGTAATGTGTATTGTGATGTAATAATAATAGAAGTTGCAATTCCACTGAAAATGAGAAATGAGTACATGAGAACTGTGGAAAGAATTTAATGTATGTGAATTGTAGAAGATAGAAGCGTTCCTTGGAAAATAGTTTTAGCTGTTAATGAACTCAATGAATTTAAATTAATTTAGTTATCATGTTAAAAAACCTCTTTGTTTTGTTAAGTTGTGGTCTGAATCAGCACTCATCATCAACAGTCATGGGAAGATTCCACTAGGTGTCTGTATCCATGAAGCATCAGAGTACAATTGTCTTGTATTGTCTTATTACCATCGCATTGTTACTCATCTTGCAAAAATCAGCACTTCTTCAAGTTTCAAATATCAAAAAATGCTGGAAAGTTGCAGTTGTTGATTACTGAATACAACATTTTTCCAATAAAGATGCTGCATGCCGTAATATTTTAATATCAATGGCTGCAGTTTTTGCACAGAGCTTAAATAAAACATTTTCTTAAAGAACAAGTCGTCAGTGGAATTATTTTATATAAAAGCCAATAGAAGTGTCTCAAATGTGCATCGATCACTGTAAACAGTTACCGCAATTTCCATACGACAGGCTTTAATTTACCTCAGAGTTATGGAATACTTAAACTTTCGATATTTCATCCAAAGAGGTGGAACATTTCCTATATAAATCACAATTAATGGCATGAAAATAAAACATTTCTTAAAAATATAACATTTTCTTTAAGAACATGTCGCCAGTGGAATTATTTTATATAAAAGGCAATAGAAATGCCTCACATGTGCATCGATCACTGTAAACAGTTAACGCTGTTTCCAATCGTCAGGCTTTAATTTTCGTCACAGGGATTGAATACTTAAGCTGTCGGTATTTCTTTCAAAGTGGTGGAACATTTCCTATATAGATCACAATTAATGTCAACAAAATAAAACATTTCTTAAAAATAAAACATTTTCTTAAATAACATGTCGCCAATGGAATTATTTTATATAAAGACAATAGAAATACCTCACATGTGCATCGATCACTGTAAACAGTTAAAGAACTTTCCAAACGACGGGCTTTAATTTTCGTCACAGTTATAGAATACTTATACTGTTGATTATTCATCCAAAGCGGTGGAACATTTCCTATATAAATCATAATTAATGGCAAGACAATAAAACATTTTTTCAAAATAAAATATTTTCCTCAAGAACATGACACCAATGGAATTATTTTATATAAAAGGCAATAGAAATACCTCAATTGTGCATCGATCACTGTAAACAGTTAACGAACTTTCCAAACGACGGGCTTTAATTTTTGTCACAGTTATAGAATACTTAAACTGTCGATATTGCATCCAAAGCGGTGATACATTTCCCATATAAATCACGATTAATGGCAAGAAGGTTTTAAAGTATAGCACCTAAAATCTAAACCTCTCGAACAAAATGATAAAGTTTTCTCCCAATCGAAGCATATTTACGGAAGTTATGACGCACAAGGGCGATGGAATGGATTCCGTTCCTATGTCCTGCTCTTTTACCACATTTCGATGATTTCACTCATCGGCCTGAAGATGCAACCATAGTGGTCGCAAAAGTGCTCGCCAAAGCTTTTAAACAATCATATTTTTAGCACGCCTTTTGCAGAAAAAGATCGTGCTTATGTTACCGGTTTTTCCGCCTTTACCCACGATATCTCTGCAACTATTTGTCTGATTTGAAAAATTCTCTTTGCATTAGGAAGCCTGAAATGTGCGAATGATGATCCTTTATTTCGTTTTTTTTTACGATGCACACTTTCGCCGCTAGCGGGCGTAAAGGCAGATGATGTCGAATTCAAAAATACGTTGTATTCTACATATTTGCTTCTAAACATCCGACTGAAAAAAAATATTTTATCTTTCGATTCCATTTATGTCGAAGAGTATTTTAGATATAGTTACTTTTAAAAATTACGCATAGATTTTCCGCTAGGGGGCGTAAAAATAAATTCCATTTTTCGCGATAACTCTTCTTCTAAAACTCCGATTTGAAAAATGTTTTCTTCAGTGAATACACCGCCTGATGGAAAGAAAATCTTTGCACATAACTTCAAATTTTCGGTAAAGAATACTTTAGCCACAATGGGGCGTAAGGGTTAATTTTTGCTTCTGATGTATTTGCCCTAAAATATGAGCTTCTATAATATCGATTGAAAAAATTACTTCGTGGACTGATGCCACTCACATCGATAAACCTTTTCGGGATATTTTCTTCTTAAAATATTCCACAGTTTCTCTGCCAGGGGGCTTAGATGTATATCTTATTTTTTTCAATATCTCTACTTCTAGGAGTCCGATTTGAAAAATTTCTTCTGTGTTGGATACTGTTTTCAGTGTGACATGTGTTTCATATAATTTCAAAATTTTCAAGTAATTCATAGACTTTCCGCTAGAAGGCGTAAAGGTAAATTGCGTTTCCCGCTATATCTCTGCTTCCAAATCTCCGATTTGAAAAATTCTTTCTTCACGGGATACAGCACCTGATGGGAAATCCTTTGCACATAATTTCTAATTTTTGTAAAAAAATGGTTTGGCCACCAGGGGTGTAAACCTTAATTTCGCTTCTGATGCATTTGCAGCAAAATATGAGCTTCTAAATTCTTGATTGAAAAAGTTCGTCGTTTGTGGATTGTTACCAGTCATGTCGACAAACCTTTTAGAAACATTTTGTTCTTAAAATAATGCATGGTTTCTACTCCAGGGGGCGTAGATATATATATTATTTTGTCAATATCTTTACTTCTAGGAGTCCGGTTTGAAAAATTCCTTCTTTGTTACATAGTGTTTCCAGTGTGACATGTATTTCATATAATTTCCAAAATTTCAGTTAATTCATGGACTTTTCGCTAGGGCGCGTAATGGCAAATCCCCCCCCCCCCCTATATATCTGCATCTAAACCTCCGATTCGAAAATTTCTTTCGGCACCGGATACAGCTCCTGATGGGAAATCCGGTGCATATAATTTCTAATTTTTGTAAAAAATGGTTTGGCCACCAGGTGGCGTAAGACTTAATTTCCGCTTCTGATATATTTGCAGCAAAATATGAGCTTCTAAAATCTCGATTGAAAAAAAAGTGGTTTGTTGACAGATACTACTCATATCGAGAAACCTTTTAGGAACATTTTCTTCTTGAAATAATGCATGGTTTCTACACCAAGGGGGGCAGATGTATATCTTTTTTTTGTCAATATATCTACTGCTAGGAGTCCGATTTGAAAAATTCCTTCTTTGTTGGGTAGTGTTTCCGATGCGATGTGTTTTTCCTATAAATTTAAAATTTTCATGTAAATCACCGACTTTCCGCTAGGGGGTACAAAGGTAAATTGCGTTTTCTGCGTTATTTCTGCTTCTAAAACTCCGCTTTGAAAAATACAATATCGCATACAAGACCTGATGGAAAATATTTTTCACATAATTTCTAATATTTGGTAAAGATTGGTTTGGCCACCAGGGGGCATAAGAGTTAATTTCTGCTTCTGATGTATTTTAGCAAAATCTGGGCTCCTGAAAATTCGACTAAATTTTTTTTCTTGGAGCGATGCCGCTCATATGGAAAAACCTTTTGAGAATACTTTCTTCCTAAAATAATGCATGGTTTTCCCACCAGGGGACTTAAAATCAGATCTAATTTTTGTCGATATCTCTGTTTCTAAGAGTCGGATTCGAAAAATTATTTCGGTGTTGGAGAGCGTTTCCGGTGAAAAATGTTTCTCATATAAATTTATGTTTTTCTTAACGCACAAGTCTGGAACCAAACGGCGTAAGCTGACAATTCCGTTTACAGCAATATCTGAGGGATTAAATCCCCGATTGAAAAACTTCTTTCTTCTGTCCGATACTATTGTTTTCCATACCGGTTCCATTGACTTTGAATAGCTGTGATAAATTTAATTTGCGTCAGAACGGATTCACAAGACGTGCTTATTACACCCGAATATTCGGTGTCATCTTTCTTGTTTAAATTGTAAATAAACACGTTTTTTAGACTATGCGTTTTTAGACGATAATTTGGAAGTCTGGTGTGTGTGCTTTGTAACAAGTACAATTCGATCGTGCTTTGACAACCCTTACAGCTTCTTCGATTTGTAGCGCGAAAATACCTCTGATCTTCATAGCACCTTATGTTTGTCCTTAGAAACTCTTTGGAATTAATCCAACTTCATACGATGTTGTTTTAACATGCAACCGCACAAGTCTTCTCGCGATTCATCCTGTTCCAAATAAAGGGGATCTGACAACTGACAAATAGCGTGTAACTGTACCACCGTGATTAGAGGAAATGTTATCCCACACCCACCAACACACTTGGCTAGCGTGGTGAGTTATGGCCGTCACTCCCCACCCCACCCGTCCCTGACGTTTTTCCGTAAATATGTTTTTATAATAAGCTGAATTTCGAACTTTATCCAGTTTCGTACGACAAATGATAATTTCTATAAAGCTCACATGACCTCCAATTTTCGAGAACGCTAAAAGGTTGTTTAAAAACAATCCGTGTTTGTTGAAGACGACAGGAATCGTCATGATTCCATACTTTGCAGTTGGAAAACAACGTTTCCCTTATTATTTTGGCAGGTAATTGAGATCATAGAAAATTCCGTGGCTTTAAGTAGTACGATACATGGCTAATAAGTTAAAGTATATTTATCCACTTTCCCTTGTTTAACAGAAGAAGCAAATCATGAACACTGGTTGAGATCTTTTGAAAGTCAACAAAAGTCAGTTTGAATTTTATTGAATTTTATTTTTTAGAAAAACTGACAGGATTTCACAGCACCTGTCCATAGAAATTTTGGGGAATAGCTTACTCGGGAACATCTTTTCAATCGATATTTAGAAGGAAATATATGCTACAAAATACATCTTGATTTATATATCGCCTGCCTTTGCGCTCTCTAGTGGTCAAGTTGTGCATCGGAAAAAACTGGGATGCAAAGCATCATCATTCTGACATTTTATTCTTCACAATACAAAAATATATTTTCAAATTGGAGTAATAATTGAGAGGTAAGATGTCCACAAAATGAGGAAATAACGGACAGACAGATAATATAAGCCGGAACTTTTTAGAAAAGACGTGCTAAAGATTGAATATTTCTTTTAGTGATAGAGGGTTATTTTAGTATATTTTTTTCCTTTTATTATCTACTAGCATTTCAAAGACTAATATTATTGTTATATGTTTGCAGTTAAGTATCTTAAACATAGATATTATATAGTAAAAGTATTTACTTCAGTTGGTTTGCTCTTTTACGATCCATATTATACCAAAACACCTTTAATTGGGTTCTTCTAACAAGATTAGAAATGTATTTCAGAATTTGGTACCGAAAAGTTGAAATAATTGAAAGTTATCTCTCTCAAACTAAATTTTTCATTCTATTCAGGTTTGGTTATTAATTTGAAATTCCTCTTGCGCGCCGCTGTTTTGCTGTTGGCAGCCTGTCTGTCTGCACGGATTCATTTCAAAAGATTTCAGTAGAGTCTATGACAGGAGTCTGCCATCGTTTGGCAATTATTTCAGTCTCTCAACACGTTCCGTTTTAGGTGATTAGCAAATATAGTTTTTTCTGACTTGATTATCGTGTATTTATTATGGCTGTACATACATCCTTATAGTGGTGAATGGGGATACTGAAATTTACTTCGTGATTATATTGTTAAAGCTGAGAATGAGCATTTTATTACGCAGAGGATTGCGGAAGGCATAGTAACAGCTTTGATGGTGAATAATGCGTGTATAAACTTGTATATAAATATTGATATATTTGTATTTCCTTCATCTCACTTGTAAACATGAAGAATCTTCTAGGCACAGAGGCACCAAATGATTTGATGTTATTTCCTCGCACTATAACTTGTGAAATAAGAGATATAATAAATTATTGACTATTTTAAATTTTGGTTGATGGGTAGAGGAAATTGGTAACACAATAAGAAAATTATATGGATAGACAAAAAAAAAAAAAAAGGAAAATTTCTTCAAAAATGCTTAATTACTGCTTCTGTTGCTTGTGATTGCAGAATCGACAATCTGAAAGGGCTGAAAGTGTTAATGTAAAATGTGTAAGAAAGATGTAGCACAGACCAATCAAAGTGACCTTGTACTAGTTCTGGCGGTGATCTCAGGACACAGCAATTATGCCACAATAAGAACCGGGAACGTTTCCACCCTCAGGCTAGGCTGAGGTGGATACAAGTTCTAAAGAAACAGTTTAGAAACAACCTTTTTACTCAACAAATTTACTGCCACTCAGATTTTTAGATTTTTGAAGAACCCATTGGGTTCACCTTTATTTACGAGTGGAAATGATAGGCTCAAGAATTACTGAATTTCAATTACAAATTTGGTGTAACACTTTCATGTGACTGATATGAAATTTAGTTTAGAGTCCAACAAATTTTAATGGTAAATATCAGCCCTTGCTGTTAAATCACATAAAGTGGTGTATTTTTTTTTTACTTTCAGACTAACTTGAATAAAGCTTATTGCACAAATTATACTCAAAAATTATTTCCAAACATTATTATTTTAGGTTTTAACAAAAGTACTATTAATATCAGTGGTGCTATGTAAACATTACACAAATACACAAGCTGCCAAAACAAGATCAACAAATTTCTTAGACGTTACTGAAATCATAATTTGGTAGAACAAATTTTTCTACGCTAGCAAAACTAAAAATCAGGATTTTAAGAGTGCGCACTTATTTCATTACTTCAACATCTTTGACAAAATTTGAATATAAGACCAAGCCAGTAAAAATACTTTCTAGGTACCAATTCGACTTAACTAGCAATTTCAAAAGGCACTGGGATTTAAAGCACAAGGTAAGTTATCCCAATGAGCTTAGTGCGGCTGTATCTTATGAATCGGAAAACTGTCTTTAAACATAATTTTTTGCATGTTTAGATTTCAGTAAACTCACTTAAGAATGTCTGGAATATTATTGATGTGAGTCTCCTCATAGTATAAAAACGAGAGGGACATCCTGTCCCTTTCACCTTTACTCCCTTTTCCCATACAGGGCATAGAGTGGAGTCTCCTAGGCATGATGTATCCCTTACTAGCTCGCGAAGTTGTGTGTATGCCCGAATATTCAATAGTTTTTAGGGGTGCAATGTACCAAAGGCATGTAATTCTATTTATTACTGCTTAGAAGTTTACTTGGCGTTTTAGTTTCACAAGGCTCAGCTGATATAAAAGAATTTTTTATCTAAATCATTTACGGATTTAATATCTTAGAAGGCACTAACTGCTTGAAAACAAAAAAAAAATTAATTGTCCAATCATGATAGTTTCACTATTCTGCAAAGCCTTGTTACCAATGTTTTTATGCGTATTTATCCTCTCTGTTCTTTCACTAATATGCAAGAGACCTATCTAAAATAACTGCTTTGTCGACTTAGAAAAATTAGGAAATATTAAATTTACTGTGACTGAGAAGGCAATTCCGATAAATGGGGAAGAGCTCCAGTGCAATCTAAGCACAAATGCTAACATAGCAGCGGGAATAAAATGGAGAAATATTTCTTCATGGCTTTGCAGTAAACCACAAAAATATTCAAGATATTTTTCAAAGTGATTCCAGAGTATCGTCCTAGCTTCAGCGTATTCAAGTTTACCGGTATAAGTTTACCATTATTTGCCCATCAAATTTACCGGTATTCGCCCATTTCTTTTTGCATGCATATAATGTACAAGAAAAGCAATTCTGGAAATATATTTCCAGAACTGCTTTTGGTCTGAATAATCTATTCAGGAATGTGAGGAAAAGTGAAATAGTGGGAAAAAGTTTACTATTGGTAAAATGGAATAAATGATTGTAGTATTATCGGATTCTACTGTAGGTTGATGAATGACGTGTCTGGGTGTGTAAAGAGATCATGCGCCATTGATTTGCCCTTTCAGAACCCGAACACCCATGTGATTTCATGGGTAAATCATTAGCACGCATTGGGCTTCTGGAAATCCAGTGCCTGTGAATCTTAGCAACATCAAACTTCTGACGAATAAGTTTTTTGTGGATGAATTTTGTAAATGGGGTCCTTGAAACTAATTAAAAGTTGTAAAAGAAAAACAAATATCTTATCTCATGGTTAAATTATATGTGATGTGCTGTTGGTATCATTTTTCTAAAATGTATTGGTGAGTACGTGTTGCATTTGTGCTACTAAATTGTCATCCAAAGGAGTCTAAATCACAAGATATCTCTGTTGTTCCCTTGATTTATAGCTCTGTTGTTCCCTTAATTTGGCGGCCATATGAATATGGTGCTGTTTCGTAATCAGAAAGAAATTTTGAATGGAAAAGAAGAGCGTGGTTAGGCTAAAATGTGAACTGTCCTGTCCAATACCTACTTGAATTTCAATACAAGTCTGTTTCAGGGCGGTGTGAACTGAATACCGTACCAAACTCCTGGATTATAGAGACGTCTTCTTCAACTCACCTTTAAATTATGTTTAAATTCTACAAAAATGTGTGGCCTGTATACATAATTCAAGGGTTCAAAAGTGCAATAATTATGTGTGTGAAACTATTCATCTACTAGAAATGTCAGGCTGGAATTATTCATAGATGAAAGTTTAAGAAATCACGACATGGCTATAAGGCATCCCAATGCGTTATCGCAGGTGTGCAATTTAATAAATTTCAGTGGTTTCTTCTTAACTAGAACTTAAATCCGGCTTACAATGTAATGAGCTTAAGAAAATAAATTCAAATAATAAATGTATCAGTCGTAACATTTTCCATCTTTCCAGAAGTAGCTGGTTTGCTCTTTCAGGGTTGTGGGAACAACGCATGTTTACCACACATTGTGTAACTACAAAATAGCCGAAACTGAAAGATTGATGAATACGGCACGTCCATATTCTTTCACAGACATTCAAGAGAGACCACTTCCATTTCTGCACCAATTTAATGTGACACATCGGGGTCGTATTTAAAATTATTCTGTTATAAGACTGTTTAGATTCCTCAAAGTGGGAAGCAATTTTAGGCGGAATGATTTAAACTGATTTTATCTATTAGTATCATAAAAACAACTTGATAAACAATGGGACTAACATCTGAAGGCAGCAAGCACTGTTAATTATAAAGAAGCACAACATATGAGGAAGATATACATTACGGTGAAATATGCACCCAGCAAAAGTAGCTTTTAAAATATATTTTCCAGACAGCGGCAAAGCAATGATGAATTGTCTGCTTGCAAGATACCTTTCTAAAGAGTGTGCTTCATTTAAGGATGGCATAACATGAATAGTTTTAAGCACAATTCTTATTATCTACTCTTATACATTGCGTGATGCCCGTGTGCTGAGTAGAAAGTGTTCAGTGTATTGTTGCTTTTTTCTGTTACAAAATTCTCAGTCGCTATTTATAGAACTTAAAGGAGAAAACACAGATTGCATCGAAAACTGTTACATGTTATATTACTCCTTCTACCTTGATCTTAAGGATTATACGAAAATTACTGACTTTTCCTACTTAATGCATAAGAGTTGCTAGTAGTTGTTTTCATTTCGAATATACTGCATTTGACAACGCTCTTGAGAACGATTCGCTGAAAGATTTTCACTACTATATTCTTTCATTTCGATTTATTTTAAAAAACGCTAAACAAATATTTCTGTACTTATTGTTTGTAAAAATTCCAACACAAAGAAAACTAAGACAATCGCGCTAATAAAGCGAAATTTGTATGACACATTCCTCAAGTTACAGGGGATAACAGCGTATATTTATTGAGCTATACAAGATATTTTCGCTTCAAAAATCAGTATCGTGTGAAGCCATCTCGAGCAAAAATAACGGCCTCAGTGCGGCGTGGCATTGAATAGAAGTGGTTTTTGATATCGTCCAGGGAAGTAATCTTCCAGGCTTCTTTGATGCGAACCCAGATATCATGTGTGGTAACAAGCAGGTGCCCTTGACGAGCTAGTCGCTTAGCTACTATCTCCCAGAAATGTTCGATTGGGAACATATCGGACGAACGTGAAGGCCATGGAAAAAGTGATATCTGGCGTTCTTGGAAGAGGTGTTAGAAAATCAGAGCCACATGTGGTCGCGCATTGTGCTCCTGAAATATAGCGCTAGGAAAAATGTGAATGAAGGGGATCTTTTCCGCCTCTGAAACATACCTGGTGGACCTTCTTATTAAAAAGCTTCATCACAGGAAAACTGTGAGAGATAAAAAATTAGGTTTTAATATTTGAATTCCGCGGTAAAAGTGACTTTATTAACATCTTCATTGCCCCATATGCCAAAATTCGTGTTGACCAGGGTAATGAGATAAAATGCCCTCTACTTTATTTGTATAAATTGAACGTTGTCAACGGCTGTAGATATAAATATTTAAAAAAATCCTCAGTTACACATCAAAATTGAAAGAATTGCAACTTACGTTGTCAGATAGCACATACTTAAAATTACAATGAATAAGTCTGGAAGTTTTGTAAATTTTTCTATACTTTGTTTTGATGGTAAAATTTGGGTTTCCGTATGCACATTAAATTATATTCCAAATGAACGAAAAAATCAGCATTTCTTATCATCATACGAACGTTATTTTATTTTCACTGGAAATTTTCAATGAATGTATAGAACAATAAGTACTCGAATCAATAAGTACGTCTTTAAATATTGAGTTCAATCGAAAGTACCAAAATTGCACAGCATTCACTTTTATATCTATAAATAGTTTATATTAAAATATAATTCATTTTGGTATTTATTTCCTCGTGGTGAAAGCTTTTTTCTTTAGAAGGCTTTTACAGGCCAGAATGCAAATTCTTAAATATTTTTCCATACTGTTTCAGCTTTATACGTACGCCGATTTATCGTCAACCGTGCAGGAAATAATGATTGTTCAAGGTTGATATCTCTCCAGTTGTATCGTGGAACTTTGACCCTCACGCTGCTGAGAATGTACCTAACACTCTGGATATTTAAAGAACAATTCTGAACTCCGCAATATCAGTCATGTGCTATTCTTCGGTTGGTATTGGCATTTCGATTTTTATTCCTTAAAAACACCAAGTGCTTGAGTTCGAAGTATTTTCCAGATTTATGTAGGAATCTTTATACCCATTTTGCGAAAATCAATCACAATTTTACTTCATATCGATTTGTATTTTTGAAATATAAATAAGATTAAGAAGACAAAAGCTTCATGTAGTGTTGTATATCGATTATTTTGAACCTGTTGCTTTCGATATATCACGTGTGTTGTTTTTATTCATAGAAATATCTGAAAAAAAATCCCAATAGCAAATTACCATTAATGAGCCAAATGAAGTATTTCAACTTCCAAATGTTAGACCTCGGAAATTTAATTCCTCTATAATTTTTCAACAATTATAAAACTATCATTATAGGTGCGGTATTGCTTGAAAAATACAACTTGTTAAACGGTAGCAGCACATTACCATTAACACATCCATTCCAGAAATGGAAAATTGTCGTAAATAAGGACCGTACAAATGTTTTTCACCTTTATAATGGTGACATTTCGGATTATATGCGTCCTTATGAGAATCTACGTCGTATTTCACAACTTGTTATATATCTCGAACATCCGGAACGTTTGATTTACCTAAGTATCTTGGAAATGCGCATTTTCATAGTTGTTATTTATATACTACTACCTTAAGCTCGTGAATTTGTTCAAAAAACTAAATTTATACCTTTGCTGATGAATTATTTTGTTGAGATGGAATTCCGTATGTACCTTCAGTTGTGCTAGTCAGATCGTGTGATATGGTTGTGGTTGACCAATTATTATCGGATAATCATTTGAATAGCAGTAGGAATCAAGGAATAGGTAATGTTCTACTACAAGCAAGTTTAAAATCCACCGAGAAAAGCAGCAAGGTTTCCGTGGGATTCACACGGACCATGACAGCTGGCTTCATTCTGATGTTCATTAAAGATGCAGGGCCTTAACAGGGCCGTCTACAAATTGCAGATGCAACAGAAAACTACGAAACAGAGCTACTATTGGCAAGGGGAGGGTGTACATATTGAAATCTGACTAACAGACTTCCAGAAAGGCTTGTACACGTTATTTTAATGCGTTTTCCGTATAATTGTACATACACTTTTCATTTCCCTTATAACAACCCTTTTCATTTCCCTTATAACATGGCGTTCTTACTTACAACTAATTGCGTAGGTCACTACTTTTTCCTTACTTATTCTCCGTGGTTTCAAGCTGGCCCACGGCTACTCTACCTCACACTATATACAACAGCTTATGTCATTCATGTATTTGCATTTCTTTGTCCATCACCACAGAAAGTATGCTTATGGTGCCATCCGAGCCAAATTGGTTGTTTTGGGTTGTACAACACCATATTTTGTAATCACAGCCATCAGGTTGAATATCGCTGGCTTTCACTACTTGGGTACTCACAGTTAGTAAATCGGAACAGAAAACAGAACACAAAATCAGCCGTAAACTTATTGGATAAGAAAGGCTGCCCCGGTGGTGCAGTGGCTTTAGAGTTGGATTCTGATCATTCGACCGATCTGGGTACGGGTCCACATCCCGGCGAAGCAGGGATATTGTGTTTCTCTTTTGACCATGGCTCTCTCCCTTCCCTGGAATAAGTGACCCCAAATTAGGGTCGGGCGGCTACTTATAGACTTGCTGAGTCGCTTGCGCTTGCTGTGCTCGTAATCTTCCAATAAATAATAATTTTGTTAAATATATGTTCCACAGCAGAAAAATAAATGCTTTCTTCCTTTTCTCAGCACCGGTTTATCTGATACCCTACAGGGGAGCGAGTTGTGTGTGATTTGGCTGAGCTATATACTGTGCTGCTTTAGCAGAACTGACGATCTAAAGCGCGAGATGGGGATTCATCCCACTCTCGCGATTTTTCTTCTGAGACTTTTTCTGCTCTAAGTTACCACAAATCAGAACAGTGTCACGGATTTAGTAAAACGCAATTCTTAAGGCGAAGTCCCGTGTCAGCCTACACAAGTCGTTTGTATCAGATTGCGATAACGTCGAGGTCGTGCTGGTTCGACTAGTGTTAGGACTCTTTGATTCGACACAAGGCTAAAGCCGGCACGCCTGGATTTCTGAGTTTTGGCTCGAGTACATTTCTGAGTTTTGGCTCAATCAGCACTTAGATAAGTTTGCCTCAGTTCTCTCACACAGAGATGCGTCCTGCAAAGGAGAAGAAAAGTCCAAGACAGACCCCAGGATAACCAACGAGTCGTTTGTCCCGGTGTCAAGATTACCAGACCACCAGGTAACCAATAAAAGTGGAGCTCGTTCCCCAGGTCCATCTCGGGTGGAAGGGGGTCACCCATCGGCCCTTTGAAGATCCCTTTGAAGGTCAACCGGTACCCCATGCCCAGTAGAATTAAGACTCCTAATGAGTTTGATGACAAGATCAGTAAGTTGGTGACGATTGTGGAGGCCATCCTGCAGTATACCTCTACACCCATGCACCAAACCTCTGCCAGCAACAATAAGGCATTGCTGGCATAAATCACTGATGCCTGTGCCAAAGAGGGCATTAAGTTTGCCAGTCTTGAAGCGTGACTGCAATCAGATGAAGCAGTAAGGGAGGAGCGTAGAAGCTCTCCCCAGAGGACACTTCATATGCTGCAGCAGCTAGGAAGGGGGCAAATATAGTGCCAGGGCCGGCGCTAGCCCCACGATAAAAGAAGGTGGTGGTAGACAAGAGGCATGTCGTCTTGGTCTTTCCGAACGATGACTCGCATTCCTCTGACGACAGTAAGAAGGCCATCCAATCCGCAGTAAACCGTCTAAACTGCAGATTGTGGTCAAAGGTGTCAGAAAAGTGCGTAAGGGAGGGGTGGCGGTCTAGTGCTCGAAGTATGAGGATATCACCAAGTTGAAAAAAGAGCTGCGGAGCAATCCCCTGACCAGGGATCGCACATACTCTAAAACCCCTCAAAAGTGACTCACGCGTATAATTGTTTATGGTGTCGATGGGGAGGTTTCACGTGAGGCATTTGAGGCCGGTATAATAGAGCAAAACCCCGACCTCGAAGGAGGCATCTTGGCAAAATTCGCCATCAAGGTCAAAGGGTTAAGGCCCACTGGGTGGTGAAGGACTTTGTTAGGGAAGTTCGATGCTTCCGTTGCAATGGCTTCGGCCACTTCAAGAGTGATTGCAGGGAAGCAGAAGAAAAGTGTGGGAAGTACGGTGAGTCAGGTCACCGGCACAAAGAGTGCACTGCTGTTCCAAAGTGCAATAACTGTTCTTTCGCTAATGCGGGGTTTAAACTGAAGCTACACACAGCCCATTCAAGCTTCAGCAAGACTTTTTCCCTCTCTTATTAGAGAACTGGAGCAGCAGAGAAGCCAACTAATTATGGTTGAACGGCTAAGAAAAACTTTGGAATAGGAGTACTTCAACTCAATGCTCACCATGCGAGAGCCGCAACAGGGCAGATCCTCAGGACTGCTAGTGATGTCGCTGCAAAAATTCCGTTTGCAGGAACCTTACCACTCCCATGGTAAGGTGGCGGAGTTTCCCAACTCCTCACGGAGGTACTACTCTCGAAGCGAAAACCCAATGGTAGCCACAGTCGTTCTTCATGTTGATCTGGAAGCTCTGGAGCTCGATTGCACATCCAATGTGGTCGCATTTGGCATAGAGATGAGTAAGGAAATAATCTTGCTATGTAACGCATATTGTTCACCTTCCGGTGTTCTCTCAGACGTGCTAAACACCATTTCTCGGCTGCTGAATTTCCCACTCGCAGCACGAGACTATCATTGCAGGCGATTTTAATGTTAAAAGCCCCCTATGGGGAGACCAGGATGAAGATGGGCGAGGTACTGAACTTCTGGACTTCGTCATTTCTTACGATCTGACAATCCGGAACGAGCCCGACAGCGTCCACACGTTCCAAGATGCTCCTGGGACGTCGTGGATCAACCCTACCCTCACGAGGACATCGGTCCTCACTTTCCTTCAGAACTCGCAGGTT
The DNA here is from genome assembly GCA_039090855.1 of Macrothele yani. Classification (NCBI taxonomy): domain Eukaryota; kingdom Metazoa; phylum Arthropoda; class Arachnida; order Araneae; family Macrothelidae; genus Macrothele; species Macrothele yani. The sequence goes on along the minus strand of CM077015.1, from coordinate 125,426,908 downwards.
CTGGACGATGTGAGTTACAGCGACCACCTTGCAATATCCTTCACGATAGGGATTGAGAGAACTGGGAAAAAGCCCAAGTCGAGGTTCAGCGCCCGGAACCTAAGATGTTCGGTACTCCAGGGCCGACCATCAGATCTGCTTAGAGACAAAGGGGCAGCAGATCTAGACGACGTAGATGTCCTAAATGAACATTTCGGTCATCTAACTAACGAGATAGTAGCCGCTTGTGAAGGTTGCAGGAAAGCGTGTGTTAGGGCAAGACCCCTGCTTCCCTGGTGTTCGACAAATCTGAGCCTTCTGCGAGGGAAGGTCAAACGCAGCAGACGAAGAATACAACGAGAGAGATTTGACCCGAACAGGAGAGAACGCCTGAAAAGGGAATACAATCTCTACAACGATATATACCGCAAAGAAATGATGGCATCACAGAGAGAATACTGGAGACCGTTATGCGAGACCACCATTGTCGGAAATACCTTTGGGATACCGTACAAGGTGGCCAAGGGCTCCCTCTCCGACCCACTGTTACTGGCCTTCGTAACAGAGAGTGGCCCCAACACCGCCACTCTGCAAGACGCAGTGAAGGTGCTCTTAAACCATCCTTTCTCGGCCGATGACGAGTCGGGTGACTCCCCCGATCAAAGATCCATCAGAGAATGCTGCAGTGATCCACCGCACACGGACGACGATCCGCCGTTCACGGAGGCAGAGGTGGGTGCCGCAATCAACAGACTGAACAAAGACAAGGCATCAGGCATAGATGGGTTGGACCTCTCGGTCATCAGAGAGGTGTTTCTAGTCAACCAGGGGTACTTCGTTTCCCTCTTAAATAAATGCCTAAAACGAACATGTTTCCCATAAATGTGGAAGACTGCGCTGCTCGTCCTCTTCAGCAAGGAAAATAAGAGCCAAGCAGATCACGCAGCCTAAAGGCCAATTTGCCTGTTAACAGCATGGAGTAAGATGCTGGAAAAGGTCCTTGTGACTCGAGCAACCCATTACCTAGTCGGCCTATATAAGCTCTGCAGCCGCCAATTCGGTTTCACACCGGAGAAGTGTACCGGTCGAGCGCTGGTCACCTTTACTTAGCAGGTAAAGCTAAATTGAGCACAGGGAAAGCACACCTGCATTGTGTCAATGGATGTGCGGGGCGCCTTCAAAAACGTCTGGTGGCCACTGGTGTTAGACCGTCTGAAAAGATTTGGAATCTCCAGGAAACTGTTCCTGCTAATAAGCGATTTTCTGTCGCATAGAAGGGTAGAGTTTAAGGACGGTGATAAGACCTACAGCAGGAAGTACACAAAAGGGTACCCGCAGGGCTCCTGCACGGACCCCTTGTGGTGTAACGTGTTTGCACACACGGCAGTTGTGTTTCCGCTGGAAGACAGGGTGCAGCTGCAGGCCTATGCAGATGACCTCATATCTGTGGTATCCGCATCTGGTAGGCACGTGATTGAGCGGAAGTTACACAACGCTCTCTCACAGCTCAATAATTGGAGCAAGGAGTGCAAGCTCTGCTTCGCTTCTGAAAAAACGACACTAATGCTAATAGCAAAGAAGGGGGAACTGGTCACCCCACCAAAGTGTCGCTTCAATGGGCATACCATTAAAGCGGTGAGGGAGATGCGGTACGTAGGAGTCATCCTAGATACCAGGCTGTCGGGGCTCCCTCACCTTCGTTTCTTGAAGAAGAGATGTACCAGCATCCTTAATAAGATAAATGTGATGCGGCTGACTGGGACAGCTAAATAGGTACTCTATAAACGTGGGGTAGAGAGCATCCTAACATATGCGTGTTCCGCCTGGTGGTCGGACAGGGTTGGAATGCGAAATGGTATAAATCAAATTCAGCACAGATTGTTACTGGGCATCACGAGGTGTTTCCGCACGATCTCCACAGCAGCGCTGCAAGTGCTGGTTGGGTGTGAACCGGCGCATTGGTAGTAGCGAGGGAAGCGGCAATGCAGACCCTCCCCTACGGGGATGACGTATCTCTCCTCGGACACCAGTACCGGTCGTCCAAGGTGGAACTGCTGAGAATGGACTGGGCTTGCCACCCCGCTAATGAGCTATGTCTGACCTAGGACAAAGATCTCCCCACAGGACAGAGGAAGGAACTGTACACGGACGGTTCTAAGAGAGGTGGTAGTGTTGGCGCGGGATTCTGTGTGTTCTCGGATGGCAACGAGACACACGCGGAACGAGTGAAACTTTCACCCAACTCCCCTGTCTTTCAAGCAGAGGTGTTGGCGATCATAGAGGCGCTGCGATGGGGGCTCTCCATCAATAGCGAAGGGGCTTGTAGCATTTTCTCTGATAGCCAAGCGGCCCTGAAAGCGCTTATTCAGTTCGGGAGTAAGACTCTCCTTGTTAGATAGAAAAAAGCGCTTCTAAAAGCTGCGGGAAGTATGGTGGTTACCTTCCACTGGACCCGAAGCCATGTCGGTACAATTGATAATGAATGGACAGACCAGCTAGCAAAGGAATCTGGTGGAAAAAGGGCGTATATCTTCAGATGCGAACGCCGTTGCAAAGCGTTCGGACACAACTGAAATATGCACATTAGTGGAGTGGTAACAGAGAATTGATGAAGAGGATACGGGCAGGAGAACACGTCGCATTTTCCCCGGAGTCCCGATCAGGCGCTTTGAGCGTAACGAGTTCCTCAACCAGTTAATAACCGGCCATGGTGTCTCGCCGGAGTACTTCCGCAGATTCGCGGTACGGGAACAAGTGTGCAGCTGTGGTGCCCAGACTACAGATGTCGTACACATGTTTCCTGAATGTGCTTCTCTGTCAGGTAAGAGAACAACTTTTGTGCCAACATTGGCAAAGACGAGGGACCTCTGGATCCTGCTCGCGTACCCAAGAGCACGACAGGGGATCATCGAGTTGGTCAAGCAACTCATAGAGATGCGGACGGTTTACCTGATTGAGGGGTGACTGCTGTAGATAGAAGAAAGAAGATAGAAGAGGGATGAAGACGGAGAAGAGGAACTGATGACTCTAGCCCAGAGTCATCACCGCAGAACTAGCCCTAGTCCTGCGGCGGTGTAAGCATGAGTGTAAATAGTTTCAATGTTATTTCTGTGTGAGAGGGTTCATTGAATAAAGCATTTATTTCCCTCGAAAAGATGAGTTCCTCAGTGTATATATGTTCATGTACCTATTTTGTTTGAATAAAGGGCAGTCGCCCCACACAGTTCGCGCTAGCGATCGATTCTCCCAGAAAGGGGTAGAGATATTTTCTAGCCCCTGCCCAAATGGCACGAACACACGGGTCATGACGGAGAGGTGAGAAGTGCCGGTTCACTGGGAGCAGCAAGCTGCGAGTCTACGGACCGAATCTGTCCTGGTGGAGGACTCTTGGATCCTGGCAGGACTACTCGCAACGCCGTCACGTTTCAGTTCGAGAGAGTTGGTTTAACCCTGTGGAGTCCGCAAATGGACGGTACAGGTCAATGGTCATCAGCTAGTCCTTACTTTTCTCAGAGTTAAAAAATATTTTTATGGATAATTAATATTACGGAGTCGATGACGTATCACTGAATTGTTCTATAACTAAAAGTTTAAAAAATCAAAATTTCCATGGACGGAAAACCTAGTAGACTATAACTTTACTCAAAATAGTTTTAAATTCATTTCAAAACATTTAAGCAGTTGATGTAAAAATGTTAGAAAAAGAAAGAGAGATTTAAAATTAAGGACTATTGAAATATCATTCAGTAAGTTTTTCAAAAAAAAATTTACTTTAAAAGTGAACAATAAAATCTGAAAAGAGCCGAAGGGCAAACTTAATTTATCAAAAGTGAATTTCGATTCGCTGAAAAACATTGAAATATTTGTTAAGTAAATTTAATAACTGATATTTCACGGTAAAATAAACAGATATAGCAACGCAAGTACCAAATATTTTATTGCAATACAAATTACATTTCCTGTATTTGTTTTGAATCGAAGGTCAAAATCAGAGTAGGGTTTTCGCCACAACTGCAAGTGCTAGGCTCTTCTCTGAAAAACTTCTTGATCCCTTTCGTTGTTTTCTTACAAAAATTAAACCCACGCATGCAGAATCATAAAATAGGTGTCAATGCAAAGATTTGTTTATTTGAAGAGAGGCCATTAGAACTGCTTTCAAATAAAAAATTCATCACTTCATTTAAAATGATTTTTTTCCCAATGTTCACTTTTATTTGAATGGATTTTCGGTCCCCAAGATATAGAGCTATATATACTGAAAATTTATCTCTCCTTACAGCGAATTGTAACCTATTAGGACTAGCCAATAAAACTTCAAACACTTCTACTGAATTATGGCAAAAGTAGAATTCTCCAAAATTTCTGTTGCGCATTTTCTTTTCTTTTTTTTTTTATTGGAGGTTTAACGACCACCGTGAGCAACTCAATGGGCTATAAGCAGTCGCCCGTCCTTAATTTAGGGTCACTGGTTCCAGGGAAGGGAGAGAGCCAGTGCCGTAAGACAAACACAACATCCATGCCTCACCGGGATTCGAACCCGGACCTCTTACGGACGAATGATCAGAGGCCATCGCTTAGACCACTGCGCCACCGAAGCGTCTTGCGCATTTTCCAAACCCAATAAAATTTTCAGTGGTGGTACGGTGCTAGTATCGCAAAATAGGAAAATGACTGCAGTAGTAAGCATTTAATCGCTTACTTTTGCGAAGAAGTGCTTTACGAAACCTCGTGATTCTGAAAGTGATTTATACTAAACTGCTGGAAATCTTCCGTTGTTATCACGAGCAATTGTAATATATTTAAGAATAGATTTCCTTCAGTGTGTAGAACTATCGGTAGCATCGTTTCACTTATTCCATACTTCCACTTGTGATTTTTCTGTCTTCATTACAAACTCGATAGTGCACAATCGATATTGCAAAAGACGAGACACCATAAATACTGGAGATGGAAGCAAACTTTAGAAAACTGCTCAAACTTTTTTTTATTTTTCCAGGGATTTTTAAACCTCTGTAAAACATACGGTAAAAAACAAACAACAAATATGCTTATATTTAATAACATATTTACGAAGAAAATGCTGCAAACTGAATTATTTTAAACGAAATGTACATATTTTTCGCTAAAGTAGAAATTTCTTTACACGATAAAGTTTTACAAATAGGTGTATATCAGAAGATTCGTGCAATTCAGACACGAGAACGTGTCGTAGGAAGGAAAACACCAAGCGATTCATAATGTTGTTATTCACTCAGCATCGCATCAATAATTTAGACAATGATAACTTTCCTTTCATATTAAATGAAACAGGTTATATATTTCCAAACTTGCAATCGGAATTTCAGGTCAGCAGGTACTGCTGCAAATATATTGAAAAGAAAACACGGCTTTAATCCCGAAGTTGCGACACTGTGTATTAAGAAAAACTGCATATTTAATGCAAATTGTTATTTACCATGAGCGCTGCAGTGCTTAGAGAAACTATGTTTTCAAAGTGGATAAACAGGTCCAGACATATTGGAAAAGATATGATATTGTATATATCTCCTACTACTAGATGAACACCTGTACAATATTAGGGCTATGAGACACCCGTAAACATTCTACATTGTGAACTGGATGTACGAAATTAAGAAATGTCTTCCCTTGTCGAGATTTTGATATCATTGTATAACTGAAACCTGGTTTCCTTTCGAAATTTATTCTAAATGTTTAGAGAGTTTTCAAGTTTTTAACCTCAACAGAGTTTACAGTAAGGGACGTGGAGTGGCTGTTAACTTAGACGTAAATGCCCCCTACTTTTGTGTAATTAATGAATTTACAATAACCAATAAAACATAGAAATATTAGTAACAGAAATCAATACCACATAATATATGTTTGTTACAAACCACTAAATTGGGATTGTACTGACTTCTGGTTCTAAATTACCTTTTTAACGAGATTAATTATTACAAAACACATTTTAATGGGCGATTTTAATATTGATATATAGCAGAGTAACTTAGTGACTCAGGAATTTAGGCATATGACGTCCTCATCCGGATTCTGGAACAGGGCAGAAGCTCCTACTAGAAATATTCCACGCACATGTACTACTACAGATTTGTCTATAATAAATGTTAAACCGAATAATAAGACATCTGGAATTATAACTTATGATATCAGTGATCACATGCCTATATTTACGTTTTGGGATAATGGAACTGTTTTAAAGAAGAATTCTAAAAATACAGTATTTCCTAAACTAAATGAGGATAAGGTAAATAACTTTAAATACTTGTTATCAGAAATTTAATGGATGACGATGACATTAAACATGCAATCATCTCCTACACTTATCAAAATTTATTTTAAATTATAAAGGAAAATACGATATAGCTTTTCCGATAACCTTAAACTCCAGAATACAAAATAAAAAAAGGATTAATTCTATAAATATAAATACAAAAAATAAGAAAATAAAATTATTCCCAAAATTCCAAAAAACTAGGCGACAAACAGATTATACGAATTTTAAATTATACAGAAACACTTTAAATTTCTTAATATGTAGAGATGAGAACATTATGCAAAAATGTTTGGTTATGAAACCCCAAAAATAACATGGAATCATTTAAACCATTTTTTGTTGCATCGAATTGAAAAACTAATGCCAGAGGAATTTATAAAAGAGGAATGATTAGAAATTAGTGATAAAGATCAATTGGTGACTTTCTTAAATGAAGTTTTCAATTCCATATCCCAGAAATTGAAGATAGCTCATTTACCGGAAAATACTAATTCCTCAAAGCGTTTCAAAAATTCATATATCTCACAAATTAATTTGTACTTCTGTATGATAACTAAAACTGAGTTACTCAAAGAATTACAATTTGTAAACAGTAACTGCGGCCCAGGAAATGATGATATTCATCCTTTAACTTTGGAACCATTATTACATATCTATAACCTCTTTCTATCCTCCGGCATATATCCACAGGTATTTAAAATTACGAAAATCACACCTAAGTTTAAATATGGATAGAGAGGTGTTGCCAAAAATTATAGACTTATAGCTAAAATGCCAATTTTTGCAAACATTCCAGAAAAACTAATATATACGAGACTAATGTCATACATACAAAAATATAATGTCATCAATAAAAACATATTTGGCTTCCAACCGAGTACACTTTGCAAGATACCATTAAAAAATTAGAATTAAAAACAATTACCTTTGTGATTTTTCTAGACCTCTCCAAAGCTCTTGATATTATAAATCATTAAATTATCTCAACTAAATTACGAAACCTAGGTATCAGAGGAACGTCATACACATTAATGGAGTCTCATCTAACCATAGGTATCATTATACTACCATTGATAATTTTCAATCGTACACCCTTAAAATTAACTCCGAGGTTCCGCAGGGATCTATACTATGACTTTTGCTTTTCAGCATATATATGAATGATATATTTAATGTTGATACTCCTAATAATTTACTGTTACATGCAGATGATATAACAATACTAATAAAAAGTACAAATATTAATGATTTTAATACATAATCGGAAGGGCAATTACAAATATACTGTGAATGGTTAACATAAAATGATTTAATACTTAATCTAAATAAAACAATAATTATGGGCTTCAGTAATTTAAAAATAGACACTTAGTCAGTATCAGCCGTCTCAGCATGGTAAAATTTTCTTTAATGAGAGGTTTATGAGCATTTTGCACTTAAAAGTAACATTAAAATCCCCACAAGAACTTTCAAGACCTCACCGGTCCCTTCATCAGATGGTATGTACACTGAAAATCGCACTATGGATACTTGAGGTTCTAAGTAGCTAGAGCTGGTTACGTCTGGGCATGATAGTTCTACAGGTTTAAAGTTTTCTAGCGCTGGTTAAGTCTGCGCGCTGGAGTATAAGGAGCTAGGGCTGGTTAGGTCTGCGCGCTGGAGTATAAGGAGCTGGCGCTGGTTAGGTCTTCGCGCGGAGCCCGGATAATTTGTCATTTCAAAATAGATTTGAAAAAGCATATTGCATTGTTCGTCAATTGGCCATTCTTATCAGTCCATGAGACAAATTTGCGTTGACCGTAAGATAAGCACAAATGATTTGAGACACAAAATATTCGAACTGAATGATTTGTGACAAAAGTAATTGATTTGTTACACAAAACAGACGAAATCTCTAAAACGATTTGATACAAAAACCAGTCAGACGAATTGAAGAAATTTTGATTCCAATTTCTAAAATAAAGTTGGTTTACATTTATTAATTTTAAAAGGGTAATGCAAACCTTTGTCACGGACATTTCGTATTAAAAAGAAGTTTTCTTTGTTGACGGAATTCGATGAGCCGCTATTTTTCCAATTTAGACTTTAAATTATTATTTTTGTTCCAATTTCATTAAGATTTCATTACAAGTTTTCTTTGCAGACGGAATTCGATGAGCCGCTCCTTTTCCCATTTATCCTTTAAATTATTATACATATTTTGCGAATGAAAAATACGATGGAAAACATGTACCTCTGCGTAAATATGTAGAGTATATCTGCAAAACAACAATAATGGGACAACGAACATATATTGGATGCAAACCAAAGACCGTGAGAATTAATTCAAGTGTTTATTTCCATCTATTCTGATCAATTGAAGTTGTGAATTATTATTTCCGTGAATACTTCAGGGTCCTGCAAATTTCACCGTTTTCATGTGTTCTTGAAACAATGCCTTGTATTTGAATTATTTCAAAACAAAGCATTTAGATTTAAACTGTGTAGAAAATTCAAATACCTGGGATCTTAAAAAAATAAACTTGTTAGGTGTGGAGCTTACAATTGAATTCTTAATGGAAGTACCAAGGATAATCAACCACTAACATCCAATAGATTTTAGCAGGGGAGAGCAGATGCGTTATCCAGGGACGTATGAATAATTTTTGTCGGGGGCCAACAAAAATGGAAGATTTTAAAATGCATTAGGAAAACTAAAAGTCAATGAGAAGCAGTAGAAAAAATTGTAGTAATATTTCCTGATGTAAGTTCACGCATTTTTTTAAAATTAAAGCGTATTTCTAATGAAAGTCGCGTTTTGATAACAACAAAAAACTCTTTCGGTGATACAAGTCCTCTTAGGCCCCCTTCTAAATACGCGTCTTCATGAATCTGTATATTCGAATGTCTTTTCCCTCTTTGCACTGCAGGTATTTCTTTGTCACAACAGTTTAAATAAAGAATAACACGCCATAGATGAGGTTAAGATTACAATCCCGATTTGGGCTGGATGTGGTTTTTGTCCTACGACACTGGTTCCGTTGCTTTCCTGAAACCAATGCCCCTAAATTAAGGATGGGTGCTGCTTATAAACCCATCGAAGTGTTCACGGTGTTCGTTAAACTCCCAGTAACAACAACAACAAAAAGACTGTGTTGTGAATTCCTGATTAAACCCTTCTTTTTCACAATACTTGCAGATATCATTAACAATTAAACACTGACTAACTATGGTTGGTAGTATAAACAGGTTATTTAAAGAAGCCACCGAATATCTCTCAGGGCTGCGTTGTTTTTTATAGTATTTGAGTATGGTGTACTTGATATCATTTAGACCGTGGAAAGTGTTGTACTAAAGCAAATTACCATTAGTGCGTCTTTTGGATCTTCCAGCAAATAAGGTTAGTAGAGTGTATTTTACGATTTTTATAAATATATTCCCATTTACGAACTCTTTTGGTGTTCCGCAAGGTTTCGCAGAAACGCCAATCTACCGTAGTAAGATGGAACACTTTTAAAAAATATTTTTAGTATAATAATAAAATAATAAATTACAATAAATAACATCATCCTATTTTTTTTGTTTTCATTGCTCTGTTCAAGAAATTCTAAAAGGGAGTTTCAGCTACTCTGCTTGTGTAGAAAAAATTGTAGGTCATTCACAAGGAATCTGCAGTTATTATAAGTACGCTTATGAAAAATATAAGTTTTTTTGTAAGAGACTAAGTTTGGTGAGACAACACTAGCAAATTATATCCTTTTTCATCACATTGGTTTCTCATGAATTCTAGGCTAACAAAATGAATGAAAACCGGAAATCAAATGTTTTATTTAAAAATTTTATGTGTAATTATGGCGCAATCGTTTTTCTAAGGAACCCCATATTTTCGGAAAATTATTTTTCATCTCTTAATTAGCGAACGTATTGGCGAATAGACAGCGTAATTGAAATAAAATAAAATAAACTTTAATTTATGCACTCTGCCGAAAAAGCCCGAATAGAATCGAGGTCTGGCGACTCCAAATTTTGTACACGCTAATCGTCAAACCATATCGAAATGGAGTGTTGTCTTCCTGAAACACTAATGGCTCGTCTCTGAAACACTGGTCAAGGGTAAGCTGTGTGGCATTGTCTACAATTTTCGGTACTTCATGGCGTTCATGTTAACATTAACAAACACCAATGATCGGAAACCATACCATGAGAAACATCCACAAACCATGTCACTGACACCACTACATTTAACAGTTGGTTTGAAACATTCTTGTAGACAGGTTCACCTTGCATACGCTTAAACCAGAAATGACCATAAGATTCAAAATCTGTGTACCATGGTTCGACACTCTTCAAGACTCTTTGCTCTGGTCTACAGTCCATGAATAAAATATTTATCATGTCCTGCAGATATCATTAATATCAAAACATCTCTAGAAATATTAATAATTATTTAGGATACAGAAGGCTGAAAGGAACCAGAAAAAAATAAATGCAACAAACACAAGAATGCATCTGAGAAAATACAATCTGAAAAAATCTAACTAATAATCGAGAGCAATATCTGGTTGCTCAGTATGCCGTAAGAATTACAGAAAATAAAGAATACTGAAGAATTAACTTGGGAAAATGAAATTGATAATGCGGACATAATGAAAGATTGTAAATAGAAGAACGTAGAAATTAAAATGGAAACCAGGCTGCCATTATTAGGAGAACATCATCCTGGGGGCCCGCACGGGGATAACTGGTTTTCCAGTTATTTGGGGAGCGGCGCCCCCACGGCCCGAGCTGACCTTGTGACTGGTCAACATCTGATGTCATGCCACCGCTTGTTTTTTATTTTGGTGCTGATGGTGTATGCAGGGACGGCTGTTCATCCAGCTGTTGGGGAGTCGCGGCCCCACGATCCCGAGCTGGTCTTGTGTCTCGCTTTTTCGTTTTTATTTATTTTCTCCACTGGCTAGTTGCCCGTGTTGTGTTCTCTACCTAATCGCTACCACGTTATGTACTAACACCCCGGTCTTGTGGTTTTGTTACCCTCCACCACTAACTGATTTATATTAACCGCTCAGTTCGTAGGTTGCTGAGATTCCGTTTAGGTTCCCTTCCAGGATTTGTCTTCTTTGGATTTCTTTTTTTCCTTTTAGCTGGTTTGGGTGCTAGACCTACCTGCATGTTTGCCGCGTGCGGAGACCCGTGAGGCGGAAATGGGATGTCTGGCGGCTGAGGTCGCAGGAGACCGGATAAGTGCCTCCTGTGTACCAACACTCCTCTTCGACCCCGGCTTCGCTGTAAACGGGAGGCTAGAGACTAACCCACCTCTAGTCAGAAGTCTTGTACCAAGTTGTGTACAGGGCTTTAGCGGCTTTTTGTCGTATAGCACGGCAGGGTAAGCCCGGGGGCTGTGGGATCATGCCAAAGGCGTTGGCATGACGGTACCCGGAGGCCGAAGTGTCCGCCGAGTGCGTGTGATCACAGCCAACGGACTATATCTGCAACGTATAAGCTCCAGAACTGTGTCCAGCGTCATTTTCTTGACTTGCAGACCTCCAGTTCTCCCTCGTAGGGCTCGGTGGTGGGTGGAGTAGTTTGCAGACGAATCCTCTTCCTTTTTTCCATGGGTAAAAACAAAAAGAAAAACTCCAAATTTAAGTCGCCTGAGAAAATGATTATTGACAATGACTCTCCTTCGTCTTCTCAACGTACCAAGTCTCATACCCTTAAACGGTCTTTAGACCTTGACCTGGACCAAGAATGTGGAACCTCTTCTTCGGCAGCTGTACCAGTCGCTCCGAAGCGTCGTCTCCCCTCAATTGCTGTGACTACGCATGCTACTCACTTGCTTGTAGAATCCATCGATCCGAATGAGAGACTGTCCACCAGATCTCCCTTTTTCATTTCCAAAGCTTTGGACGCTGCGGTTGGCCCCTTGAAGTCTGTGAGGAAGCTTCGCTCTGGGGACCTGCTTGTCCAAACTTGCAGTGTTTCTCAGAGTAACACTTTTCTGAACCTCACTAGTCTTCAAGGCATTCCTGTGAAAGTGACACCTCACCCGTTTCTTAACACCTCTCGGGGTGTTATTTCGGAGTTTGATCTCTTGCCATGCAGTGAAGACGAATTCGTGACTGAACTTGCTGATCAAGGTGTTATTGCTGCACGTCGTATGATGTTCCGGCGTGATGGTTCCATGATTAAGTCAAAAAATGTCATCTTGACTTTTGACTCCCCGAAAGTTCCGACAGAAATCAAAGCAGGCTACTTGGTCTGTGCAGTTCGCCCGTACATTCCCAGTCCTCTGCGCTGTTTCAGGTGCCAGAGGTACGGGCATTCACAACGATTCTGTAAGAGTTCCGCTCGTTGCGCTAATTGTGGCTCCGGTGAACATGACGGGGAAGGTTGCACTTCTGCGGCCTGCTGTGTTAACTGCGGTGAGGCCCATGCAGCTTACTCCCGCAACTGTATGAAATGGAAGGACGAGATGGCGATCCAGCGCCTCAAGACCCTGGAAGGCCTCTCGTACCCTGCTGCCAAAGCCAAGTTGGGTATTCCCAACACCCGACAGCGTAGTTTTGCCGCAGTTGTTAAGTCTCTGCCACAACCCGTGCAGCCCTTTGTTCCGCGCCCTGTAGCTCTCGCAGCGCTTGCCAAGCGATCTACAGCTGACCAAGCGACACAGGTGTTTTTCCCCGAGCTCGCGATTTTTCGACTACCTGATTCTGGGCCTTCTCTTTTGCAGCCGACCCTCTCTTCCAGTTTAAAGCAGAAAGCCTGCACGTGCGGACGACCCGGCCCTCAATCCGCAAAGGTGTGCAGTGTCCATCCAACTGTCTCGGCCTCAGCGAGGTCCCCACCCTCAACCAACATTATAGAGGAACATACGGGGGAGGAGAGTGACAGTTCGTCCCCAGCCTCAAACAACATTGCAGAGGAACATGGGGGAGAAGAGAGTGACAGTTCGTCCCCGCCCTCTGCCAGCATTGCAGGGGAGTGTGGGGGGAGGAGAGTGACTCATCCTTTGTGTAGTTCTGTTTAAAAAAAAAATATAATTATAATAGTCAATTAATAAATTTTTATATAAACCTAATTAACTACCTTGTCTTCACAGCTTTCATCATACTCTTTTTCAACTTTTACCAAGCCTGTCTGCTCTTAATCATTTTCCACGTTTTTTAAAAATCTGTGGCTGATAGTTCTTGGTCTGGCGCTCTTTGGCCAAACCTGGCCCTTGCGCCAATAAAATCCAACAACCAACCAACCAACCATCCTGGGGGAGTGTTGCTTTTCAGGTATCAATAACCGACTAGGAATAAACCAATAGTTGACTGACCATGTTCCCTAACCCACTGAAACCTGAAAAAGGAACCGATTGAGAAACATCTAAATGACAAAACTGAAATAAATTTAGAAAACAGACTTACCAAATGGCGGCTGAATCATACAGCTGGACTTAGTAATGGGTCTAAAAAACGAAGGACTGAAATATAAACGGAACACTAATTGGGTAACACGGAATTGGTGCAAATGAAAGTTAAGCAAAGTAAGAAATGCCGTAATTAGCCGAAAGATGTGAGAGTTGTAATACATTCAAGACTGTGTATGTAAATGTTCTTCATCCACAAGGGAACTATTATGTGGCGCTTAGTATTTCCTGTTGAAATTAATGTTGTAAGGTCTTGTGTTAGTAGAGGGTGTTGATATGTATTTTATATCTTAGGGAGGTCGAATTATTGGAATACTTCGAAATGTATAATACTTTAGATATATGAGCCATATGGGAGGTATTTTATGTGATTCCTTGTTACGTTTTTTATTCGTCATTTGCAAAGAAATACTATTTTTTTTCAATAAGCTAACTCTTGTTTCAAACTACGTATATCTTTGAAGATAATTTCTGCTTTACGTATTGTTTTCAAAAATTTTGAATGTGAAAAAAAATACAAAAACGACAAAATCTAGGGAAAAGAAATCGCTGATTTTCGCTGAGTTTAATCTAATTTTAGAATGAACCTAAGGTGTAATAGTAGTTTTTCCTCTGACTTTCTTCTTATCGTGTATCATTGGTCGTCCACTTCTTGTGAGGTAACCTTTTAATTCTAACATATTATCCCCGTTGGCTGAAAATTGTATTCTCTCCCTGACATTTTTTATTTCTTTAACTATAGAGAATAGATAATAATCGCTTTTTTCCAATGCAATTTTTTGGACTGATAGCTGTAGTATATTTGAAGGAGCGATGTATAGGTAAAGAATTTGAAAAAATTCTACATTTGAGGTCAGGCTGAATTTGATATTCTGCTGTATCTCGTGTGTTGAGCAATGTTAATGTTGACAATATTACCCCAATTAAATTAAGAAGGGATCACTCGCATTCCACCACTAACCTTTTCAGGTTGATAGCGATTGCTATCAGCCATCTTTAGTTTCAACTAAGCAGGAGCTTTCCAGCACCTGTATTTGAATGAATAAGTTAAGTCTTCTTCTATCTAAAAGACAATAAATAATATATATATTTTTTTCGAAGAAAGAATCACAAGATTAATTAGCTAATTGTTAGACAGAGTGCAGTGTAAACATTATGTTTAAACATATTTCATGGACTTGATGTAAAACTTCACTAATTAATTTTCCGACTATAAGTGAAGTGCGCTGTGTAATGGGAAAGAACAGCATAATTATAGCTATAGCTAATAGAACGAATATCAAATTAATCACATTTGTAACAATATTCCAGGAATCGCAACAGTACTGAGACAAGGAGATTGGCAGTTAAGATTTTTGCACTGATGATTCTCTATTCTCGTCTTTCGGAATTCTGGAAAATCGCACTCATGCAGAGCAATTCCTTCGCATTAGTTTAAAATGCCAACCAGAAATAATTATATATATCACATGAACGGCAAAACAGAGATGAAAATGAAAGTTTGCTCATGTGTAATGTCACAGTTCACATAATCTATAAATAATAATATAAGCCTTAATTTGACATCAGTTGCATATCGCAGTTATATTTGGTTTATACTTCAATTTAATTCGAAGGAAACGAATGTTAGGCTGATGTTTTTATTTATATGAATGTAATAGGTATTATTTTTTTGTTAGTTTTTGTGTCTAACACAACAATGCAGTGCATATTTTTACTAGCGAATCATATTACTACAGAAGAGCACATCAGTGAATTTTCACTGTTTTATAACTTCTAAAATACGAAAAGTCCTAATTGCGCTCGTATTTACCGGGACTGTTTCCTCAGCATTAAATGGAATGGATCAAACAGGAGCATTAAGACTACTTCCCTTTTCGCCGTTGTCTACAAAAAAGAAGAAAAGAAGTAGAACTGCGAATTGGAAGTGTCATTGATTAGAGAAGCGTTAGAGACATAATTTTCCACTGAGGAACGTCTTAAAGAAACTATATTGTGTCCAACGCAATTTGTTTTCAAAATGTCAGTTCATATCTCTCAAAAAGTGCAAACAATTCTGATCACCACAAAAGCGAGAAGGTGTGGGGGTGAAATTTAGTTTAACTTGAAAAAGACTAATGGGACTTGGCAACCAGATTCACTTTGCTTCCGCAAACACAATGTAGCACAAATATGTGTGAACAACCTGTTGTTACATTTCTAAAAGTGCTGACACGTGAACACAACGTGCTGAAGGGCTAAATATTTATCTCTAGATGTCTAAATAAAATACAACTGATTATTGGATTGCATTCAGATTTTCACCTTGACACAGTTTCAGGTGTGCTCATGAAAACGATGGGGTAGGTAGAGTCGCTCACCAATACGCAGAGCTCAGTTATTTTACACCCTGCGATGACCTATTTCCATACATATACAGATCAGGTGAGGCGCAACATAAACACCTCTCCTTGACAAATTTCAACCCCGCCTTCTCGTGATACATCCTGTTCCCACTAAATGGGCTCTGACGACCACCAATAGCGGTATAACTATACCATCGGGATTAGATGAAATGCATATATGAATGTAATAGTTATTACCAACCCGTTTCGCCAGCGTGGTAAGTTAGGGCCGAAATTCTCCAAAATGACTCCAAAACTGAAATATTAGCCCTCAGTTTTCGGGAGCTGGAATGTACCTGGCCAAGGCAGTGGCCAGTGCGACATGAAGGTAGAGGGTGCTAAGAATAACCGGTGGATCTGACTAGGCTGCCATTTGATGCTGCCATTGGCTACTTACAATGGACGCTCCCTATCTTCTGATTCAAGACTTCTTGAATTGGAAGAGGAACTACAAACGATCAAATGGGACATCGTCCGTCTAAGTGAGATAAGGAGAAAAGGAGATCTCATTGAACTGAAAAGTGGACATCTCTTCTACTATCGTGTGACAGATACTGGCATAAATAGTGGTGTTGGATTTATAATAAACAAGAAACTGAAGGAAAAAGTTGTATAAGTTGAAAGTTCCTCTGACAGAATTACACGAATCTTTATCCAACTCTCGAGAAGATACCAGGTTCAGAATATTCAAACTTATGCACCCACCACAAGCCATCCTGAAGAAGAAATTGAAGAATTTTATGAGGAAATTCGTCATCAAAATAATAAAGGCAAGCAGCACTTGAAGACAATTATGGGATATTTCAATGCAAAAATAGGGCAACGGCAACAGAATTTAACTTCAGTAGGTAAATTCGGTCACGGCAATAGAAACCACCATGGAAATACTCTCGTGGAGTTTGCAGAGGCAGAAGGGTTTTTCATCATGAACTCCTTTTTCAAGCAAAAGCGAAAAAGGTAATGGACATGAAGGCATCCTAATGGATGGACAAGTGAAATTCATTTTATTATGTGCAACAGGAAATTTGTCATGGAATACTGCAGTGCGCTGACCAAGTTCAACACAGGTAGTGACAATAGAATGGTAAGATGTAGGATGCACATCAATGCTAAACTCGAGCGTGGCAAGCTCGTAAATCAAACAAAGTAAATTGACGGGACCAACCTTAAAAAATACCATAATAACTTCAAATTGGAACTGAGGAACTGATTCTCTGCTCTAGAAGGTCTAACATCAGGAGAAGTGGACATCTCTGAAGATAACAGAAAATTTACCAAAACTCTTATGGATATAATAGCAAGATTAAATAATAAGAATGAATTTTAAAAAGAATGGAAAACTGGAAAACTTGCTTGAATATATTTTATTCAAAGTGAATTCCTCCTGCTTTTATACGAGTGGCACCATCACCTAGCGAAATGAAGGATTTACATAGTTCATCTCTTAGTATGAAGAGAAGAACTGATGTCACAGTTCTTTGTATGTCTTCAATATTGTGAATTTCTTTTCTTTTTATTGCAGTTTACTTTACGGATTCAAAATTAGTCGCACGGTAATAATTCTAGAGATTAAGGGGTTTGGATCAGTACAAACCTATAGTTTCCTGCCAGACGTTTCTGTACAGTGACTGCATTGTAGGTGGGTGAGTAATGTTGAAAAAGGAAGCATTGCCTGTTTTGTATTAATTCCTGACACGAACAATCGTCTTCATCAATCGTTCCAAAATGGATGCGTAAATACTGCCAGTGACAATTGTACATTCATGAATAAACTCGTGATGCCGAATTCCCTTGTGTCGTAACATCACCCGTGTATTGTCTTGATTCTGCAATCTGATATTTCCCTTTTTGTTCAACGGGGTCTTCTACTGAAGCCCCTGAAACTTAGTTTTAGGATCAAAGTGAAAACGTCTCGTCACCTGCCACATTCCTTTGATTTTGCACTGTTTCTGAAGTCTCGAAGATGTTGTTCGCGTATTCCGCACGTGCATGTTTCTGGTCGTCTAACAAATCATGCGAAGCAAAACCAGCACATGTTTTCCCCAAATCTTGTACCAAAGTTTGACGAATCGTCTCTTTATTAACACGGTTTAAACATTGCAGCACCTTCCAGGCTGAAAAGATTGCGTTTCGTCCCATCGCGAATTGCCTCAATGAGCTCAGACGTGCGGCTGAAATTTGACGTCATATTTCAAATCTTTCCACACATCATTGAAATGTGCATATCATCAGAATATTTGTGCACGAGATTCGCCATTAACCCCACATACGTCAAGTAACAACTCAACTGTCTGAGATGCAATGTTAGAGATTTTCAAACAGAACCGAATATTTGCCCTCTACTTCAAAACAAGGCCGTAACGATGTTCTTCCACGGAATGACGTCATTCACTTCGTAAATAATCATCTGCGCAGTTCCAACACAAAGACTGTTGCCATCCCTTAACTGAGAAATGATTTATCAAAAAGCCATTCTTTCCCGAGCCGTGTGTTGTAGTGGTTATTTAAGAATAAATATCAGTCTCATTATTTATTTGCCACACGGTCTATGTAGGAAAATTTCTTTCTTAGGGGCAGATACAACAAGGCGTCGAGTTTTACGTAATTTAAAAGTTCATTCTACTGGTTCAGACACGTCAAAAATTTAAAACGATTAGTCTTGTTGAAACACTGGTCTCGGATTGGAATCTTGAGAAATGACGGGCAATAAAGCTTCAAAGTAGTATTTTAAAGCAAAAGACGATCTTCCGGCTACAAAAATCATGAATGATAACACCATGTTTGTATTCCAAGCTCTCCATCTATATAAGCAATGGCTTGCGAAAATTGCCATATATACTAGTATAAGCCGAAACATATTGGAAGAAATCGTGCTCTGAAAGTTGGGGGATAGGCTTATACACCGGACACTAAAAAATAGGACTTGACTCCCGTGCATTCTCACGTGGAATTTATCGCCGGATATGTTTACGTTTTAGACTGCGTCTTTCCGAGTGATAGTTTTTTGACCATTTTTCCACACGGAGTGTAATTCCTGCAAAAATAGGTGCCGCTAATATGAGAGTTAAAGACGTAATCCTGTTTCAAAACTGAGACCCTGAAATTTCTCGCTTCCAAAGATGGGAAATCTCATTACTTCCCGTGTGAAAAAGCGGAACACCGTCGACGCAGCTTAGATCACTTAGGTGGTGGGGTGGGTCACAGCCAATCAGATTTTCCTCTTCTCCCGAGTTCTCACAGCAAGCTTGAGCATTCGAGTAACAAATATATAATGTTCAAAGAAAGATGGGAATGTAAAAGCAGGCTGGCACAGCAGTGTTCCTTCGATTAAAGGATTGTGGGATGTAATTTTATCAGAAATGGCTATAAATTCTCGTAAAAAATTCTGAATAAGTATTGAAGTGATCATAATTTGAACGTTTTTACAGAAGTTAATTGTAGAAATTTGCATAATTCATTTCAATAAATGTATCACAAATTAAAAAATTTTGTGTTCTTATTAAGAATATGAAAATATTGTCTTCCGTTTGTTTTTTTAAGAAAACAATTATATATATATTTCCAGCAGAGTAAATCTAATTTTGAGTTCAAGCAAGTTGAAAATTCTTACACACCTCCGGCTAGGCATGATTGCTTTGAGACAATAATTTAGGAAATGTACCTGCATATGTGAAATTGAATTTGAAACATTGACCGACCTGCAAACATTTGGAAGTTGGGAGTTCATGTAAATCAATTCTATTACCTAAGAAGATAAATCTGGCTACGGAATAGTCATTGTCATGGTGCATTTAGCTCAGAGGTCGTTGAACTTGCGATTACCAAGAAAATCGCTGATTTCCATTCGGTTTGAGATACTTTTTTCTGAAAACTAAATTTTTGTTTGGAGAACAAAAATATTTTTGACAACGTTTCCGATAGTAGGCGAGACGTTATGGAAGAGACAATGAACAGAGCATTTTCATCAATCTCAGGTGAAGGAATTTATATTCTTAAAGCGTGTTCCATTTACATAACAATTTTTGTGAACAAATAACTTCTTAAAAGTTATTGACCCGTCCAAGAAAGCAGCGTCTTTCGGAAGACACACTTTTTTTTATTTTATACTGTGCTTGATGGAGGAATTATGAAAACCCACGATGGTACCGCTGTTGACCGCACATCACAGGGTGCAAATATTAGCATGGGCACAGAAACAACACCACTGGACCATAGACATGTGGAAAAATGTTGCTTGGACTAATGAGTCGAGATTCACGTTGGTACATGCGGATGGCAGGATACGAGTACGGCGCAAACCACGTAAAGCGATGAATCTTTCTTGCCAGCAGGTACTCTTCAAGCTGGTGAGGGTGGCATTCTCGTCTAGAGACTGTTTACGTGAACTGAAATGAGATCCCTGGTACGTGTGACATCGTCCCTCACAGGTCAACATTACCGGGATAACCTGGACGACCATTTGCTCCCGTTTGTCCGCTTTCAACATCCCACTGGGGACCTCATCCTGCAACAAGACAAGCCATCGCTCCCGAATTGTATCCGAATGGTTGGATGAACACTCCAGAGCTTGTTCGGGGTCGCTCCCCAGGCCAGCTAGGTCACCTGACCTCAATCCCATCGATCATACCTGGGGTGCCATCGAGAGAGGTGTTCGAGGCTCTGACCCCCCTTCATTAAATCTTCGTGAACTGTAGAGCTTGTTCAGGGGTCGTGGATTCGTATGGCTTCACAACGCTTCCGGTATATATTCGAGTCCTTGCCGAGACGAATCGCCGCCGTCATCAGGGCGAAAGGTGGTGCTACACGTTACTAAACAGGTATCTATATTTCAATTGCTCTTCAGTGTATATACACAAGCAGTTTTTCACTCCAGGAAAAATTTCTTTTCTTTTCTAAGTAGGAAATTAAATTGTGCATGTACTGGAAATATTTGTGCAAGTAGTACATGACAGAAAGGAAATTTAGTGTTCCACATTCGTGTTTTAAAATGAACCGTTCCTTCAGAACTCTTAAAAATATCGCTCGAAATCAACCTGCTGATATCCAGTGAATTCAGCTAAGTGGGAAGATTCTTTTTTATTGAGTTACAGGATACGTTGGAAGTACACGCTTATCCTTGGCGGCGGCGAACGAACTTTGGAATCCGTGTGTATGTGCACTGTAAAAAAAAACCTGAAATTCACATTACTTTTTTTCTGTGATTTTACATAAAAAATCTGTTTTTTCAGCTGATCTGTGTTTTTCCTGGAATTTCAGTAAAACTTTCGAACATTGTGTTAAAATGTTTGTAAATTCACAGAAAAACTTAGTCAGAAAGATCTGGCAATGGTTTATAGCGTAACGCGCATGCGCAGTTCGACTGCACTACGCAAACCGCACGTGTAGCACAAAACTTTTCTGGTAAGTACATTTTTCTGTTTCATTATGATTTAAATCAACTGCAGTTAATTGATTTCAGATATGTGCTCTGTAGTATATTTGAAATTGTGTGTGTTATACTAACATCTTCAAAATCCATCATTTACACAGTACGGGGCTGTTTACCAAACTGTTTTGTTATGATATTTTAATTCACATATATAAGGTATTTTGGTAAACCTTCCAAATTGTAAGTTACATTAGAAAAATAACTTAAAATTTCCTGAACAAGACGAAATTTCAATCGGGAACGTTGCTTGACCAAACCGATCCGCCTAATTGAAACGCCAACAGGCAACTCCCAATACCAAATTTTCTAATCAGAAATCCTCTGGCCCTAAGGTTTTGTGTAGTACAGATACATATAGCGAAATATCGCAATACTTCGCATTTTTTTATCGCATTGGTAATGTAAAGAATTACCAATCAGAAACGTGGTGAGAAGTAATTAGAATCAGCAAATTGTCAGAAATTTTTTAGTTACACTACCCTGAAAATTTAACCATCCAGCAGATACAAGTTTCCAAAGGCTCATAAGGCATACTGTTTTGGTCAGCGCCCCCCCCCCCATCCAATTTAACTTTCTTTTTGTAAAAAGTTTAGCCTATATGTTCTAGCTATTTTTTTTTTTGTATCGATTTGCAGTTATGGTGATGCAGTGGTAGGAGCCCCTTGTTTAATTTTTTACTGAAAATCTAAATCCCTGCAAAATTCATTCTGTTCCTATTAGGATTGAAGAGACTTTGGAATGACGAAGACTAAGAATTTGAAGATTTGTTTTCAGGACATTTCACATGAAAGCATTTGTAATGTGAAACAAATCCAGCACATTTGTGAAATATCTGACAAAATTTTTTTACCGATATTCTAACTTGATATTCTAACTTATTGGACCGTAAGCAATATTTTCCAAAACAATGATTTTCCTTGAAGTTCTGCATCAGCTATATTAAAAATCTAATTTAGGTTCGATATTTAACGGTGAAACAACTTATCTATTGATTTATAGGCCAAGTCTTAAGTATCGCTATCACGAACTTTCCAAATCAGAAACCAATTCGATGGCACTGCGGGTCAATAAAACGAAGAGATGCGTAACTCGGAGTATGGCACTGCACCCATTAAACAAAGAGATACATAACTCGGAGTATGACCAGTCAGAGTTAAAAAGAATCGCTAAAAAATGAATTAAAGGTACCGACCGGTCTAGAATGCTATGAAACTAAAATTTCTAAGCGATGGCCTCTGATCATTCGTCCGAAAGGGGTCCGGGTTCGAATCCCGGTGAGGCATGGATGTTGTGTTTGTCTTACGGCACTGGCTCTGTCCCTTCCTCGGAACCAGTGACCCTAAATTAGGGACGGGCGACTGCTTATAGCCCATTGAGTTGCTCACGGTGGTCGTTAAACCTCCAATCCAAAAAAAAAAAAAAACTAAAATTTGTATTTTTTGTTTCTCTACATATGTATAAAAAATGCTAAAACTCCCACTTTTTTTTTTTTTTTTTTTTTTTTGGCAGAACTGACATTATTTCACTGGAAGTATCATACCATGAATTCAAATGGATCTTGAAATTTCCAGTGTAAAATGTGCAAATCCTTTTTTTCGAGACTTAAGTCCCATGCAACTCATATAAAAATACACAAAAACATTACTAGGGTGCAGTTTCCTTGTGGTTTCATAACATGCTCTAGAACATTTGCTAAATTTTCATCTTTGAAGACACATACTTCACATGACCATCTGAAACTTACACCATTGTGTACTACTCAGACTATTAAAAATAGCCTGCCCCATTCAAACATGTCAGTAACAGAATGCAGACTGAGCTTCCTTAATTTCACATATTCAACTACACATAAAAAGACAAGATTAAGTTCCACGTCCTTATGAGCAGTGTAGTAAAACATTGGTAAATTTAGTAACAGGTCAACATTTTCATCGCACTTGTCTCAAAAACATACAACAAATTTTCTGACGGCCAATAAATTCAGGAACAACGAACTGTTACAACCTTGTACAATTTTTAATGCATGCAAAATAATGAGGAAAGGTGCAAAAATATAGTATTAGATAAAAGGAAAGAAATTTACGTGGGACTACGATGGTTTGGAAGAGTACGTGCAGTAGGCCTAGGACGATGGGGTGAAAGTGGAGTCCGGTGAATAGAAGCTTCGTTTAGAAGGGCAAGTAATGTGCGGAAGATTACAGAAGAAAGTGGTTCCGCAGTACGCAGTCATAGAAGCATCTTGTAGGAATACGCTGAAGGAAACAGGTCGACTTTACACAGCATTGTAAACTGCGGTATTGGTAGCTTTTTCAACGGTGTGAGTGGCTCTTTCCAAAGTCTCCATACTTCATTTCAGATTTCGTCAGGGCTTAAAATTTCATTATCCAGCAAAATACAATAAACTCTTGACCTCCCTGCTATACTATGATATCTAAACTGAAGAAACTCCTTTATTTTCAAAAATATCCGTTTCAGGGCGCAAAAATATTAGCTACACTATACGGAATAAGAGCACAACTACAAATGAAGTACTTGAAGAAATCAACTACCCCTGTACATCTTTGAAACCATAACTAAAACTTGAAATTCAACCGGAACCAAAAGTTCTTACTCAACACTTCTGTCGTACATGAAAACATTTACATTCCTTCATTTGTTTCCATTCGGATACATTGTGAAACTAATAATGACATTCCGCACATTTCTTTCTCAAAAATTAAAAAAAACAGTTTTTGAACTATTTCCACTTGCGCCGGATTACAGCACGCATCACACTCTTCCGAAGAATACACTCTACTTTTATTGTATTCTTCTGGGCATTCACTACGAACTTCTGCTCCCTATCAAAACACGGAAGCTTCACGTCGTCGCCGTTAACATCGCTTAAGCCTCCTCCCTCACCAACTGCTACACACCATCGTACTCCAGGTAAATACTTCGGTGAAATTCTTTCACATTCTTTTAAATGACTGTATTTTTGCAGCTTGCCCCATTATTTCGCATGCTTACAAAATTTAATGTCGCACTCTCCCCACACAGTAAACTTTTCCCGACTAAATAATTTAGGACGTTAAATTACACATTTACCACATTGGTAAATTTAGTAACAAGTCGACATTTTAATTGCACTTGTCTCGAAAGCATACAACAAGGTTTCTGACAGCCGATAAATTCAAGAACAACGAACCGTTACAACCTTGTGAAGATGTTAACAGTGAGAGTAACCTAAATAAGGAGAATGTAAATGAACTGAGTAGCAGTACAAACAGTAAAATTTCAGCCTTAGACATGAACACATCAGTTACTTTGTTTTGTTTAAGGCTACTGGCCAAATTTTATTTACCTTCTTTTGTTGTCGATGTGATCATTACTGAAATGCTGAATATTCATGAAATAAATCAGGAGAATATTATGCAGTTCATAAGCAGTCTGTTGCAAAAAGTAATCAAGTTAATGAATTTCAGATTACTGAAGTTCTCCAAAAAGAACAAAAGCACGATTTTCTGAATCAAGCGTGCTCAAATAGAGGTTTGCTTGTGACTATTTGACGAAAAAATATTTTGAGCAAAATTTCAGTTATGTTCATCCTGTTGCCATGGATTTAGGCAGAAATGGTGATAATAAAACATTACGTTCTACTGTGTGCCAATCTTAAAAAGTCTGGCAGTTTTAATACAAAATGCTTCTGTAGAAAAGCAAATCAAATCTCCACTTCTGTGTTCTGAAGGAGTTTTATCAAACTTCACAGATGGGGCCATTTTCAAAGGTGCTAGGTTTTTTCATGAATCAGAAAATTTGAAAATTCTGCTGTATCAGAACAGTTTCGAAACAGCAAACCCCCTTGGGTTTGGAAAAAAAAAAAGCATAAAATTATGGGAGTGTATTACACATGAAATTTATGTATCCTTGGTTCAGATCAGAAATGGAACTAATGCAATTAGTTCTGTTATGCAGACAGGTGGATTTTGATTTTTATGGGCATGAAGCAATATTCATGCCACATATGCAACAAAAAAATACTTTCGTTTCCCCAAAATAGTATAAATGTTCATCAAATTTTAGACCATATTTAATCTTTAAAGTGTTTACTAGATATTTACTTGTTACTGTATATTATTCACCACTAAAGAAACTTTTGTTTCCCAAAAATAGTAAATGTTCACCAAATTTTAGACCACGTAACAATGATAAAGTGATAACCAGATATTAACTTCTCATCATTTTCTTAATTATTGGACAGTAAAAAACTGTGTCTCCCAAAAATACTAAATGTTCACCAAATTTTAGATGATATCTAATTTAAGATCAATAACCTGATATTGACTTGTTAGTCTCTTTTATCATTTGTAAGCAAAATAATATTTACCAAACGTAAGACTACATACTTTTAAAACGGGAAAAATGTAATCATAATTATGTTGTTCTTATGATATTGGAACTGAAATTAAAATTAATAATTCATGACTAAATCTAAAGTTCTTTTTCTGACCAAAAAATAACAGTAGCAGCGTTCGAATTACCCAGTGGTCGTCATTGGCCAGTAAAACTTCCATCAGGCCATTGAACTATTGATTTTACTGGCCCAGATGGCCAGGAAGTTTTTTTGTTTTTTTTCAAATTTGTCACAAGTTAAAAAATGAATTTCTGTTGTTTTTTTTACCTTGCTGTATGGTTTTTTTTAGGCTGCAAACTAATGACAGGTTTAAAAACAAATATTGGATATAATTCCATTGAAATGATACATTATTTTCTACATATATTGTAAATGTCATAAAAAAAAATTTCATTATTTTTTTACAGACCAGTGGGCATTTTGGTGGACCAGTGGTTTGCCAATTCTAGTGGTCCACTGGGCCAGTAGATCTTATTCTAACCCTGAGTAGTAATACCCATATGCCTGCCTGCAGTTACCTGTAAATACTTGTAGTTATAGGTGTTAAGCTAATACAATGAAAACTAAACTTTTAATGTGCTAAAGTTTTATTATAATAATCATGATATAGAAATTAGTCTCACTAATTATTAAAAATAAAATCACATAATAAACGTGAAATAAGAAATTATTGAATTAGTAAGGTTTTTTTTTATTTTACTGTCAGTCCTCTTTTACGTTTTTCCCTGATTGGTACATTCTTTGTTTCAGCAGGTTGTTCAACATATTTCAGGCGAATTGCTAACCCAACTAAATGTTTACAAACGTAATCACTGATATACTTTGGGCAATTATTGCATGTGCCATTCAGCCAATCAGTCTTGTCCTGTGGTAATTCTACTTCCCACTCGCTAAAATGTTGTTCCTTGTACTCATCGAACGTTTCCCAGGGATTGCCCGAAGTTTCACATTCCAATGCGTCACCACCTGAAATTCGTTTGGGGGCGGGGCTTATAATTACACCGAAGAGCAATTGGATTAGAGACGAGACAGCTGGCGTTATGCAAATGTGGTGCTGTGGGTGGCCCTATAAACGAAAATGACATGACTTATACAACGATCCGACAATATAAGGAGTGATGCGATGGAAATCAGTAAGAGTCCGACGCAGTATCACGTTAGTACATGTGGATGGCAGAATACGAGTACGGTGCAAATCACATGAAGCGATGGATCCTTCTTGCCAGCAGGGTACTCTTCAAGCTATGGGGGTGGCATTCTCGTCTGGGCACTGTTTACGTGGACTGAAATGGAACCCCTGGTACGTGCGACATCATCCCTCACAGATCAACGTTACTGGGATATCCTGGACGACCATTTGCTCCCATTTGTGAGTCTTCAAGATCCCGCTGGGGACCTCATCCTGCAACAAGACAATGCATCATGCTATCGGTCCCAAATTGTATCCGAATGGTTGGATAAACACTCCACCGACGTGACCTCGCTTCCTTGGCCAGCTAGGTCACCTGACATAAATCCCATCGAGCACATCTGGGATACCATCGAGAGAGATGTTCGAGGCTCTGACCCCCTCCCCCCATCATGAAATCTTCGTGAACTGTGGGAGCTTGTTCACTGGTCGTGGATCTGTATGGCTTCCCAAAGCTTCAGGTGTCTTGTCGAGTCCATGCCGAGACGAATCGCCGCAGTCATCAGGTCGAAAGGTGGTACTACACGTTACTAGACAGGTATCTCTAATTCAATTACTCTTCAGTGTATGCTAGCTAAATAATAATTTGATGTAATATTTTTTATTTTGACAAAGTGTTTATTGCAACCACAAAAACTTTCTTTTTTCAGCATTGTCGTGTAAATTTAGTGTTACACATTTGGTAAACATTTACTAAATTCGGTATAGCAATAGTATTTAAAATACAGGCATTACTAAAACAGTAGATACCATTATTATTTTAGTGACTCAAATTTAGTTTTTTGATCTATCATCATTTAGTATCTCAAAAGTACTTTTGATATTCATTATTTTTTTTATTTTTTTGGAGTACAGTGCTAGGGGTTCAGAGTTTAATTTGGTAAACATTTAATTTGATCCCCTTATTAATGACCTGAAGAAACTAGAAAATGGAGTCGATCTGGGCACAGGTAATACAGTGAAAGGTTCAATATTTATTAATATTTAAATTTAAAATTACTTGTTTAACTTTTTATTGTATGAGATTGAATATATTTTTCAGTTGAAAAAATGCTGCAAAATGTTATGAAGTATAAGAAAGACATGTTTAAAAGTATGATTTCCCCTGCACAACACTTAATAATTTTCTAAATTTTACAACACAAAAATATTCTCAAAAGTGATGCTACTACTAATTCAAAAACACATGTTATTCTCTGAAATTATTTATTTCTATATATATAAAAGTTAAAGTATGTTTTGTTGGAAACACAAGGAAAGATACTGCGCACTTCGCAGTAGTCGAAAAGTTAAAAAAAGTCCACACATGAGAGGAAGAGAAGAATTGTTTTGAAATTCTCTTTGCGTCGAGTGCGTGGTTCATCATATGAACTCTATACAGCCGCCCTGGTGGCGCAGTGGTCTAAGGTGATGGCCTCTGATCATTCGTCTGAAAGGGGTCCGGGTTCGAATCCCAGTGAGGCATGGATGTTGTGTTTGTCTTACGGCACTGGCTCTCTCCCTTCCCTGGAACCAGTTATCCTAAATTAGGAACGGGCGACTGCTTATAGCCCATTGAGTTGCTCGCGGTGGTCGTTAAACCTCAAATAAAAAAAAAAAAAAAATCTATACGCTAAGTGGCAACCGAACGTAAGTTGTTCATCAGCAGTTGCAATAATGCAAGCTTTAAAAAGAAATGAACCCTCAATATGTTATGTGTATAGTGCTCCTATTATGTTATTTTATTAAATAATAGTTTTGTTCATCTAATGAAACCATTATTCAAGGTGAGTTTGTTCATGCATGCAATAGTTCTTCTTTTCCAAAGTTTTAAGTCCGCCACTGGGGCATTGGGCTACTTGCTTCCGAAAGACATCAACGATAAAATGTAGATAAACAATATGTTTGTTCTGCATATGTTCATAAGCGGTTTGATGGATTTACACCAAAATTAGCATACAAACTCTTCATCACCCAGATTAAAAAACAGGTGGGACGATTTTTAGAAATTCCATCCCTAAGGGGGTCAAATGTGTTTTTATGAGGCCCTCTGTAGACTGGGTGAAAGTCGGCTGCTGAAGTATTGCTCCATGTCAGAGCAACAGTCATCAGGTGACGCTTCACTGCTCGCAAGTGTCCGTGGTACAGGCATACGGGAAAGAGTCCAAATGGTTATGCATCATTCTTGATGGTTTTCTAAGCGATTTGCTAGAAAGTTCCTTATCTACACTAGAAAGCTGAAAGCGATGTGCACGAAGTGTATTGTACATGTTTGCTATTTTGAGTTTTTAGGGTTCAGAACGGCCATTATAAATTGTGATAAGGTGTTGTCTGAACGGCAGGTGGAAATAAAGTACTGCTTTGTGATTCAGCATGGTGAATAATTTTGAAGTGCTCAAAAACAAACTTTGTCTATCCTGGACAATGCTGGGTACCTCCACTAATAATTGATAAAACATAAATTTTAAAATTGTTGTGGAGGAAACATTGGTTTTGAAAATTTTTAGTGTTAGTCATGCAAAACATATTTCCACTTTGTGTTCTCAGCTATAAATGTGCCTCAGAAATGGCAGCACTTGTAAGGAAAATCTCCTGTTTTTATTCTTGTAGCCACAGGGCAAGAATTCCTAACCAAAAAGCAAATTAAGTAGAAGTTAAAAATTTCCACTTCCCTCCACAACAGTTATTTATTTTACATTGCATTAATAAAGGTAAATAAACCCACTTGAATTTTTTTACAGCTTTTCCAGTACCACAGACTCCATTAAAAAATAAAATTTCAATGTTACTTTAATTTTATCATTATTAGTACTTGCAAAATGTCATTGACAAGATAAAATGGTTATCAAAGTTATTGGTCTGGGCTTGCAAATAAGAAATCCAGTTGTCTGCCAGGTGTGCAAATAAAAATGTGTTGGAAGGGGAAATTCATAGGTAAATTTTTTTTTATTTTTTTAAGCATTAATGGAAAAGAAATTAAGTAAAATAGCACAAGAAAAAGTTGCTTCGAGGTCCACCCTCTCCCCCATGAATTCAGTACTGTCTCCCTAATAGTAAATGTTTCCCTGAATTCCGGCCCATACAGCAAGCCAAGAGGGAATGCCGTCATAAGTCATAATCCTTTCAGCGAGCATTGTTCCTGATCACTCTGCTTACCGTGGAGACGACACAAAAAAAAACCCCTCCAACGCTGAAATATAAACTGATACAAAAACAGTAAAGTCATGTGAAACACTTCCCAAAAAACAAACTACCAAATACAAATAACCCAATGACATGAATTCGTCTGTCGGTTGGGGGATAGGTGTGGAATATCAAACACTTTTCCAAAAGTTATAGCTGCTTAACCTTAAATACGTATCAAATGAAACAAAAAGGTTTAAAGCAAACTTGCATGAACACTGAGTAACAAATCTCTCGGTGCTCTAATAAAAGCCCACCCAGACTTGTGTGGCTTGGTCTGTAGATATTAAAAATGGAATAACTATGTTTAGATGCAAAAACCTAACTTATTATTTACAACTCCTAGTTTAAAATGTAGTTGATATATAAACCTGTTAAGAAACGAATGCATGAATTATGTTGGAAGCCTATGAATTGAAACAAAAAAACTTGCCTTTTATGAACTTTTGATTAATAATCTATGAAGATAACAACATAACAAACTGTTTGTGAACTTGCTTTTTAATAATCCTAGATGATAAACGAATGAATGTGTAAACTTCGTCAAAAACAAGGTTCACACATACGAGCAATACTGTTTTGTTTGAAATGTTAAGAACCCTGCTATGACATCACGCGCGACAGCAGTGCTGCACATTAAGGCTCGATCAAATACGACTTCCTCCGGTCCAGACAGCATGGCATCACATCATTCGGAACTGCTATTCGTTCAGTTCGCCGCTCGCGAAGCTCTTGAAGTCAGGAGACATCAGAACTTGGAATCTTCGTGGATGTTTAGTAATTATAATATTTCAGCAGGCTTTTAGATTAAAAAGGAAGGTCGCCCATCGTGCTTCGGCAAAAAGTGGGTCCTCTGCCCTTTCTATCATTGCACTTAGAATAATAAAGATTGTTCTCTTTGAATATTAATTGAAGAGACGAGTTAAAAGGTCAACTGTTGCCTAAGTACAGTGGGTAAGCTTTGCTATAAAAAGTGCTAGGTTCTCAAGAAGTCTTTCCTCCATTGCACTACAGAAGGATAAATTTATAAAATAGGTATGCTGCCTTAATAAGTAGGCTTCTCTGCCTTTAGAGGAGTTTAAACTCCCCAATAAAAAGTGCTTTTCTTAGCTCTTTTCAAAGCTTAGGAAAACTCGGAGCAAAATCTGGATTTTTCGCACAAACTCGTGCTGAAAAAACTATTTTTGCTAGGAATTGCGCACTAATTTATTTAGAATTAATTAAATTGGACAGCATATTCCTGGTCTTTAAACATACACAAGCACCAAAAAGATTTTCATTTCAGTAATTTTCGATAAATTCTGCATTTCTATGCAAAATGATGCAGATGCACTAAATAAAAATCTATGTGCTCCAGAAGTAAATTAAACAGTGAATTGAGGGACTTTTCTCAGATATAAAAGGCTACAAAAATAAAAACCTCCAACACCCAAAGCAAAATAGCCTTAAAAATAAAGATAGTAAGCGAAAAGCTGTAAATGCATGAAACAGCAAGAACTGGAGGAAGTTTGCTCCGCCCCTCTGGAAAAATCCAGAACAAGGAGACAAAATTTGGTTCTGATAGAAATAAAATTAGATTATAAGAGAAGCATGCATTTTTCTCTAAAGAAAAAAAAGTCCAAACGGCGCACAAAATAAAGTAGAAACCACATGCGTTCGAGTGACGTGGGAAGCTAAAAAAGTGGTTTAAATTCAAAATAGACTGCGTGGGGGGTGGGGTGGGGTTAAGGTGGTTGTTGCAAGAAATCAATCATCAGAAAAGGTATTCCAGTAAAGAAAACCATCAGCATTTATCCATACTAACTGGAAAAGCAGAGGGAAAGGCTTCGCTCAAAAGTGCAAGTCACCATAACACGGAGTACCAGTTAATGTGGAATCAGTGGAACGAATTATGTTACGTCACAATACCTGTACGCCATCCACTTTAGTGTCGACCGAGAACAAACAAGCACCGCTAGAAGATCAACAGCCAATGGGAACAAAGTAAACAAAAGGAGCATCAGCGCTGGACTGGCCATTCTCCGAACCATTACGCCGCACATGCGCAGGTTTGAACTTCAGCGTTCAGCATGGAAAAAAATAATTTGGCGTACGATTACAAAAAATTTAGTTTTGGTAGTGTCGTGATGCCGGGCCAACGCGACACCCGTCCTGAGACATAGGTTGTGCATCATTGTTCTGAGGTCTAATGACATCCCATTTTCCTTGACGTCTTCTTGGACGGTTTTCAACATGACTTCTCCACCCTCACCGATGAGTTGAGTGCACCAGAAAGGTAAAACCTTAAATATTTCCTTTTTTTCCTTTGGCCATCAAAATTCTTCATAAACAATGAAGGCCCATCTCCATATGCAGAAAAAGATAAGAGCAGGAAGCGGAAATTCCAAATAGAAAGTGTTTGATTGCTATTTTATAATTCTGATGAAACATGATACTTTCTAGTTGCACATTATGGTATTAACCAAATCATGCCATTATACGTGGAACATATATAGTATCTGAAACAATCATTTGATGTTTCTGAATATTTCTGTTTCACGCGTTATGTCCTATGAAAGTTTGACTGGCTGATACGTAATGTCCGACTGTGAAAATTATTTGTGTGTCAATTGACCATTATAATTAAAAAATACATATTAAGCGTATTAATGCTTACCACTTGCGAACTACCCCGCTTTCCTTCGCTGACAATGAAGGAAAGCGGGGTAATTCTCAAGTGGTAAGCATTAATATGTATTTTTTAACTATAATGATCAATTGACACAAATAATTTTCACTGTCGGACGCTACGTATCAGCCAGTTGAACCTTCTCAGAACATAACGCGTGAAACAGAAATATTCAGAAACATCAAATGATTGTTTCAGATATGAAACATGATACATTTTGCCTGATAAAAGAAAAAAAAATCCAAGTCAATGAGTTTCTGATGTTGAGCAAGTGTTGAATACATTTTTTTTTTCCTATTTTTTGTATGTCTTTGTGAAGGAAGAATGAAAGGGGAATTGCTAAGAATGTTCTTTTCTGTTTGACCCATCAGATGCCCCGAAAGGGTATGCTAAATTTTTAAATTGGAGTTTTAAATCAAAATGTTGAAATAGAGAAAGAGAAGGTACTTATGTTAAGAGGATTTGGGGTAGAAAATTTAGAAATTTGCAAAGCTAGAAGAAGAGGTAATGTAATGCATTACTGTCTTTCAAAAATTCTGTATCTGTTATTTTTTTCTTATTGGCCAAAGTGTAAAGATGTGTGATGTATTCATGTGGATGGAGTGGTATATTCAAGCTGGGGGAGGTGGGGGGTTAGAAATGTGATTGTCTTCAAAGCCTGTTAATAAATATGAGTGAATAATTACAAGGCAATTCTATATAATTTTGGTATATTGGTGTAAATTTGGTAGTTGTGAAAAGAGTAGTTATCCCATGCTTTTGTGATAATTCATTTCGGTGAAAAATATTTCCAAAATGAATGTAAATTAAGTGAAGGAACTAATCAATGGTGTAGCTTGTGAAATATGAGTCCCTTCAAAGTTCACTTGGGTGTAAACCTCTTTTGGCCTTCTCGGGTGTGATGTGTTAAAATTAATGCTCAAATTCGTCTGTTAAAGAAATTCTGTGAAACAAAAAGTTCTTTTCAGCCAGGCAAGAGGCCTCAGCTGCAAATAAATAAATACAGCTGGTCAGCTTTCTCATCCAATTTCTGAGTCACATTTGCTCTTGTGTTCAGTGATTCTAGGATAATATGTGCAATTTTTGTGTTTTGTTTAGTGACATCTCATACAATCCCATTGGCAGGTCATTTTTTTTTTTTTTAAACAAACTAGTCTATTTTTGTTTTGGGGATATCGCGGCAGCGTAATTTATTTATTTAAATTTGTTTTCCATTATCATCACGAGCCTTACTAAGTTTTCTTTGGTGCATACATATATTTTGAGATATGATATTGCAATTTCATAATCATCAAGAATATTAATGATTTTAATGTTTAACCAAATGTACACAACAGTTATACGTATCATTACCCTACTTTGCACAATATTTAATGCTATGTGTTTAATACTAATTCTTTGCATTTTCTGTTTTTCAGGGTGCTTTGCAAACATAAACCCTCGGAGGAGAACGAAAGTTCCAAAAAGAAGGTGCAGCAGCCTGCAATAGCACCTAGGGTGTTGCAACTTGAAGAAAAGATAAAAACATTGTTGAAACAATTTTTCAAATTTGGTCCAGTTTTAGAAATGAAATTGAAGCATTTTTTTTTTCTGTACATAATCGGAAATAAAGTGGGGCACATATCATTAAATGTAGTTTGCTGAATCTTTGAAATCTGACATACGTATTTGCATTTTGGTATAAGAATAATTGTAGAACAAATATCATGACAGACATTAATGTTAATACTGAAGGTTTAAAAGAGCACGAATGCTTATCTAAAATCATTCATCTTTATGTTAATGGTCAAATCTCATTAATATTCTATGAAAACTGCAGTAATTAGCTTTGATCTTTTTTTTTTTCTAACTACTAGTAATGCAAGGAAAATGCTAGCACTCCTATATGATACAGTAGCATTAACAGATGTAGTGTTGAAAATCACAATTACAAAATGTATCTACATTTATCTTTCCTGTTTATAAGCAATGGTAATTTCTAGTCTTAGTGTAAACACATGTAGGCATTTACAGAGCTTTCAGCTTGATACAAGCTGTTAATCATACCAGCTAGCTTTGAATAATCTGGTGGTTTTGGAGAAATTCAAATATACCTAAGAAATGTTAGCTGGCTAACAACATCTTTCAAAACAGCGAGCTGTGGGTAATTACAATTTGTAATTAATGTTTCATTTGTTTATTATTGTTGTGTCCTAGCATTTTACTGTGCAGGAAAATAAAACTCTGGAACATTAAATTCCTACCAAAACACTTGAAGTTTTTTTTTTTTTTTTTTTTTTATGCTTACATAGTTGCCATGACCGATTTCTACTCCTATGAAATCTTTTCATTCCATTAAAATTACAAGTTGATTTATACAACAGCCATGTTTATAACTTGGAACATAGATTCAGAAGAAAACCCAAAAGCCATTCATTGAAGTGTTAAGAACAGGCAGTTTTTTTTTTTTTTTAATTCTACAATATTCTTCCAAAATTCTGCTGAAACAATGACAAAAAATTTTGTACACATAAGCTGGTGCTAAAAGATACTAAACATATGAGTGACGGCAACAAGAAAAAGTACAGATCTGCTATTGATCATACTGTCATTTCGTAAACAGAACACATTGACCATTAACATGTGGTATTTGTACTGTTTGTATAAGGTGGTTTCTAAAAATGAAAATCTGAAATATTCCTGCAAAAACTATTTGTAAACAACGGTGTTATAAAACAGATCTTCTAACAAAAAAATATTGTGTGAAAAAACCTGCCAGTTAAGCTTTTTAAATAAGAATTCCTGTAGGGCGTTTTGTTGCCAGAAATGTAAATACTATTTACATAAACAGAACTGACTAAAATATTAATTACAAAGGAAAAATTTTGTGGTGAGTATAAAAAAAATGTGTGGTAAGTATAAACCAAAACATTGTACAAAACAAAATTTGCCTGCTGAAAACAAATACTACTTACATAAACAGTTTATAGAAATAAAATATTATTGAGGTACTTTGCCTATTTAGTTTTCACACCTTATATTTCGCCTGGTTCTGTGTAAATGCATGTTCCATGCGAAATGTTTTTGGGTGTTTTCTTACATACAATATTATATGATACTCGTTTCGACCATAATGTGTGCAAAGAAATTATGTAAAAAACAATGTAATTAAAAGAAAACCTAAATATCACAAAAATGATATTTAGAAATTAAAATTTATGAAAAAAAAACATTGTCTGAATACATATTTTATTGGGAAACAGAATATTTAAAAAAAATTTGAAGACCAGACCTAATCTGTCAGAAAACATCATTATTTTGCGGAAAAGTGAAATAATATAAAGGTTTCGTAATTAAATTTATAATTCTATCAGAAAGAAATAATTTGTGGGAAAACGTTATTAAACATAACGTTTCTATGTAAAGAATTATGCCCAGGGAATAAATAATTGGATAAAATATAAAACATAATATTTGTAAATATACATAGTAACTGTCAGAAAACGCAAATATTTTGTGAAAAAACATTACGTTATAAAACAGTTTTTGTAAATAAACATAATAATTCTATCAAAACACCAAATGTTACAAAACAAATTTTGTGAAAAAACGTAATAATTCTGTCCGAAAACAGAAATATTTTGTGAAAATGCGGAATGGTATAAAACAGGTTTTGTAAAATAACGTAATTATTTTGTAAGAAAACACAAATATTTTGTGAAAATACTGAATAGCACAAAACGGTTTTTGTAAAAAAACGTAATAATTCTGTCAGAAAACGTAAATACTTTGTGAAAAGACAGAATGTTATAAAACTGTTTTTGTAAATAAACGTAATAATTCTGTCAGAAAACGGAAATATTTTGTGGAAAAACATAATATTATAAAACGGAAGTTTTGTAAAAAAACAGAATTTTTATTAACGGAACGGAATTATTTTGGCAACTGTGCTGCCATAAGATTTTACGTTAATTCACGGAAATTTTTTTTACAGTGTGGATTTGAAAAAGAGACGCAGAAATGTCTTGCGGAAATTTCTAATTATTATGATGTAAACACGGAATCCATCGAAAAACATTTATTAAATGTGTCTACCGTCGTATCCTCTGTACTGTACATAAAAATATTCTAAAACGTTAAATGAATCATTTGCTTTACTTTGTGATTGCCTTAGAATCTTCCTTGCTCCATCAAGACATCTATGTGCTAGTGAAAACAACACAAATTTTGAAGTTAATACTTTTCATTGTTTTCCTGTTTTTGTTTTTAATAATTTACCGTCACGAACAAACATCAATGTATCCTCTGTGAAATACACTGACGAAAAGAAAATCCCAACACCACGAAAAAATAGTTGTAGGGGAATGAAATGGCGGCAATGCATTTGTATAGGTAAGTTATTTAATCGATTAAGGTTTCAAGATCACAGCTTATTGTAAGCGCGCGAAGAGCCATTTTAAATGTGAAATGCTGGTACATTAATAACCGGTGTAACCGCCAGAATGTTGAATGCAAGCACGCAAACGTTCATGCATTGTGTCGTACAGGTGCTGGATGTCAGTTTGTGGGATGGAGTTCCATGCCTGTTGCACTTGGTCGGTCAATACCGGGACGGTTAATGCTGCTTGGGGGTGACGCTGGAGTTGTCGTCCAAGGATGTCCCATACGTGCTCGATTGGTGAAAGATCTGGTGATCTAGCAGGCCACGGCAATATGTCGACACTCTGTAGAGCATGTTGGGTTACAACAGCGGTATGCGAGCGAGCGTCATCCTGATGGAAACCACCCCGGGAATGCTGTTCATGAATGGCAGCACAGCAGGTTGAATTACCAGACCGACGTACAACTGTGCTGTCGTGGTGCGTGGGATAACCACGAGAGTGCTCCTGCTGTCATAGGAAATTGCTCCCCAGACCATAACTCTAGGTCTACGTCCAGTGTGTCTCGGCCGCAAACAGGTTGGTTACAGGCGCTCACCTGGATTCCTTCTACTCAACACACGGTCATCACTGGCACCAAGGCAGAACCGGCTTTCATCAGAAAACACAACAGATCTCCACTTCGTCCTCCAATGAGCTCTAGCTTGACACCACTGACGTCGCAAACGGCAGTGGTTTGGAGTAAGTGGAATGCACGCTGCAGGGCGTCTGGCTCGGTTCTGTCCTTCAAGTAACTGATTTGTAACAGTTCGTTGTGTCCCTGTGCGGGCAACTACAGCTCGAATTGCTGCCGAAGACGCGGTACGTTGCGCCACGGCCATACGCCGTATACGGCGGTCTTCCCTCTCAGTAGTGCCACGTGGCCGGCCGGAACCCGGTATTCTTGAGGCTCTACCTTCCCTTGACCACCGCTGCCAGTCATGCACAGTGGCTACATTCCTGCCAAGTCGTTCTGCAATATTGCGGAAAGAAAATCCACCTTCTCGTAGCCCTATCACACGAGCTCGTTCAAACTCCGTGAGCTGTTGATAATGGCTTCTTCGTCTTCTTAAAGGCATTCTTGACTAGTATCAACACCCTATGTCGAATCTCAACGATAAATAACGCTTACGAACGTTACAGCGCGTATTTACAGCACACCTGCTTTGCATGTTCGGAGGGGCGCTACTAGCGCCACACGTATGCGCCGAGCGCGAAATTTGCATAGACGTCATCTTATAGTTGTACTCTCACCGCCTACCAACTGTCGTTTATCTAACACAACCACTTCTTGGTGTTGGGATTTTTTTCTGTCAGTGTAGTTTTCCAACTTCCAGTCTGATCTTAGTGAGTAAATATCGATAAGGTTTTTGTTCTTAGCACACTGGCAACGATTTTTACTACATTCTGTGAAGTATAAGCGTTAATTATCGATTCCAAATACCATGCTACTTAATGACAATATGCTTCGTGAATTGAATACAATTAACGCTTTTAGTTTTTCATAGATACCTGTTTTGCCATTACGGTAATTAAATAGATATTCTGGTGTGTGAAACAGATATTCTACTGTCATTAAAAGTTGGAACTTATAACCCACGCGTATAATTTTTTTCTTCCTTCGTTACAGAAGTTAGGAAACTCCTCGTAATTGCTTTTGCGATAAAGAGCTATTTTTTTAATTCCTAATAACGCAGTACTTGGATTTAGAACGAGTTCCTTTCCTCAGTTTGTTTTTAAGTAAAAGACGTACCTAATTTGTAATAGTTAGTTGAGGTTCGCATCTAACGTCAGTCAGTCAAATGTTTGTCTTAGTACATAGTTTAACATTCTATAACGAAGTGAATTTCTCCGTCATTTTTGGTCTACGCCGGGAATCGAACCCCAGTGCGCTTATTCCGGAACAAGTCGCTCTACCAACTGAGCTACGCAGACGTTCATTCTGATTACTATGTGCCTTTATGTCGTGCACGTCCTGCTGGCAGGTACGTCACATCTCCCCCCCGAAAGAGGGCCGGAGGCATGGCCCACGGGTCAGCCGTGACCATGAATCGTTGCAGGCAGCCATCCACTGTAGAACGTGCTATTGAGAACTCCCAGTCAATCTGCTGTATGGAATGCAACGTCACACACATTTATTTTACGAAGCGCTGGAGAAGAGATTCTCTGATTTTTTCCTATCTCGCGGTGTGGAAATAATCTCACACCATTGCGAGATTTTGAACGGTCGGGTAATCCGGATAGTTCGGGCGCCATTATGACGAAGTGAATTTCTCCGTCATTTTTGGTCTACGCCGGGAATCGAACCCGAGTCCGCTTAACCCGGAGCAAGTCGCTCTACCAACTAAGCTACGCAGACGTTCATTCTGATTACTATGTGCCTTTATGTCGTGTGCGTCCTACTGGCAGGTACGTCACAATTCCTACGAACAAAGATTTTTGAAAGAATCTACCTGCACGTAACAAATTCTTCTTCGCCTTCACCTTCACTTGTTGCACATGCAACACCTAAATCACTGAGAAGGTTTCGAGCCATTTCTTGCACCGAAGCAAATCTAATAGTCTAATTACGTTGATTTTGATCCATTAACCACATTATCGATGACCTTTACATTTTAATAATGAAACGAGTGCGTTAGTTAGTTTGGTTTAAAATGTTTTATTAAACCAATGCGTTGCTAAGTGATAATTGTATGTTTCATCGGGTCAGAGCCTTTTGCATTCTCAAAGTTCCTCTCTCATTTCTTTAAAATTGTACTCATCTTGATGGACTGAAACCTAACGATTTTCCAGTGTTCGTTGGCTTTTCTCTTTATCATAGAGTTTTATTATTTCCCCTTTGGTTTCAGTCGTGATCGTTTCCCTTTTCTTCCATGTGTCATAATCACTTACATCATGTATATGTTTTGGTGCCATGGTTACGAGTGCAAACACAAAAACAAATTTCAAATACGATAACAACACCTGGCAACTTTAACAGCAACGCGGTACGATTTTAAGTAACGAAGTCTCTGTCCTACCTCGGGTCCACGAACCGCTATTGACACGCAGTGTTCTGATGCGTCTAACAAAATAACAACCGTTTGTTATAACGAGCCACTGTATGTAAATTCGAATTTTTAATATAACGCTCTGTACTCGGTTTGGTTCATATCTACGGGTTGTACGTAAGTCGGACGTTCGTAACCAGGGATTGACTATACTCAGAATATAATTTTGATATTGAAAAATAATTAAATTGTTCTTTAACATGAAAGTTTTCGTGCTTTGTTATAAAACTGAAAACAAGTGCTAGTGAAGGGATACTCGCTCCTTCTTACTGCTTTCTTCCTTAACAATAACATCTTGATTTATTTAATGTACACCAAATTCACTCCCAGTTGTGCTATAAAGGTGCAACCAGTGCTGCTCAGTTATTTCGCGAACAAGGCTATCTGTACAAACTTCAACGGTAAGTCAAATATTTGAATCAACATCCATTCCTCGGAAATATCAGCAAATTTGAGAATTACGAGTAGAACCAGCAATTAATGAAACACAAAAGAAAAGCAGCAGTAACTTTTTAAAACAAAAATTGACATCCAGTTGTGGTATTGCAATAATCTTCATAAGTATGTTAACACAAGGTATTTGATGAAGAATAGTGCAAATTTTGAAATTTTGTTGTACTGTATTACTCCGAATTCTTACTTTACGACGTTATAAACGGAATAAGTAAAAATCATTTTAATGTGCAATACAGAATTATACATAAGTATTGCGCAGTTCAAACGACCGCAAATGGAAAGGTTTGTTTGGGATCACCAGGAAAGCCACCTGAAGAAACCAAATATGTTAAGCAAGGGAAAGTAAAGTTGTAACGCAAATGAAAATTTCGAAGTTTGAAAACCGTTCACAAAACTTACATGGTAAGCCAAAACGAAAAACCTACCATAGGATAAACGAAATTACTGCGTAGGATAAAAAGAGTGATATTTTAATTAAAAATATGTTTACATTTATTATTGATATTGGGTTCCGCTCGAAGGTATTGCTTTAAAACCAAAGTGTTTTTTCATTTACTGATGTGTTTACAGTATTTGTTTTGTAAAAATGTTTTATATAAAATGCACAAAGTTTTTTGTGCACTGAAAAAATGAGCTTGTTGAAACTGTACTGAAACGCTTGAAAGAACAGCCTATCAGATTTGCAAGGTCATTCATTATCAGCAGATTTATATTTGAGTTAGAGTTCGTATGCACTCAGTATGGTAGTAAAAATTGCACGCTTTATCTATGCAGAAAACAGTAACCTGGTATTTTGAATAACATTCAGAACGTGTTTCTGGAAAAAGGAAATGTAGATCTGATTAAAATTGTCCTGAAACGCTTGAAAAAAGATCTTATCAGATTTGAAGAGTGTCATTCATTATCAGCAGATTTATGTTTGAGTTGGAGTTCTTATGCACTCACTGTGGTAGAAATAATTCCAAGCTTTATCTATGCAGGAAACAGTATCCCGGTATTTTGAATGACATTCAGAACGTCTCTCTGGAAAATTAGTGGAATTTTTCATGTAAATTAATTGGTTTCGAAATAAGATTTTTTGTTAAATCGCGATGTATCAATTATTCATTTTTAGAAATTTACAACGTACAATAAAATACAACAGTTATCTCAACAATTATTTCAATTCAGATTTTCTATCACCAACATTTGGATTTCAATAATTGCAATGATAACGAGTTTCAAATTCCTACTGGAATCAGGAGGAACAGGTTCAGTGAAATTTATTTAAGAATGCATCCATGCCGTGCATATCAATTAATCATTATCCAGTACACACATCATTACAACTGAACTCAATACCAACATGTGTTACACTCTTTTTCGTCGGGTATTGTTGCTATTTAAAAACTAACAAACGTTAAAACGGATT
The DNA here is from genome assembly GCA_039090855.1 of Macrothele yani. NCBI lineage: Eukaryota > Metazoa > Arthropoda > Arachnida > Araneae > Macrothelidae > Macrothele > Macrothele yani. Next base: position 125,384,703 of record CM077015.1, on the reverse strand, counting down.
ATTAATTCCACTGTACTTTTCCATACAAAAAAATCGGGTTAGGCTAGGTGCTGCGATATTAAATATGTTGGCCTCTTTTTCTCTTCATTATGAAATTCAATGAAATAAATAAATAAGGTAATTTTACGCACTTAAGATGTGATATTGTGTAATGTATTTCCAAATAAAAGCGAAGCATTTGACTTTTGTTGCATAGTTCGTCACCTATGGGTTTATAAACATACAGTGTTTCGGAAGGATGTTGATATATATATATATTACATATATATATCAACAACCTTCCGATTTGTAAGAGATATAATTCATAAAGCATCCCCACCCCCTTTAACAAATACATATCACTAAATTTCTTTTACTGTTAAGAAAATAAATAGTAAGGAAAAGATTTTATGAGAAAGTCTCTCTGTTAGGGGTGCGTTGCTTGAAACCAAAAACGAGAAGTGTACCACTGCTCATAAATTCAACATGAGTTAAATGTAACTTAACTTTTCCGCATGGAACCTAAAGACTTTAAGAAATCTGACGGAAAGGAATGAACGTTGAATGGGCAAACCTTACATTTGCCAAATCATTATCGAAAATACTTTTTGCGATGGTTGTGACCGAGGTTCTGGAGGCTAGCTTTCCGTTTTGCGAAAGAAGCAAAAGGGCATCTGTTCAGACATAAACATTTTCGTGATTTTGTATTTTCATTTTTTTTTCTGTTGAAAACTTCATGCACATACTATATGTGGTACTTTTACAGATGATGTTGCATTACGTAGCTCTGATGTTCTGGTGCATGGATCTAGTCTCGTGCAGTTTTTCGGAAATGAACGAGCTTGGCTTTTGCTTATTTCACGTCACAGCTCTCCCTCTTCGTTAGAACCAGTGATTAAAAATTAGGGATTGGCGACTACTTGGGTTCCACCGGTTGTTCGCAGTTTCGTTAAACTCAGGAAAAATATACATTCTGAGCCTATAAAATTTTGTTTAGTTTCCGTATTATAAAGGATAAATGTACATAAAATTGGCTCAAAAGTTTGCAGTGTTCCCAGCACGTTACATTTTGTTTTCAGGTGAAAAAAGAGTTGTTCCTATTGTCAATTTTCTTCATCTGTCGTCATTGTGATATTAAAATCTGATTTTAGAAAGACTACATTAAAATATGTTAAAAGGTTTTATTCGAAAATCGCTCGAAAATTAAAAAAATGTTTTCATCTAGGCATAGTTCACGTCGTTTATCAGCTTTAACCACTTTGTAAACAAGATGTGACTGCAAATCAAAGAACAATTCTGCCCTTTTCTGTTGAATTATTTCTAATATTAATGCATTTCCGTATGAGGTATTCACGTTATCTCTAGTTCCACATACAAAGTTCTCACATTTAATATAATTAGAATGCTTGTTAAACCACGATTACTATATTCGTTGCATATTTTTAAGTTTTTCCAATGAAATATTTTTCCCTTTGTGATTTAAAAACTGTCAATTCGTTTGGGAATATATGGTGTGTTAAAAAAGATATTACTTGGTTTACCGGAGTAAGCTAAATTTCCTCTAAATAAGTGATATAGTGTGTTGCAGACATCATGAGATTGGCCAATTTACAAACAGGAGTAACCATTTATGCGAGTAAAAAGATAGGTCATGAATCCTCTTCATGTCTCTATGAATACATGCGCAAATAATCGTGAACTCTCAAAGTAGTAGTGCGGAATACATTATTAAAATTATTCGATAAAATGATGTGACCAAATTAAAATGTGGGATAGATGTGCGTGCTAGGATGATCAGCGCGGTTATCGGTAAACCTGGTGCTCTTTCAGAATTCCGATAACCAGCTATTCTGAGAGTTATCAGATTTTGGAAACTGATACGACCTATGGCTTGGAACGGTATGCTGAAAGGCAAAGCGGGCAGTAAAAGGGTATCCCATTTCTAAGTTAGAACAGGCGAGCAATACTATAATTAATGAAAGAAATAGGAAGAACAACAATGTGGGAAAATATCCTGTTTCTCGTTCCTCTGAGCAAAACACCATCAGCGCTAGAATGAAATACGTTCTTTCCCTGCACCACAACAGCCTTCATCAGACGAAAAATAATTTCTTCAATGTGCTCAAACCAGTACAGTTGTGTGGTATATAATTTGACAAATCGCATTGTTACAATCACAGTCATGACTAGATCGTGGGATTTTGCATGAATCAGCATGATAGAATGGATCTAACATGTGTTGCCAAAAATGTGAGCTCATGCAGGAATCATATAAAGATGTGGCACATCCGTTGTTTGGAAACCTTTGGACATTTTTCTTGGTTGAACAGTGCCTGATTAGCCAAATGAATTCAAAACATTTGCTGATGAAATTGATCCAAACATACCCGTTCTGTTCGTCATCCAAGTAGTTGGCAAGTAATAAAATAAAAGGAGAAACATTAATTTGAACTTTACTTGATCCCGATTTCTTTGATATCAGTTAATATACGGCAAGTTCATGTGACTTATTTCAGTGCTTCTTTATCTTTGAAAGTAACAATATCATTATTTGCACATTTCTTTTTCAAATGTTATCAGGTTCATCGTGCTTTAATGTGACTAAATAAATGTCTTCTGAAATAACATAAACTCCTCTTGAAGTCTGTCTTACAACTATAATTAAGTGGGTTTAATCAACTGAACTATAAATTTATTGTTTTCATGCACTTTCTACTGATGTACAGATAATAATTTATTTACAAACCCCATAACCTTTGGGCGTGAATTCACAAAGAAGATGAACAAAAAGGATCACTTCTTAAAGTAATTAATATCATGTTTTTACATAAATTACTGAAACTGTCTTTATTCCACAAACATATTATAAAAACACAGATCAAAACGTTACCTTCAACTCAATAACGTGAATGATCCAAGGAACGTTTTACACGTAATTATAAGCAAACGTAAAGCACTGAATCTTCGGAACGAACAATTACAACCACAATGTAGTTCTTCTTGTTCAAATACTCTCGTGACTCAGAATTGTTTCAGAGAACATGAGTTCCTCAGGCAAGTGCACACCATGCCTTGGAAAACTATAAAATTACATTTTACGTGAAAGTGAATCGAACCCACAGCTCCTGATTTCCGTTCAGTTATGTTGTCGTTACACATCCAGTTCAAATGACCTCCAATCAAATGATGATGTGTTTCAAGACCCAGACTAAACGCTCCGCCTTGCCCAAATGAAAGCATGCATGATCCTCATCTTAGCAGCACTCGAGCAGAAGGTAGTCACATAAAGAAATAACTTTTCCTAAATAAATGATAGTCAAATAAATGTGCTGGCAGATGAATGCCACATTAATCAGGCACCATACATACATGCCTGAGAAAACTTGGGAGAAGCATCCGAGCACGGGAATCGAACCCGCCACAGAAGGAGCTGCGGGTGCGATTTCCGTTCCAAGACGATATTATTTTCAAGTTTTATGAGATATGCATGTGTACTTGCCTAACTAATTTGGCAACATCTGCCAGCACATTTCTTTGATTGCCAACGTGGGTTCTTATTTGAACGTTTCTGTCTCTCTGTAGGTTTCCTAACTTTGCCAATAATTTTTTGAATCACCTAGGTCAGGGGTGGCCAATACCAGGCCCGCCAGGATATTTTGAATGGCCCCCTTATAGCCCAAGAAATAACTTTGTGTTTATAATTTAAATCTTACTGACAATTATAATTATTTTTATTGTATTTTATTCTGGATTCATTTTATTTTAATACACTGAGTGGTCACTTTATTATGAGTACTTCGTTTAGCCACCTTTTGCCTTTTATACTGCGTCGATTCGTCGTGGCATGGACTCCGCTAGATGTTGATAGGTGGTTTGTGGAATCTGAGACCATGCTTGACGAATAGCACTTTCCAGGAGTGTGAGATTGCAGGTTTGTGGATCCAGCTGTCTGATGGCTCGTTCGACTTCATCCAACAAATTCTCAATGGGGTTGAGATCTGGAGATTGTGGGGGCCACCTAAGCAAAGTAAACTCCCCGGCATGTTCCTGAAACCAATCCTGTACAATACGAGCACTATGGTCGGACGCCTTATCTTGTTGAAAGTAGCCATCGCCATTGAGATAAACCATCCACATTACAGGATGCACTTGGTCCGCAAAGATGTTTAGATATGATGTGCCAGTCAGACGTTGATCAACACGAATTAAAGGGCCTAAAGCATGCCAGGAAAACATGCCCCAAACCATAACGTTGCTTTCACGAGCTTGAAAGTTGTAGCAATACATTTTAGGTCCATGCTTTCGTGCTGTTTCCGCCAAATTATCACCTGGCTATCGGCATGGTTCAACTTAAAAACGTGATTCAGCGGACCACATATTTTTTTCAATTATCGACTGTCCAATCTTTGTGCCCCTGTTCGAACTGGAGACGTTTTCTCTTGTTAACCGCTGACAGCTGAGGTGTTCGAACAGGCATTCATCTGCCATCTCCCATCCGATGCAGTTTACGACGAACATTGCGTGCTGAGATCAATTGAGGGGATCCTTGATTCAGATGGTCTGTAATTTGCTGCACTATTGCCCTTATGCGTAATATATCTAATGCCACGGCATCTGTAATCACATTTATATGGTAAGTACAGCAAAAGTTCTTCATGGAAAACACAGAGGTAATGGTGAATATAATATCAAATACTTGGAGATGAATCATTTACATAGAAATAATCATAATTCATATGTCCATTTACATTGAGTTAATCATAATTCATATGTCCATTTGCATAGAGATAATCATAATTCATATGTCCATTTACATAGAGTTAATAATAATTCATATGTCCATTTACATAGAGATAATCATTATTCATATGACATTCATTTTTTGAAGTCAAAATAATACACTCCTGCCTAAAACAAACCCAAAAAAACTGAACCATTTCTGTTTGAGCAAAAAAGCGCTCATGCCATGACTCACTTATAGGTAATAAGGCTGCACATTACCAGAGTTGCGATTATTGAAGTTTTCTTGTTGTAAACAGGCATATGTTCAACTAGCAACAAGCCACTGCGATCATCTCGAGGATTCCAACTCAACCCAGTAATACCATAGGTGTATTTACAACCGAAGTTTGAAAACAACTCTAAAGTGTTGTTTCATCTTTCAACAACACTACCTACCTAAAGGCGTTTTTTTTAATGAACGATGGTTTATAAGGGGAAAGTGTCTATTGATTTATTGATAATTATATATTTTTTCCTGAAACAAAGAATGCAAAGTGTTTAAAGTTTTGTTTTTTCAATGAATTAGATTAGAAACATACAATTGAATAAATATGCTTCACATTTGTCATGTGATTATCATGAATTTAAATACAGTATTGTATGTCTCAAAGCAAAAGGAAGAAAAAACACAAAGACCTAAGATGTTCCGGCAACAAAGCAGACTGTAAATGATCGTCGGAGATCAGATGCCATCCTCGCGCACTTTTACGAGATTTCCTGTCACTTTTACGACGAAAATGTCCGTTGTGGTTGACGTTGGACTTCCTGACCTCGGCTGATTTCCGAGGCTGGTTCACCCGTATTGAAACGCAGGAACAATTTTTGTGCACACCGGTGGTCCACTGTATCGTAAACTTCAACTTTCCAAATTTAAGCTCCTTCTGCGAAGTCTCCAGGAGATGGGAAATGCTTACAGAAGATTTATTGAGAAGCACTTTAACACCCCTGAATATGTCCTCCGAAATCGGAATTGTATTTATGTATATCTTACAATTTCGAAATAAAGCTTTGCTTTCTTAACACGTCTATCTACCTGCAGAAATTCACTACAGCATATATTAAAACAAGTTAGTAAAATCATGCAATGCATTGATTATGATACGGTTTCCAACATACCAGAAATTATTACTCAAGTTATGAGATAATGGCTGTGGAATAAATCTCGCTCCTGTGTCCTGACCTTTGACCCCATTTCGATTATACTCAACAGAACCGGTTCAGTACACCTCAAGAATAAAATACTAAAGTTTTGTCGCAATAGAAGCAGTTTTACGCAAGTTATGAGAATAACGGTTGTGGAATAAATCTTGCTTTTGTGCAACGACCTTTGACTCTATTTCGTTGATATTCAACAGAACCGGTTCACTATACCTGCGGAACAACATGATAACGTTTTGTCGCAATCGAAACATTTTTTGGTAAGTTATAATGCACAAGGTCAACGGAATGGATCCCACTCCAGTGTCCTGACCTTTGACCCCATTTCGCCCATTTTCAATAGGGTTCGTCCCCAGTGGCGCCCTACACCATACTAAAATTTCATCGAAAACGAACCATTTTTACGCAAGTTATGACGCATAAGAGCAATGGAACAAATCCCGCTCTTATGTCCTGCATGACCTTTGACCCCATTTTGCCCATTTTCAATAGGGTTCGTGCCCAGGTGGTTCCCTACCGCATACTGAAATTTCATCGAAATCGAACCACATTTACGCATGTTATGACGCATGAAGGCAATGGAATGGATTCCACCTTTATGCCCTGACCTTTGACCCTATTTCACCCATTTTCAATAGGGTTCGTCCCCAGGTAGTTCCTTACCAAATACTAAATTTTCATCGAAATCGAACCATATTTACGCATGTCATGACGTATAAAGGCAATGAAATGGATCCCGCTTTTATTTTCTGACCTTTGACCCCATTCCACCCATTTTCAATAGGTTTTGTTCCCAGGTGGTTCCTTACCACATACCAAAATTTCATCGAAATCGAACCATTTTTACGTAAGTTATGACGCATAAGGGGAATAGAATAAATCCCGCTCTTATGCCCTGCCTGATCTTTGACCCCAATTCGCCAATCTTCAATACGCTTCGTGCCCAGGTAGTTTCCTACCACATACTGAAATTTCATCGAAATCGAACCATATTTACGCATGTTGTGACGCATAAAGGCAATGAAATGGATCCCATTCTTACGGCGTGACCTTTGACATCACTTCACCCATTTTCAATAGGGTTCGTCCCCTGGTCGTCCCCTACAACATACTAAAAGTTCATCGAAATCGAACCACATTTACGCAAGTTATGACGCATAAAGGCAATTGAATGGATCCTGCTCTTATGGCGTGATCTTTGACCCCACTTCACCTATTTTCAATAGGGCTCGTCCCCTGGTGGTCCCGTACCACATACTAAAATTTCATAGAAATCGGACCATTTTTACGTGAGTTATCGTGCCGACAGACAGAAGACGGACGGACGGACGGACAGACGGACGGAAAAAGCTGGAGCATATACGCTTCTTTAACCTATGGTTGGACAGCGTAAAAAAGCATTAGCTGTAATAATTTGAATATGGCAACCGATAAACACGAAATAACGGAAACTAGTTAAGAGTCAGATATCCGTCCTCTGGAGATAAATCTTGTTTTAGTAAATCTTCGCAAAAACGAGCAGAGGTTTTTATTGTTAAACTCAATTTTTCAAACAGATTTGAGTAACATTTTCTTATTCATGAATAAAAACTAAAATTAAACAAAGAAACAAACAAAAAACATGTACTTACATGTTACGAAATAATGTAGCTGTCTGCTCTAGACTGCAGACAGAAGTGTGAGAAATGTAAGAAAAAAAATCAGCAAATTTGAGAACTTCTGCTTTTTAGTGAATTCAGGAAACTTTCATCTTCCGTTTTGTTTGTTGACAATATGTAATTGCCGAACTATTTGTAATTCGGCAGAAAAGATACCAGCAATCAATAGAAATGAGAAAGAAGGCTGAAAGCCGTTTTCATTATCTTCACTTAATTTTATCAAAGCAAAAAAAAAAAAACACTAAAATAATGTGTACAGACCAAAAACCAAAAAGCATGTTTTCACAGCATTGTTTTCAAATATAGCCTATACTAGAAGCCGGCCTTCTCAGAACGTTGCCATGGAGAAGTGTCAAAGTGGCAGATTTCATAATTCCAGAATGTTTGGGGCCTGATTTTCTCTTTGCTTTTGCCACGAATATCATGAACGTGCCTTAATTAAATTGAGACATTAAAAAGAATTATTTGTGTTCAGTATCTGGTCAAATAGAGGTAAATGCGACAACAAATATTTATTTACGGTCAGGAACTTTAATCGAACTGCACTTGAAACCACAACAATTCGCAAAGTGACGGCTGTCCATGTTGGCTCTCCACCCAAACCCGATTTAGAGCTTTCATAAAGGTGGAAAAAAAATGAAACTCTTCCTTTTACTTTTTGTTTCTTACAACCGAAAATACTGTCGCTTTGTTGCTTTTGATTTGTTATTGATAGATATTATATTTCTTCCGTTTTTTACATAAGTTAAAATTAATCCTTGTTATTAAATGTATGTGTTTCTTTCTTCTCACTTCCTCCATTTTTAAAAGGAGAATGTTATTCCGTTGATTTTTATGGTAATCCGTTGTCGTTACTCCTTCTAATTCTATAAAATGCACATTACTTGTACAATTCTCTTCTGAACAATATTTGATAAGGAGGATGAGGGTCCTTGTTAGGACGCATAGTGGAACGGACCTACTTGCTAATTTGCTCTATGTCCAAACGTCGAATAAAGTTTAGTATAGATGTATTTCAAGCGTAGGCTTACACAAGAATACGCTTAAATACATCGGCAGTGAAACATAATTATTTCACCTCTACTCGTATTGGAATGACGGTAATTCCGTCACTTGGGAGCTCTTGTTTACACCACTGTCTTTCTTTCGAAATTGCAAAGGATGAAGTAGAAATCTACCCGTGTAAAGGGCTCCAATTTCGCACGCGATTGAACAGAACCCTTGCTAAACATACTCAACTATTTTGAGAGTTTAGGTCCTAAGCGCCATGTTACTAAGACTTAATTGATTCGTTTGGCCTTCAATGTAGAACGTCATGGTTGCTTGTATCTTCATCATTATTTAATTTTTAATCTTCGTGTATTCTTTGTCACAGATGTGCGGATCTTTTTAGTATTCTTCTGTAGATTAACCGGAGTTGATTCCCTAGATTGAGAGTCCGCGGAAATTCGATTAACATTACTCCAGCGTCAGGGCGCCATAAAATTTCTAACATCATTCCCGGATTTAAAAAGCACTCATCAGTTTACTTACTGTCTCAGCAATAGTAGATGCACTTGCAGGAGATTTAAATTCGGTAAATTCGTATTAGCTGAACGCAATGTGCAGTGACACGTTGAATCATACATACGTAGCTTGTAAAATCACAGATCCGTACAGCAAAATATCTACCCCGAAACTAAAGGTTCCTAATTATTATATACCACCACTCCGCCGACATGTTTTGCTAGGTCCGCAGACATACTAGCTGAGAGCAGGTGGTGAATCGCCTAGTTACTTTGTGCTCCTCCCCAAAGCATCTGATTTTAACGAGATTTTCGTGTATAAAACGACAAGCAAGCAGAATTCTATTCTCGCACATAAGCAACATCAAACTTGCCGAACTCGAGAAATCATGTACCTAAAAACAAAAAACTCTTTTCTGTGATGTCACAGTTGGTAATATAAACCTATGCTAAATCTGCCTCGTATCTACTTTCACACCGCATGCAATTTGGACGTGACTGGCCTTTGGGAAGGGGGATTTGTTAGAAACTAAATATTTCTTACTGAGCGCGCACCTCGCTCTTTATGGTACAACATTAGTAACCGTAATTCCATTTATTTTAAACCATTCAGCGAACAAGTATTATTTATATGGTCAATTACAATTGACTGCACTCTAAATTAGAACTTAGGACAATTCCATGAATGCAAAATTTCTGAATATGTTTTATATGTATTTCATTTTTAATTTTATATATTGTTGATTTCATGCGTTTAATTAATAATAAAGAAGGTCTGTGTTACTGATAGATTGTGGATTTGGAACAATCAAAATCGTTTGGTTTGATTACAGGTGTATATGTTTTTTATGAGAAGATTAAACAACTGTGATTGTGTGTTTTGATTCGAGAAGGAAATAAAAAGAAAGAAAATGAAAACATTCCCATATAGAAACCGAAGTCAGAAACTACAGCTTATAGAAACATTTAAAATTCCATTAAAAGCAGGAAACGATGAGGACAACAGAGATTTTAAGAAAGTAAAATGTCCAGTTTCATGTTACATTTTAAGTGTTTCGAATTTTAATTTTCAAGAATAAATTATGTTTTAATCACCATGGTATGTGTAAGCAAAGCTTAAGCGAACTCCGGTGAAAATAAAATAATTATTGTTGACGATGAAGTACAATTCTGAAAATAGAAAAACGTTACATTCTTGAGGTAGCTGTAAACTGTTAACAAAAAGTGATACTATTAATATAAACCGTCCATCTTTAGTTCGTGTGTGTGCACCCTAACATTGTATATAATTGCATAATTTCAAAAACAGGTTTCCCTCTAAGCACCTATAAATTCTGGAACAATTATACATACCATATAACAGCACGCCTCTCCTATTAATCCAGATTCCCTGTACAGCCGGTCAGCGCACACAGATGTACTTTATGGTATGGAGATTTCCAAAGCGTGTCAGCGCACACATTTATGCTTAATAATATGGAAATTTTCTAATGCGGAATGGGAAAGTTATCAATTAAGTTTACAAACATGCTTTCGCAATTTCTACTTATGCTATGTAATAACAAGCCTGAATGACAAAACTGTACGTGTCTCCTTTTTAAGACATTTTCATTTACATTACATTCGAAATGAAATGCCATATACGAAATTTGCGGTACATGATAATGTAAACAAACAATTTATTGTGTAGGTTATGCAATTATGGAATTATGTATATACTAAAGAAATATGGAGCAATAGAAATACATCAGAATTGAGAAAGCTATGTTTAAAATATGCTGTGCTTAGAAAACCCTATTCATTTCTAAAAAATTCTAGCTGCAGATGAAAGCCATAGTGATGTGTTCGATGCAAGACCAGCTTACATAGATAAAAAGAGGAACCATACATGTCCATGTATGCTGGTCTTGATCGTAACACAATTCAACCAGCAGGAAATTAACAAACTATTCAATATGGAAAAAAATGTGGAACGCTTCTCGATTTCGCGTGTCATTCTTGCGCAGCGGCCATGCTAATCTCCTCGGTAACGTTCCAGTTTAAGTATACCTACTACCAAAGAAAGTATCAAATTCATTAATATGGGTAACTATACACTGAAGTGCCAGAAAAACTGGTACAGACGTGCTTATGCAAAATATATAGCAACGTCACCTATGCACATACTCGGTTGCGTCCGCCAGTGCGTATATCAAGCGATAGATATCCTTTCCAGCTGTCAGAGCTGTTTTCGGCATGAGAATGATAAGTAATAACGATTTAAGGGATTTTCAACGCGGTGTCATAGTTAGCGCTCGTGCGATGAGACATAGTATTTCGAAGGTAGAAACGAAGTTCGGATTTTCACGGACGACAATTGTAAGAATGTACCGTGACTACAAGAATTCCGGCAAAACCTCCAACCTACGATACCAGTGTGGCAGTAAACAGATATTGGGTGAACGTGACCATCCTCGGCTGTCAAGAATCGTTTCACGCGATAGGCGTAAAACATCCTCGCAGGTATCATCGGAATTCAGTGCTGGAGCATGAACAAACATCAGTGTCCGGACTGTGCAACGTACCCTGCATTATATGGGCTTTGGGAGCCAACGCCCAACTCGAGACCGCCACTGGACACTTGATGGCTGGAAACAAGTTGCCTGGTCTGATGAGTCGCGTTTCCAACTGTATCGGGAAGATGGAAGGATTCGTGTGTGGCGCAAACCCCATGAAGCCATGGATTCCGCCTGTCAACAGGGAACTGTACCGGCTGGTGGGTGTCCATAATGGTAGGGGGTGTTGAGTTGGTCTTCACTGGAACCCTGGTATGTATACAAACGTCTGTGACCGGCCAACGCTATGTGCGCATCCTTTTTGACGAGGTCCACCCGTTCATGTCCTGCATTCATGCTGATGGGTTTGGCCTGTCCCAACAGGACAATGCACCTCCACACAAGTGTCGGGATGCCACATTATGGTTAGAGGAGCATTCATCTGGGTTTAGGGTGTTGTCTTCCCACCCAAGTCCCCAGATCTGAACGTGAAAAAGCACATTTGGGATGTCATGCAACGCGCTATCGAACACAGGAATCCGAGACCTTGAACACACCCGAATTGTGGAACGCTCTGCAGGAAGTATGGTTTGCATTGCCTACAGCATATTTCCAGAAGCTAGTAAAGTCCATGCCCCGTCGTATTTCTGCAGTCCTGCGCTCCTGTGGGGGACCTACCAAATATTAGACTGGTGTACCAGTTTTTCTGGCACTTTGAAGTATATAGCCGCTAAATTTTATTCTGAGATATTAGTGCGAACTGAAAAGGACTACTAATCTATTTAACCAAAAATTATTACTCAAACTTGCTTCGATCCATTATGTGTAATTATGTATATAGTATATTAAATGATAAAACTTATTTCCTATTCTAAAGGTCAGCTACTATAAAAAGTTCCGTAATAATTTTTTTAGTGTGTAACTGATCGACAAATAATATGTGGATTGTCTGCCAACACAAAGAAGTGAATATCAGTCGTAACTGGGCTAATTTCGATTATCAATGCACCATGAAGATACCCACATTTTCTCCGAATTTTTGTTTTTGTTGCAATGCTGATGCTAGCAATTTTTAGACCAAACTAAGAAATATTGTGTAAAAAAATAGTTTTAATAACAAATAGAGGAGTTACTTCTTGCTAGTTTGTTTGTCTCTTCAACTAAAGTTTTTAATTCGCTAATAATTTACACTGATTTCGTGGAAAATTTTTTCCGAGTGGGAATGTTAATACGTAGCAGTTTCATAAAGAAAAAGAAAAAATATTTTACAAAAAACAAATATTGAATAATAGATAATATAATTACTTAAAGGACAAACGTTTACGGCAGGACTTCGATATGAGAAGGCTTTTAAGTTGACCATATTTCGAATGTATCGTCCCTCTTTGTTTACATAGAGCCTGATAACGTGAAAAAAGTAGTTCACGAAATGATGCTGAAAAATTATTACTCTTTTCATCGAACAGAATCTTATCGTAATGTAAATAATATACACAATTACTTTAATATAAAAACTAATAATACATTTATTTCATATCAGAAGCTTATACATCTGATTTTATAAAGAATCATAAAGCAAAGCACTTTCGGTGGTCAAAAAGGAAGAAATTTATGTGTCTTATCTATGAATGTTCCAATCGACGGAACGAAGTATGCCAATTAATAGTGCAAATGGATAAAAATTATGTTTTCTTCCAGAATCATAACAAATATTCCATTAGTCTATCGGCAAATAATTCAAAGATGACAGTTTCGTCGGTCTAAATAATCCACAGTGCGTTCTGTAAAATGAATTCCTTGATTCGTTTGAGATGACGCAAATTGCTGTCCACATCAAGACAGTATCTGGAGGAATATGAGATTTATGGAACAACGTTCCAAGTGTTCAGGGACACAGAAATACCTCTGTATACGTGCTTCTTCCAACAGATGAATTATCTGAAACAGTGAGACAAATGTCTTATGGGGCTCAATGGGTAATCCTTGGTTCGTCATTTTGACTTGGAATCTCTGCCGTACACACCACCAAATGCACGTATCGTCGCCCGTAGCACCAAAACCTCATACAATTTCACATCTTACAGAAAATGAACACCAGCAAAATGATTAAACGAAGACATCAAAACAACCTACTATATCCCGCTGGAATATACACGCACTACAAACGCAAGTAACGATTTAGAAATATTGACCCCTGTCGTGCTGCCATCATACGACGAATCTGCAATCATTATAGCACCCAAAGCTGGCCATTCTTGTAGCATAGTTCTTCATATTTGGAACTATGGTTTATCAGATTTTGGTTGACAGCTCTCGAATTGGGTCTGATACTTTGACTATGGGCTCCACTGTCAGGATCTATAAAATGTTTATGAGATTGACTGTCAAGTCAGTGAAACCACGTGATACAAAAAGGGGAATTTATCAATCTAATCATTGGCAAAGATGTGCCATATTTTCATTGATATCCATGTAGCCACATTTCCAGAAACGTTGAAAATTACATTGGCCTGGAGCAAAAATCGAACACTCACTTCCCGATTGCCTGTCCAGAATGCTATCCGCTACAGCACCCAGGGCAAAGAACTTCTAAGCATTTGAAACTAATCAGATGTAACTTAGAAATCTGACAACATTTCAGATATGCGCTAATCGATGCAACTTTATGCTGCATCGTAGAGTCCCAACGACCTTTTCTCACACCCAGGGTTGTATGTAGGTCTTTCATGTTCCAGTGTTCTATAGGAAAAATTACCAAAGTGTAAATCATTACAATTGTATCGCCTTCCATGTATTTGCGAATAATTTTTTCTTCGGCGAAATATGTTTCCAATTTATGTATGATGTGGATTTATAAGCAAAACATGTCACATGAAATAAGTGAAATCATGTAACATTGAAACATCCGGAAAATATTTATATCCTTTCCATTGTCCTGAGCATAAAAAAGAAACATGCTAGAACCGGATAAAAGAAAGCAACAACAAAAATACATAATACGAAAATTCCCTTTATGAAATATTTTACAAAACCAATAAAACCAAACAGCCTGAGGTTTGTTTGTGGTCATTTTTTAGCGGCAGCTGCAAGTGATACACTCGTCTCCGCTAATGTCCTTATAGGTAAGCAGTTAAGAACTCTCTTCTTAGATTTCAAAAGCGGAAAAGTTTTATTCCCCATACATCGTATATTAGAGGTTTATAATTCAATGCCTTCGAAATTGAGAAAACTTTCAGACTATCCCCCTGATCGCTTGAATTACTTTATGGCACAGAAACTGGATCGAGGAAGGTCGTAGGCCATAGGAAGATGTGATGTGACATCACTGCCTCCGTCTTAGCTCACGTACTTTTTTGTTGGTGTCATGAGTGCTATTTTTCTACAATACCTTTCAAGGACGACAGTACCACATACCAAGGTATATATTGTTCCATAATCAGCTTTGTCTGAGAACAAAGCTGATTATGGAACAGTAAATTTTTCCAATTCAACACCCAGTAACATAATATTTGTTAAAGCGCTTAATGCATCAAATGGACGATGGCATCACTCTTTCCACGTTATGTTTTAAACAACGCAAAGCGACTGAAAATTGTATTCCGGCACTGCTAGGATCGAACCCCAGAACTCTCGATAACTAGTCGAGTGCGTTCGAATTTACGCTACAGCGCCAACAACTCTCAGCGCCATGCGTGGTTTATCAGTCAGCATCTGACTACACGAATACGTATTGATGGTCTCAGCAACTGAGATGTCGTCATCTGGTGGCATTTAACGCAACAGCTATTTTAATTGTAGCTGATAAATTCAAAGGGCAATAGAAATGGCTAATATACATCAAATACGTGGAGATAATGTAAATGGACGATGTCATCACTCTTTCCACGTTATTTTTTAAACAACGCATAGCGACTGAAAAATTGTATTCCGGCACTGCTGGGATCGAACCCCAGAACTCTCGATAACTAGTCGAGTGCGTTCTAATTTACGCTACAGCGCCAACAACTCTCAGCGCCATGCGTGGTTTATCAGTCAGCATCTGACTACACGAATACGTATTGATGGTCTCAGCAACTGAGATGTCGTCATCTGGTGGCATTTAACGCAACAGCTATTTTAATTGTAGCTGATAAATTCAAAGGGCAATAGAAATGGCTAATATACATCAAATACGTGGAGATAATGTAAATGGACGATGTCATCACTCTTTCCACGTTATTTTTTAAACAACGCATAGCGACTGAAAAATTGTATTCCCGCACTGCTGGGATCGAACCCCAGAACTATCGATAACTAGTCGAGTGCGTTCGAATTTACGCTGCACGTCAGTCATATTCGTGTAGTCAGATGCTGACTGAAAAACCACGCATGGCGCTGAGAATTGTTGACGCTGTAGCGTAATTTCGAACGCACTCGACTAGTTATCGAGAGTTCTGGGGTTCGATCCCAGCAGTGCCGGAATACAATTTTTCAGTCGCTATGCGTTGTTTAAAAATAACGTGGAAAGAGTGATGCCATCGTCCATTTACATTATCTCCACGTATTTGATGTATATTAGCCATTTCTATTGCCCTTTGAATTTATCAGCTGCAATTAAAATAGCTGTTGCGTTAAATGCCACCAGATGACGACATCTCAGTTACTGAGACCATCAATACGTATTCGTGTAGTCAGATGCTGACTGATAAACCACGCATGGCGCTGAGAATTGTTGGCGCTGAGAATTGATGGCGCTGTAGCGTAAATTCTAACGCACTCGACTAGTTATCGAGAGTTCTGGGGTTCGATCCCAGCAGTGCCGGAATACAATTTTTCAGTCGCTATGCGTTGTTTAAAAATAACGTGGAAAGAGTGATGACATCGTCCATTTACATTATCTCCACGTATTTGATGTATATTAGCTTAATGCATCGGATGAAAAGTGTTTCTTCGGTGGATCGCTGTGAACTGTGATGTTTTGCAAAAGACCAAATAATTCAAACTTCTTGCATCTACAGCAGTGAATGGGTACTTCAATGGGTAAAATCTCTGTTCAATATAATGACGATTACTAACTGATAAATAAATATTTGTGTAAATTATAATATTTGTTAAAAAGCAAGATGTATAGGTAGAAACCTCGATATTTTTTCCATGTAACGGCTAAGGTACCTTCGAGGTTATCGTGAACCAAAACGTCCAATAGAAAGATTATATATCGTTCATCTTTATAAGAATGTATCAAAAAGAAATTCATTTGCTTTTCATAGAAATTATTTTTTGTCAGTTTCAGATTTTGGTCATGAAACCTTGATGTTTTTCGATGAATTGGCTTCTGCAACGTCGAGGTTAAAGCGTCGATTATCGGTGTCAAATCATCGATGTTTAAAAACATCGAGGTTCTTTGCCGTTCTCCATAGTTTACCCTTCAAAGTGTGGGTTTGGAATGAAAACAAGCAAACAGAAATGTATCGCTGATCTGGGATCTTGTTAACGGCAGTCAGATTTCGTAACGTCTATGACGTCACTAAGTTGAGAATCTTGGAACTGGTATGGCCTGATATGAAGTCGAGTTTTAAGAGTAATGGAAGCCCAGCTACTGCAGATCTCCTCAGGTGTCAGGTTTCCAATCAAAAAATGCAAATACAAATTTATGGTCGATCTGCGACTTTTTTGCCACGGTGAGGCAAATTTCATGACATCTGTTACATCACGAATCCTGTATTGTCACGTTTTCCAAAAATGGCGCTGCAAAAATGAACATTTAATCTTAAAAGTTCAACTAGAAGCTTTAAAAATGGGATGTGCTTATATAAAAGAGTGTGATTAAAACAAATTAGTGAACTCAAGAAGCAATTGAAAAGAACGAAGAGAAAAAGAAGCAATTTGGAAAAATTAGGAAACGTAATAATTATATATTTAGGGACGTCCTTGTAAGTTCTCAGCGAAAAATTGGTCACCCGAAAATATATTGAAACCAGATTTTCCTCCACGAAATCATATTTCTTCTTCACGGAAATTACCGGCATCTCATTACCGAGTGCAAGCACTTTGAAAAGATGGTGCGCCAAATTTCTTTCTGCCTCTCCGGTGGCGCTGTGGTCTAAGCGATGGCCTCTGATCATTCGTCCGAAAGATGTACGGATTCGAATCCCAGTGAAGCATTCATGTTGTGTTTGTCTTACGGCACTGGCTCTCTCCCTTCACTGGATCCAGTGACCCTAAATTAGGGATGGGAGACTGCTTATACCCCATTGATTTGTTCACGGTGTCGTGAAACCTCCATATAAAACAAAAAAATCCTTCTAATCCAGGAATTGACCACGATGTCCTTGCGTTGACGAGAAGGGACTGCGATTTTCAAGTCTTGCATCGAAACTTTGTGTTTCAAGCTTTGAAAAAATTCATATCGTTTCGACGCTGTGCTATGACGTTAGAATCGGCAAAATTATCGACACTTGCACGAAAGCCATTTTTGTGCTAATTCCAGGATTTTTACCTCAATGGAAACAGTAAGTATTCTTAAATTTTGACTGCTAAATGATGAAATAACTTTTTTTAACTTTATGCATTTTCCCGAAAGTAATACAGTTAATCCCAAGTAAAAACCATTCGATGCAACAGCAATAGTCTGAACCTTTGTTGAAATCTGTTTTTTGAAAGCTGTATGTATGAGGTTATGCTTCGTATATCAACTGGTGCAGCTTCTGTATGGTCTGGCGCGAAAAGACGGGAATTGCCTTTTCCTGGTGAAGTATGAACAAATGACTTTTGACTAATGCGGTGAAATTCTATTAGTTGTAAGAAAGAGCAGTGGATTAAACCCGATGTTGAACAATGAAACCCTGATTATCTTTTTCTGGGATGAAGTGCCAGGTTCGATGCGTGTTTCGGCGTTTCATAACGGCAGATCCTTCGCACCGAATGTTAGCGATTGTCATGCAGTATTAATTTCTCATTTCGCGTAAAAAGCCGATTCAAAACGGCGTTCGTATTGTTGCCAGTTAATAAAGATGATGACACATTAAATCGTCATGAACAGTGTTGTCAGCTCCTCTAGGAATCATTTATCTACCTTCATGACACAGCTTGCAGCCGCTAACTCTGTGGTAATGGTTTTATACAATTTTCGTTTGATGTTAAACACATTCACTCAATGCTTCCAGACAGATATCATCGGTAACCCCGTTTCGTCTTTCACCTTACTTGAATATAGGAATTCAATGTTTTGCCTTGAGTTTGGTAAACGTGCGTTCGCCAAATGCTGCACGCATGTGAGCTTTCTTCGATGCACGATGTCGAACTTTAAACTCATGTAAGAAAATGACAAGAAGTTGTTCCGATCCATTGTTGTCTTCACTGCAACATAATTCACTTCTCCCAGGTGCCACTGACGAAATGACCAGAACTACATATGCAACATCATTAACTTTTGAAACTCTCACAACACAAGTTATATCGTTTGATGAGTTAGTTCTTCAATTATCTGTCAACAGCAAGAGTCTGCAAAATCTGTCATTTCATCTTAGACTATCCAAAATTTCTCATGTGAGGAAATAAATGTTTAGCCTGCATTACCTTAATTTATAAACATGGAATACATCGGAATATGCATGCCTCCAGAGCGCGATTTTTTTGGCCAATTGTGGTAAAAGAAATATGAAAGAATCATCTATGCGACGACATTTCGTCTGAGAAACCGACCTTTGGCAAGACACAAATTCTTCCGTACTTCACTGATCCTTCAAAATAAGATTAAACAGAGTGCGAAGCTTTACTTTTAAAATGCAACGTCTGTTGAACGACATAAAGTAAATTTTGAACCAAGTTATGATAGAAAAATGTATTGAACTTTCACCTTGACAAGAAGTACGACTTTTTGTAACTCAGCAATTTCAAAGAAAATTGTGTTGAAACAAGAAAAGACGTATAAGATATGGGATGCATGAATGCCATATTAAATGCCCTTCCCTATGCCAATTCTTCTGTTGATAGCTATTTTCACTGTATCCTTACAGAGAGAGAGAGAACTAGTAGCCAATGCAAATATTTAAAATATTAACAAAGGGATACCTGACGTAAAATGAGTTGTACTGCTGCGATGAAAATGTCTGAAAATAAATAGTATAAATACCAAGGCCTTTGTAACGAGATGTAATTAACCATCCCTTTGTTGAAGCAAAGTGATTACAAATTCACATATTTTTCCAAGATGTGTAATTCTTTTGTTTACAAATACCTTGCATGTTTTTCTTTTAGATAACCGTTGCACAGCCTAACAAAGACATTTTGCTACTGCTAAATAACTATAACACCTATTGTTATTTCTGAGTGGACAGTGCGCAATTAAAGTAAGCATATGTCGCTTTTTCAAGAGTTCCAAACATATTCAATATACGTCATGTTCAGATCCGTGTTACATATTCTGAATATTTTACATATAACATTTTCCAAAAACATACCGAAAGCAAATAAATAAAGATACCTTTTTTGTTTTCAAAACTACACTGCTGGCCACCCAAAATGCAACACCAAGAAGGAAGCATCCTATTGGCCTGACATTTGCAGGATGCGTCGCCCGCGAGAGGATATGCAAACGATTACCATTGCAGGACATATGCAAAGCATGTGCGCCCGGCACGCGACCAAGAAGCACTATGAGAAGGGTACATAGAAGGTGAGGTGTAAGTAGTGGAAGTGTGTGGTGCTCTCGTACCTGTGCGTGGGAAGTTTCCTGAGGCCTCGTCGCAGGAGTTCGACAGAGGACGAATAGTGGCTCATCGCGACAGCGGTTTATCGTACTGAGACATCGGCGTCCATGTCGGACGACATCCAGCCACAGTGAGGGCGAGTATGAATTCTGTGGGTGCAGGAGGGACGGACGGACCGACTTGAGCGATTGCCAGAGCCGCGGCACACCACCAAACGAAAGGACCAGCTTGTTGTGCTGCGGGCATTAACGGCTCGCACCGCCACATCACGAACGTTAGCACAGGAATTAAGGTGTGTTGCGCAACAACCTGTGTCAGCACGTACCGTTCGACGTCGTCTGCAGGAGCGGGGACTTGTCGCACGGAGCGTATTGCTCCGATTACCATTGACGTTACACCACCGGGGAGTGTGGCGGCAGTGAGCCGTTGAACGCCACACCTGGACTACTGAATGGCTCGACATTGTCTTCTCCGACGAATCCCGCTTCTGCCAGCAACACCACGATGGTCGGATCCGCGTGTGGCGGCACCGCGACGAGAGACTGTATGACACCTGCATTATGCATCGCCATACCGGTCCGTCGCCTGGCGTTATGGTTTTGGGCGCAATTGGATATGACTCCCGCACACCACTGGTACGCATCGCCGGTACACTACACAGCCACCGCTACATCTCTGACGTTTTGGAGCCTGTAGTCTTCCCTTACCTGCAGGACCTGCCAGCGGCCACATTTCCACAGCACAATGCGCGCCCGCACGTGGCACGCGTCGTGCAACAGTTATTCACGGCTCACCAGGTGTCACTGCTGCTGTGGCCTGCCTGTTCTCCCGATATGTCGCCCATCGAACACGTCTGGTTGCTGATTGGCAACCGAACGGCCCGGCAAGCACCTCCCGCGGCTACGGTTGATGAACTGTGGAAACGTGTGGAAGCAGCCTGGACCGACATACCACAAGCCCACATCCAAAGCCTCTTTCGTTCGATGCCGCGGCGAGTAGTGGCCGTTATTGCCAGCCATGTGGGCCACACGAACTATTAATCTCTGCGTGTTCCGCAAGTCGCACGGGCCTGTAAGCACAATCGTTTCATCTTTGTATCAGGTGTTATGTGTCCAGTAAGTCTGGCTTTGCTATCGTGTCCTTCTTGGTGTTGCGTTTCGGGTGGCCAGCAGTGTACATGTTCAGGAGGAGCACATAAGGGGAATTTTTTTAATGAAAGATTTAATTAATGTAAAATTACCTATAATTTTAAAAATGGCAATTTTATCTTAACTATTAGTTTCGTTTCTGGTTACAGTCGTGGTTTTTGGTCCGGAAGGCAAACAGCGAAACTTTAATTTGTATTACGTTAAGGCATGTGAAATATCTTTTTTGTCTTGAAATCGGTTTCTAAGAGCGAAATACCTTTTTCGTCTTCAATTCGGTATCAAAATGATGCCTCGCGAGAAACTTCTAAGTTTTGTGACGCTTTCTCTTGACCACCTTGTGTATTTCACTCTGTACTAAAGACTGTTAAAATGATTTGGATTTGTCCAATTTATAATAATATAGAGTGCCAATTCGAGGGGAAAAGATATTGTAAAACATAAAGAAATGTGCCATTCTTTATCAAATTCGTACTGATAAAAAAACTGAGGGATTTTGCAATTTAAAACGAAAAAGATACAAATTCCGAAGAGTTGCTATTTTTTTCATTATTACCTAATAACAGACGAAGAGGAGTTCACTCATTGTAGCCAAACAAATACAAAACAAAGAACATTATTTATATATAAATAATTGTTATTATATAAAACTGAAATGATGATGAGATGCAATTTGTTTAGCATGTCTAACCATTCCTCCGATATTTATTATTAATGATTGAAGTTTGTTTTAAAAATTTTGAACCATTTCTATGAATAAAACTTAAATTAAAATAAAGTTTTTATTTTTACATGGCTTATTGTTTCCTCTTAAGTGTTATTCCTACATTGATTTCATTGCCTTTGTTTTTTTCTTTAGGAAAACCTGCATCACAACCAGAAGCAATCCTCCTAGAATTCATGCAATCACTCATTTTAAGCATATATGTTAATTTCAATCTAATGTTCAAAGAAGATATTAAGGTGCAGCTAGATATTGTTTTTTTTTTCGTTTTTTTAATGCTATTGAAGATATCTCGCTTTGTTTCAAATTGGCAATATCGTTTTTGCAAAATATGTAAAAGAAATCTGGCTTTTGTTATTGACTTTGAGGCGCTGTATAATGCATTAGCGTCAGAAAATTAATAAAAAATTACAAACTCGTTAAACTACAGCAAATTTAAATCCGACTTTTAGGTAGTATAAATTGTTGTGGAACAACGTAAATGCCAACTGTCATGAAGCACTGCAATTTTTTCAGCTTCCTAACATATATTCCTGACAACTGAAATACTTATATCATTTTCTGAACTCCGATTTAGTCGCGCCCGGTGTTATAATGTTACAGTGCATTTAACTTGTGCTACCTCGTCTTTTCGTGTGATATTCGTGACCTGGTATTATCCGAGTCATGGTTCTCATACATATGTAGAGATACTGTCTAACACTATATTGCTTTCTGATTATACCTAAAAATGCAACAATTTTGATTTGTCCTTTGTACATGGATAATTTCACCTGAAAACGAAGTAAAAGTTTTTTTCTGAGGGTTTAACTATTGAAAATTTGAATGAAGAACAATGTTTATGGAGATCCAATTAAGAAGATTTCCACAAATTTTCAATTTTCATGAATATTTGTCGTATTTATATGTATGTATATATATTTTCTTTTCCAAGCTCTTGGATTCGGCTAATGGGTCGGGTGATGTTTGCAAGGTTGCAAGGTAAGGTGATGGGAAAACATGTCACAGCTTATCCTAGACAAATGTCAACACAGCTTTCTCGCGTTGCATCCTGTGCCCAATATAGGTGCTTTTACAGCCGCAAATAACGATTTAACTATACCACAGGGATTTGAAGAATTACCACGCGTGGCCGAGAAGATGAATTTTGAACACCCCCGCCTCCGAAAAAAATAAGGGATTTTATAAACTAAAACTTAGACGTGTGTCTCCGGCAGGTGGAATGTACCTGTCCAAGTCAGCTGCCAATACGGCATTAAGACAGAGAGTTTTAAAAACCACCGGACGATGGACAAGGCTGCAATCCGATGATGACATTGGCTACGTTTAACGGACGAGCTTTGTTTTCTGATTCACGGGTCAATGAATTCGGGGAGGAACTCCAAAGGAACAAGTTGGACATCGTCAGACTAAGTCGTTCTCGAACGAATGGTAATAAGCAAACACTTAGACCACTGCATTACCTAGGCGGCGCTTTTCCTTTCGATCAGTATTCCAGGGGATTCTAGCTTCCTACCTCACGTCACTGGACCTGGCCGGTCCATGAAACCTGTATCCCCTAATTAGGGACCACCCATTATTATAGCCTTCATAGTTACACATAGAGGCCGAAAACACTTATTCTTCCTTTAAAACTGCCAATCCCTCAAGGTCATCTTCAAATACCTAAAGATTAAATGCTATACTGTTTCGCGGGGAGATGTACTTGTTCTGAGGAACGCAGAAAATAAGAGGCTTGCCGCAGAAATACTAGAAAAAAGAAGCTGCATTTACTAATTGCAACGCAAGACGTATACGGCATATGTAATGTGGGATTTAGGAATATTTATAATTATGTATGTTACGAATAGAATGTTTATAAATGTACACTATATCGTCAAATCCTTTGGAAAAAGGTAGCGTTCCGTTCAATAGCAGACTTTTGATTTACGAAAAAGAAATACTAATGTATGCATGAACAATACTCACCAAAACCATTTCAGCTTGTGTCGAATTAAAGGTCGAAGAGTATTTAATAAATATAACGTAGTAGAACTGCTATATACACTATCTACCAACAAGTAATTATACACCCCTGCAAACGACGATATCTGCGGTCCTGACACACGTCACGGCCGCCGCCGAGAAATATCGTGTGGGAAACAACAACGCAACCAGTCGCATGCAAGATGCCATGCAGTTCGGAGCTATCTGATTTCGACAAAAGGTGTAACCGTCGGGTATCACAGAAACGGCCAATCCATACGTGACATATCCAGCGAGTTGAAGTACCTAAAAGCGACAGTGGCCTACGTGATTGGCAAGTGGAAGTTGAGAAGTGACTTTCGGAATGTGCCCCGACGCGGCAGACCCATAAAACTGAAAGTTAGAGACCGACGGGTGCTGGCCAGAGAAATTCGGAAGACCCGCACCGAATCGATGGTCCACATCCGCGAGGAGTTTCAACAGGCATCCGTGAGTGTTCGTTCGATGAATACCATCCCTAAGAAATCCCATCTGCTCGGTTATCCCGGACGTGCTGCCGCCCACAAGCCTTTGATAACCAAGTCCAATAGCGCTGCTCGGCTAACGTGGTGCACATAACGTCGACAGTGGACCGTTGAACAGTCGAAACAGGTTCTCTGGAGCGACGAATCAAGGTTCACCCTCTACCGTTGGGATGGCAGGGTGTGGGTTTGGCGTCTGCCTAGAGAACGCCTCCTGCCGGAATGTATTGTGCCAACAGTGAAGTTCGGCAGCGGTGGAATTATGCTATGGGGGTGTTTATCCTAATATGGCACGGGGCCCTTGGTCACAATTCCAGGTACACTCAACGCCGAGACCTACTGCACCATTTTGAATGACCATGCGCTTCCTACGTTGTGGCAGTTTCACGGGGTGGACCCATGTTACTTTCAGGATGACAATGCCACCTGTCTTGTTGCGAGGTCCACCATGGCTCGGTATGGTGACAATGGGGTTAATCGAATGGACTGGCCTACGCAGAGCCAGGACCTTAACCCTATCGAGAACCTCTGGAACGAGTTGGATCGTCGACTTAAGGGATGACCCCACCGTCCGAAATCGGTGAAGGAACTGACCTGGCTTCTCCAAGCCGAGTGGAAAAAATACCGCTAGCCGTCGTAAAACGCTTAGTGTAGAGTATGCCCCTGAGGGTCGCAGCTGTAATCGCCGCTCGTAGAGGCTCCACCAACTATTGAAGGTGAATAAACTTCGTTTTCCTTTGCTATCACAGGTGTCCAATTACTTGTTGGTAGATAGTGTATATAGCTAACAAGATCGTTTCTTATATCTTGCAAACATGGCAGCAACAGACGAACAGCTAACTACTTCAAAACATAATGACGTCATATTAGTTCTGTCTTACCTTAGCGTACGTGAATTCATGCGATGGGTCACGTCCTCGATACAACGAGGATTTCAAAAAAATTTCTCCTCTTCTATTGGTTACGCTTCAACCATTCGACTGCTGTGAATCGCATCATATCTTTCCACGTTTTTCCAACATGGACTAGATGTGCGCATTTCATAATATTTGACCAGACAAATACGGTGATTGCCTTTATGTTGAGCAAACTGGTGACAAATATTACAACAGACATGATAAGAAATTGCGTTTCGTTTTTTTTTTTTTTTTTTTGACTGGAGGTTTAACGACTACCATGAGCAACTCAATGGGCTATAAGCAGTCGCCCGTCCCTAATTTAGGGCCACTGGTTCCAGGGAAGGGAGAGAGCCAGTGCCGTAAGACAAGCACAACATCCATGCCTCACCGGGATTCGAACCCGGACCCCTTTCGGACGAATGATCAGAGGCCATCGCTTAGACCACTGCGCCACCGGGGCGGCAGAAATTGCGTTTCCTGGTGTCTAGTAGTGTTTCATCAACGACCTGTTACCGAACCAAGAGCAGATTGAACGATGCTGGTATACAACAACCAACGTATATACACTTCGGCAAATATGAACGGAACCCCACACAAATACGTGCCTTACAAAGGGTCTTGAAAAATGTTTACCCGCACCATAAGATCAACAAGTTCCGTATCATCCCACAACTACAGGAAATAGTGGAAGCACTTCCGCAATCTCAACATGACCATGTTAGATATAAACTAGCAGCAGATATTAAAAAACAAGGGAACATATTTAGAAATCCAGATAGTCTTCAAATCTCAACAGAAATAGAACAACTAAAAGACTTGTGATCCAATCAAGAAATTGTGGTCCTTAGAGCAGATAAAACGCAGCAATTTATTATCCTAGACAAGCCCGAATACGTAACAAAGATGCTGGACGCTATTTACAAGATTACCCACGTCATCATACCCATATATCCAACATAGGCAGTTGTATCACTCAAAATCATGGAAGCCTACCTACAGCTGTTTCCAGCACAATCTTCCCTACCATCGGTTCCCGAGTACCGGAATTATTTGGGCAGATAAACAAGCACAAATAAGGCCTACCAGTACGATCAGTTCTCTTGGGATGTGCTTGCCCTACACGCCCGTACAAAAAGCCCTCGCAAGATTTTTAGCTCCTTACAAACAACTCTAAGTACTCTGCCAGCAATTCAAACGAAGCCGTTGAAGTGATCAAGAACTATCAGCACAGAGGAAAACCATTTGTGATGGCTTCACAAGATGTTGTATCCCTTTAACTCAGCGTACCCATTAATGAGGTACAACTTATTATTAAAACAAACCTCGAGGCATTGAATGACATTCCATGAAGTAAGGTCCATGCCGTAAACAAAGCTCTACGCTACACCCAGAATCACACATATTTTGTTTATGAAGAAACCATATACTGCCAAACGGAGGGAGAATCTATGGGTTCTCTACTTTCTGGAATATTAGCAGAATTGATTGTGCACGGCCTCGAAGAAGGAGTTTGAGGTAATTGTAAAGACAAACCAGAGTTATACATCACGTATATAGATGACATCCTGACCTTTTAGTCACATCGTAGGGACCCGATAGCACATTTTTGTTGATGAACTTTCTAATCAGTACCAATCCATCAACTTCACGGTCAACATGAAATTAGCAACACACTATCTTTTCCGGATCTCAACCTAAAACGCCACCAAAACAGCAACATGATCTCGCTCTCAATTCCAGAAAGCCTACTCATAATTATGCCATCATCCCGAAGGATTCGGTGCAACTAAATAGGTATAAGGTTTCATCTCCGAAATTCTTGGTGCGACGTGCTTTCACGCATTCTTCAAGTGACAGCATCAGAAATCAAGGACTAAACCTAATTCACGTGATCGCCGAAACTCACGGATACAAACATAATGTAGTTAACAAGATTATCCAGAAGGTTGCATGCTCTGATTTTATTTAGTACATTAGAAAAGAAAGCTAAAGTCATGAGATATAATGGATCTGCAGATTTCGTACCCGGGAACTCCTCTATCATAAAACGCTTGCACTGAACATTAATGGGATAATTTTTTTGTTCTGTCACCAGAAAAAGAACGTACGGTGGCAGAACAAAGATGCACGCTTGCACTGAGAATCATTTCGTGAGAATATATTTTTTTTGGTCTGGCGGCAGAACAAAAACAATTCTCATCATCGTAAAAAGTGATCGAGACCCTGTCTCTGTGCTCAGTAGCCACGGTGTATATTGCATACCACTAACGTCTGAGGACGATCAACATGACGATGCTGTTTACATTGGGTCAACCTCACGACATTACGCACTAGAATCTATGAACACAAATATGCTATAATAAACCATCCTGAAGCCACATCTTTGGCTCGTCTTGTTAATGATAGAGCACACAAACCGGAATGGACACAGGTAAAAATCTTAGGAACGAGGAAGACCCTCCTATTGATTACTAAAAAATCCTAGGAACGAGGAAGACCCTCCTATTGATTACTAAAAAATCCTAGGAACGAGGAAGACCCTCCTATTTGATTACGTTACACTATCCCCCTCACCGGGAAATTCGTTTGCTCCACCTGCGTCACGGTATCGCTGCTGTACATCCGCGTATTGTGGGCAACTTACACAGTGTTCAGCGATTGACGCAGAATGGCCCTTTTTGTGCACGCGTTAACATTAATTTTTGCGTTTGTTTGGGAAAAAGTCCAATAAAAACTTATGGGAGGGTGAAGCAAGTTTATGGAGAAATCACGCTGTGTCGTCACGAACATTCCATTCGTATTACCGCTTCAGAGTATGCAGACAGGAAGTCGCATAGACGACGAACGAAGCGGGCAGCTAGTGGCAGCTCATACGGGTGGAAACATTTCGAAGGTCGCTGCAATCGTACTCTCCATCAGACGACAGACGACCGAGCAAATAGATGATGCTGCTGGGATAACGAAGATTGCGTGTCAACGGATACTGACAGATGATCGGAAGATGCACCGGGTGTGTAAACACATCGTCCCACGTATGTTAACTGAAGATAAGTTGGCCATGCGAATGAAAGTGGCGGGAGATCTTGTTACCACCGCCGACCAAGAGCCACAATTTCTTAGAAGAATCACAACGGGGAATAAGAAATGGCGCCCCTCTTCATCTCACAGACTCTGCGGGCATCATTCACGTAGAAATCGCCATCGTCTCCACGCAAGCAGAAATTCCGCCGAGATCGCAGCAAAGGCTAGATCGAGGTAGAGATTTCCTTCGATATCCAGGGTATGGTTAATCTTGAATTTATCCACGAAGAACTCCCTGTCAACAAGGCATTTGATCTGGACATCATGCGACATCTACGTGAGTCGAACCGAAAGAAGATGTCTCAACTGTGGGAATGAACAATCGTTAGGGGAGCAATTGTTCATGAACTTTTGACGCGGCTCAATTAAACCTGGATGGCCCTTCCGAAGAACACATTCACATAATACATGTTTCAATGCCCCAGCGCATACAACAGAACATTCAAGACAGTGGTGGTCATGCCGATTATTAGCTACGTCGATGCACCTGGTACGTATGGCAACGAGATGCTAATCAGTTGTTCTGTATTGCGTAATATATGTACATATCCGGTAAAAATCAGTCTTACGTCAAATCCTTTTAGATGTTCTCTTTACCTTGAACATGATTGTAATTCTTCAGTAGAGTAGATGCAGTAACGCTAATATATTACGTATATTTGCAATTTTTATCAGCATTTCGGAAAGAAATATGGCGTACAATATTGTCTATTCGGCCCTCTACATATCATCTCGCATAAAAAACAGTAAACCTCTCGCAGATGAGTAACCCTTACCCCAGGGTAAGAATACATCCTCACAGTAAGTATACAGTGTTTAAAAATCCAGCTCCATTTCAAAACATTTTTTCGATCATCAGAGATTAAAATTTCAGATGACCGCAAGACCGGAATCTACAGTATAACTTGCTTTTTTGAATAAACAGTTTCTGCGCTACACAGAAGGATCCTTTCCGACCGCTTGGAGGAACAGAAGCGCGCTGTAAGGCATCAAAATATCATAAAATCAGCTGTAGCGGAACATTCAACCTACTCAAAGTATATTACATGTGACGATGCTTATTAATTTAGAAGTCTTCCTTCCTTCTTCATCTCAACATAGGGTCGTTGGAGATAGCCAAGTACACAAATCTGGCTTTAACAATGATTTCGGTTAACTACATAGAATCTGAGCTTTTGAAAGCCTATTCGTCGATGACGAACACACCTGATTAAAATTGTGTAATGGCAATTCATTTCTAGACTTGAAAAAGCCTTTCTGTAACTCGGGATGTTCAAAACATACAAAAACAAAGACCTTTTTCGGTTTATAATTAGAATATAATTTGAATAAAAAATTAAAAAAAAGAAGAGATCAAATTTCACAGAAGAAGTACTAAATTTCAAATCCACGAAAATATTATTGAAATAGGTACCAATTCCGTTCTACCTAATTAATCAGAAAAATTGTTACTAAGCGTAAGTACACGTTTTCGTAAAAACCTCCTGCAATCACAGTACAGGAGACATGCAACATAACAAATAATAAAAATTAAACTGACTTACTACTAAAACATCAATAATCTTTCTCCGGCTGTGTTATCAAACATACATTTAAAATATTAGGGGCTGCGCCTCTAGGTTCGCTACGCTCGTTCCCTGAGTAGCAGTCGGGCACTGCAGCCCGATCTCCAAGTATATCACATGAAATAAAAACTGGAAAATTCATACAAATTTCGATTTTAATGGCATGTCTAAGCAAACAAGGCTTGTTATTCCGTAGTTTCAGAGTTTTTTTACTGTCGTTATTTTTTGGAAGGGAGGCCTTTTTTTTTTGGAACTTATAGCACTTACTAAATGTACCACTAAGGAACACATAAAAATTCATTTTCGTAAACCGTAAGCCGCCGTTCAGGTGGACGTCAAGTAATTTTGCTTCCTATACTTCCAATGGAAAACTTTTGGACACATTTCCTTCACAATTATTGTGTTCCCAAGGATGAAAATTGGTACATCGATTAAAATAGCTTCATATTATAATTTGTAATACTTAATAGTTTCTCAAACATAACCATAATTATATTAAAAATCAATAACTTTTCCTTTGATGGTGTTGAAACAAAAAAAATAAAAAGATGGCGCGACCTGTACTTTGATTACGTCGGTAGACGAACAAATATTGGATTGCATAATTATGGTTATGTTTTAGAAATGTTAAGTATTCCAAGTTGTAAAATATGTAAAATAAGCTATTGTAATCGATGTTCAAATTTTCATCCTTGGGAACGCATTTATTTTGAAGAAAATGTGTACAGAAGTTTTTTCCATTGGAAGTATAGGAAGCGAAATTATTTGACTTCGAGCTTAAACAACCGAGATGGCTTTTTCACCAAAACATATGCATAACAAATTATCTGCGTCACCATTGCAGCAGGTCACAGGACCAGAACGCTCCTCTGTTTGTTATCGTTAAGACAGACAAAACGTTCGTTTCTTTCCTTTGCGTCTTTAAAAATTGCTAAAAAATCAGAAAATGACTTCTTCTAAAAAAACGTTTTGCGAAAAATTGACGATAGTTGTAAGTTTATGCTGTAAAAATCGCAATGCGTTATGATTAATAGTTTGGCATATATCTGATTTTTTAAATGGATCCCATCGCGAAATAGATGATTTTGTGAAAATAAAAAATTTAATTTCTCGTAAAATAAATCAAAATTTAAAAAAAGGTTGATGAGGTACGAAAATTCGGTTATGGCACTACATGCCTACAAAGTTTCGTGGTTTGTTGCTGTTAGTGTGTCCAGAATGCGAACTGACAGCACTTTTTTGCTCACATTAAGTTTGAAATACAATAGCTCTTGAAGTTTTGCTAGAATCGAGAAACGGTTTATTTCAGCGTTTCTCAAAACAATTCTCTACAAACGATGTAAATTTGATATTTTTGTGTTTAATACGTTTTGCCCTGCGAGCTAGGAAAGCAAGAGTGTCGCTAAATTTCTAAACAGCGTCAACAGCAGCGGCGGCAGTTACTTTTTTTCACGCTTTCCAACCGTAGGTTGAATAAGGGCATGTGCTCCAGCATTGTCTGTCCGTCTGTCGGCACGATTACTCGCGTACAAATAGCTCGATTTTGCTGAAATTTTAATATGTGATAGGGGACCACCTGTGGACAAACCCTATTGAAAATGGACAAAATGGGGTCAAAGGTCACGGCATAGAAGCGGGAACATTTCATTGCCCTTATGCGTCATAACTTGCGTAAATATGGTTCGATGTCGATGAAATTTTAGCTTATTATAGGGAACCACCTGGGAATTAACCCTATTGAAAATGAGTGTAGTGGGGTCAAAGGTCACGGCATAGGAGCGGGATCCATTTCATTACCCTTATGCGGCATAACTTGGGTAAATATGGTTCGATGTCGATGAAATTTTAGTATATTGCAGGGGACCACCTGGGAATTTACCCTATGGAAAATGGGTGAAGTGAGGTCAAAGGTCAGGACATAGGAGCGCAATGCATTCCATTGCCTTTATACGTCATAACGTGCGCAAAAATGGTTCGATTTCGATGAAATTTTATTTAGTGGTAGTGGACCACCTGGGGACGATCTTATGACATCACAATTTTGCGCTTGAGAATTTGGCGCGCGGTCACGCCATCTGTCTCATTACGTCACGCATTGTGTGTGGATCCTATTAAAGTTTTATGACGTCACACTCTTGCGAGCAGATGGTCGCGATTCCCATCTGCCTCATTACGTCACGCGTAATGAGGCAGATGGGAATCGCGACCAGGTTCTGAAGTTACTGGACCCATTATATGCTGATCCCTGCAATGTAGGGAGCCACATTATCCTGTTATACGCAGACCTATAGATTTGAAAGCACCAGGCACATGTACAGTTGTGCCCGTCCCGAAGGCATATGGAAATACCTCGTCCCACAGAAATGCTGTTCTCGTGATATGAAGGAACAGTATGTCCATTATAGAAAGATAAGCGAGACTATTACAGCGACATCCTGGTTTTGTACAGTTAACGCTACGGAGATGGTATGCATCGTTTCGTTCTTTTAACACCATATATATGCCAATTCCTCTGCCGTGTATTAACTGAAACCTGATTCGTCGAAGCAGACTATCTTGTTCAGAGTACTCCGGAGTCCAGATGTCTCAGTCCTGTGCTCACTGCAGACATGTCATACGATTTTTATCATACAGCAGAGAAGCACGCGGCGAAGACTTTCGTTGTAACCCAATCGCTCTAATGTGCGGGTTTATATGTATGATAAAAATCTTCTCTCGATGCAATTCTTCTGCTGCTCGGATACTTAACACAAAGCAGTTGGTATCTCAATTCATACTACACCTGTCACAGAAATAAAATATTTATGCAGATGAACATAAACATCATTTTCACAGCGTATATGCGAAATACATATTCACGTGCGTCAACATGTGATGCAAGTAACTATTTAGCACTGATGTTGGGTAGTATTGATTTGTCAATAGATTTGATCACAATGGTAAAAACAAAGGATCTTCTGGAGTTTGATGAAGTGCCAGTCGGGCTGGAGCGACGATTTAGAAAAGAACAAATATGATTGGTTTGTCAAATGATGAGATGTCCCAGGTCTTTAATCAGTGGAAACATAATTTGCAATGCTTTTCTAAGCTGCGAAATGGTGGACGAACGACAATATGCGAGAATCGAGATCTTCGTCGTTTGACAAGAGTTACACGAAAAAATACATCTTCGGGATTTCAGCTATTGGCTGAAGCATCTAATGAAAACAGTTCCTATCCCATACCTCAGCGAACTAGGGGAACTAAGAAGATCGATATTGGCAGTCGCGTGCTTACAAGGAAATCCCTGATGTCTACGAAGAGCCGGAATTATTTTCTACAGTGGTGACAGAAACAATGTGACTGGACATTGGAAGACCGAAAAAGTCGTGTTGTACTACGATTCACAGTACACTAACTTATGTACCGATTGGCGTGAATTCTGTACGATTCACTGTAAGCGAACTTCTGAAGCGACTGGCGGAAATCCCACGACGCAACGGACCCAAATAGCCTTGTAAACAGAATTCAAGTTTAGAAGGTGGAGAGTCAGTCATCGTGTGGTGCACGTTCTGTTGGTACGGAACGGTTCCTCTGTTATTGGTGGGAGGTCCGGTGTCCTCCAAGTATTATCTGAAGATTTTTACCAATAAAATCCACCCTTTAGTGTTGACTCTTTATGCAGTAGGTAACGGCTGATTCATGGATAACAATGCTACTGCTCACCACGGAAGTAGTTTTCAGCAGTGTTTTAGCGAGCACGATAGCGACTTCCGCCGTTTTCGTTGGCCTCAACAAAACCCGGATCTGTACATCATGTCGAATGAATTGTACATTTTAGAAAAACAAATCCTGGGGCAAAGTCCATTTCCGTCATGTCTGAGCCAGTTTAATGACTGTCTTGTAAACACCTGGTACGTTTTATACGAAAATGCACTCCAGCACCTTTTGGAATCAATGCCAAACCGCATACGTGCTGTATTTCGACCTAAAGGAGAGTTTCTAATTCAGTGGATAGTATATGTATATTGTCTGGATTTCAGTCTTTAGGCACAATCTGTATTCTTTTAGTTTAGAGTCTGAGTCTGCCTGAGGTAGCCCCATGTTTCGAGTGTGCGGATGCTTGAATATAGCTCTCCAATGCTTTGGACAATAAATGTATATTTTTATACGCCACAATTATTCTTCTTTGGTGTATTTCACACATATATTTTCGGGTACTTTGAATAGCTTTAAAACTTACACAAACACACACATTTGAAAGCACCTTTTTATACCCAAAAATTAGGAAGAGATAATATGATGTTACACACGCTAGAAGATAACCAGCGCATAATTAAGAATATGACATGTGTGCTGCGTTCATCCTGGCCAATGAAATCAATTACGTGAATTATTTTTTCGACAGGATTTCTACAATCTCTAACACATTCACAGGTAGGAATGTTTCCTTATAGTAAGCCTGTCTGTTGCAAATAAATCGCAAAGTTTATTCAAAATGTATAACTTTACATATCTTGAACGACAAAACAGTTTCTTATTTTGAAGAAGAAGCAGGAGAAGTAGAAATGGGCGCAAAATGTTATATACACTATAGGGTATCGTAACAAAACGGCGTTTCCCCTAGGGATATTTAAAAGTCAATACCATTTCGAATTAAAGATATAGGCATTCCTGTAACAAGACAGCAAGTTATGGAAGAGGGGAGACATACACGAAATATTCTTTACAACAAGAGCTTTCTGATAAAATAATCCATTTTAAATACGTATTTTATAAGCAAGGAAAGTAATAAAACTTCTTTTGCTTTGCATGCAGGTCACCAACTGGTGAGACTACACCTTATTTAAATTGGTTAATGTTTGCAATATTTTTGTAGCCGAAAACGTACAGTCCGAGAGAATTTTTTTCAATATGAATGAACAAGTGTAGCTACACTTTCAGGCAGAATTAAAACCTAACACCGTCTAATGCCCGAAATATAACGAGAAATACATAAAATGTGTGAAACACATTTCATGATATGAGTGGTACCTGATAATAAAAGAGAGTTGATATTTGAAATGTGGAATATATTTTTCTACCTAGTTGGAAATTTGTGCATTATTTTGGTATAAGTTTATGCATAAGATATTTTCCAAGTTAGTGTTGACTATCCAGAAAAGTATTCTCCAGCTTGAGTTTTCAGGCGCGCAGGGTGGTCTATAAACATATTTTAAACAAATATCATGGCCTTACCCTCCGTGGTGCGGAAATAATGCGTTCGCAAGGATTTCAGATCGTATACAACTCTTTCACCATGAGAACGGTCCAAACAAAAATAAGTATTCAAATATGTTTTTTTTAACATGTGATATCAAGAAAATTAAGATATGCGTTTCAACCCTAGTGGAAGACTTCCGCACTCTTTCAAGCCGGAAATATGTGCAAAATGTATTCTGAACTGAACGGTATCTGAGAAAATATAGGTTTTTTTAGTTGAAATAATATACATATTGATACTGTTGTAAATAGATTGCAAGCAGAAAATAGTTATTTAGTGCACTTATCCCAAAACTATGGTGCACGAAAACCAGGGTTTATAATCAAGCAATTATAAACATAATAGCAAAACTATGCTTGAAATAAGATGATTGAGACATTTAAAATTCTGTATTGTTGAAGACTACCAGGGGTGAATCCAGGTTCCATGTTGAAATACAAGAGTTTTTCCTTAATGAAAGAAGAAAAAGAAAAGTTGCGCAATTTTATTAATTGTGCGAAGCACGGTATGGGAACCAAAGATTTGTGAAAAACTTCAGGGAAACTAAAATTGCCCAAAAATTATCAGATGTTCGCCTTATTTAAGTAGATGTGCAAAGCTTACATTACTAAACTTTAATCCAGGGAAACGTATTTTAGTTGAAAATGTGACGTTCGACATATATGCTTATTACAAAAAGGAAACTAATAATCTTTGCAATGTCGGAGAATTTCGAAATGGAAACATCACCTTATGTATTTCAATAGTCTGAAAGTTGTATTAATTACTTGAGTTAACCGAAACTGATTCTAAAGCATAACATTTAAATGAGAGAACTACTCGTTTTTTTTAAAGGTACAAAATATTTCACTTATTTTTTTCGCAAAATAATGTCGCACGTCAAAAATTCAGCACCTGTCGGGCATTAATTATTTAGATCGTGTTTTTACTGAAAACTTTTGTCACATTTACAAAAATTTTAAAACGACTTTTAGAAGTAATAATAAGATAATGTAAAGCTGAATCACTGACTATGGAATTTTCTGTCAGATTTGTAGACGCGGAATTCCGTTTCGCTGTATACAGAAAGATCCAAATATATGGTGTCATCTTTCTCGTCTCGTTGAGCACTTGGTGATAAAACAATAATGCGTTTCATAGGGAAATTAAAAATGCACATCTTTAACGAAAGTAATTCCGATTTGTTGTCGAAGGAAGTAGACACATTAGAGTTTCCATGCTTTCGCACATCAACCAGATGGCTTTCTCAAGGAAGTTAGATAGAAACTGCAACTGAAAAATAGAACGCATTAACAATTGGAACGCGGAAACTTGACTTGATAACAATGGATACGACGTTATGTTCATTTAAAAATTTGTTGCATCACGTTGGTTGCACGCGCGGTATTCTGGTAGGCAGAAGGCTTTACTTGAAGAAATGGTTCCAACTTCGTGGTAACTCGAGTGAGACACAATCATTGGAAGTGTCGCTGTTGGTAATGATCTGAAAGGTTTCCCGAAAGGCTGTACCTTTAGGGGTAGAGTAGGTAGCTAATTTCTTTATATCGTCGCACATAGAAGTAGCGGACTTCCATTTCACTTCTTTGGATAGTGCCGTGGCTACTTCAACGTATTTTGTGTCTTTTTCATGTTCTTTGACCATGATTCCAAACGAACGCTAGGTCATTCCAATGTAGTATAGTTTAGAGGAGCCGTCCGAATACTGTAGGGGGATCGCATAAATACCTGCTTCGCAGACAGAGAGGTTGTTTTTCATTACTTTCCTTTAGCATATTATATAAAGACGCAGGAGACCTTATGCCGACGCCTTAGTTCATCTTCTTGAGGGCGTTTTTGAATTTGTAAGACACATTTTGTATGTACGAAATTGAGCCAAAATAACGTATCTGCCGCACAGGAAGATTAGGATGATTGACCTAGGCTTTTTGAATAAACTTACGTATCTGATTTAACGAATATCCTGCAACATTTTCAGTTGCAGTATCCGTCTAACTCCCTTGAAAAAGCCATCTGGTTGATATGTGAAAGCTTGGAAACGCTAATATGTCTACTTCCTACCCCAATAAATCGAATCATTAGTACAGTGTTACTATTTACTACTTAATTGGTGTGCTGTTCCTCGTTATCAATTTGAAAGTAATTCCTTTATGAAAAATAAATACGATGAGCCAGCAAATTCACGTCTCTCATTTGACTATCGTCTTGTGGATTGAGAAACATGGGGATAAGAATCATCTGCAGTATAATTAGGTTTCAGTTTTGTTTTGTTCGACTTGACGCTAGCTGTTGAATTAGTTTAAACGGAATATGCGAGTTTTGTGACCCATTTGGATATCTAAAATAATGTCGCAGCAGACCTTTCTGAAATAATAAATATTTTTCTGATCTTCAGAGTAGCTTTCATAGTTCTTGAATGAGACTCATATACTTAATGTCATTTTATCGCCCTGTAACTTTTATATATACAGGTGTCCTTTCTTCCATGTTTTTAAAATCGAAATTTTAGTATTTAATTCAAAAAATTTAATATATATTAGAATCTTTAACTTCTGATTTCCATAAGTTTGCTTTTTTGTTGATTTTATGGATAGAGGTTCACATTCCTCATTATTTTACAGATATCAAACAGAAGCGATTTGGAAAATGTACTGAAAACTTCTGTTCCATACTGTTATATGAATAATATATGGGTGTTTTAGATAATTTTTTGAATTGTGTTTGCTTTCTTTGCATTCGTTATTTAATTTATCTCAATAATGCATTTTCTTGAAACCTCGAAGCATTCACGTGTCGCAACATTGCGGACATATCAACATTTGTTTTCCGGTAGAATCGCTAACAAATATGACACAAGTTAGTAAAATCATGCAATGCATTGATTATAATACGCTTTCCAACATACCAGAAATCAGTACTCAAGTAGTTATTACTCAAGTTATGAGAATAATGGCTGTAGAATAAATATCGGTCCTGTGCCCTGACCTTTGATCCCATTTCGATGATATTCAACAGAACCGATTTGGTGTACCTCCGAAATAACAGGATAAACTTTTGTCGCAATCAAAGCATTTTTACGTACGTTATGATGCATAAGGGATCCCGCTCCTGTGTCCTAACCTTTGACCCCATTTCGCCCATTTTCAATAGAATTCGTCCCCAGGCAAGACCCTACAACATACTAACATTTCATCCAAATCAAAGCATTTTTACGTAAGTTATGACGCATAATGACGATGGAAGTGATTCCGGTCCTATGTGCAGACCTTTGACCCAATTTCTCCCATTTTCAATAAGGTTTGTAGCCAGGTGGTCCCCTACCACATACTAAAAGTTCATCGAAATCGAACCTTTTTTACGTTAGTTATGACGCATAATAGCAGTGGAATGAATCTCGCTCTTATGTACTGACCTTTGATCCCATTTCGTTCACTTTAAATAGGGTTCCTTCCCAGGTGATCCCCTACCAGATACTAAAATTTCATCGAAATCAAACGATTGTTATGCGAGTTATCCTGCGGACCGACATACGCACACAACGCGTGACGTAATGAGGCAGATGGGAATCGCGACCATCTGCTTCCCACAAGTGTGACGTCATGAAACTTTAATACGATCCACACACATTGCGTGACGTAATGAGACAGATAGTGTGACCGCGCGCCAAAATTCTCAAAGGCGAGATTATGACGTCATAAGGTTTCTAAACATTAGTAACATTAATGGAACAACGCCATAACACTGAAAACGTTACAATTCGGGTTGGTTATTTAACCCACTAAACGAATTCTCCTAAAGTCGAGATCAAGCTAAATCGATTTTTTGTACCAGAAAACGGTAGGTTGACGACTTTCATCAAAATTCTTAGAGCCGTTTTCAGAATAAAATGTACATACATACATACATACAAGAATTGCTACTTTAAGGTGGACGTCAAGTAATTTTGCTTCCTATACTTCCAATGGAAAAACTTCTGTACACATTTTCTTCACAATTAATGCGTTCCCAAGGATGAAAATTTGAACATCGATTAAAATATCTTCATTTTATTACTTGCAATACTTAATATTTTCTAAACCATAACCGTAATTATGCAATCCTACATTTTTTGTCCACTGACGTCTTCAAAGTACAGGTCGCGCCATCTTTTCTCAGGTTTCAACACCACCAAAGGAAAAGTGATTGATTTTTAATATAATTATGGTTATGTTTTAGAAAATATTAAGTTTTCCAAGTTATAATATGAAGTTATTTTAATCGATGTTCAAATTTTCATCCTTGGGAACACATTAATTGTGAAGGAAATGTATACAAAAGTTTTTCCATTGGAAGTATAGGAAGCAAAATTACTTGACGTCCACCTTAATAATATGGGATAAGGGCAATGGAATGCATCCCGATCTTATGTCCTGACCTTTGACCCCACTTCACCCATTTTGAATAGGGTTTGTCCCCAGGCGGTCTCCTACCACATAGTAAACTTTCATTGAAATCGAACCATATTTACGCAAGTTATGTCGCATAAAGGCAATGGAATGATCCCGCTCCTACGTCGTGACCTTTGACCCCATTTGTCCCATTTTGAATAGGGTTCGTAACCCGGTGGTCCCCTACCATATACTAAAATTTCATCGAAATTGAACCATTTTTACGCCAGTTATCGTGCGGAAAGGTGGACGGACGGACAAAGCTGGAGCATATACGCTTCTTCAACCTACGGTTGAAAAGCGTAAATAAGAGGAAGCTTGGTTTCATCGTTTTGAAATGAAAGTTTATTTCATGCCATTGATCTAGTATTTAGTTTATTGCTGTCCCTACAGAATGCACAACACTAAGATTTTTAATCATCAATGTACAATAATGTGTCTAAAATGTGATCCAAATTTTCGGAATCGCTGCCGGTGAAAGTGATTGACCATAATAGTGATAAAAACATATTAAGAATGACCGTGATTGCTTGTAATGAAAAAAACAACAGACTTGGAACATGGTTTTCGAAAGAGGAAACGTTATTGCCGGTTGTTAAATCCTTGTGATTCCGCTGCTATAAGTTACCAACCTGAGTATCATTATTTTTACCTGTGTACCTGAAACACGTTTTAACGGGCGACCTCGAGTTGCCAAGATGTGAGAGACTGCCACAGCCAGAGAAGGTTAACCGGCGTTTAATTGTTAGTCAAGATACTATGATTCTACGTTTCTCCTCCTGACATTTCCTAGAATAAATTGCTTGCCATCTCACACATTACTTTTAAATTTTATTGTCAAACGTAT
The DNA here is from genome assembly GCA_039090855.1 of Macrothele yani. Classification (NCBI taxonomy): domain Eukaryota; kingdom Metazoa; phylum Arthropoda; class Arachnida; order Araneae; family Macrothelidae; genus Macrothele; species Macrothele yani. The sequence goes on along the minus strand of CM077015.1, from coordinate 125,343,984 downwards.
TCACACTATAAATCATTTTGGAACAAATGGCTTAATTACTGAAATTATCAGACCGGTGTTCCATTTTTGTTTGTTTAACAGCGACAACACGTCGAGATAATCTAGCACCCAATTTTCGGTAAGTTTCGACGGGAAGCGAAGACGGTCGTTGTAGTCGACTTCTTTTCTGTCGCTTCAATTCATCGCTGAAGTCTTTATAGGGTTATGTTCAGTGCTGTCGGCAAGCAAGCAAGCCTGTCAGTTCCACCTCATTTTTTAGAAGCCAGTCCAATGCACACCGTGTCCTATGGCAGGGAGCTCCATTGTAATGGAAGAGACAGCGGTCATTTCCGTAATACTGCCACATTGTTGGTAGGGCAGAATTAAACAGAAAATCGAGGTAAAATTAAGTTCATGATTTTAGTATAGTAAGCAACGGGCCGATTCCCATTTACAGAAAACAACTCCATATCATGATGGAACCGCTGCCGAACTTACCAGTTGGAAAAATACAGTCCAACGAAAATCCTTCGCATGGGCTATTGTCAAATGCAAACAAGACCATCAGATTGGAAGAATTAAAATCGTGACGCATCAAAAACGACGGGTGATACACTATTCTAAACAGCGCTTCGTATTCGTGGCTGTGATGTGTGGCTTGTGTGCCGCTGCTCTACCATAATAACAGCCACTATGCAACCCTCTTCTGATAATTATGGTACTAACCGACCAATTAAAATCATTTCCAATTGCGGCAGCAAAGAAAACGGTAGAGGAATTCAAGATTTCTTAACATTTATTACCATGACTCTTATGTCACCTCTCCGTCAGTTTTTCTGCCTTCCTGTGTTTTTCTTTTGTCTACGGAGATTGCTTCGTCCTACTTTTATCTCTACACGACATCACCTACAGTCGATTTCGGTATGTGTACTTTAGCTGCAATGCTATATATGGAAACGCCACTGAAATTATATCCTATGACCAGGCACGCTTGAACTCGGAAAGTTCACCTCCACGCGGAATGTTATCTTCGAAGTTACTGATAGCACGACAGAACATTTCAGCTTGAAATACGTATCACCCTCTTCCACAGCACCATTCTGCTTAACCGTTCTTTGTATTTATTCAAATATTTGAAATATTTGGTAGTGTCAGAATACTTTCGATAATATAACATATTCTGTGCACGGTTTATAGTGGTGACGTGTGCAGGGTTTAGTATCCCTCACCTAGTTGCAGGCACTTCACAAACACAAATTCATTCGCTCAAAGAGTTTCCCGTTCTAACTATTGTTGTCATTTTACGCCTGTGTTTGGGAGATGTAAACCTGAAAGTCACACCATATATTATCAGTCCCATCAACCATGCGAATGCCAGCGAATCAGAGTTCAGGAATATGTGAAACACCAGTTTGGGGTAGGTTAAGCAGACAAATCGTTAATTTACTGAATCGACTTCGTTTTTGCATTTCATTACATATCAGATCGAAAGCTTTTCCAGTAGTCAAAAAAGTTTATAACATCCACCGAACTAAAGCGTGTTGTTTCGATAACGGAACAAATGCTCAGACAAAGAAGGAAGGGATACAATCAAGAAAGTTGCAAAAAGAAAAATTGCCGAGGGTATAGTATATAGGACGTGCCTACTTTACATATTTGTAGAGTTGTTTTGTATGAGTGAGAAATAAATCAAAGCTATATAAATTAAAGTCCCCCTTAATTTGCTAAGACAGGTAACTGATGTAGGGTTTGCTCGGTTATCCGCAATATTTAAGTTTTATCAGGACCGTTTTCTAATAGATTGATAACGAAAATTTAATGCATCCGTTGTAGAAAGTTATTTTCCGTATGTCAAAAGAGTTTGAAATATTTTGAATTAGATCGCCTTGGTTTCAACCAAGTTACGTATCGGGTTCTTTTCTGGAAATATGTTCATAGTACAAAACTCTGCTCGGTGAACAACTATACCTTCGGTCAATTACAAAATATTCCCTAAAGAATGGAAATTGATGAAAGTATCTTAATGAGACGTAAAGACTTAATAAGAAAGTCAGGCCGTATGAACTCGCTATTAGCAATTGTTGAACTACTGGAGTTGCAAATAATTTATAGCTTCATTGAAATACATGATTCCACAAAATAGCGCTTTTCGCGGCAAACATTTTATGCTATAACAATTAGAAAATTCTTCAGTCATTGGTTTTATGTGGGGCTTTATATACGTCCTTGCAAGTAAGAAACAAATGTTTGCAGAGAAGTAATCTCAACTATTGTTGAGAACAGGGTACACTTCTTTTAGATGATGATTATCATACTTAAATTGCGTGTGTTTGGCTTGTCCCTCTGAAATGTTGACTTCTGTCGGTTTCATTGCAAAACTTCATTGAGCTTCATAGCTACAGAGTAGCAGAAAAAACGGGTTTAGAGATGGTAACGCTTCTATAACCAAAATCGTGTATGAATGCCGCTATGTCAAAGTCTATCCTAATTGGGGAGTTCCTGTAATTACGCTTTTCACCAAATTTATGCAAATTTTCCACTTTAATCTAAACCTTATTCTCTCAACAGCTCCAAATACCTAATTTAAAAAAATATTTATAAATGATTTTTGAATTTTTTCCCTTCGATGTTGCACTAAATATGACCGTATTCTCATTTTCCCTTGAGCGCACATGATTAAACATGAAAACATTAAATAATGATGCGAAACAGATCGACAGAGCGTAACGGGAAAATCAGGTTCCTTTGAGATTTCTTATTTCCGAAAATACAGTGCCTGCGCCACTGTGCCACCTATTAACAGGTATTTTCTTTAAAAAATGGAAAACTGCAAAATAAAAGATAAAGGCACATGTATTTACATTCAGTATGCTATTTAAATATTGTTTTCATCTCAGGAAGGTATGAAAAGCTCCTGTTTTAAATTTTCAGCTGAAAGTAAAATATTTTTGTGTGAAACGTGGCCGTAAGCAAACGCAGGGAAATCGGGGAAATGTTGACTACGTTTGCATTAACACTTTTGTTTCAATGACAAAACATTCAACCAAACTGAAAATAAATATATTTTTTTTAATACTTGATTTTTACAAATCAATTTTTCACAAGTACATCGCTTCTAGTTGAAATTTTCCAAGCACCGTGGATAAGTTCAGATATTTGTTTTAATTTGGAGTTTGATGACCACCATTAGCTCCATGGGGTGGTTATACGCAATTGATCGTGCCAATTTTAGGGCCACTGACTCCATTGGAATGGAGAAAGCTAGAGCAGCAAGACAAACACAGGGTTTGTGAATATTGAAGATCTTATGTGCCCAATTGTGTCACAATCTCGAGGACATGTAGTGAAAGCTCTTAGGTAGAGAAAAAAGCGAAATGTCATGCTGTATTTTATAGTTTAAGAAACATATACCAAAAGGGAACTAAGGGAGAACAATGTAGGCGATATACAAAATGTTTTATCGAAGAAGAATCAGTTTAGAAATAACATGCAGTTTTAAACAGCTACCATTACCCTTGACGCTCACAAACTTTGTCTTAACACTTGTTTGCGGGTATCGCATTCCAGCGGTTTAATGAAGGATGTAGAATGATCTGTATTGTTGAAAATTTGGTAATATTATTTTTAGTATATAATCATATGTTCAGATAATAAATTGTATACTATTTGACTTTGGAATCAAATGAATGTAGTAAACATAAATACCCTGTAAAGTGAAATTACAATTCCTGGTAGTGATTTATATAATACGTCATAAACACGCAAATGTATTTCCAAAAAGTGTGGCTTTGAAACAATTTTGGGAGTGAACTGTTTTAGCGCAGTTTCTATAAACTCAAGCACCTCCTTCCTCAACAGCAAATTTTATGAATCTTAATGCTATTCTCAAACGAACACAATTATTCCTCAATATGACTAAATACTCTACGCGATTTAGACGTAATAAAAGGAGTGTCATATCAGTCTAAAACTACTTTAATGTCTTAAATAAAAACACTCAAAACTTGACAAGTTTCACAACATTTGTAAAGCTTTTCTCTCTTTGATTATTTCACTGAACAACAATGGTTTCGTTACAAATAAACGTTTACCAGTTTCGTAAGTATTTACTGGTGCTGAAATCAAATATGAAGTCAAATTTTCTCCTGTAGGGGTCCAATTTCTTATAATATAACTCTCTATTGGGTGAAAGCGGTGTTACATAAAGGAATGCCCCTATGTTTTCCAAAGGAGTCATCTGTCTGGACTCAGGATATTTGTGTCACTGAGAGTAGACATACTGGCGTCATTACTTCCTGTTGCGCAATTCCTTCTGGAAATGGGAAACAAAGCAGAGCTTTTGTCATTCGAATGCATTTTATCGGTATCGAAGGACGTGCATTTTATCGTGGTTTTAAAAAGTAGCGTGGATTGTCCAAAGTGTACGTTTAATAATGCCGAGTACTTGTGTAAACCTTCCAAACAGTTTCTGCTACATTTGTGGACAATTTACTTTAAAGTCTCAAAGGTAACATTTCACAAAATTCATTAGAAAATCGTATGAACTTTATTTCCATTGCAAAATGGGTGATGATGTTAAATCACGGGCATCTCTCATATGTAACGTTCTTGACTGGCTGATTGAAGGGATCACGTGAAATGCCTTTTGCGGTACCATTGGTTTGGTGGACAGAACCGAAAGACCGCTCAACAGGCTGTTACTTCTGCCTCCCTAAGATATCTGGAATTGCAGCTAAGACCACAGACACGATTCAGCATCTCAGTATTCCTTCGGCCATAAAACCTGTTAATTATGGTTCAGATCATCCTGTTCCTGTACCTCCATAATCATGGAGTTTAGATGATACTGATACTGATGAAATAAATCCTCACAACGAAGAAAATATTGAAGTACAACAACAGCCTGAATTCTCGGTAGATTCTGCGCCCCACCTTATACGTCAGGCAGAATTAAATTATCTTGTTCGTGACTTTTGTTTAGCAAAAGTCAGGCCGAAATATTGGCTTCAAGATTGAAAGGATGGAATCCCTTCAATCTTGAAGCCAATATTTCTGCCTAACCGAGTACAAAGCCATATTGTATTTTGTACAACTGTATGTAATTTTCGTCGACGACAGTAAGAGTTTCAACACTTATTTTCAAAGAGTGGTAATCTTGTGTACTGCAATGATATAAACTTATTGCTTGAAGCCTTAGGACAGCAACACAAGCCTGAAGAAAAGAGACTTTTTATAGATTCCTCAAAAATAAGCTTAGAAGCTGTACTTCTTCGTAACGGAAACATGTATTCGTCAGTACCTGTTAACCCTTTAACCGGCCGGTCTACGGGAACAAAATGTCGCCAAAAATCACCCGAAGCTTGAAAGCGTATTGTCTCCAAATTCACCTTCCACTTCTGAAAAAAACTGGTCCCATTGCGGCTGGATTTCAGCTTTTCCAACATAGCGATTGCTGTCCCCCTTCTCACCTCAGCGGGTGGAACGCAACCCTGTGACAGGGATTAACGATGCCATCAAGTGTCCTTTATGCTCCGTTCTATGACTCAAGGCGAGAACAGGAAGGCCAGTCTCCTCCAACACAATTCTTGCTGTGTCGGTCAGAAGAAGAAAAATTAAAGGAAAGAATTAACATGTAAAGACAGTGATGCACACTACATTGGGAAAAAAAAGAAAACAGTTTTGCATCCGCATACATTGGATTCAACCATAGGGGTTGAATCGTATGTAGACGGGAACACGCCTTCCTCTCAACTTCCGTTATCGAGAACACCCCCTGAATTTTTGAATAAAGTTTTTCACATAACATATTACTCTTTCAAAATGTTTTTAATTTCAAAACTTTGTATTTATAAACTTTAAATATAATTCAAAATAATTGTGTTCTATATTTTTCTAAAATCAAAATATATCGATATGAAGTTACTTTTGTTTTCATACCACTGTGTGTTATGAGTGGCGCACACCCGGGCAAAACCCATAAGGTCCGTCCTCTTTCCCCACCCTTCCAAAAATTCTTGTCCATTGCTCAGATGAAGGAACAAAAATTACTTTTAAATTACCTTAATCCAATGGATCCAGGAAAACTTGCACACTTTCTCATGCCGCTGAGAAAAGTGCAAAAAGGCGGAAAACTCGTACACCCTTTCAAATAAGGGGATATACACAAATTGCGTTTCGGTCCGAGATTTTGACAAAGTGTACGAGTTTTCCTAGCTGAACAAAACGGAATGTACCAGTTTTCCTAGGGATCTCAATGGGTATGTAAGACCAAAATGGCTCAAAGTTTATGTAGTACCTTTCTGACTCCTTTAATCTTGAGTTATGATTTTAATATCTCTCATGTGATAAGAAGCAATACAGGCTAATTAACAGGGGCTCAACGAATCGATATTCAGGTGTTGATCTTTTTAGAAGATTTTAAATTACAACCTTGATATTCCGTATTTCTAAACATTTTATAAAACCTAATAAAAGGCACTCAATGGATTATTTCTCACCTATTTACAAGCCACCTAGGCCGCGGGCCTTTTGAAAAGATTTTAAGTTGCAACCTAGATATTTCGTATTTGTAAATTAAACCGTGACAAACGGTATTGATTTGGACATGTCTGCATTAGTATGAATTCCAAAAGAACCGTAGCTCTTAGATTATGCAAACGATGTACGTGTAAAAATATCTCATTCCCTTCTTCACCTTCCCCTTCATTTTCTTTCTTTAGTGAAAGAATGATGTTATTGTACCTTAATAAAGAAGAAACAGTTTCAACCCTTCTTAAGAAACCACAATATACTATACATTTCAGGAAAACTTTTTTTTCTTTTTTCTTGTAGGGGGGTCAATAATCTCTAGTGGGACTCCAAAGTGTAAGGGGTACCCAGAATTATCCATGCACTTTTCCGGGAAGCGATCACACCATATCATATCGGTAAACGGTAAAAATACCCCCCCTGAAAATACCCATGATAATTCAAAAGCGGTAAAAATAACCCTGGAGGAAATACCCACAGAACAAACGGTTCACTGAAAACTGCCATACAGGAACACTGATGTGTGGCAGTGTTCCGGTGTGGCGATTTACCGGCCGGCAACCCTGCCACACATCTTTCAGCAACTTGGGAAATTTCCACAGAGGAAAATTGCCACGTTTTTCATTAAAGGGTCGGGTACAAATTGCTGTTCCTCCGAAGACCACTTGGAATGTGTGACAGTTTTTCCAGTTGGGCAGTTTTTTAAATTCCCGAGTTATGTGTGGCAGTTTTCCAAGGTACCTAAAAAGGGGAAGGAACTCTTTTGTTAGTCTGAATTTTTATGCGGGTTCATACGAGTTTAGGGCAACTGGGCACAAAAGTTCAAGAGAGGGGGGGGGGATATAAAGATTGCTGTTTCTGAGCCTATATTGAGAACTGAATTGGGAACTCCAAACGAATTTCGAGATAATGTTCCATGTAAGCCGAGCGAGAATTTTACTTTAATTTGAAGAAATAAATTGCCGAGGATTCGAGGTACACTTGGTTTGGGAGGGGCTCTACCACCAACTTCCGTAATATTATATTCTGGGCCGCTAGAGTCTGTCAGTGTATCCAGGATATTCCTCTTGAAGCGTCCGCGAGTTTGGGGGGAGGGGGTGGGGTTACCACAAAATGTTAAAATGGGCGTAGAGCTGTAAACATCAGTACCATGTTTTATATGATGATTCTGTACACGACCACGAATTTTCAGGAGGGTGGGGTGAATTCAGCCCCCCCCTTCCGTGTCTAAGAGCTCTTCAGGGGTAACATCGAGGATACACTGACCAACTCTAGAGGTCCAAAATATAAAATTACGGAAGTTGGGGTTGAGCCCTCGAATCCAAACACCTCGTATCCCTTTTACAGACTTCACCAAATTACCGGGCCAGCGGGGAAGAGCATACATAGTCTGCCACTAAACACAACATGAAGTATAGAAATGGCGAGCAAATCCCTTACCTTGAACATCTGTCTGCGCTCTAAGCGGCCCAGAACATAATATTACGGAAGTTGGGGACCCCCACCCCCAACCTAAGTGTACCTCGGATCCTCGGCAATTTATCTTTTCAAATTAAAATACAATTCTCGCTTGGCTGACATGGATCGTTTTCTCGAAATTCGTTTGGAGTACCCAATTCAGTTCACAAAATAGGCCCAGAAACGGCAATCTTTATAGCCCCCCCAACTTGAACTTTTGTGGCCATTTGCCCTAAACTCGTAAGAACCCGCATGGAAATTCAGACAAACAAAAGAGTTTCTTCTTCTCGTTAGGCACCTTGGAAAACTGCCACATATAATTCGTGTTTTTTTACTGTCACATATAATTCGTAATATATTTGGAATTTCACATTCAAAGTGTTCTTCGGAGGAACAACTATTTGTGCCCCGCCCCTTAATGAAAAACAGGGCAATTTTCCAAGTTGCTGAAAGATGTGTGGCAGGGTTGCGGTTAATTGCCACACCGGAACACTGCCACGCATCAGTGTTCCTGTGTGGCAGTTTACAGTGAACAGTTTATTCTGGGGGTATTTCCTTCAGGGGAATTTCTTCCTAGGGTATTTTTACCGCTTTTCAGTTTTGAGGGGTATTTTCTCCGGGAATATTTTTTTCCAGGCGGTAATTTTACCCAAATTCTATCATATTATATGCAGAGGTTTTTAGGAAAGGAGTGCCTGACCCCAGTTCTTAAACAATTCTTAGAAATAGGAAGCTAGGAGATTTGGGCTAGAGTGCCCGATAGGAAAGTTACACGGAAGCGAGGTAGAAAGGGGGAGGAAGACGCCCTTATTTATTACCGGGTGTCCAATACCCGGAGTCTGATGGTTTTACGTGCCCATTGACGCGTCCGTGAAGAGCTCGGGTTTGAATCCCGCCCGGTGAGGCATGAACGTTGCGTTTGTCTTACGGCACTGGGCCACATTCTGATTTCTTATCTATTCAACACTGGCATGAGATCATTCTGAATTCATGCCACTGTTCTCTTCCCTGGAATCAGTGGCCTTAAATTTGGAACGGGCGACAGCTTGTAGCCCATCGAGTTGCTCACGGTGGTCGTTAAACCTTCAATCAAAGAAAGAAAGAAAAGAAAGATCAGAATTGTCGTTCTTTTGTTTTCTTTGTAATTTACACTTTTGGGACAAACGGCATAGTAATATCACAGGAAAAAGAACTGAGGAAGAGTCTCACATCTCTATAATACACTAAATATCTCAATTAAAAGGAACACAAAATTATGAGGGTCGTTATGAGTCACAACTGGGAATGTTTACATGGAGCAGTCAAATGGACGATTATTATACGGTCCCTTTATATATTTGTGTTTAGTTCTCTGGGTGGCCAATCTCCAGTGGCCACTTCTCTTGCACTTATACCATCATTGTCAACCGTTATCATTCACTGTTGGATGAAGGTCTCCCTAACTTTTCTCCATAACGATCAGCCTCGAGCCAGTCTCCTTCATGTCCCTTCCGCATGCTTTCGAATTTCATCTATACATCTCCCATGCGGTCTCCTTCTGGGTCTTTTCTAGTCCTGTGGAGTCCAGTCTAAAATTTCAGTTCTGCGTCGGTGGTCCGTTCCTCTGGCAATATATCCAGCCCATTGCCGTTTTAGGGATTTTGCCCTGATCAAGCTGTCTTCCACTCATGTCATTTTCCTTATTCATGAGATCCTCTTTTTTTCTTTCCTGGTTACATCAAGCTTCTTTTCAGTTGTCCGTATTTTTGTAAGCCTTTTTTCGTTAAAGTTCACTTCTCCACTCCATATGTAAGCACTGGAAGGATGCATTAATTAAACACTTTTCTTTTAAAACATAATAGCATATTGCTCTTTCAAAATTCACCGTTTCTTCCAAAAGCACGCCGATCAAGTTTTATAAGCAGATTAATTTATTCATCAAAGGGACCATCGCTTGATATCTACTATCGAAGGTAAATGTAGGTATCCGTTATCTCCAGCTTCTCCATATCAATCAGTAATTCTTTATTTTTTTGTAAAAGCATTGTACATCATGAATGGAATACAGGATTACACCATACAATACAAATCTGGAAAATGTGAATCCGTTTTTTGGTGTAAACATAGCATAGATGGTAAGTCAGATAATATCCGAAAACTTGAAAATGTCGTCGTCCTGGAGCGGGAATCAAATCCGCCAATCCCGGATAGACTCGGGCGTTATCCGGGTGACGCGGGTTCAATTACCGCAGCAGGACGACGAAATTTTCAAGCTTTCGGATATTATCTGATTTACCATCCATGTCATATTTACACCAAAAAAGGATTCATATCTTCAAAATTTGCATTGTGCATAAGTTTTTTCTGCAATTTCATTTTTAATTCCACTTCTTCACTCTTGTCAGCAAGTTCTTGGAAAATACAATGCAGTTCTGCAGTGTCAGTTCCAAAAATGACTACGTCTTCAGCAAAACGAAGGTGAATTAAATAATCTCCATTAATCTTTATCTCTTTGTTTTCCCAGTTCAGTGACTGCATGACATTTGCAATGTGGCATTAAAGAGTTTGGGAGATGCAAACACCTGATGACTGATATATTGTTTCAAACATCCGATGACTGATATGTTGATATCCATTTACCACTTTTTCTTATTTATTTAAACATATCAAACATTATGATTGTAACAAAAATTCTGCTGAAAAAGCCTAGGGGGCTTTGCACGAGCTTCATGTGTAGCACAATTTTTTTTATTGGTAATTGTCATTCGTATACAAAAATGAAATATCAAGCATTTAACGGAAAACGTCGTAAAAAGAGTTTAGGTCTTTTTGTTCATGCAGGCATCTAAGGATTGAAGTACTACTTCTTCTATCCCAATTTTAGAATGTATATTTGAATACACCTCACCCTCAAACTCCAATGTAAAAGCTAAATTATGTTGAAAAGTCCAAGGAATACGAATTTTGCAAGCGTTTTAGGCTCAGTGCGTTCTTGCTTCTTAATAACATTTGATTGCAAGTCCACACTTACGAGATCTTAAAATTGCTGAGTTTCTTCGACAAGACTGTTGTGAAATTTTCAGAACTGTTCAATTTCCTTGTAATGCTAGGTAAAGTTCTGCAGCTCAGCAGAGGAAATGATCTGACTAGTTTTGTCGATTGCTTAGTTAAAATCTGGATATTTCTTCGTGAAATAAAAAATTACCTCTCGTTTCTCACAGACGTAAGAAAACAACACACATCTGAGTATTATCTTATTTTCAAGTCGTGGGCATTTTTTCTTAATTTCGATTAGTGCGATTTTTTCTGTGAGCAATATTTCTGTGCGCATTCGTTATTCACATCGGATTAAACATAACAGTCACGAGATTGTGCATTAAGAGACGTTGGCTGTTTTTTAAATGAATGCAAGTGTTTACTTGACTGTATTTAGGAAAAACTAATCCAGTCTGATCTCGCTCCTCAAAATATGCAGGTTCAAAAAATCCAACTATGGGCAACTCGATATTAAGCTTTCCGATAAGCATAGCTTGTAATATTATTGAATTCTAAATAACATACAATGAATGAGAGTCTGACTGGACTTCTGCAAGTATAGCGCGATTTTTTTTCTAGCTAACCGTTTTCCATCTCTGTGAATCCGAAATCATATGTGTTCAAAAGAATTAGATCAACTGTCTTCGTACAAAGCATGCTGATTGACAACCGACCTACTATTTCCTCCTGTTAAATTAAAGAAAATCGTCTTTGTGTCTTTTGTGTTTTATCTACTTTTTATTGCTCACACTTATATGTAACTATCTGTTCCCACTAATAGTTCAAATCGTTGCTGTTTTCATTTAAAATAGCAAAGCACTTTTGAGAAATCTTAAAATAAAGTAATTTTTGAAATTTAAATTTTGTTTCTCCACAATTTTAGTACCACCTAATGACAAATTTCATGTAAAAAAATTCATGTCATATTATTTAAATTATTTTTAGGTTGCTGCTGCAAACCGAAAAATCAGTTTCACAGTGGATTTCCTATTTCTTTAAATAAAATCGCGTTAATTAAGTATTTTAAAATTAAAAGATTGTGTTCCCGAAAGTAATATTTTTTCTTGCCAAGTTGATTACAGAGAATTATTGAAATACACTAAAGTTTTCCTTCAGTTTTAATTGTCGCATAACTACAGTTTAAGCTTCGTGAATTTATCTTTCCAAGACAAATGTAGAAACTGCAATGACATCCGAACGTCTCTCCTTTTAGATTCAGTGTCATTGTCCGAACCCTTTTAGCCGGTAATCAGTCAGAAGGGATTAGTGTCAACCGTCCCCGTAAACGAGCAATTGGAATAACAAAGCAAAGGGGGAATGCAATGTTCACTGTTATCCGGAGTTCGAGGTCACTCGGGTGAGCTGGGCAGTGGACAGATTGCGTACCCCGAGTTATTTCGTGCCAGACGCTATGGGCCACTGAAATGTACCCCGAGTTATTTCGTGCCAGCCGTTATGGGCCACAGAAACGTACCCCGAGTAATTTCGTTCGAGCCGCTTAAAGGGTTAAATGTGCTGTATAACCGAAAGGAAAACATGTAAATATGAAACTATTGCTCAAAGTATAGTATACAAAAAACACTCATGGAATATTTGTGGCGATTTTAAAGTGATAGATTTACTCCTTGGTCTACAAACTGGATACGCAAAATACTGTGGCTTCCTCTGTGAATGGAACAATAGGAACAAAAATTAGTATTACATTTCAAAGACCAGGCCTAAAAGGAGTCTCTTTTAGGCCCAAAAGAGACTCCTTCATTCCAAGTAATAAAAATGTTGTTGCTGAGCCTTTAGCAAGTACTCAGAACACGAACTTACCACCGCTTCACATCAAACTCGGTTTAATAAAAAAATGTATAAAGACATTGAATAATGCTGGAGTAGCCTTTCTTTTTCTAAAGAACAAGTTGCCCAAAATATCTGAAGCCAAATTTAAACAAGGCATTTCTATTGGTCGACAAATAATGGAACTTATGAGTGATCTTGCATTTAAAGGCAGTTTGAATGATACTGAAGCTGCTGCATGGAATTATTTTAAAGATGTTGTACTGAACTTGTTAGGTAACCGGAAGGCAGAAAATTATAAAAAAACTTGTTACTGACCTTCTAGAGAACTAAAGGTTATATAGTGCAATATGTCCCTTAAAATACACTTCTTTCACTCGCATTTGGAATTTTTCCTATAGAACTTAGGAGCTTTAAGTTAAGAGCACGGATAATGTTTATATCAAGACATATGTATCATAGAAAACAGCTATAAAGGAAAACGGAGCCTTAAAATGACAGCTGTTTACTGTTGGACTCTAAAAAGGGATGTAGTACAGCCCAAAGTACAGTAAAAAATCTAAAATAACTACTTTTTGAGATAAGTGTAATTAATTACTTGGAGCAAACTATGCATGTCAAAATGAAGTCTTATTGTACAATAGAACAATAGGTTACTCGTGAACTATGCCCGATACCAAAATTTAGTCAGCAAATTTGTAATCAGCAGGACAAATACTGTATGATTCGACATATGCAGTCTTTGTAACAAACAATAAGTTTAGTTTTGTTGTTCAGTGAATTATTCACGGGTCTTTTGGGCAAACTAACCAAATGAACGAAGGCCCTAAACCAATCACCGTTCTCCATAAATGATTCGCGACAGGTATCTGTTCAGGTATAAATTCAATTAAAAATCTATAACATGTCGTTCTGATTCTTAAGCTCCATTAATATTTCCTAGCTGATTAATTAATGATTGCTCACTCACATAACTTTTTATGCTTCTTTTCTTCTATTTATATTTGAAACTTCTTTGATAATTAGAAATCCGTTTCCGAAATCTTGCCGAACAAAAGTTAAATGCACTGAGGCTGTAGTACATCGCAGTACGAGAGGTGGAGAACTATCGATAGTTTTCCATAGTCAAAAAATAACAATCGATAACTATCGATAGTATGCTCGCAAAGTTTCTCGGAAGAAAATTTGTTTTACGGGATGAAAACTTATTTCTGACAATAATTTTTCTTACTTTTCCATATTGTCGAAAAGCTAAGCTCCGATACATTTTTAAACTAACTTTTGGGGGGGGGGGGATGGGGGAGGATAACCACCACCGGGAGCAATTCGTTGGGCTCTAAGCATTAGTTCGCTCTCCCCTGATTTAGGGCCACTGGTTTCAGGGAAGGGATAAAGAAGCCAGTGCTGTAAGACAAACACAACCGCAATATCTGTTCCTCACGGGATTCGAATCCGGACCCATCTCGGACGAATTGTCAGAAGTCAGCGCTCAGACAATTGCGCCACCAAGTCGGGAAATCTACGTTTTGAGGATATCCTACCGGAGTGAGCGAGCAAAAGTCACGAAAAAATGTTTGCCTGGAGAATGAGCTAATTCATGGCTCCTTAATTCATATTTTTTGTTTGTATTGTAGGATTTTTTATATTTCAGTTCACAAAAGCTAAAGAAGAAAATTCTTGAGTTTTGTATGCAAGAATATTTTTCTGTAATGTTCAGCAAAATCGTGGTAATAATTTGTAAGAAACTGAATAAATAAAGTTTTGAGTGGAACTGTTCCTTGGTTGTTTTTTCTGGGACCGTTTAACACGACAGCGGCTGAATGCTCTCGTTACAAATTATCCCTAAATTTTCACGTATCTCAAGACGTTTTGTAGTTCTTTCCGCAAAGACTACATTTTCCGTAGACCTTATTCCAAACAAAAGAAACATAATGTTGAACAAAAGACATTTTACGTTTACATATTATTATTGAATACTTATTTTCAACAAATGACTGTTTTAGCACCTGATGCACCTTTAAACTTCCAGTACAAACAATAAGCACAACACTTCTGGCTTCGTCTTCTTCTGACAGAAAAGTACATTTTTGCTTTAAGCTTGATTTAACATGAAGAACAACATAGTGCAAAAACCGCATACCCTCACCATTTACTCTTTTGATTACTGTCATTATGTATCAATATGGCTGGACTCAATGTTATCGACACCGGTATAAAGGAGGGAAAATGAGCATTCCAGTCATCAAAGTCAATCGGCGGAAGCTAAATAATTTACAGGATCGTGGTTTACTCTTACAGCATTGAAATACGTAAACCTATCGATTTACTGAGTTGGACAAAACTGTCGAGAGTGCCATCAATAGTACCAACATCTCCGATGGGGATACCAATAATTCACATTATTTTTAAAAATATGTCTCGGCATGTGATATTTAAACTTTGAAAGTTTGTCAGATCGATGGAGGATTCGTTTGTCAAATATATTTTAGGTACCGGAAAATAAACTGTTCGCAAAATTTCTTTGAGTCAGATAATCCCTGAAGACTTGAATTAGAGATTATAGGTATCACAACACCAAGAAAGTATCAAAAGTTTTGACGGCAACATAAATCTGAGTTTTTTGCAAATTAATTTAAGTAAGGAAAAACTGGAATGTAGATTTGAATCTCTAAAAAACTGTAGCCGAAGTTAGTTAGAATATTATAAACAAAATTTACATCATTATATCGGGAAGCATGAAATCACTGAAGAATGTTAAATTTTCTGGCGTGGGCTTTGACTTTAAATTCTTGTAAATATATACCCTACTAAGCTTGTATTATATTATTACCACATTATCTGATTACATATCTGATGTCCTTGGAAGTATTCACACCAACAAATAGTGACAGAAGAAGTTGAGAACAAATTGCATTTCGGATTTTCCTTATCAAAATCTAAATTTATTCATTGGAAGGTTTGAAAATTTTGTCTGGTAAGCGGACTATCACGTTCTCTTCACAAAGCGTATTTGTCACATCATTGTTAACGCGTTTCTAGTTGTTCATTCTAATGCACACTATCAGTTATGCAGCCAGTGTGTTTGAGTTCACCACATAAAAGGTTCTATGTACACTGACGGAAAAAAATCCCAACACAACGAAAAAAATAGTTGTAGAGGAATGAAATGGCGGTAATACATTTGTATAGGTAACATACTTAATCGATTAAGGTTTCAACATCACAGCTTATTGTAAGCGCGAGAAGAGCCATTTTAAATGTGAAATGCTGGTACATTAATAACAGGTGTAACCGCCAGAATGTTGAATGCAAGCACGCAAACATTCATGCATTGTGTCGTACAGGTGCTGGATGTTAGTTTGTTGGATGGAGTTCTATGCCTGTTGCACTTGGTCGGTCAATACAGGGACGGTTAATGCTGGTTGGGGGTGACGGTGGAATTGTCGTCTAATGATGTCCAATACGTGCTTGATTGGTGAAAGATCTGGTGATAGTGCAAGCCACGGCAACATGTCGACACTATGTAGAACATGTTGGGTTACAACAGTGGTATGCGGGCGAGCGTTATCCTGATGGAAAACACCCCCTGGAATGCTGTTCATGAATGGCAGCACAACAGGCTGAATCACCAGACCGACGTACAACTGTGCCGTTAGGGTGCGTGGAATAACCACGAGACTGCTCCTGTTGGCATAGGAAAATGCTCCCCAGACCATAACTCCAGGTGTAGGTCCAGTGTGTCTCGGCCGCAGACAGGTTGGTTGCAGGCGCTCACCTGACCTCCTTCTGACCAACACACGGCCATCACTGGCACCCAGGCAGAACCGTCTTTCATCAGAAAACACAACAGATCTCCACTCCGTCCTCCGATGAGCTCTAGCTTGACACCACTGACGTCGCAAAAGGCAGTGGTTTGGAGTAAGTGGAATGCACGCTACAAGGCGTCTGGCTCGGAGCTGTCGTTCAAGTAACCGATTTTTAACAGTTCGTTGCGTCACTGTGGTGGCAACTGCAGCTCGAATTGCTGCCGAAGACGTGGTACGATGCGCCACGGCCATATGCCGTACACGGCGGTCTTCCCTCTCAGTAGTGCCACGTGGCCCTGCCGGAACCCGGCCTTCTTGAGGCAGTACCTTTCCTTGACCACCGCTGCCAACATTCATGCACAGTGACAACATTCCTGCCAAGTCGTTCTGCAATATTGCGGAAAGAAAATCCACCTTCTCGTAGCCTTATTACACGACCTCGTTCAAACTCCGTGAGCTGTTGATAATGACTTCTTCGTCTTCTTAAAGGCATTCTTGACTAACATCAACACACTACGTCGAATCTCAACGATAACTAACGCTCACGAACGTTACAGCGCGTATTTACAGCAAACCTGCTTTGCATGTTCCGAGGGGCGCTACTAGCGCCACACGTATGCGCCGAGCGCGAAATTTGCATAGACGTCATCTTACAGATGTACTCTCACCGCCTACCAACTGTCGTTAATCTAACACAAACCCTTCTTGGTGTTGGGATTTTTTTTTCGTCAGTGTATATTATGATTTTACGTTATCAAATGATTGGATTAGAAATACATCTTCAGCCCACTTACCAGAGAAATATTTGTTCTGTGATGGCCCTCCATGTATGTAAAACCTATTTGGTGTACAGTGAAGTTGTTGGAATTTATAGATATTAAACCCTCTGGTAGGTAATTTCATATTTCCTTTTTACTATTGAAGTTAAATTTTCGTTAGATACTATAATATTGCTTTTTTATGTATTTGGTTGTATTTCAGTATCTCTAGATGCAGATATAATAAAACGTAGTTTAGAGAACCCATCCTTTATGACCGATTTTAAAAACTCAGTTGAGTAAAATCAAGACTCGTAATGGAACGGAACATATTCTGGAGTGTGAAGAGCATTCTTTTCTAAGAAGAATCCATTCGCGGGAATAATAACTGTTCCAACTACATAAGCAATGTACACTGGTTTCCGTAATACCATGCTTTATGACGTTTTTGGAAGAGACGGTAGAGTAAAGTCAAGACTCACGGTTAAACGGTATATATTCTAGAATGTGAGGAGCCTTATTTTCTAGGAAATGAATCCATTCACCAGTATAATAACAATTTCAAGAGTGGAAGCAGTGTACACTGGTTTCCATAATTTCAAGCATTATGACGGTTTTTTTCGAAGAGTTGTTTGAGTTAAAGTCGAAACTCGTAGTGGAAGGATATATAATCTGAAATGTGAGGATAATATTTTTCTACGAAGCAATCCATTCACCGATATAACAACAATACCAACTATAGAAGCACTGTAGTTTATAGCACTTCACACAAAGAGGAGTATTTTTTTTATCAGGCATCACTTCCAAATAAAGAAAAAAACCTTGAAGTTCACATACATGTGTTTTCTGCTGCGTTCTGTTAAAGATTCTAATAACGTACCATGAAAGATATTACTTTTTCACAGTCCCTCAATTTTGTAACTTCGACTTGAAACGGAACAACAACGCATTTCAGGTAGAAGAAAAGTATCAAATCTTGAGGTAATGACCAAAATTTTCGAACGTGTTATATTAGCTCAACTAAGGACAATTACTGTATTTTACCTGCGTAACACAACTACAAGTGGTGACTTGGTCTCTTTTTAAAGCAGTTTCGTTAAGCACAAGACGATTCCTTTTTCACTTTCATGGACCGAAGTTTCAAAATTTTGTAGGAAACGCTTTAATAATTTTGGAAAACACCTTCCGTTTACTGTTCCTTAAAAAGATTTGGTCGCCAGCATACGAGCACAACCGGTTCGTGTAAAGAAGACGTGATCCCGTAGGTCCAAACACCTTGAAAGGAGAAATTTGAACAGATATTCAGATAGGAAGGTAGTAATGAAAAAAATTAAAAATTAGAGTCAGAGTATATGCATTGCCAAATGTTGGAATGCTAAGCCGTAGGAAATACGACTCAGTCAGTCAAGAACCGAAGGTTCAAAAAGTTTGTTACACACTCTTCAATAATTTTGAAAAGCTCCTCAGATTACTATTCCCTCAAAGAATTTAGTAGGCAACATGAAAATTCAACCGGGTCGTGGAAGAAGGGAGGAAGACGTGACTCCGTAAGTTAAACCTTCCTAAAAGGAAGAACGAACAGATTGTTGAGATGAGAAAGTTCTAAAGTGACAGCAGTGAAAAATTCGAGGTAGAGTATATGCATTGCCTTTGGCTGAGTTCCAAGTCGGTGAAAAGC
The DNA here is from genome assembly GCA_039090855.1 of Macrothele yani. Classification (NCBI taxonomy): domain Eukaryota; kingdom Metazoa; phylum Arthropoda; class Arachnida; order Araneae; family Macrothelidae; genus Macrothele; species Macrothele yani. The sequence goes on along the minus strand of CM077015.1, from coordinate 125,324,977 downwards.
TAAATTTTATACTGCAAAGAGAATAATTATTTTAGTTTTAATTTTGCCGGTTTTCATTGTTAATTTATTCAAGTAATTATTTTATTTATGTAAGTGATCTATAGATGTCTTCTTGTTGTTTTTGAACTCATGTGCTTTTGCTTTCGATAACTTAGGCTTTTGGAGCAGCCCTTTGCAATTCAAGTAAATTCTTTAATTTGACTACCATTGCTTTTGTTGTTTTTTTAATTTACGCTTTTAGAGCAGCCTTTGCAATACAGGTAAAAATCTTTTAATTTTTCTGTCATAATATTTGCCGTAGGTAACTTACGCTTCATGTGCTGCCCTTTGCAACGCAAATAGAATTCCGTTTATGTCAGCTGAAAAGAAAAGGTGCATTCCAAAACGGAGCTTTAGAATTGTCAGAAAGCGCGGGAAAAGTTAAGAAGGTGATATTGCCTCACCAAAAATAAACAGTATTTCATTTAGATTTTACAGTTTATACACCTAAAACTGCCATTTTGAAAAATAAATACTTATCTTTGTTTAATGCAAACATAATGACCACGGAAAGAAGTTCATATTGCAGAATATAATGACCATTTTCTGTTTTTCGCTAAATCAATGTACGGCGTCACAGCCAAACAGTGGTGTGCTCACGTCTTAGTATATCTTCCTGTGGTTATCAGAGCGCCTGTTTTGCTCTTTCTTCGAGTCGTAACACTTTATTGCACGGCGGAGAACGGGTAATTATGATTGTGGTTATTTCTTGGTTCCTTTATGCATTTCGAATCGGTACGGTAGTCACATTTGTATTGAGAAAAGTCTGGAAACCGAAAGGTCGTCAAGAACTTAAAAAAAGAAACTGAGTCGATATCTACTTTCAATTAAATATTCAGCCAACGCAGAGAAGCACGTCTTCCCAGGTCTAAATTTAAATTATATTAGTCAGAAACAAGTCCTTCAATTGCCAAAACCACTTGCAGTTATTCAAATTTAAGAAGAAAAAGAAAGAAAGAATTTAGTGATAGTGAAAAATTAAAAGAAAGTTGATATTTGGTTGGTGCGAAGGAAATGTCCAAGGCAAACGAGTAGTTGAGACAAGCCCACATCATAGCGGAATGGAACCCTCCACAGGTGTTGCGCGTATTACGTCACTGAGTTAATATAAATAGCTAGCACGTGTGTAAAGAACGAGGTTCAGGCGCTGTTTGTATGGACGTAACTTTGCTTGCAAAGGAAACATGCAGAGGCCGGATTAGGGAGTCATCTTCCTGTATGAATTCAAACTGAGCCAATCTGCCGGAATTGCCGCTAGGAACGTTAAACAAGCATTTGGACAGAATACAGCAAACGAACAAACCATTTGGCGATGGTTTGTGAAGATTCGAAGCGGAGATACGGACCTGCAAAATGAGGCACATGGTCACTGACCTGTTGCTGTTTGTGACGATATTCTGTTACGTGTGGCTGACGGAAATCCCCGAAAAACGTGTCGTGAGATAGCGGCAGAAGTAGGTGTCCCCCACACGACAGTTGTTCGGTGTCTGGCTGCTCTGGCTAAGGTTAAAAATATGGACATGTGTCAGCCGCATTAATTGACAACTGCCAACAAGACTAGGCATTTGGAAGTCTGCACGTCGCTGCTTGCCAGGAATAAACAAGAACATCTACTGCATCGAATCATCACCTGCGACGAGAAGAGTGTCACTTATGATAATCAGAAACAATCTGACGTAATTATAAAATTAAGGAGATTCACAATTACTGTGGAGGTTTCAGTGTTGCATATTATCGGAAAACCGGAAACAATAAACTAAAACCAGGAAACCGAACATGACAGATGACAACAAAAAATTTTATTACCTGTAAAATAAATACATGAGAATGCTAAACTATTTTGACACGTAAGATATACAAGCGATAACCACTTTCTCGCCAAGTGTTAGCAAACAGTTGCGGCATTATTATTGCTTTCGCAGGTCCAATCCTGACAGTCTGACAAGACACTATTAAAGTACTTGACGACGATGCACTGGTGTTAAGGGCAATCATCATAACGTTCTGGGTGCGTGTAGTCCTACGTCACACAGCCATCTGCCACTGTTGCTGGCACTAACCGGACGATGCATGAAGGGCACCACTGCTCGCTGAATATTCGCAATCGTGGCTGATGGATCATTCCGTGCACGTCGGAAACCCCGTTGGTCCTTTATCTCCGTGGTTTGTTTAGGAGGTTTGTCCAAACCCTTCCTGTCGCTGCTGCGAGAATTGCTTGTTCATTTCACTGCCGCCAACAGCGTGCTATTGTGATATCCGCACGACTGGTATGGCTCGCCATACGGCAATAAGACTATCCCGCTTTCGGAACTGAGCCCAATGATGCTGTCTCTTTCCAACTCGACCAACTGCTCGAATTGCTTCCGAAATTTTCTCCGAGGCGTTCTTCACTTAAAAAGGATGCTACCAATACAAACCGCACGAGTCAGAAGGGCAAGCATGTGCTACGGGCCGACCTCATACAGCCGGTCAGGCACAGATCTACGAAACCTCCTTACTTGCGTCACATGCGTGGCCGGGTGTCATACTTTAATCATTTTCATGTCTCACGATATCAGAACTACTTACTAAGTTCTATTCCTGTCGGCTGCTTCCTTCTGGGTGCAACTGTTTTTTTGACGATGAGTGTATGTCCTTTGATGTTTTTCAGTTCCCTTAAGCACGCCACACATTTTTTCGGAAGGGAAGCAGATCATTAGAACAGAATCGCCGGAAAAATTATGGTCCCCATTATTTTTAAAAGAAGCCCGCAGATTACATCAAACACGCATCGGAATTCTTGCTTCGATAACGAACAACAGATATTTTGATATCGCTTGCTGTGAATATTACTTACGAAACGATTTTATTCCGAAGAATATGCGCATGCGTGAATTAAAAAAACAATTGTATCCGTTCTTCATTTTTTTCACAGATCTTCAAGCTCTTGCCGTGACATAATCTCTTTGCTTTCAGTGGCTCAACATTTTGGAAATTATTTTATTATTTGATTAATATTTCAGAAATATAATTTAACCAAGACTTAATCAACATTGTGCAAAGGATTCCAATTTTGTTCGACATTCGTCATAAACACTTTTACAAAGGCGTGATGAAACAAAATGTGTCAGGTGAAATATCAGTGAATCTTGCTAACCTGCTGAGCACTATGGTTTTCTCTTTTACTTAAAATATATTCAATTTTAAAAAAATCCATACGCAAGAAACAGAACTCCGTATTTTACCGCATTTCCCATTGGCATCGCATCTGCAAATTCGGCACAGTGGTAGTATATACTCGACATACATTTTGAAGAAAGATAAAAACCCGGTTTGGATAAAACGACTTCAAAATATTAATTACAACGGTTAAAATTTCCCCTAATATAATGAAGTAATATCTTATATGAAAGATCTATTTAGGAACTTTTCAAGGACACCCGAATCACTTGTATTAGTGCCCTGGTTACCAAATGTTGCACCTGAAATTGAACAACAAGGTAAAAAAATTGATTGAGATCGCAAGTTTGGCATCCCCATAATTTCTTAAATACAAAGGATGTGAACCTGTGTCGTTTTCAAAGGCTCAGGAGGTCCTTTCAGTATGCCAAAGTTTAAAAAACTCAGAATATGTGAGGTAGATGGTCTTGTTGATTTGACATGGAGTGGCTCACCTTTGGTATTTTATCATTGCCCATTTTCGCCGGAATACGATGAACGCGACTTCCCTTACCACTGAGCATTAAGTTTCATGTTTTCACATGAATTAGTCTGTAAAAATGAAATTTCCTTTCAGAAAGGTAATATACTCAATTAATTCCTTTTACAGTATTAACTGATTAATTTCGTATAGGCGTTCTTCAATTTAGATATTAAAATGTCAGCTAAATTCGGTTTTTAGTTGATATTGTTTTTGAATTTCCAAAGTGCGGCTAAAGGAAACAAGTAATAGAGTACATTATTTGCATTTTTATACCCTTTGTATCGTAAATCCTATATTTTGCATTTGCTCCTGTGTAAATATATGTCGTGAATTACATGCAGTCGTCGTACGTGCATCATCACACAAATAAATGTAATGAGATTACACGATTCTTCTTGCATCAGCCTTCACTCACATAAACAAAATAAAACAATATGCTTGATATTATGAAAACCAACCAATTTCGTTTTATTACAAACCAAGTCGTTTTTCAATCACGTACATACTGCGAAAAAACTCGCAAATGATTTTTTATAACATTTTATAATTTGAGTTATTTACTGAAAAAAACCCAATTTCATATGACACCACGAACACACAGAATACATTGTGCACGCTAGATGCCAACAATTGCTGCTCTTAAAATGTATAATCGTTCATTCACAATTTTCTATGGTGGCATTTCCTCAAATTATTTCAACAACAAATGATAATCTCAATAATAGGTAGTTCAAAGGAAAAATTGCAATCAGAAAAGTTCAATGCGATTTTCAAAAAAAAAATTAGTAAGGAATTCTTTGGACAGATATCCATCTGATTAGAGCAAAAATATGCAAGACAAAATGAAATAATTAACAACTGTTAGGGAAAGTTTTGACTCAACCTTCCCGAATTTGCTGTATCAAGTTCCGTATTACACGTACACTGCAAAAATGCCAACACGAAAATTGAAATGTCTGGCGATGGAAATATTCCTGGAATTGTTGAAAAGAAAATGAAAAATATATATACGGTGATACAAAGGATACTTTTCAAATCAGTGAGTTGTTTGAAAACTTGGCCTGAAGGTTATGGGCTCGACACATGGAAACACAGTTCTCGTAACATATAATATTTTCCAATGTTTATCTCGAAATCACAGTATAGAATTTTTGCACATTAGGTATTCTGCACAAAAGTAATGTTATATAATCACGGTTTCAGTGGTTCTCACGAAATTTTTTTTTCTTTAAATGCTTTACCTCCCCATCTGCCATTGTATAAGTCTGAAAGAAGTTACAAACCTACGATTTAAATTACGTCTTGGATATACTATATATTTGTATCTCGGAGATTTTAAATATCTCAAAAGACGTTTAAGATAAATTTTAATATAACATTAAATATTGTTTTTAACAGATCCGAAATTAACTAAATTCTTTAACAGAACATCAGAAAAAGAGATCTTGATCTCAGGAAATGACACCATGGTGTTATCAAGACCCATCTGACATTTTATCTGGAAAATATTGCACACAATTATTTTCATCGAATGAAATATTATATTTTAAAAACCGTTGTATAACGAGTGTTTTACATGAACAACAGTACTCAAGGATAATTTTTCTGCTTTTATTGTAAAATGCAATTGCACATTTACAAGGATCTCCGAGAAAGTATGGTTAGCTTAGATCAAATAATTTATTATTTCTGTTTTTTTACATGCCTCCCGTTAAATTTACTTGAAATGCAAATGAACGAGAGGAAATATTATGACGTACAGTATTATGCACATAATTAAATTTCAATAAAACTGTTTTACCTGTATCCAAATCGTCTATTCAATTTAATTCATCGAGTGATTCTACAAATATCTCTAAAAAGGACTGCAAAATAAAACTGAATATATATGAGATTGATAGGGCTTTATTTTCGGTGAAAGTTGTGGCATACAATATTTTGTTTAGTATAATATTAATATTAAGTATTATATAAATCAATTTTTTCGCTGACTTTCTATTTGTTTGCTCTTAAATACCTTCATTTAGAGCCATGGGTGCTCTCAATCTGGCTTAATCATTTGTATGAGCACCGAGCTCGTCAAGGCTTGTGTAATGTGTACTTCATCAAAAATAGGAGAGAATTAATACAGGGTGTCACAGCTATAAGGTAGTACAGCACCCGTCAATTTATGTCAGCGTTCGAAACGTTTTTGCAGGTGTATTAAATGTGAACGTTTGTTTTACATGTTTCGTAGCTGAACTTCGTGTTGTGGTTTGCGTGATATTTGAGCTGTTCAGAATGTCACTGAGCGTAAAAGAAAGGTTCTTTGTGGTGGAGCGCTACGTTTGGTCGGAATCTATCAAGTCTACAGGAGAGCCATTTGCTGCGAAATTCCCATCCCAACAACGTCAGTAATTGCGGTAAGGACTATTCAATTGTTGGTGTAGAAATTTCGGAAAACAGGAAGTGTGGTAAATCGGACACATGTCAGACATCGCTCTGTACGCACACCTGAAGCAGTGCACGATATTTCCAGAAGAATATGTGTGAGTCCACGGAAGCCTATGCCCCTGCTGTCGCAACAGAGTGGCACGTTGCGCTTGTCTTGTCATCATGTAGTTCGTGGGTGGCAGCAAAACTGTACAAAGTAATGAGTGTTTAAGAGTTACTCCCAGCAGTTACCACTAAGCGGCTGGGATACTGTCAGTGGATATACAACAAAATTGCACCAGGTTTTATAGACCTTACCTGTATTTCATGCTGGACGATTCTTGGTTCAACCTCCCCGGTATTGTGAATAGCCAAAATACCAAAACACATTGTACTGGTCCTCCGTGAATCCCAGAGAAATGTTCCAAACTCCATAATTAAAAGTAATGGAGTATTGTGCGCACTGTACGCAAGCAGAATAATTGGATCCATATTCTTCACCAACGTCGTTGACTCAGAGCGGTTCATAAATGACTTATTCAACGTGTTTGTTGAAGAGTTCACAGAAGAGCCGAAACTGTACCCATACTTTCAGCAAGACGGGGAAAACATCGCATTACACACAATCATCTTTGCATAAAGTGCATTCGATATTCAGTGATGAGCCAACAATGTCCAATGAGTGGAGGCAGCTTTGTTCTCCTGACCTTAACACATGTAACTTTTATTTGTGGGGTAACGTTAAAGGAAAAATGCAGGGAACAAATCCAAACACGCTAGTTGATTTGAAGACCAATATCAGAAAAGTTAACTACAGCATCACGGCGGAGGAGTTACCGCGATGTCTTCCACAAAATGCTCTAGATAACAGTAGTGTGTAGTAACCAGGCGGGCGAAAATTACCAACACCTATTGTGACCACATGAGAAGACTCTTGTAACAATAGTACTGACATTCCGGGAAATATACACAGTGTGGCAAAGAATTTTTAAGACTGGGTCTGTAAAATGAAATAGAAACAAGAAATTATAATTTGTTTTGGTTTGTTATTTAAAACAAGTCCCTCCGGCTTCAATACACTTGTTACAGTGCTTTAATAATGATTCGAAAGCCTTTTCCAGTTCACTTTGCGGAATTGCCTCCAATGCACGCGCACAAGCTGTTTGTATGGTCGAAATATCATCAAAATAACACCCGTTTTACGTCATTTTAAGTTTTGGGAATAAAGAAAAGTCGCAGGGTGCTAAATACCGCGAATACGGTGGATGATTCAACACACAGACGTTATTTTAACCAAAAATCTACGAACAAGAAGTGAGGTGTGACTGGGTGCATTATCGTGCAACAGACAGCAACTGTTTTCATCCCAATATTCTGGACGAATGCGACGAATTCTGCCCATTAAACGCCTCAAACCATTTAAATAAAACTCACCAGTAATTGTTTGTCCACTTGGAACAAATTCTTTGTGGATAATACCCTAACTATCGAAGAATGTAATCAGCATTGGTTTGATTTTCGATGGAACTTTTCTTGTTTTTTTGGTTTGTGGCGAGTTTTTTTACTTCCATTCCGCACTTTGTTGCCGTGTTTAAGTATTATATTGAAAACACCATGTTTCATCACTTGTAACAGTCGATTGTAAGAAGTTTGGATCATTTTCAGCGGCTGAAATGATGCCACTGCAATGTGCACTCCTGCTTGATTTTTGTTCATTGGTTAACGTGTGTGGAACAAATTTAGCCAGACGTTTGTTTTGCCCAAATCTTCATGCAGGATGTTTCGAATCGTTTCTTTGTTGATGTTTAATGACTCTTCCATCATTCTTAGTGACGCACATCGATTGTTTGTTAGGAAATCACGCACTTTTTCAATAATCTCAGGTGTCCTAGATGAACTTGGTCTTCCGGTATGCTTATCATCTTCTAGCGTATCTCTTCCGTCCAAAAAACGTTTGTGCCACAGGAAAACATTTGATCTACTTAAACAAAACTCCCCGTAAACTTGTTTCATCATTTGGTACAATTCCGAGGCACTTTTACCAAGTTGTGCGTTAAATTTAATAACAGCCCTTTGTTTCATCTTAATAAATCAACATGAAAAAAATTTTACTTCTCTAATGAACGGATATTTCATTTTAGTTACTTTAACAACTGCGCAGTACTTTTGGCAGAAAGCAAGCAGATGGTCACAGTTTATAGCGCATTCGCGATTACACTGATGGCGCCACCGTAGGCTGAAATCTCGCGCCAGTCTTAAAAATTGTTTGACGCACTGTGTATTAACATGAATGTTATTATACACTGTTTTATCAACTCATTCTTCACCGTTTCAGCCCGTGCTACTTTTTGCTGGAGCAAACTTTATTAAGGATTGTCATATATTTGTTTTTAGCTGTACGCTGTTAAGTACATAAATAAAACAAAAATATTTTTGATAATTTTTCATGTAAGTAATAGAATTATTTAACGAAATTGAAGCGTAACATTGAGAAAGTAATTTATTCATTTGAACAGATATCGTGGCATTCGGAAAAATTTGCATTTATGCACACCGCCTCTCTGCCTTTAAAAACTAAAATGTGGAACATCATTTTTAAATGATGGGGTGTGGTCTCTTGCTTTATATTCCGACGATACTGAACATAGATTACTTCCAAAAGGTGTCAGATTATATAACACAGCTCTGCCAATTTATATTTTACAACTACCCTCTTGCTTTTGAAAATTTGTCCAGAATAAAAATTAAAAAATATCATGTTATTTTACTGTCTGAAGATTAGTTATTATGCTGAATTTTCCACCGTGAAACAATGAATCAAATATCTTTGTTTCTATCGTCTTCTTGACAACCTACAAAAAACGGGTCAAAATCCGATACGACTTACTTCACTTTTAGTTGTGCCGGGGACACAGCTTGAGATTCAATGGCAAGATTTCCCCCCGTTCATAATTTTTCTATTGCAACTTCAAAAAGGGATAAAATACGTAGTCGTTCACTTTTGGACTGTGAAAATGAGAGACGTTTTCAATTTCTGCTGCTTTAAAATAACCCAAACTTCACTTCCTGGCCATTTCAGTTGCTGCATTGTCGCTGTGACGTCTTCGGTGAAAACGAGACTAATTGATGAAACAGAACCAATTTGCGGCCTAAACATTTAATAAAATGAGCATACACCAAAAAATTGAATTAAATTATCTTTGAAACTTTACGCTCACAGCTTGTACAACTACTTTGTCACACCACACACAATCTCTTCCTATTGCATCCCCTCTGATGAACTAGTTCAGATCTGAAGTCATTCGGCAAGTTCACTTCACCAAGAACGTGTACAGTTAATTCGGGAACTTGGTAATGCGCACAACAACGGTTGTCTTTCTACACCTCTGAAAATGAGAGGAATAGATACTCTCACGTGCAGAGCATTTCGCCATGATAAATTTAGAGAATGTTCATACTGAAAAATAGACTGAGTTCAACAGTGTGAAAGGATTAAAATGTGAAATACATATGAGGTGATTTACCTAAAATAAAAAAGAAAATATATTAATACAATATCTCAAAGAGACACAGGAACATAATATTGTAAAGGGTATCTTCTGTAACTTTTTACAGCCAGCAAATGGGAGGATTTAAATAGTCAGCATTTCTAAGTAGGCTCCCTGGACAATGCAAAACTTCGTAGTTGTGCGGCAATAGAATCAAATGCCATCGCATGAGTCTAAGGTTACTGCTGACATAAGTACGAAGCCAAACTAAAGGATTGTGACCGGTAAGTATGCCAAATTTTTTGTGCCAACAGCATAGTGAATGAAATTAAACTCTCGTTATCAAATTTTTTTCCTGTACATTTCATCAGTTTCGGTTTGTGGATCTGGAGTTCTATCTTTAATCTGAATCACGGTTCCAACCAAAATTCGATAAGTGTGCTTGATGGATTCCTTTTTTTTATTGTATAAATTACCATACAAAAATTTCGTCGGCTTATTTCTTGACGTAGGCACAGTGACGCTATGTCGAGAGAGTTCTTTTTCACTGTAGATTATATGCATTATGTGTATTGCATTATATGGAGACCGATAGGTTTGAGTTGTGTCTCATTCACTGTATTGTTCGTTTGGCAAATGTGGGAATTGTGGAATTGCAGTTTGCCTGTCATTTTTGTATAACGATGATATTTTGTTGTTTTAAATATATGAATTTAAAATCGTCTTGATTGTTTTGCAATGCATGTTCATTCAGCAGTGGGAAATCCTTTGTATCTCCACTCTTCTAAACTAAATTTACATTTCAAAATTTTGCATTCACAAACCTATTCTTTTTCACTGATTTCTCATTTACCGTCTGCCCGAGAAATTTTATCTATTGTACCTAATCTGCTTCTCATGTAGTAAAGCATGTTGTAATTGATCACACTGAACATCGGAATTCCTTATAATTTGCTCTTCTGAGTACTGAATCTTGTACTGATGTTTAGAATCATTAATGCAAATAAGACTTTTTGCTATGTTTGCACACTTTACCGACGTTTCTTTTAGTTTTTATTTCTTTCAAGTACAAAAAATGGATGCTAAACACGTTTTTTTCTTAGGTTGTGAGAGTCGTTTAACTGAAATGCCAAAATGATCTTATTTGAACTGTGCGCTAGTTTGCGAAGGTGGAGCAAATACATCATAGCCGTAAATGTCCAGATTTATGTTTTCAAGGGTAACAAGTCTTTTTGAGATGCCGCATTTACGACTTCTTGTTTCGTATCAGCTTTCAGATGCGAACGAAGTTCCATGTCTGGTCACTGGAGCGCTGGTAAATATCAAAATTTTGCTTCTATTTATTCTCGTGCATGAAAGTAATGTGGGGTAATATCCGTCTACATTGCTATGAATATTAATACTTTAGCACTCGTATAAAGTATTAATATTAACAGAAATTGTAGAAATTGTCCTTGAGAGCTACGATGTTGTGGTTTTGTACACCTTACACTCATCTAAAATCGCACTAGCAGTTTTGAGTGGCACGGTAAGAAAACAATGCAGAAAATACACCCCTCCACACAACATTTTTCCCTTTTCTTAGCATCTAATGTACAGGAAAAAGTATAGAAGAATCAGACCGCCTGTAGTGGATCAGAGCATTGCTTTTGACGCATGGATCAATTCCATGTGTTATGTTATTTCCTAGTATGAAAGTTTTGTTTTAGTTCCTTGGGTTTTCGTGCATATCTGCAAAACAAATGACTTAAATCATTCTTCTGGTCAAAGTTCTCGAGATCATTGCACTTCTTCGAATAACTGTGGAGGATTAGAGAAAAATATGAGCCACTGCGAACCGTCCTACTAATTCCGGCCGTGAGGAACTGTTTGAAATTAACCGAATTTTACTTTGAAATTTAAGGTCAAAGTGCTATTCTGAAACAATTTAAATACACACACATGTTCGTGCGGATATATTTTGTAACGAGTGTTGAGTTTGACATTTTAAATGCATAAAGTCCTTTGCATTAGTAAATACTGTTAGTTAATTAATAGCGTGGAACTATACACCAACTATGTAGGGAATAGTATAACTGTACTAATAATTCGAATTTATTGGCGTAGAATAAAAATCAGTTTTCCAAGCTATCGCACATCAACCTGATGGCTTTTTCATGGAAGTTTGACAGATTATATTAATGCACAATATCCCTATTTCAGGTACTACTTGAGTTGAATGAGAGGGAAATCTATATCTGTCCTAGATGTGTGCTGTTTTTCCCTCTCTCGCCGTTTGGTTGCCAGATGGCGCTAGAATAGTGCTTATCAACACATATTTTTGTTCTTTGTATTTCACAATTTTCATTCCGTGTTTGATAGCGGACCCCCCGTTGTGTTATAAATGAAATTTTCAACTTATTATTACGATGCAACGAAATTAACATATAAAGTTCTGTTGGAGTATTGGCAATAGGATTAATGATTTCACTGAATATCAGGAAGCAGACAAAAAATGAATGCTAAGTGGTGTGACACTTGACGAAGTTCATGTTTTCTGAAGTCCTCACCAAAGTATTCCAGCCAAAGAAAATAAAGTATCGCAAAGTGGAAATCATCCATTTGCGTCTCGATTACCATTCGAGAACACGTTCTTGACTTCGTGGAAGTGATGAGTATAATTGCACCCATTATTTCGGTAAAGAACCCGTTCAATAACCCTGCTGTTGCAAATTTAGATAACACAGAGCACATGCCTTAGGAAATAGCATACAAAGTTTGTCTGTTGGACTATCCAGAGCCCTTTCATTAGTAAAGCTGAAGCCTAGCTAAAGGCAAAACAAAAAAGGATTAATATTTCGTTTCAAACACTTAATTAAAGATTTAATCAAAGAAGTAATTATTTATTCCGATAAAAAACAGAAAAATAAGTTTTAAATAACTATAGGTTATATTTTCAATTGCGGTCCACTCTGTGAGATTTTCCAATTCGCCCTAGCGTATTGCCATCTATCGGCCGTTCAGAAAGATACTCTGCGTGAGTTGTGTAATAAACCTTTATCGTGATTATTTTTGGTTGGCACTTAAATTGTATACACCACACGAATGGAGCAGTTGCTTAAGTCGCTATGCACTGTGTGGGAGGGGGACATTTCTGACTGGTGTTATAACCCGGATCCTGCCGGCCATCTAGTCTGCGATTTTTCGGGTGTTTTTCGCAGTTTTTTCGTGTTTGGGGTCGTGAAAACGTAGATTGTTCCCTCTGAAGTCGGCACCGAACGCGCTTTGTCCGTGTATTCTTTCCCTAGGTGCTTTAGGTTTTCCAGATGAGTCTATATGTGCTGGTTGTAAAACAATGTAAGAAAAATGAAATCTCATGACTTCTGGCTTCAGGAACCTACGGGAATATTACTCATGGTTGTTGTTGTTTATGGTGACAAAGTGCGTCTATACTCCAAAACATTGATTATGACGGACAAGTTTTGTTTCGTCATGAATGGAAAAGTGTCTATCAGGCAGAATGAATCGATTGAAAATCCTACGTAAATGGAAAACGAATTTTCCCAAAGAAATAATTATTCGCAAATACATGGACGGCGATACAGATGTAATCATTGGCACTGATGAATCGTCATTTCACGGTTGTTCATGTAGTCACTCTTTCAAAAAACTTGAAAATTACATTGCACTGGAGCTGGAATCAAGCCCGCACCTCCCGATTACCATGCTATTAGCATGCTCGACCGGTTATCGGGACGTGCTTGTTTGATTCCCTCTCCAGGGCAATGTAATTTTCAAGTTTTCTGAAAGAGCGGCTTCATGGACAACCGTGAAAAATGATTACATTTAAATCAACTGATTTTGTAAATTTTAAATGAATTGTTAACATGCCAGGGAAGAACTATCTGATCATGCGATTCAACATCTGAAAGGAGTTTTCTGAAGAACGAAGAAAATTCCATCTAGATAAAAATATATATTCAAAAATACGTATGTCAAATGAATTTTTTGATATCCCTCGATTAGTTGGTGATTGGAGGGACGGAAATTAGTTTTCTGTAAAGAAGGGTATGTATATACCATGTGTCAGTGTTTCGCTGTAACGGGATAACCTTATGCATTGATGTTTCTTTAAATGTGCATATTAATGAAAAACGTTGCTTTGCCTATAAATTGATGCTCATCAAGAGCATTATGATCTTTTAAGCCCCAATGGAAGCGGCTATTTAAAAACGTAATTCAACACTGTGAACAATATAAAATCAGGAACAGATGAGCTGAAAATTGTAGCAAGGCAATAAACAAATAATTGCTGCAAAACATTATTTTCTCCTAGTATATTCAATATGTTTTTTCCGAATTATGTTTTTTGCTGTTGTTTGATATTTTAACGGCCACTAAAGGCAACCGCTCAACACTTCTTTATAACCACTAGTTCCAGGGAAGGGAGAGAGCCAATGCCGCAACACAAGAGACACATCTATGATGCACCAGTTTCGAACCCTCCCCTTTTTTCGTATGAATGATAATAATTCAACGCTTTACTCCACCACTGTAGAAGCTCAAAATTTTGCCCTGTATAAACACAATTGGTTAATGAGTATTTAAATTGAGGAAACAGAAAATGAAGTTTGTAAGTGACTCTAATATTAAAAGCTGGAAAATATTCAAATGGATGAGATTATATCTTTTCGCATTCTTCTGCTAAAATAATTTTAGGAGGTTTCGTTACCTTTATAAATATCTGAAATATTTGTTCGCGGGTCTAAACCCATTTCTTTCTTTCCCTTCTATTCCGTACCTTTCGTTTTTACCTAGGTCATCTGCTAAAGAACGAAACAAAAAGCAGACACAAGTTCAAACATATTTTTATTTATTAAATGTGTATTTTAGGGTCCTAATTTATTTAGCTGAAAATTTTGAGAAAAAGTTATATACAAATTTTAAAATATATAATTTGATATGAAATGGTAAACGAATTTCAGCTTTAAAACGTATTTTACATTTTTCTCTAAAATTTATTGGCAAACACGGATACGTAAATGCACGCTGTGTCGAGATTAGCCCCAGCACAACCTCGGCATTATTCCAGGCTCCGGCGAAACGATGAGCTTCTTATCGTGCTGTAGCTTCCATTTTCTAGAACTGACGAAACCAAGATCACGATCCACTTCTTTTCTTGTATTATTTTTGTATGCTTTCGTAATGTTCTTAAAGACCGAGTTGTAACAATCTTTATGTAGAAAATATTGGTACATTTTTATTTTTCAACAGCAAAACACACTGTTGTAAATCGGAAAAGCTTGTTTTGTTTCTATTTGCCTACCATCAAATGGCCGCAGCATAAACCCAAGATCGTTTCTGCATAGACTCGGACGATTCCACGGTGGTGCTGATTCTAAGCTTGTCCGCAGGGTGCGTTTGCATCCGCATGTTTGCAGCTAAATTTTACGGTAACCATCTTTAAAAGGCGGTGTAAAGTTGAAAATATTTTACCATTCCATATAAAATTACAATCTTTATATGTAATAAGTGTATAACTTTTTTTTGAAATTTTCAGACAAATGATTAAAGATGCTAAACTGCACATTTAACGGCGTGGTTCCATCTCAGTGGATATATAAACAATTAAATGAACAGCTATTGGTCCACTGAAAACCCACATGTGATTCAGGAAATAGCTCTGAAATCTGAGAAAATCTGAGTATGGTGCGATACTTCAAGCCGTCGTATTGTCGGTCCCCATTTCCCCAGACGACATTGAATAGCGAACAGTACCAGTATATAATTATGCAGTTTATTGCCTTACTTGGGATTGAAAAATGTTACAGCTGGTTTCAGAAGGATGGCACCATATGGCACACGCCAAACGCAACTATGACTTTCCTCAGGGAATTTCTTTAATACTCTCGGATTTCTCAAGGACTGTGACCTATATGGCATTTTGAGTAGTCGCCGGTAGATTTCTTTCTATGGAGGTGCCTGAAAGGTGTGGTGTTGAAACATAAACCACGCACCCTACAAGAATTGCAAAACAACATTAAGCCCTGCCATTAGCGGCATAAATGTACAGCAGCTTCTACGCAAGGTTTCTCCCAAAATTGTGAAACGTGCTCGAAACATGTGTTCAAGTTAAAAGAGGACATTTCCAGCACCTGTTTTAGGAGGTTATTACATCAGATCAGTACTGTGAATTAAACGTATTTTCTTTAAACGTATATTGAATTGATTGTATAGCAGTGCAACCGAATATTCTGTGAGTCTTAATTTTATCACCTAATATGTATAAACATTATACGTATATCTGAATAAGGTTACGTCTCAGCACACAAGCATGAATATATATTTTTTCAATGAATGTTTGTAGAAATTCACACTGGGTGATCACAGATTAGAAAATCACTCCTTCGGATAAGTAAGATATTTTGCAATTAAGTAAGACAGTAGGACTTACTGAAAATAAACCGCTTTGAAAATTCATGATGTTGCCCCATCCTGAAAACAATGGCTTTCGTCGTTATTAATGGCCGACGTAGCGTCCTCTCTCCACACACAACACTAGTTACATAGGAAACACAATTTATAAAATCACAGCATGCCAATTTTTTCAGCCCTCACCGTTACCACCGAATGATTGTCTTTGTTTTCTACGTTTTAAATTAGCATTTGAAATAATACAGATAGCTGAAAAGGAATGAATAACGATTGCAGCAAAATATATTTTTTCTAGCAAATTTGACAAATGTTTGACTAAATATATTTGAAACTATAAACTGATTTATCACATGTGTCCGTTACTTATTTTTACATTTAGTCATATAGGAATATTTTTGGAACATTTTTCGGTTTTACTATTCAGAACTTTATCCTTAAACGCGTACGTCTAATTTTATATTCGGAACTTATTTTTGCTAATAAATAAGAATTCAAAGGACATTGTTATTTATTTCTCGACACTTTTAGATGCGAAAAAAGATATTGTGAAGTATAGTTTTTTTATATTAGAATTTCCGTAAAATCCTAGAATTTACAAAGTTAACGTTCACTTTTTACTCACAATTTTTTTTAATATTTAGAATACTGTTTTTAAAAGATATTTCATCACAGACTCTTAAAACTGACAGCTGCTGTAAGAAGTGGCTGTTTACTATATAAATAAAAAAATGGGCTCCAACCAGTTTTTTGAAAATGGGTTTTAAAACGGACAGTTTGATGTGAAGTCGTCCAGAGGCGAACACAAGAAACTCGGCTTGTTGAAAATTACAGATGCCCATTTCTTGACAACTTCGGCTTCCAAACCTCGTCAGCTCCACGAATTTCATTCGATTTTTTTATATTTCTTAGATTGAACTAAATCTTGCTATAGTAAAATTTTTGTGCATAATACCTTTTCCCAGGTTACATAGCAACACGTTTTCCCATTAGTAGTTCAATTCTCTCTCTTATAACATTTCATAATACTGAGTAAAACCGAGTTCAAATAATTGGGTTATTCCATTACATATTACTGCAATACCATCACATTACATTGTAGCTAGTTAAGTGACGCGGCATTAAGCCATACATAGCCTTTCTTGAGGCTGTCTGCCACTTTTCTGGCTTCATATTGTGTATAAAGCGTTTGGTCGGAGGAGAGAACGACAAAACTATCCTTTATTCATCATTGAGAATGCAACGATTTTTATGTTGAGGAGCAATGTTCCTTCCATTGGTATTTACCCGATATTTTAAAATTACAAAAACATACCAAAATTAAATTTCGGAAGAAATGAGCTAGCTGTTGTTACTGAGAATTTATCCATTGAGTTGTACGCGGTTTCCTAGTCATATGGGGGTGAATAAAACATGCGGAGAAATGGTGACTAAAAATATCAAAACTCATGGGACAAAATAGGTTTTGGTTTACACCAATCAATTCCTTCCGAAGGAATCCGTGGAAATTAGCAGATTCTGGAAGCTGATGTAGAGTACGTGGTATATGTGGTCAGTCCTTCGTTGATAATGATAGTGTAGTGCAAACTGCAGAAATGTGAACTTTCAGAATACTGAACTTAGTTCGAGATTGGAAAATCCTTAGGTTTACAATAGATGATAATTAAGAATCGAGGCGTTTTATGTTTATATTTTTAGAGTGTCAAATTGGCACAAAAGATCTTCACAAGTTTTGTTAATACTGTTTATATAGTGTGATTCTTTTCGGAAATCATCCGGGATTAAGAATATTCTAAGTTTTGCATATCCATTAATTTCCACATACTTGAATAAACTTACTTAACAGCCAATATTTCATGATTTACACTAATGTTACAAGTTTATTCGCGAAGTGATTCCGAGACTTGGTTTTGTCTTTAATGATTGCCTTTGACAGACTTTCTGCAAACAAAATATGATGTTGCAGGGAAAACGCAATTTTTTTAAATATAATATATAAATTGTATTTTACAAATAAAGAACTGAAAGCATTATTTTATATACCGTGATCAAAGATTTGCTGGGATGCCACGAGGAAAGAACATTGTACAGCAAATGGGGTCAAAATGATACGCGGTTTTACATGAAAAATGAAGCACCCAAAGAAAATCATTCGATCCTGAAGAAACTCTGCATGCAATTACCCCAATCGCTAATAGGCAAATTAATAAAATAAATAACAACCAGTGACGAAATAGTGGCCCGCCGCAGAGCATACGAGGCGCGCGTTGATAAAGGAATACTAAAAGCAAAGTTCTGATGCTGGGACAGTTGTGACAGCAGATTACGGTTGTGTTAAACTCCACTGACTGTGAGGATGCCTCGACTAGCAGCAGTTGAGCCAGTTTGAGAGAGGACGTGTAATTCAGCTGATGGAGGCAAATCGGTCAAGCAGCCGTGTCATCAAATATGTTTGAAACAGAGCAACAAGTCAATCGGTCAATGCTGGCACCAATCTCTCGAGAAGTGCAAGGTCCAGCGGCAGGCGGGCGGTAAACGTCCGAAGGCCACGACGGAACGCATGTATCGAACATTTGTAACAGTAGCACCAACAATACTGAATTCGTTCCTCTCGATTAAACTTGGCATATTGAGTTGGAAGCACCCATCTGGACCCTTGAGATAGGACTTAAGGGGACTACATTCAAGCGGCCAATCCACCGATTACCACTGGCTAACCACATCGCCTGCACTGGTTGCAGTGGTGTCGGTCCCTATCAACGTGGGATAGCGTCGAGTGGCGTCGTGCTGTCTTCATGGATAAGTCACGTTTACACTTGGTGCCGATGACTAACGCATACGTGTTTGGAGACTAGCCCGCCAGCGCATGCATCTTACCTTTACCGCCAAACTGTACACTGCTCACACAAGGGAGTGACTGGATAGTCATTTCCTACGATATCCGTACACCCTTGGTTGTTAGTCCTATCACTCTTACTGCTCAGCGGTACCGTGACGACATTCTACGACCTGCTGTGTTGCATTCCTTTTTCAGCATCGCCGAGCATATCATCAACAGGGTAATGCCGGTTACACACAACACGGCTGCCTTATGCCTGCATCTGAAATGTCGGGACCCTTCCATGGCGAGAACGATCACCCTCCCTCTCACCGATCGAACACATTTAGCGCATGAAGTTGTGTAACTACGTACGAAAATCATGAAAATGTTTGAAAACAGAGCAAATTTACTGAGTGGAGGTAGATCCTACTACCACGGATTGTGAAGTTCTAGCGGGATTATTTTTCTGCAATACGAAAGTTTTACCATGCACACAGGTTTGATAAGTGGGATTTCTATGGTACATCGTGAGTTAATCTCAACACAAGATACATTCGTGTCCAAAACTTAAGGATCACTTATATTTTTATAGAACGCTTTCATTCCAATAAGATGTAGGTGAAAATATCATTATAAAGAATATACAGAGAAGAAAAGGTCACCCATAAATCCACATGAATTTGTGCTTATTAATTAAGAAAATCGATTATTTGATTCAAGAGGAAAGTCGTTTACCACGCTTTAATCTTCAACTTTAGGAAAGACAGTGTTACAAAAAACAAACTTCATGACAAATATTTATGCTTAAATTAGTTCTGAAACAAGAATGTAAGTAAATAGATTTATAAAAAAAATGTATAATTAACTTCGACTGTAAATGCTGTTGAAAGAACATTCGTAACTACTCCATGGGAAAGTAGGAAATACTGTACGACGTGGAAACACAAATTTCTAGGGAGTTACGAAGGAAAGATACATTAATAAATACAATAATAATAATTATTATGTCCAAACACAGAGCACTAAAGTAAAGACCCACATACGTGTACATAGCAATAGCACGTAAAAACGCAGATATTTCACTTCACCTATTTATTCAAATATTCCTTGATCCCTCCACTAAAAGAATTCTGCCATTCCGGCCTTTCCTTCGTTTGCAGATATTTGTAGATTGGCCAAAATCTTTTGGAAAGTTGGATCCTGTGGAAATCACTTAAACCTAACATCAGAGTCTAGTTTTCCTACTGTACGTTGTGCAGCATGCAACATCATATCACAGTATCGTTGTTACCTTGTGCCGTTTATATTTACTAATTTTCTATTTTTTAACTTGTCGAATAAAAAACCGCAGTGCAGTCTTGGACTTACCTGATTTAAAGCACTTATCTTCCACTAAATATATATAAGCAAAAACCAATAATTATATTAAAGAAGTGAGGAACACACACCGTAAACAAACCGAAAGCATATCTCCTCCAAGTCTACGAGTTTACGACAAAATCGCGTCGGGGAATACGCAGAGCACAGGAGCCTTCTCCAGATTGAGATACCTATGGGGAAACCATATGATGATATTATATGTAGCCGTTTTTTCAAACTAATAATTAAGACGTCCACAGAATTATTTATAACTTTGGAAACTTTCATCCATATTTACAACGTAGAACCCCACGTTTATCCATTTTCATTGATATTATATTAAGAGGTCACTAAGGAAATTTATTCGATAATCGCTTTTTTTTTATTTTACGCAACTTTTACAGTACCTTTTCATTTCATTCGATTTCGGATCTCTGGTAATTTAGAAGCATACCAAATATTCCCAAGGATTGTATACTCTCTTTCGTCTCGAGCTAAAAAAACGCAATATTTATTTTAAGGATTTAATTTTATAGAATAAGTAAATTAATTTTTTTTAAATATGTATTTTTCAAAACGAAAAATAATATCAGATGTTATAAGAAACACTTGCAGCCAGTGTTTCGTCGAATAACGAATCACGATGTAATAGCAGTGTTCTTCCTTGACAATTTAACAAGATGGTATGTGCAGGAAAGGTGCTGAAGGAATTTTAGGTAATATATTCATTTATGTTGCGAAAGGTAATAGAAATCGAATTATGCTATCACGGAAAACAATTTCCGGCCTAAAACATTGGCCCAATTCTAATTTTTTAGGTTGATATATTTGACGTTCCTATTATATCATTCATTACTTTCAATCTCCTGAAGGAATATTTTAGATTTTCACAGATTTAGTTCAAAATGAATTTTTCGTATTTTCTTCTTCAAAAACGCATTCAAGTATGAGTTGCGTAAGAGTTGTTTATCGCAAAATTTCACCTTTCAAAATATTTTAAAAACGATACAAGCATACTTTTTATTACACGATATGTTTTAATTATTTTAGAAAATTTAAGAGCAATAGATCGTTTACGAGATGTTTCCAAACGGTTTTCCACTGATATAAGGCCACTGTCTTGAAGAAAAATGCATTAATAACCGTACTAGACGAAATCGGTCGGAATCGGCGGTTAGTTGTCTTTCCTTTTTTTTAAAATAATAAACACATATGAAACAACACGTGTACACTTTGTTTGATTAACAAATTCATTCAGCCACTTTAGTAAAGACAATAGTCCAGGTTCGTGATTTTTTCTTTATTTTGACTGAAGGTTTAGCGACTACCGTGAACAACTCAGTAGGCTATAAGCAGTGGCCCGTCCCAAAATAAGGATCACTGGTTCCAGCGAAGAGAGGGAGGGAGCCAGTGCCGTAAGACAAACACAACATTTATTCCTCACCGGGAGTCGAACCCGGACCCTTCACGAACGAATGATGATAAGCAAGCGCTTAGACCACTGCGGCACAAGGCTGCCAGGTTCGTGATGAACATCACGACTACATCTTTTTTGAGTTGTAGAATGTGAAGCGGAAGACCACTCATGTCGATCGTGTGCAAAATTTCAATTAAATTGCGCATTCTTTCACTCTCATCTTCAGTCACAACTGTGTTTGTAGATGTTGTTAGAATGTGATTAGCGTTCTCTCTTGTCTGAGACATATACAGTCGAACTTGGTTAAGACGAGCTCGAGTATAACGAGGTCCCGGCTACAGCGAGTAAATGCCAGAAGACGTTTGGTTTCGTATGCAATCAGTGCTAAATTATCTCGCTTGTTACGAGTATCAACTCTGTTATAGCGAGCAAATTTTCAAGACTTTCTAATTTTTTTTACACCCAGTAAAGATAGCGCATCATTGAAAGGTGGCATCAGTTAGCCACCTGCTACCGAAAAAGACCGTCTGTGTGTCACCTGCTCCGAGAGAAAAGCGGGGAGTGTTTTATGACGTCTTGCATTTCAACCCAAGGGTAGGTAGGGCCGGCATTTTGTTGTTAAAACTTTCCAGCCTTTCCTTTGCCACTGTTTACGAGAAGATTCATGGAATTCGCTTTCTCTCATTGGCTGCTGTGGTCTAACCCCACGCATGTTTTTTTAGTGCATTCAGTATTTCAACTTCGCACGGGACATATCGTAACCTTTTTAAAATCAGAAAGTCGCACGCAGCCCTACTCTTGCGACATCACTTATGCTTACCCTCCCCCTTTTTTATTAAGTGTGATATTGTGAGCAAAATGGTTGGTGTTAAAAAAACCTCTCTCCATCAGGGTGAAAATGGATATTATTGAGGAACTGCAAGACGGCGAGAAAAATTCAGCTGTTTGCAAAAAGTATGGGCTTTCATCATCTACCGTATCTACATTTTGGGAGAACAAAGATGCAGTTTTGTCAGCATTTGAAAACAATCTTACATATTGCAATAAAATGAAAAAGTGTGAAAAAAATGATATTGATGAAGCTTTACTTTGTTGGTTTGATGTGCAACGTGATGCTGGTTTCCTATCAATGGACAGATTTTAAAAGTGCAAGCGGAATAATTTACAGTACAATTCGGTCATGAGAATTTTATATGCAGTAATGGGTGGCTTGATCGCTTCAAGAACAGACACAATATTGTTTACGCAAAAATGTCGGGGGAATCAATGTCTGCGGATACGGAATCTATAAGTCAATGGCTAAAAAGCGTTTGGCCCAGCTTCATTTCTGAATTCAGTAAGCAGAACATATTCAGTGCTGATGAAGCGGGCATTTGTTACAAGGTAACCCCTGACATGGCTTTTAAAGGCGAGAAATGCATTGGAGGTAAATTGGCAAAGGATTGGCTAACCGTTCTAATTTGTGCGAACATGGCAAGCAATGAAAGAAGAAAATTATTGGTGATTGGCAATTCGTTAAAGCCTTGATGACTTAATAATATTCAGCATCTCTCGGTTTATTATAAAGCAAACAGAAAGGCGTGGATGACATCAGATATCTTTACGGGAGAACTTCATAAATGGGATCGTGAACTACGAAAGAAAAACAGAAACATTTTGCTGTTAATAGACAACTGCCAAGCACATCACAAAGTAGAAAACTTGACAAATATCAAACTTGTGTTCCTACCACCAAACACAACATCAATCTTACAGGCTATGGACCAAGGGATTAGTAGGAGTTTTAAGTGCCATTTTCTGGGATTTCTAACAGTACAATCAATCCATAAAATGGAGAAGAAGCTAGAAATTAAGATTTCCGTATTGGGTGCTGTTCGTATTATGAGAGAAGCTTGGGATAGTGTAACTCCGACAGTCATTAAAAATTGTTATAGGAAAGCTGGTCTTCTAAAGGAGAGTTTAGAAGACCAGTTTTCCTATAACAATAAAGTGATTGATGACGATGATCTCCCCTTATCAGAATGTTTAAAAAGCAGAGATTTAAGCACCTTTAACAATTGCAATTCTCTTGATGATTTTATCGACATTGACGCTGTGGTACTAACAACTGGAATTTTAACGATGGAACAAATTGTGCAAGAAGTCATTGCGGTAAATGAAGAAACTGAAACAGATAGTGAAGGCGAAAACATTACGGAAACACAGGACGTTGTGACTTACAATCAAGCACAAGATGTCTTCGATGTTTTGACTAGATTTTGTGAAACTAGTTCTGGGTTGAAGTCAAGGACAACGCAGCTAAAATTAACCAAATGTTTTCATACAGAATAAAAAGGATATGTGCTTTGGGCAGATAGTACTATACCTGTGCTTAATTTTATCTAAGTATTGTATGGCACAGAAATTAATATACTGTATAGTACATATTGTATTTCATACAGTACGTATGTAGTTTACATGTCCATTATTCAAGAATTTCAACTTAATCTTCATCACATATTACGTACTTACATATGTATGTACTACAGTATGTAAAATGGCACGTATAGTTCTGTGTGTATTTAGTACTGTACGTACGCATTTTTCAAGAATTCCACAACTAACCGAAATATTGTACGGTAATTTCAACTAAACGTAGGTACTATGTATTTCTCAACATTAAGCATTATATGTACTATATTTGATAACGAAATTTATTTTTTGAACGATTTCCTTGATATTTTGGGTCTTTCCCGGATTATATGAGTAACGGCTCTAACGAGCAATTTGTTCGATCCCGAACAGCTTTTCTTAACAGGGTTCGATTGTAGTTACGACCCATTGATCGTGCCCTCCTTTCAGTAAGTCTCTTACGTTTTCTTTTTCTTTTTTCTGCGGGAGAGACATTCTGTTAAGGGTAAGTATGCAATAAAATATTTACTTACTTTAGGACCAATCATAAAACACCATGAACGCCAAATCTGACACAGAACTGAGCGCGTGATGTAGATAAGGGTCGCAGGTTTCTACCATAGACTTTACATGGTAAAATTGACGTCACGCCACGCCCAAGCCTTTGCACCAATCTCAGTTTACTCTTCAACAGGCACATCTACAAGGTAAGACCTTTATTTTGATAGTTCAATCGTATCTTTACATTTAGCCGTTCTTTCAAACCAGGACTCACAATAAAATACCTGATAGAGTTAATATATAGATGGTAACTACACTGGCGGAAAGTGAAAAAAGAACACTAAGAAGGAGACATGTGATACCAACGAAATTTATACAGCATAATAACGGAATACAGAGGATAACGTGATCAAAACATCATGGCAAAATACAGCTGTATTTGCTGGTAAACTAAAAAATAACATTTCCTTGTAACATGGTTAGTACGAGGTTAAACCGCCATGAACTGCGTCACACTGTGCAATTCTGGCATGGAGTCTGTCGTACAGATGTTGGATGTAAGTTTGGGGTATTGGGTTCCAAGCATCCTCAAAATGGACACGTAAATCGGGGATGGTCGTGGCTAGCCGTGGAGACCGAATAAGTCGTTGTTCCATAAAATCCCACACGTGCTCAATGGGGGACAAATCCGGTGAACGTGCAGACCATGGAAGTTGTTTCACTCCCTGAAGATCATGTTGCGTTGTACGTGCCGTGTGTAGGCGTGCGTTATCTGGCTGGAAAATACCACGATGGACCGACCTTACAAATGGCACAACAACAGGCTGAATGATGTTGTTGATGCAGTAGGTGCTGTTTAACGTAGCCGGTACAAACACTAGTTGTGTACGGGAGCGATAGCTGATCGCTCCCTACTGCAGGAGATCAGGTGTAGTCCCTGTGTGTCGCTGGCGGATGCAAGAAGGGTTGAGACGCTTTCCTGTGAGTCTGCGAACGTGCATACGGCCATCGGAGGCTCCCAAGCAGAATCAGCTTTCATCGCTGAACACCACAGATCGATATTGCGTTCTCCAGTGCAGACGTTGGGGACATCACTGCAGCCGTTCCTGACGGTGGGCTGGAGTCGGAGGTACTCATGCCACAGGCACACGTGCACGTAGTCCTGCATCCAGTAGACGGTTACGGAATGTTCGCACAGTCACCTCAGGTGCAACGGCAGCTCGGATTTGCGTCGCAGTGGATTTTCTGCTTGACAACGCCGCACTTCTTATGCGTCGATCGGTCCGCTCATCAGTCCGTCTGGGACTCCAGGTTGCACGTCTTCTTGTGTGGGAATGTTCCTCGGACCATTTACGCCACCATCGTACCACTACCGATACTTTACGTCCAATTTGTTCCGCAATACGACGCTACGACAACGCGGCCTCGCGGAGTCCGACTAGACGACCTCGCTCAAAGTCCGATAAATGCTGAAATCGTACACGTCTTGCATGTCCAGGCATTGCAATTTTTTCATGGTCTTCGCACGTGTCCTTACGCCGACAACTGATTACATTCACTTCGCCGTACATCTTAAATACCACCGACGACTGATTACATTCACTTCGCCGTACTCGTCAAATACCACCGACGACTGATTACTTTTACTTCGCCGTACTCCTTAAATACCACCGACGATAATTTGCAAATTATGCCGTGCTGTTGCGCAGGCGCTCACCGGTTGGTCCCGAAATTAACATCACACCTACGTAAACTCGACCCCTTTAACATATGTAAATTTCATGATCGTCCTCCAAATCCTTCTTGGTGTTCTTTTTTCACTTTCCGCCAGTGTATTATTAGTCAGTGCGCTGGCTGCGATGGGTCACGAGTTTGCCCTTTCTTTGGACGCAGATAGGATACTTCACCGCTGTTCAGTATATTTAGCTGTGTTCCGTCAGGTATGGCCGCATAAAATTATTTTGCTTGTCAAACCCTTCTTGATCGTAGGCAAAAAACCTTTGACCTTGCATATCTAACACACATTGCTTCGTCATTAGTGACTTAGTAACAGACGTCTAAAATCTTTATAATCAAACTGAACATTATTGAATGAGTGGAGTGGTCAAAATATGCCTTTAATAAATATTGGGCTGGTTAAGAAGTAAATTGATTTTATAATAACAAACAACGGATTCCAATGGCTGATGACAGATTTTCATTGTTCTGCAATATCTAGAGAGGAGAATAGCTAAACAATGTTACGCTATTTTCACAAAGCGCTGAACAACAAAGAAATATATATGTTGAGTCCAACTCATAAAATTGTTATGCCAAAACAAAGTATTTATTTTTAAGCTACACCAATAAATTGATATTTCATCACTAAGTAATTGTGTCAACCAAACGTCGTCGTAATACAGAAATCTCGTCAAAATTCTGATTTGAATACGGAAATGTTCACGTCATAAATGGTCATATATTTTATATCCAAAAATATATTATTGCAGTGTTCATTCAGTCAGAGAAAAATTTATCTTTAGCCCATTTCATAAAATGTTTATAGCAGGACTAATTATCTTGAGCCTGCCCCATAAAACAGATGTACCAGGACTAAGTATTTATAATCACCAAAGGTCGTAGTAATACAAAAACGTTGTCAAAAATTGTTGCCTTAAAACTATCTTGATGCCACCTCATTTAATTGAAATAACAGGACTAAGTAATTGTTACCACCAAAGGTTGTCGTAATGCAAAACAACAAACAAAAATCGTGCCTTGTTTATATATTCAAAAATACGTGTTATATACATTTAGTCAAAGAACAATTAATCTTGAGCCCACTTCAAAAATTGTGATTCCAATACCACGTCTTTAAAATGCTTCATAAATTGATATAGGATTACCCCAAAGTCATCTTAAAAACAGTATTCCTTGAAAACTAAAAGTTTAGCCTTTATTATATATATTTCGTTTTTGTAATGATATACTGAAAGAAAACATTAATGCCAATGACAAAAAAAGAGAAATACAATATACTGTATAACATAAGTATGAAACATATTTCCTTTTGTTCTCATTAAGTTTTCCAATTAATTTCACAGACAGTTTTATAAAACCATAATATAAATTTAATAGAATAGTTGAAAAAATACATTTTAATTGAACCTTGTTTATTTACGTATTACTGAAAGAAAGTATGTCTCATGATTCTCCTGACAATCAAAAACAGATATTTCCCCAAACATTATTTTGCTATCAAACTTTCGTTTCGAAAAAAAAAAATCACATAATTTCAAGCAGTTTAAATAATTGGAAAGAAAAATCCTTTGTTCTAAGGTAGTCATTCGTTATTTCAGATGTTTGTAAACGTACACTGCTTGACTGAGAACTTACTCCACTTAGAAGTAGATGTGGGTGTTTGTAGCACCCAAATCGCAGGTCGGGTGTACCCAGTCAAGATGTGCATATGAGTTTATACCGGAGCCGATGATGTCACATGTTCGTGAGGTAATGGTACCAGCAACAACAGGGAAGGTAATGTGTGGTGGCTGGTAGAAGTATCGTGGGCTCTTCAGTTTGTTGTTTGTGATGGAACCTGTTCAGCGAATGCCGAAACGCCGCGTACACGCAGCCGGTAAGTTTATCGCTATTTGGGTGCGTTTAGGAGAGGAATAATTGTAGGCCTGTTCAAGGCGGATTGGTCTACACGTCGTATTTCTGAGTGTGTGTAACAGGATGAACTACCTATTGGAAGCTGTTGGCACCAGTGGCTACACGTGCGTCGGAGCGACAGTGGTCCAGACCGTCAAACGTTAACATCCCTGAACCGGGGGATCGTTCGATAAGCTTGTTCGTCAGCAGAAAGCACTACAGCCGATGTCCGACGTGCTGTGTCATAGGTCATGGAGATAGCCATAACGACCAGAACTGTTAACCAAAGCTTCAGTGTGGCAAACTTGCGCAATTGACAACCGTTACGTCTACTGCTATTGACGCCCAAAAGTCGCTGGGCTCGTCTGGCTTGGTGCCGACGTCATGCGAACTGGAATCACGAACGGGACACTATGGTCTTCACTGATGAATCCGTTTTTTGTTTGGGTGCTGACAATCGACGGATCTGGCAAAAATCTGGTGGACGGATTCAGGTTTCTTTCGCGACCGCCAAAGCACCCGTCAGGCAGGCATCATTGTATGGGGTGCTACTGCGCATTATAGCAAGTAGTCTCTTGTCCGCATTTGGGTCACACTTACAGTTGCATGAATTGTGAGCGAGGTTATACTTTTACAAAGAGTCATTTGTGCGAATTTGACGGAATTTTGTAAAGGCTGATGGTAATTTTTTTCATGTCCGCGAAACACATCTTAATGTATAAAAGCTGAGACGAAGAAGACTTTCCGAAGTAGAAATCATCTTATACCTACATGTCACTACACGATGAGACGAAGAATGGAATGTGAAATACACTCGGAATTAGAATTTTCTATAAGATTGTGAGTTAAGATACGATTTATATATTGAATAGGATATGAATACTTTATTTAAATGTGGTGACTGCTTTCAGGAATGCAAGAAAAACTGCGTTTAGTAAAGAAATTCTCCGCGTCATTACCATTAACAAAATGAGCCTGTGAATAAAGAACCCGGTGTGCGCCCATTTATCAATAGATTGTATTATTTTTCATTCTTGTTAATTTCAGGCTCCGAATGTGTGCTGCATGGTTAACGAATTCGAAGTATCGTGAGGTATTTTCTACACGTATAGCAAATGTGTGTCTCTTTGAGTTTCTTCTGTGATATATAAATACTACTTTAGCAATACCAAATTATTGAAAAGTCCAACTCAATGACACTTTAATTTTAACGGCAGCAATCCGCTCTCTGTTTATATGAATCCACATAAAACAGAAATTGAATTCACAATCTTTGCATAAAGTCTGAAACATCGCATTAAAACTTTCATATAGACTTGACCAGCCGATTAGCATTTTTATTTACGTGCATGCCGTAAATGTCTGTATTCCGCAAACTTTACAACTTTAGCTACATAATCTTTTTGGCCACACTACAGTACGAACAGGATTATATTTCTGCATAATGAACACGAAATGTCGAAAAATTGTAAATTGCTAAATCATGAATACGAAGTGCTGAACAATAAACAATATTCGATAACAACACAAAATTAATTAAATATACTTCTTTGAAATTTCAGAAAAAAATATAACTTTTCTAAAATTTCGTTTGGTCGCAATTATTGGATGATTGATAATTATGTGTGATATGCAAAACAGAACGTTTATCTATCTACATTTTATCGTTAATGCCTTTCGGAAGCAAGTAGCGCAGTTCCCCAATGGCAGACTTAAAACTTCGGAAATAAAGAACCATTGCATGCATGGACAAACTCACCTTGAAAAAGTGTATCCTTTAGTTGAACAAGAAAAAACTATTTAATAAAATAACGTAATAGGAGCACTGTACACATAACATATTGAATATATGTTTTCTTTAAAGCTTGCATTATTGCAGCTGATGAAGAACGACGTCCTATCTGTTCTGTCTCCAGTAAGCGTGCGATAGTTCACGTGATAAATCACGCGATCGATGCAACGATTATTTCAAAACAATTCTCTCCTCCTCTCTCGGGTGGACTTTAAACCTTTTTCAACTACTGCGAAGCGCGCCGTACCTTTTCCTTGTATCCCCAACAGTGTAACACTCGATCAGCTGTAGTCGCATATCATTCCAAGTTTAGTCCTTAACTTTTCATGCTGGTCTCTAGGTAGTGCTTTGGTCGTGATGTCTGCTGTCATGTCTTTCGTATCACAGTATTCTAATTTTAGTGGTGTCTGCTGAAGGTCCCTAACGAATTTCAATTTCACATCTATGTGTTTTGTTCTCTCATGTTTGATGAGATTTATGCATGACGTATTGTCTTCAAACTATATTGCTTGCTCTGTTTGTGGACAATGCAGATCATCTGGTAAAGTTCGAATTCATATCAGTTCATGACAAGCATGAGCTGCAGCGATATATTGTGATTCTGTTGACAAAAGAGCGATGAAATTCAGTTTCTAGGAGTTTCACCATATGGTGATATTCCCAATTTGGAACACATATCCCCTGGTGGATCTTCTGTTCTTGACATCACCAGCGCCAGGATAGTGAGTGGAAGATACAGGCCCTGCTATGTTTCTTTCAAGAAATGAGGGCTACGAAGCTGTACTCTGTTTTTTAAAACAGAAACCCAAATGAAAGGTTCTACCATTTTGCGTACATTGTTAGCGTTCGTTCGCTCCTCTAATTAATGTGCGATCTCTGTTGCTGGTACCTCTTTCCGCATCTATGGCCCTGCTCTCAGTTTCTTAACCTTTTCCTTCGTGGTTCCAACTCAAATCCTCTACAGCGTTCAAAAACCGATAATCCTCACCTTACGCATCGCGCATGTGCGGAAAACCGCACACTACCTGAAGAAACTTCTCAATTTGATGCGTCGCCGACTTTTGCTTTGGATCGCTCCTGCCCTTGCCAATAGCAAATTGGCCGCCGCGGATTCAGCGGAAAAATATTTCTCGCCCAAATACCTGATGAACCGCACGAGAGAAAAAAGCGCACTTCGACGTAAAAAGAAGCATAAATTTCTACTTTTTCTACTGCGAAACGAACGGAAAAACATCTTCACAGACGCCGTTCTAAGAATGTATTTCTTTTAAAGGGAACCAACTTTACAAAAATTCATTAAACAAATAATTTAACAAACATCACTACAATCAACTCCGTAACCTATAAAAATCGAATGCTCTCTAGCTACAAGTGCAACGATCGGGATTACCAAAATATAGCGTAAGTAACAATTTGTTATTTTGCCTTGATGCATTAAACCACAGTTTTATTCCTACTAAATTATTATTAAATATCCTTTTTCCGTGGTGGTAGCGTACACGCAATTAATTATCGAAATTAACCTCGTTACTTAACGAACGCCCAGTCGTTTTTTTTAACAGTCACTTAATTATGCTATCGACAGTTAAACTTAAACATTACTCATACTAAACACAAACCAAAATTTACTAGTAAGCAAGATTTTAATCACTAAATGTTACTATATTACGATCGATATACAAAAAAATATTTTTATATACGCTACTGACATAAGACATAAACATTCCTTTTTTTTCATTGGATAGAAATACAATACAATAAAATACTTCATACACTAGATGTTTACGAATTCCATTTTCGTTATTAAGGCTCACAAGATAATGTAATAAAAAAACAGGGATAACAACTGTAAAAAAAAATTCGTAAAGTCGCTACCACAACCTTACGATTTTATTTTCATCACTGCGTGATCCCGACAATCAATAACGCCGCGACGCAACGTCGCCGATAATTTTAAACTAATACATCTTATACTAAACATATACAGTATAAGCTTCAAGATATACTTAACCCTTTAAGCTGCCGGTCTACGTGAAAAGGGTTTTGCCAAAAATCCACGAAAGCTGTAGGGATTGTGGCTCTGAATTCTCCCCTCTCCTAGAACTTGAAATGTTCCCATTGCGGCAGGCATTCCGCTATCCTAGCAAAAAATTGATGTCCCCTTCTCACTCAGCAAGGTGCAACACAAATCTGCCACAGGAGCTTACCCCTGCCGTCAAGTCCTTTTTTTTATTCTCTGTTCTATAACCCAAGGCGAGAAGATACCCCCACTCCGTCCTGCCTGAAGACCACAGGTCAGTTGCTGAGTCATTCGGTGGGCACATGTCCCACGGGGAAAGTCCTTAAGGTGTAGTCTGCCGCTCTCACCAATAAAAATTATGTTCTTCATTGCTCAGATGAAGGAAACAATGACATCTTCAAAATACCTTATTCCAGGAATGGCCAAATTGAAAAAAGGAAAATCTTTCTGTATACATTTTAATCATTTTAAGATTTATTGTAATTGAGCCTGCTGTTTCTTATGTATTTTTGTAAAAGGCACAAAAGAGGTGATTAATATGTGATATCAGTTAAAGAAGGATCTTATTCCCCCTAGATACTGCATTAATACCAGCTTGATGGCAATTGTAAACTTTCATGTGGGGGACTCTAGTTTTTTTATTTTTTTATTGGAGGTTTAACGACCACCGTGAGCAACTCAATGGGCTATTAGCAGTCGCCCGTCCCTAATTTAGGGGCACTGGTTCCAGGGAAGGGAGAGAGCCAGTGCCGTAAGACAAACACAACATCCATGCCTCACCGGGATTTGAACCCGGACCCCTTACGGACGAATGATCAGAGGCCATCGCTTAGACCACTGCGCCACCGGGGCGGCGGACTCTAGTGGGACCCAGTAATGTTTGGGGTACCCAGAACTATCTACCACTACCTATGCTTTTTTCCCCAGAAAAATGAAGGTCTCAGGGCTTTGTCTCAAACAAAGCTTAAAGCGCAGTCTTTATCTGCAGGCAGTGGCACACCCAGAAATTCGGGATGGGCGGCTGTCAGGCTCTGTAAGTAAAAATGCTCATGTATGTATACTTACGTGACTTGACTGTTACAATAAATGTTTTGATCTGTGAAATAATTTAATACATTGTATTCATAAATTATCCAGCTCAGGGCGCCGACTTCATCACATTATTGACAGGGCAAACTTGAAGCGATCAGACGCGGGAGGGGCACATCTGTTCCTTTGTCAGGAGGAAATTAAACATTAAAAAAGAGGAGGGTGGGGGAGCAACCCCAAAATTTCGCGATAATTGCGCCGCGAAACAGTTACAAGCCTAAATATAATCTCAAGTAAGACAGTAACACTTTCAGTTGATTTCAGTTATTTTAGTTAATTGAAATTAGTAAAATTAAATTAGATAAATTCATGTTAATTAATAAATATGTTTACAAAATAAATTATACTTTTCGTTAGTTGCCTGATGTCTTTGAGGTGGGCGGGTTCTGCTCTTTATCTACATTTCGAGTAAATGTGGTCTGCGGGTAGCTTATGTTTGGGAACCACTGCTATTGAAGGATGTCCTGAATAAATGTCAGTTGGAAGTTCATGCGTGATCTTTTGTAACACGAATGGACTCAAACTCAAGAGTCCCACTCAATGAGTTGTCCACACTCGATAATGTACTGAATGAGATAAAGAAGAATTACTACAAGTACTACACAAATATAAAAGTTTTCAAATTAAAAACTGTAAATAAACGGTAAATTTCCTAAATGTTAATAACTAAACAGAATGCATGTAAATCCATGTATATACATACCTGTTTAGAAAATCACAATCATAAATAAAGAGAAACTGTAATTGTTCAGAAAGACCATCATTTACGCGTTAATCAGCTACGCGTTAATCAGAAAAATGTGAGAGTACTGTAAATTTAAAAAAGTATATTAGTAATACTGATCTGAATTCCCTGGAGTAGAATATAAATCAAAGATTCCAAGCTTTCGCACATCAACCGATGGCTTTTTCAAGGAAGGTACACAACAACTTACAAACTGAATAATAGAATGCTTCAACAATTGGAGTGCGGTGGCTTGACTTGACAATCAGCGAACAGATGAAAGAGAAATTATTCATTCCAAGATACGGGGCATCATGTAAATTTAGCGCAGGGAATCTTAAAAAAACCAAATGCATTCACTATTTGTAGAACTGGTTCAAAATTTGTGGGAACTCTAGTGATAAACTATTACTGCATGACTCGCTGCTAGCAATTATCTCCAAAGTTTCGCGAATGACAGTAGATTAATATTTGTAAATGGGGTCTAGTAGGAAACTAATTTCTTTACGTCTTCGCCCATAGGAGCAGCTGACCTGGATTTGACTTATCTGGATAAAACTGTTTTTACTTTACCGTTCTTTGTGTCCCTTTTAGGTTCCTTGGCTCTAATTCTAAGTGGAAGTTTGGTCATTTCAATGTGAAATCGCTTGGAGCCGTCATGGTATTGTACATGGAGGACATAAACACCTGCTTTCTTGGAAATAGCGCACTTGTCAGCATTTCTCTTAAGCGTGGAATATAAAGATGTCAGAGACGTTAAGCCGGCCTCCGTGGATTATCTTTGTGAGTGCTCTCTAGTGTTGATAGAAAATGTTTTGTGTGTAGTTAACTGAGCCCAGGTAGCGTAGCTGCCGCATACAGCGATTACCATGACCGCGTTTGGGTGTTCCGATATAAGTATGCACCAGGTTCGGGGTGTATCCTGCCTCAGTGTCCAATCGACAACGTTTTTTAATTCGCATTGTCTAGAAGGAACATAGAGGAGAACAAACACCTGCGTTGTGAACTTAGGTATCTCATTCAACTTGTTCCTCCACCAAATTCATTGTCTCGATGTGCCATACAAAATATCCATCTGTAGTTAAAGCTATCAAGCAACCTCAACAAAAGAGATAATTGTAACCTTCCTCTAGAATGATTTGTGGTGTGAATGATCATTCTCAGAAAATGTGTTCCCATAATAACGATACTTATGCCGTTCTTGTAATAGCACCTAGCTAAAAGTCTTATTATAACGTATGAAAGTGATGGCTTACTATTGTAATCACTGAGCATTGCCTGAAAATAAATTAAAATATTCGGATTCATTGGACAGCGTTTTTTAGACATATAATCCCGGTGCTTGGTATTGGTGCTTTTGCTCATTATTACTTTCTTCCCTCATAGAGATGTTCCCTTTTTCTTCTCATTCATGACCAGTTTTTCGTGAGCATCGACATTTTGTTACTTAGCATTAATGATGCAAATGAAAAGTTGTATTTACCCTTTGGATGTTATAGGCGCTTTGATTACCTGACGAGATACATTTTACGTTCTAAACGTACGACGACAGGTAATGCTACCTATG
Source organism: Macrothele yani (assembly GCA_039090855.1). Lineage (NCBI taxonomy): Eukaryota > Metazoa > Arthropoda > Arachnida > Araneae > Macrothelidae > Macrothele > Macrothele yani. The sequence goes on along the minus strand of CM077015.1, from coordinate 125,289,631 downwards.
ATGATCAATTCGAAAGATCTCCTAACAGGAAGCTGAATATACGTATGATGAAAATGAGGGGTTTTAACACTCGTGACGCTTAACAGTATTTGTCGATGTACATTATCTACCAACAAGTAATTGGACACCCCTGCAATTGACGATATCTGCGGTCCTGGTACACGTCACGGCTGCAGCCTTTAAATATCGTGTAGGAAACAACAACACAATCAGTCGCATGCAAGATGCCACGCAGTTCGGAGCACTCTGATTTCGATAAATGTGTAATCGTCGGGTATCACAGAAACGGCCGATCTATGCGTGACATATCCCGCAAGTTGAAGTACCCAAACTCGACAGTGGCCTAAGTGATTGGCAAGTGGAAGATGAGAGGTGACTGTCGGAATGTGCCCCGACCCGGCAGACCCCAAAACTGGGAGTTAGAGACCGACGGGTGCTGGCCAGAGAAATTCGGAGGAACCGCACCAAATCGATGGGCCACATCCGCGAGGAGTTTCAACAGGCATCCGAGAGTGTTCTTTCGATGAATACCATCCGTAGAGAGAGTGTTCTTTCGATGAATACCATCCGTAGAGAGAGTGTTCTTTCGATGAATACCATCCGTAGAGAGAGTGTTCTTTCGATGAATACCATCCGTAGAGAGAGTGTTCTTTCGATGAATACCATCCGTAGAGAGAGTGTTCCGTAGGAGAGTGTTCTTTCGATGAATACCATCCGTAGAGAGAGTGTTCTTTCGATGAATACCGCCCATCTGCTCGGTTATCACGGACGTGCTGCCGTCCACAAGCCTTTGATCACTAAGTCCAATAGCGCCGCTCGGCAAACGTGGTGCACAGAACGTCGACATTGGACCGTTGAACAGTGGAAACAGGTTCTCTGGAGCGACGAATCAAGGTTCACCCTCTAACGTTCGGATGGCAGGGTCTGGGTTTGGCCGTCTGCCTGGAGAACGCCTTCTGCCGGAATGTAATGGGCCAACTGTGAAGTTCGGCGGCGGTGGAATTATGCAATGGGGGTGTTTATCCTGGCATGGCACGGTACCCTTGGTCGCAAATCCTGGTAGACTTAACGGCGAGACCTACTGCACCATTTTGTATGACCATGCGCTTTCTACGTTGTGGCAGTTATATGGGGTGGACCCTTGCTACTTTCAGGATGACAATACCTCTTGTCATGTTGCGAGGTCCACCATAGTTTAGTATGGTGACAATGCATTTAAACGAATGGACTAGCCTGCGCTGAGCTCAGACCTTAACCCTATCGAGCTTCTTTAGGACGAGTTGGAGCTTGACTTAAGGGGTGCAGCCACCGTCCGATATCGATGAAGGAACTGACCTGTCTTCTCCAAGCCGAGGAAGGAACTGACCTGTCTTCTAAAAGCCGAGGAAGGAAATACCGCTAGCCGTCATACAACGCCTGGTTGAGAGTTTGCCCCGGAGGGTCGCAACTGTAATCGCCGCTCGTGGAAGCTCCACCACCTACTAAAGGTGAATAAACTTCGTTTTCCTTTGCTATCACAGGTGTCCAATTACTTGTTGGTAGATAGTGTAGTTTAGCGGAGGGTTCACATCTAGAAGAGTGCAAATGAAATTTAGATTGACTTTCAGTCTCTGCTAAACGACATGTTGCTAAATAATACTCACTATTTTCTTTATCTCACAAACATTTTAACTTTTGGATTTCAAATTCCGTTAACATTTCCAAACATTTCCTAGTGAGACCAACAAGAGTAACCAATAGTATGTATACGTGCACCTGTGACTCAATTGTTGTTGCATGATGTCAAAAGTCAATGAAATAAAAGTTTTAAGTCGGGCTATAAAGAGTTTATGTTACTTCTGAAATACCTACAAAAAAATTCAAACGTACTCTTTCGTAAAATTGAAAGAGGTATTGTACTCTAGAAATCAGCTACAAAATGTAATGTATGCGTTTTCAAAAACAGTTCGTAGTCTGAACTTCACTTTCATTCCGAATTCCTGAAAAAATCAGGTGAAAACGAACTCTGGGCATTCACACATTTTAAATTCCTTAAATTATTGAGTCGCAGAATAGAGTATAAAAGCACTCGCAATGCTTATAACAAGTATAAAAGTTGGAATTTACAATGCTGTGCAAAGGGTTCATACAAAAGTATTTCTTTTTTTTTTTTTTTTTTTTTTTTTTTGATTGGAGGTTTAACGACCACCGTGAGCAACTCAATGGGCTATAAGCAGTCGCCCGTCCCTAATTTAGGGTCACTGGTTCCAGGGAAGGGAGAGAGCCAGTGCCGTAAGACAAACACAACATCCATGCCTGACTGGGATTCGAACCCGGACCCCTTACGGACGAATGATCAGAGGCCAACGCCTTAGACCACTGCGCCACTGGGGCGGCCAAAAGTATTTCGTCATAGAGTTTTGTATACAATAAATAATTTTCAAATTTTGCCTGTAACTTCTTTTGAATATTGTTATGTTGTTCTCTTTTAGTCAGAAGGTGAAAGCTCAGTACATGAGTGAATTTAAGTCATCATCAGTTTCCGACACATGCTTGTACATGTGGTTTACTATTTACCATCTTTCTACGAAAGGATTTCAGTTTTTGTCGAAATGTCGGAAGCATTAAAAACATAATGTCAAAAATTCCAAGCAAATGAACGTAAAAACTTTGAAAAGTCCTAAGCATTAAAACCCTTGAGATATGCATCAGTCATGCCGTGTACATTTAACTCACATCCCATATGCTCGAGAAATGAAGTCCTGATTATTTAAATATTTTATTTGTAAGAAGTTTAACTCTCCCTACATTCGTTTTCATTCGTGCTAAACTGGAGAGAAACAGAAGGAGAATCTTTTATTCATGCTTTCGTTAAGTTCATGGGTTGTATTAACATGTTTTAAAGAAAAGTTAATGAATAAAATGTAGTTTCTTTATAAAATAAATAAATATATTAAAAATGAAAAGTAAACTTTCTTTAGTGACATTCAAGTTTTAACAAAGACAAGAAATCGCTTGTAAAAGCGATAGCTTTACCGGAAAGAGTGTTTATAAATAACGTTAGAAAACACCCTCTTTACACTTTTTTTTGTTATATTTCCAAAAACGAAAAACATGTGCTCTCTTTAACGTGTTTAGGTTAAACTATGTGTAACCTGTGTTCTGGAAAATGGTTGGATAACAACAGGTGAACTTCATGGCATCTGAGCAGAAAAAAAAATTCCGACATTTCACGACATATGCTAGATGTATAAATTCGATTAATGTGCGTAATTAAGGGAAATGTATGACATTCAAATACTGTATTAATAATTTTCTTTGCACTCTGACTTGCTGTCTTTCAGTTTCTAAGTATTCGTTGGCAGTACCATACTAATGAAATAAATGTCTGGACTGTAACTTTCCGAAAAGAGAGAAACCACGTTTTAGTACTGGTATTCGGAAATGCATCTTATGACATAAGTTCACACATCTTCTATTTAGATTGTTTGGTCAAAAGCAATCTGTAATTACCCCGATTAATGAAAACGTATGTATCGGAGTAATATCTAGATCTATAAAGCTATTTTCTGACCTTTTGCGTTTTATGCCCTCTGAAATAATTTCGGTTTTTCAGTACAATCACCACAATTGGGCTTTGAATACTGCCTAAAGCACAATCGTCCAAACCCGTCTTTCCAAATTTTGGGCCGAAAAGAATCAGAAATGTGTCACAAAATTTTAAAAATACTTTCGACAGTAATGTTTAGCCTGTTGATCTCTGTTCTATAGAAAACATCCCGTACTTAAATTGTTAATGTTGAAGGAACGTAGGGATATTATTTTTAATTTTACTAATAGATACTTCGGGACAGCATTTTACGAAAAATGGTACTAGGAGGAATGGCGTTATTTTATCTACAAACATTTTATGTACAAAAATTCTTTTTTCACTGAATGTCACATGCAGAAAAAGTTTCTTCTTTCAGTACGTGTAAATACGAAATAGTGGTTAAAGACACACGCTGAAGTAATTTAGATTTCAGAACTGTTTTTTAGAAGCAATGACAATCTTTTGGTAAACCAGATTTTTCTATCTTGAAATTAATATCAGTGTGATTATTTGTGAGATCTTACAATACATTTACCCCCATTGGCGACTGCAAAATTTGATTGCTTCTAATATATTTCTTCTCACAAATGATATTAATATTTCAAGAAATGTACTGCCACCAAACCCTGGAACCGGCGCTTTTGATATTTGCAACGAAGTGCAACCTATGGCCAGCGTGCCAAAACTGGACCGTGACAGGGGTCACATTGCCCGCCATCACGGCACTAGCAAAACCCTAAATTATTCGTAATCACCCACCAAATTATTTTTCTCCGTGTTGAACGCTAAACTCGAGTTCAGACATGCACACGGGTAGCAAAATGAGCCAGAGAATGGCCAGTCCGGTGCGGACGCTTCTTTCGCTTACTTTCTGTCCACTGATTGCTGATATTCTGGCAGTGTTTATTTGTTCTTGATCTCTCTTCAAAGTCACCTGTTTCGTACCGCAAGGAATGAAATATCACTTTTGGGGTTTTAGCTTTGTGAAAAGGTGTAAAATAGATAAGTTAAGTATGGTAAATAAATGATAAGTAGCAAGGAAAAAAGGTGTTTTCCGAAATCGAAAGTGCCTGGATGTTTGGACATACAAATACTGTTTCTTTAATAACGATGACGTTATTACGTGCCTTTTGTGCAAATACTCCAGTAGCGAAGGGAAAAACGTGCAACCGCATTATGAAAAGAAACGTATTGCATTCTCATCAGTTGAAGAAGACGAACGTTCTCGAAAAAGTGAGCCTATGATGAAGTTTCTGAAACACCAAACCAGTCATTTTCAGAAACAGACAGCTGAGTTGGATTATTGTGTTGAAGTAAACTTGCGCTATGCACAGCTTACTGCAAAATGCGGGCGACCGTTTGCTGACGGCGATTTTATGAAAGATTGTTACTGACTGCATCCGAAAGACTCTGTCTTGTAGCAAAACACAGATTTCAAAAGTTAAGTTTAAATAGGATGACTATTAAAAGAAGAGTGCAACAATTAAATGAAGATATTGATGAGCAGTTGAAGCACACAGCTATGCAATTCGAATATTTCTCCCTTGTTGTTGATGAATCGACGGAAAACATCTCAGTCACCCAATTCCTTGTGTTTATTCGTAATATTGACAACAAAATATCTATTGCCAAGGGATTTCTTAGAATTTATTCGTTGAATGGCGAAACAACTGGAAAGGAATTTCTTCGTAGTTTGTCGAATTTGTGTAATGGAGCTTGTCTAAATAGGGAAAAATTTATCAACATTACGACAGACGAAGCACCATTCCTGGTTGGATTAAAAAACAGAATGTTATCATTGCTGATACAACATATGGGAAAGCGTGAAACAGAACTACTACAGTACCACAGCATCATTCACCAAAAAATGTATGTGCTTAAGAATTGGGTTTTAAGCAGTTAATGTTGATTGTGAACGACACAATTAAATTTATTCGTATTGCCGCATTACGGTACAGAGAGTGTAAGGAATTTTTAAAAGAATTCGAAGGTCTTCCTTGGGATGGTATGTACTACACAGAAGTAAGATGGCGAACTGCACTTTAGCGTTTTATGGAATTATTTGGAAAAACTGTTACGTTCCTACATGAAAACGGAAAGGACGCAAACCGTTTGAAACAAACAAGTTTTCAATGCAATTTAGCATTTCTTACTGATATAACAGGACATTTAAATAATTTGAACATGAAACTGCAAGGAAAATGCAGTTCATTAACTTTATTTCAACAACAGCTACGAAACCAAATTTCGTGCATTTGCACTGTTGTGACAAAATGAAGGAAACATTTCCTCACATGGAAATGGAATATGAAGCTCCAATTAATATTTTACTTATCATTCACTGAGCGGTTTTCAGTATTTGAGCAATGTCGTTTGAAAACTGATTTATTTGCAATCTGTTCTCCTTGTCTGTGAACTCAGTACCAGAATATATGCAGCTAAGTTTAATTGACTTCCACAGCTCAGATGTTTAAAAAATAATTTCAAAATTAATTTAATACTTTATTTCTATGCATCATTACCAGACGAATTTCCATATTTAAAAGGTAATGCAACTGCGTGTGCCACAATGTTTGCAATACCCTCTATCTGTGAACAAACGTTTTCATTGATGAATCTGAACAAATCAAACTCAAGAATCAGATTAACTAATGAAAACCATTTTGATAATTTGCGCATTGCTACGTTAACAAACTAACCAAATATCAGGAAGGTAACACCAAAGATTCAAGCTCAGCTTTCGCATTACCTACATTTACCCCGGGTAAGATATTTTTTTCATTTTTTTGGACTACTACTCGAAAACGGTTGTGCACCTCTTTCTCATCTGATTTTTCACTTTTTTTGAAGTTTCGTTGCGCGATATTTACCGTACCTTGTGTTGGGTAACAGACTCAAATTATTTCAGTTTTCAAGCAGATACTTACAAGCATACCTGAGGAGTCGCTATTGGTTCTTTATCCGCTGTTCTACGCGGGGCTATTTTTTTGTCATGTGTTGGAGAACAGTGTTGCCAGGTCGGGCTATGTTATAGCAAAAATGCTATGTTTTCCGCCCCTAGCGCTATAATATTTTTCTGAATGCTATTTGCTATTTTCTGGGAAAATTTTGCCATTCTTTTGCTAAAAATGTTGTATTTTATTTTAAGTCCACAATGTGTGCCAACAATGTTTTGGCACTTTTACTTGAATATGCAAATTTCAAATGCAGAGCTTGTTGTTTAACCGTAACATGATGAAATATACTATATATTTTCCAGAAACATCTTGAGTAACTCAGTGTACTTTTTTTACGTCATTGGATTTTTCGCATTGCCAGATTTATTTCTACTTATGTATCCACATTCCTTCATCCATCCTACAAAGTTGGTTGGTTTCTTTCTGTTGCTGTCTATACTATTGAGCACTTCGAATGATCAATGGGGCAATTACACAATAAGATTGTAAATAATTTCGATTATTTGAAACTTCTTACAAAATGCTGCTCAGTAATATGCTTACCGCAAGCAAGAGGTCCAGTGACTTATCTTTCTCTTAATTTTAAAGGCTAAAATGCTCAAATGTCAAAATTGGAAGCAGATTACAGGAATTTACTGTGATTGGATTGGGCTAAGCACTTAAAGGGCAGCACATCGACATATCCAATTAAATTGGGGGGGGTTACTCTGTACCAAGATTGTATAAGAGGTAGTTATTGTACTTCTATAGATTAAAACGTCAAATGAATTTCCGTTCTGATATTCGACAACTAATAATGAATGTATTCTAAAATGAATAATAAATTTACGTAAAATTGAATAGATATTTTCCGTGAAATGTTTTTATGAAAACACGAAACGTCTTTCTCCCGAGAATTGCAATTGCCTGGCAAAACACGAATCTAATTATACCGTTTGTTTGCGAAAGTAGAAAAATTTCAAATTGATTAAAATTAAAAGAAATCTCCAACTCGATTTTTGTACATACACTCTTCCTTACCGAAATATGCTTCACTGTGGAATAAAGCAATGGTAGTATGCATTCAGTATACTTCTAATTGTATAAATAAACTACGTCCATTTTACATTACACAGTTATATTAGTCTAATGCATAAGTTTCCAGCATTTTGCGGTTAATCAGGTATACTTATACAAGTAGAGAAAACTTATTCGTTACCGAATTGCTTAAAATGTAAGCTATTGTAACCTGTGTTCTATAGACGTAAAGGTCATCTCTAGTTTTGTGGTACGCTATGTGGTATTTTTGTCGGGGAGATAAATCGAATCTGCGCTCTGAATTTGCTTTTCGTTGTCTGCTACGTAGTTTATCTTGTACGTTGCAATTAACACTTCTAAATTTCATAAAATACTCACAACACTTGCTTGCAACTAAAGCTTTTTAATTTTGTGCCTAATAGGTGCTATCTTGTGTCTCCGCAGAGGTTTTCCAAAGATAAATCATGCACAATAGTCAGTGACGAATGTGTATCTGGATTGTCGTAAACCTTAAATTAACCAACGGTAGAATTTGTTTATCTGTCAACACGTGTCTCTCGACGAAGTGTTGCCATTTTCCCCATACAGCACGGGATTCCGACAAAAAATTATTCTTTTCATATTAACAGCCCATAATGACGTGTGCCAGAAATTCACGTGTAAACCTGAGAAAAAATATATAATTTTAATGCATTTAGAAAGGAAATTTCATTTTTATGAAAATGACAGAAAATTTTCTACTCTATGAAAATTTTCTACAAATTTTCTACACATTGCACGAGGAACGACGATATTATGGCGAATAGAATACCTGATATATCATTTCTGGAGACATGCCAGATGCACCGATTTTGCTTCCTACGAAAATATATGTTCGAGTATGAACGGTCTCCGAAATAACTTCACATATCTTTCTGATCATTTATGTTCCACGGACGCTTCGCTCTTAGACTAGCTACAAATAATTTTAAAATTCAGTTTAGAAAAACAGTATAGTAGGAAGCAGAGCACATAGCCAATAATGATACAAAGTGATTTACACAAATGTCTAAAACATTACTTAAAGTAAATTTTTGGATGTTTAGAATTTAATTTTATAAGTGAACTCCAGTATTTACTTCATCAGCATTTCATTAAGTCAAACTATAAACATGATTTGCAAGACACATATTGCTTGGTTTAGCAATTCAAAGAAAAGAAACGTTAACTAATCTGTTGTAGGTTGTATATAAAATTTTGTTTGTGAAAGGTACTTTGTTTTGATTGGGAAGCATTAGTTTGAATCAGGAAGCAACTTTGGCTAGATTGTGGCAGCATCATCCAGCATCGTCTAAGCTCTTTAATGCCACATTGCAAAATGTCTTCCAATCATTGAACTGGGAGAACAAAGGGATACAGTTTACTGGAGATTATATATCTCACATTCGTTTTGCTTACAACGTAGCTATTTTTTCAACGAACCCTTTAAACTTGAGGAGTATCATCCAAGAACTTTCTGACTAGAGTAAAGAAGCAAGATTAAAATGAACTTTCAGAAGACAAAACTGATGTACACATAATATTTTTACAAGCAATAAAGATTTATCGATTGATGGGAAAAATTTGAAGATAACAAATCCTAAATTTACTGTTCACTGGGTAGCAGATGGTCACATTGATGAAGAAATTAATAGGCGTATAAAACTTGGATTGGGAGCTTTTGGAACAAACAATACAATATTTAAAGGCAATATGCCATCGGGTCTTAGAAGAAAAATCTTTAAACAGTGGATCCTACTAGTGCTTATGTATGAAGCAGATATATTCACCTTAATTAAAATAGACATACAAAGACTGTAAACAAATGAAAGGTGCATGGACAGAAGCATGCATGGGGTAACCAGGAAATATAAGAAGAAAAACTCGGGAATAAGGAAAATGACAAGAGTTGAAGACATCATGATTAGAGTAAAATTCCTGAAATGGCAATGGGCTGGAACTGTTGATAGAAGAACGGACCAATGGGGGACAACCGAAATTTACACTGGATTTTGAGGGACAAAAAAAGACCGAGAAGAAGACCACATGATAGATGGATGGATGAAGTTCGAAAGCATACCTGAGTAACATGGAGGAGGCATGCTCAGGACAGACAGTTGTGGAAGAAACTTGAGCAGACCATCCAGCAATGAATTAATAATTGTATTGATGATACAAAGTTTACATACAAAACTTTCCGAACGAATTAAAATAGGATTGGACCTACTTCTAACGAGAAAGCACGTGTAAAAAATCCTAAATATAATTGTTATTTCTTAATAATACAAATTTTCAAAATTAATTACTGTTGACTAACGTCACAAACGTAATATACCAAATAAGGCGCATCATAGCTGAGTGAATAGATAATTAGCACTTCTAAATTTTCAACTTGAATAACCATTAGGATATAATTAGTTATTTTTTCGGCATCGAAACCCACTTTATAAGAAAACTGAGTAATACCAGTTCAATCAAATGAGGTTAGTGTTCCCCATAAAGCCGTTATGACCTCCTCCTTCGTTCAGTTAGAGGAGTTCAGTGAATAAATACGGAATACAGTCCCTTGTATTTCATTTAAAATTAAGTTTTCATGTTACGTTTAATCCTTTTGTATTTTGAAGTTTTTTGTCATCACCAAATATATGTAAATCCGTCAGTCTTCTAAATATGTTCTAAATAATGGTACTGCATATTTAAAAATTTGGGGATTAAATGAATATCTACCTAGCCCCAGAAAATATTCAACAGGACTCTTAATGCCTCTTAAATACTTTACTACAGTCACTACACATCTGAGATTTTCTGTAACAAAAATGAACACGTGTTAGGAAAGGATGAAAATTACAGGTGCTGCGTTGCGACGGGTGTAAACATTCTGGCTTTCCATTGGATGTGGTAATGATACCAACATACTGTTTCTATCAAGACTGCTATCATGATGAAGGCATCGTGGAGACGTTAACTAGCACTACTTCTGTGCCATCAAAGTTAATTTGGAAAGTCGATCAGAAATGCAAAGAACTTATCGTTGATTTCAGGTTAGAAACTGAGGCGACGAAAAATAAGTTCGGAGAGCCCAAAGTGATTGTGGAGTTTGATGAAGGGAACGTTAGTCATACAAAGGAAAACCTGAGAGTGATACAACGAAGGTACGTGGATTTGGAAACATACGAATAATATTATAATAAGTTCAATGTTAAGAATATCTGTTTCTCCGTGATGAATATGAATCCGCTGACACCGACGTGTCTGTTATATAAAAGTTTGTTAATGGGACTATAACGCACTTGGACTGCCTATAAGCACTTGATTGACTTGCGTTCGTGCAGTCGTCGAGATCACTACAGCTCTTTAGCCCATCTCATTACCGATGTCTGGTTCCACAATACGTAGAGTAGTTAGCGCTTGATGAAAAGCTGGTTGCTTGATGGAAAGTACCAACAAAACTACCAGAACTCTTTTAACCTATTCGTGCAGAACTGTTTTCTGACTAAACAAACGTTTGATAGATCGATCCATATGGTCAAGGATTTTCACCCAAGTAGGCAGTCATTGTTTCATATTATACCACGGAAGAAAAGCTTATGAAAGGTTCTTGTAGGGGTATGGTGGTTTTATATTGTTGTTATCAGTCCATCCTTGACGAGTTCCATTGGGTTTAGGTCCAGAGATCTCGCAGATTATCGGTGAAAATGCTCTCTCTCCAAATATTCGTGGTTTTGCTAAGCATGATAACGACCGGTATTTAGCTAAGCCTTATAAGAACGGGCATTTAGCTGAGCCTTATAACGACGGGAATTCGGCAGAACCTTATAATGACGGGTGGCATTTGGCTTAGACTTATAACGATAGGCGGTATTTTCCATAAAAAGGCACTGTGAGCAAGCAGGTCTCCTAAAAAGGCGCACACTGTGCAGTAGACTGCTTTAGCGTGAACCCGACAAGATATCTCCTGGAAACACGTGTAGCGGCATTCGTATATCCAACATAAATACCAGCACCAAAATAATTAGACCTACACCACAGTAGTGGTCATTTCCGTAATTTTGAATGGGATAGTTCGTCTTTCCGCCTCTTTACAAATATGTAAACTCTTCGAGAATCCGTAATCAGGAATCCAGGGTGATGCTTGTTATCAGGCTTAATTCAGACAGACATTTATCTGAGTTTCGGCTAGTGGATACCGCCTCTTGGCCTTTTTCAATACACGGAAGGGTATGAAAGGTTCACTTCTCTCATGCAGTTTTCAGTAAACTTTTTAAACTCTAAATCGGGATTCCCGTAGCACAGGAGTGCGCCTGCAGTAATTGCCTGGATGTCGACTTCCTAGGAGTCTAGCTGCTGGAGACAGATACCGGTCGTCGTGAATTGTGGCTTGTGTGTATGCTTACCACGACCTTCTGGCTACCGTTCCTGTTTCGTATAACTATCTCTAGAAATTGAAGAACAATTGCCTCGAAATATTCAGCCATCTTGCTACGTCATATGGGCAGTGCCTTACTTTCGTTCTACCGATCGCTCTCTACCTTAAAGAGATTTCTGAGCGACGATGCGGAATATCTTTACCCAGTATTTTGATATCATTTGGAAAACAGTGCTGTGTTACTTTTAAGGTGAACGATTCTGTTGTACTTCAAAATTTTAACAAAAATAAACGTCCTTCTTTGGAAAAAATAGAAAAGAAAAACCCTGGATGATTACTTAAATATTTGACTTTATGAAAACACTGCTTCTCCGAATTTTGATTTCACAAATGCTCATTGCATGAGAGCCTAATGATAAAATGAAGAACAACAATCGAAAGTCATTTTCTACTATGGCTTTCATCTTAGTGATATTTCACAACAAACCACAAGAGGTCGAAATTCAAGGGCTTTTTGTTGCATCATCCGACCGGAGAATGCCAGATTTTTATCTCGAATCATCCTCATCCTTTGTAAAACAGCGGCATCAACGTCCTCATAGGAACACTGTTTAAGTCATTTTCTACTCACACTCCTACTGCCTTTGTGTTGAATGTTAATTGCAGATCGATTTCTTAAAAATGTTAACATTCTCAATGAGGCCACGTAATACTTTATAGCAACATCTTTTCCTTCATTTCTTAATCAGTGTCACCTAAATATTTCAGTTTATCCACAAGAGACAGGTATTTTCTTTTTGACATTTTGAGTGAACAACACAGGTGAGTCAAATGTATCGACTGAATGAGAAAATAACTACCACACTTCTTGAGAGTCGAGACCACACCAGTTCCAACACGTTATATCCAATAGAATTCATTATCTACGTTATTATAAATACACCAGAATGTGAATACTCAGTAGACGCATATAGGGAATCAAAATCAGTTTATTTTTATTGCCCAGTAAGCACAAAGGTTTGCCAAGCTTTCGCACTCCGCTGAAAGGCTTTTTCAAGACTATGGTAGCCGTAAAACTGCAGGAAACTGAAACATGTAGGGAAGAAAGACGATTTTTGAAAATAACGTGGGTGACATCACGAGTATATTATCAGAATTTTTATTATATGTAATTATACGGTGCGGCCCGAAGGGTTTTTATTTTTTTTTTTCATAATACGCCTTCGAGATCTAAGGCGTTTATGAAAAAAATATTTGCTTACGTAATACATACACCAACTTTTTTTTTAGCTTCAGCTGCCACAAGATCTGCTTAGAAATTATGTTGTTATGTTGTATCAAAATACGGCATATGAAAATTCATTGATCTGTACACGAACAAGCGTCTTTTTTCTAATTTTTGATTTATCAGTGATTTTTTTGTTTTGGCATCATGCAAGTTTTAATATTCTGAGTGTTCGCTGCCTGAAGGACTTATGCTTGTGTTTCACCTGATGATTCCGATAACGTAACTTTTGTGTGTGTGTGTGTGTGTGTGTGTGTGTGTGTGTGTGCTATGATACTATTGTGACATTTGAGGGTCCACTTTTTGTCATTCTTCTCTTTACTTGCTTTGAAAACCAGTTAACTGACTCTTGCCAGTTATAAAGTGTGTGTGGTGTGGTGGGGGGGGGCATGGTTCCAATATTACATTATAATTGATGGCTGCTGGGGGTGCTGAGTAGTGCACTGATATTTGAGATTTGGAAGGGCACTATCTTGATTGGGAATTGGAGCTACCATTTATGACAGAGGGCTACTAACTATTGCACATTACAACAGTATAATAATATTACAGTTGGTGCTAACAAAGATACTCTTAAAATTATACACATAAATGCAAGGATCACTTTTTAACAAAATTTCTGCACTTCAAACTTTCTTACATTTCACAAATTTTCTTACAGACGTCATTTGTATTACAGAAACTTGGTTTCATGCAATCAATTTTTGTTTAAATCTAACAAATTATCAGGCATTTTTTAGAAATAGAATTCAATCCAGAGGGGGGGGGGGGGCTATCTATGTCAGAGACACTAACCAATGTTTCACAGAAACTAAACATTTACCATTTATTGATGACACACTTGAAATTTTAATTATAGAAAATCAATGTAATATTATTTCAGTTTGTTACCGACCTCCGTCAACGAATATAATGCTCTTTATACAAAAATTTACAGATATTTTAGATTATGTTAATTTTACAGGTTAAAATATATTTCTTTTAGGATACTTTAATATAGATATCTCACAAGTTAATTCTAATTCAATTGAATTTCTCAATACGATTTCGGCAGCTGGATTTTATAATACAACTACTAGAATTACTACAGAAACTGCCACAGCAATAGATCTTGCTATTACAAAAGTTTCACTCGATAAAATTACTTCGGGAATTATTGTTTATGATATCAGTGAACGCTTGCCAATATTTATAAAATATACTTATTCAAATAAATTATTACAGCCCTTGATAAAATTCATTTTTCTCTTGTTTAACCAGACTAATACCCAACTTTTTATAAATCTTATACACCAAGAGAATTGGCAAAACGTCACACAAATTTTTAACCCAGATATAACATTTCGTACCTTTTTACAGATTTTTAACTCTTTATACAGTGATTGGCCACTTTATTATGACCACAACTCCTCAGTACTTCGTTTGGCCACCTTTGCCTTTAATACTGCGTCGATTCTTCGTGGCATGGACTCCACGAGGTGTTGATACGTGGTTTGTGGAATCTGAGATCATGCTTGATGAATAGAACTTTCCAGGAGTGTGAGATTGCAGGGTTGTGTATCCAGCTCTCTGATGGCTCGTTCAACTTCATCCCAGAAATGCTAAATAGGGTTGAGATCAGGAGATTGTGGGACCACATAAGCAAAGTAAACTCACCGATTTTTCCTGAAACCAATTCTGTACAATACGAGAACTATGGCAGGACGCATTATCTTGTTGAAAGTAGCCATCGCAATTGGGATAAACCATCCACATGACAGGATGCACTTGGCACGCAACGATGTTTAGATATGATGTGCCAGTCAGACGTTAATCAACACGAATTAAAGGGCCCAAAGCATGCCAGGAAAACATTCCCCAAACCTGCCTCCACCAGCTTGAAGGTTTGTAGCAATGCATTTGGGGTCCATGCTTTCGAGCTGTCTCCACCAAATTATCACTCGGCCATTGGCATGGTGCAACTGTAAACGTGACTCATCGGACCACATAATTTGTTTCCAATTATCGACTGTCCAATCCTTGTGCTCCTGTGCAAACTGGAGGCGTTTTCTCTTGTAAACTACAGACAACAGATATGTTCGAAAATGCATTCGGCTGCCGAATCCTATCCGATGCAGTGTACGGTGAACAGTGCGTGCAGATATCACTTAAGGGGATCCTTGATTAAGATGGTCTGTAATTTGCTGCACTGTTGCCCTTCTGTTGTTTGTTGTTAGTCTGGACACTCTCCGTTCCGCCCGAGCAGTCACTAGTCGATGACGACCACACGTTTCACGTAGATACCCAGTTTTTCGTTTGACACTTCAGTCTATAAACACTTTAACAACATCTGCTCTGGAACGTATAACGAATGCGGCGGTTTCGGTGATACTCGATCTATGGCTCCGAGCTCCTTGAATATTACCACGTTGAAAGTCCCTCAACTCGCATTTTTTACCCATCTCGTCTCCAAAAATCACTTCTACTACTGTCGCAAGCACTAAGCTTTACCTTTTTATACTAGCCTCGCTCTCTGGCTGCTACAGCATACAGCCCTAGCTCATTTGCTTAAGACTGTCAGGTGGTCTTAATAAAGTGGCCCCTCAGGGTATAATCAAGCATTCCCGATTAAATTTCAGGGAAATAAAATTAAAAAAGAAAGTAAACCAGGGTTAATTTAACATTGCTTAAATAAAATAGATAAATATAATAAATTGTTTTCTAATTTCCTTAAATTTTGACAACAATCGGATTTTATTTTATTTGAAATATTTAGAAATAAACTAAACTCTTAACTGAGTAGGTTAAAAAGGAATTCTGACTTTGAAATTTCTTCAAAAATAAGCATCCGCTTAACTTGGAGAAATCTTAACTTCCTTATGGTTAGGCAGAACACAAAGATATTACTACTTTATTTAATTAAAATAAAATACCAAGATCTTAGACAATTATGAAATAGCAAATGAACTTAACGATCATTTTGTCTTTGGTCCTTAGACCACAGTTTCACAGATACTTAAGAGCGCTGTTTCGTTCACATCTCAACCTATAACCACAAATAGCGTTAATTCTATTTATATTTCCAAAATTACTAGATTGGAAATACTAACTACAATACAAAATATCAATTATACTTCGGGGCCTGGACATCATGACATTAACCCAAAAAATTGTAATATCTGTCGCCTCTTATATTGTTGACCCTTTATTACATATATTCAGTGTAGTTATTGAAATTGGTATTTTCCCAAATCTAATGAAAATTGCTAAGATCTCCCCAAAATATCAATTTGGTGTAATAACAGATGCTAATAATTAGAGACCAATTGCCAACCAAACAATATTTACTAAAATGTTTAAAAAGTTAATTTACATGAAACTATTTGAATTCGTCACTAAAAATATTATTATACATCATAATCCATTTGGCTTTACACCGAATATTTCAACTGAAAAAGCTTTACTAAAACTGATCAATAACATTAAATCCAATTTATGATATAATAATTACACTCTTGTTCTCTTTATTGATCTTTTAAAGGATTTCGTTACAATAAATCATCACATTTTGATACAGAGGTTATAGGATATTGGAATTAGGGGTACCTTTCTTGATATTTTTAAGTTACTTTTCTCACAGACGACAGTATACACAGATTAATCTTGTGAATTCTACTTTCGGATATGTACGATCGGGTGTACCGCAGGGATCAGTTCTTGCTCCTTTACTTTTTAATATCTATATTAATGATATTTTTAAATTACTAGAACATACTGATATACAATTATACGCTGATGATGCCGCTATTTTATTACCATTTCTTCAGATATCTGCGTCACTTTTTTAATAGAAAGAGATTTCACAATATAGATTATATCAAAACGGGGCTCTAGGACTTCTTTGCATCACAGCCGAAGTCTTTTTATAAAGACGGGATTGAAAGTTTGGTTTCACGATCTTCAAGTGTGATTGATAATGTTTGCGATTATATAATTGATAAAGAAAAAAGTCTTCTGTTACAAAAAGGGTTTCTCTTCTTTTCCCAAAACGACATTTTTCTCGGGTCCCCCCAATATGTATGTAAAAGGATTTTCTTAGAAAAACAAAATTCAGTGAATTCTGATGTAGCGTAGCTTATCTCAATCAGAATCCTTACGAGTTTTGTGAGGTTTAGAAATTGAAGCAAAACTTCCAAACCATAGAAATCTTGCTTAAATACCTGTACATGTTGCGTAAATTCTATAGGAAGTGTTCTAACCAAAACCAGTCTAACAGAGTAACAACACTTTCTTTAGAAACACATCAAAGTTCAGTAGTTTCATATTTGAGTAATGTTTCTTTAGGCTAAGACACTGGTATATTGATCTATATTTAAATTCTGTTCATTTTGCGATGTGGTGTTTTGAGAATGTCATTTAGATACACCCTTGAAGATGAAAATAAATATCAATCTACTGAATTTGAAAGCTAACCTTTTGAAAAGCGTTTTACTTTTTAAACACTTAGGCTAATTAGAGAAAATGACATTTTGCTAAAGTTATATATTAAAATTTTTCCTATGATAAACTGCAAATTTTAACGAAAATCTTTGCTTTACTGAACTACTATCTGAGTGCAATAAATGCTACTTAGCAATCGCGTTGATGACGAGGTCAACGCCATGAAGTACACTTATTTAACAGTTAAATGAAGCCATACTCTATTATGGTGGTTTAGACTGCACATCGTCCGCCATACTTTTCTTTCTATTCAGTCAGCATCACGTTTCATTTCGATATTCAATTATAGCAGGGCATTTGGTCATTGTGTCATACTTTATAAATTTATGAAAAAGGAGTTCAGCTGGACGCGCTTCTGAAGGGAGTGCATGGTTTGGTTGCACTTCTCGCAGCAGGTTAAAAACACACCCTGCTATTGCCGGTTGTTACTTTTTTTTTTTTTAGTTTTGTGCACTTTATTAATTTAATCTTCTTGGTTATATAAATAAATAGATACAAAAATTAATTTGTAAAAGAAGTGACATCAATTATGTGCTGCGGAAAGAAAACTAACTAGGATTTCTAATTGTGTCTGCCATTTTTTTAAGAATAGTTCAAATGTGGATGAGAGTTTATCATTGTGTAACCATTTTTTAAGGACATTTAAGACTATTTTAGGACTCCAGTGATATTTTCAGAATAAGTAAAGATTGTTTGTCAATATAAACTGATCTGAAAAACGTAACTAACCTGGTGTCGCACAAGGGCAGGCGACCTGCACATGTTAAATTCCAAACATAAGCATTCTTTAATTACCCAAATGATGACGGAGAAAACACCGACACAACTGTAGACACGAAGGCACATAGCAGAACTTTGTTCAGAAATAGCTACATAAAAATGGGTACCATAATACAGATCTATTACTGCTAAAGACTGTATAAATGTACGAGGCAGTACTCGGTAAGGGATATGTTCACCCGTAGCCTTAGTGAAGGATTTCCACTAGGCTGTTGATGAGTTCGTGAGTAATATCGTCCATTCTTCTGTCAGCGCCGTCTTCAATTGTTGGACTGTTTGATAAGGCCTATCCATAAAAGAACACCGCGGCCGCGATATCTATCCCTTCAGTTGATATTCTCGGGGTGACACATTGTGCATGCGTTACGCCAGATTAGCTGACGTCCAGAATCGCTAGAGAGACTAAATCTACTTTGATGAGTAAAGAGTATGGTTACGCACTATTCTGCTGTCCAGTCCTTTCTGATCTGTACAAATGTAAACATTGTCTCCAGTGAAGTTTTAATGGATCACAGCATATTTGTCGTCGGGTGAACAGTCCACTATTGTGTGTCATCTGGCCATAGTAAACCGCGATGCTGTTCGTCCTGTGCTCATGTTGAGTTTTTTGCAAACTGACTTGCAGTATGGCGTCGCTTTCTCGTGTCCTGTGGAAGCACATAAAAGTCTTCAGTGGGGAAATTTCGTATGGACGACACACAGGTCTTTTGCACATCTGTATCTGTAATCCTGAACATCGACCACTTACATGATACGAAGCTGTAGGTGATACCGTACTGTTTGTCAACATTCATCACATTTCACTCCTCCCCGAGCCTCCTAATTATTCGACCTCTAATAAAATCCTTAACATGTTCTCTACAGGCCATTTCTTAGTCTCTAGAACACAACAAACAGAATTGAACGCCTGTAACACTTATGCACATACATCCTGTGACTACCGTTTAACTGATGCTATTAACTCTGATCCGTGTCTGGGAACTGGAGCAAGAGCATCATTACATAAGTGCCCTTGTCCAGTTCTCCGAGACGGTCCTGAGTTAATTTGTGTTTTAGTGGCACTGCTATTTGGGGCTTTTAGATTTCCGTTTGGTCCTTACGTTTTGCAGACCAGTGTACTTGACACGGAATTATCAGTTTATGTGACGAAATTTTTGTCCTTAAATTTTCATGTGGAATTCCTCAGTAAGGATATCTATTTCTTGTAGGTTTTATCCTGGACGCACAAATGATTGATGTACTTCTGTGACAGAATGAACATTTACTGCATGAATACAACGGGAGAAATAATCAGGTGCTGCAATTGTAGATTGTATGATATCTAAATACGAAAAGCTTGTTTTTAAGGGGTTTGATGGGTAAATTTTTCATAGGCGAAACGGGCACAGCGAAATCAAAATTATTGGCATTGGAGTTTGCTCGATGGTGGTTGGTTGGTTGGTTGGTTAGTGGATTTTAGTGGCGCAAGGGCCAGGTTTGGCCAAAGAGCGCCAGACAAAGAACTATCAGCCACAGATATTTAAAAGCGTGGAAAATGAGTAAGAGCAGACAGGCTTGGTAAGAGTTGAAAAAGAGTATGATGAAAGCTGTGAAGACAAGGTAGTTAATGAGGTTTATAAAAAAATTTACTAATTGAGGGGGACGAACCGTCACTCTCCTTCCCCCACACTCCTCTGCAATGCTGGCAGAGGGCGGGGACGAACTGTCACTCTCCACCCCCCATGTTCCTCTGCAATGCTGGTTGAGGCTGGGGACGAACTGTCACTCTCCTCCCCCCATGTTCCTCTATAATGTTGGTTGAGGGTGGGGACCTCGCTGAGGCCGAGACAGTTGGATGGATACTGCACACCTTTGCGGATTGAGGGCCGGGTCTTCCGCACGTGCAGGCTGTCTGCTGGGAACCGGAAGAGTCGGTCGTCTTCAAAAGAGAAGTCGCAGACTCAGCTGGTCGAATAAGCTGGAGCTCGGTGAAATCCACCTGTGTCGCTTGTTCAACTGTAAATCGCTTGGCAAGTGCGGCGAGAGCTACAGGGCGCGGAACAAAGGGCTGCACGGGTTGCGGCAGAGACTGAACCACTGCGGCAAAAGTACGCTGTCGGTTGTTGGGAATACCCAACTTGGCCTTGGCAGCAGGGTACGAGAGGCCCTCCAGGGTCTTGAGGCGCTGGATCGCCTTCTCGTCGTTCCACTTCGAACAGGACCGGGCATAAGCAGCGTGGGAGTCACCACAGTTTACACAGCAGGGCTCTGAAGTGCATCCAGTCCCTTCGTGGTCTCGGGATCCACAATTGGCGCACCGCGCAGCACTGTTACAGGACCGCTGGGAATGTCCATACCTCTGGCACTTAAAACAGCGTAGAGGATTTGGTATATAAGGACGAACTGCACATAACAAATAACCAGCCTTTATTTCAGTAGGTACCTTCGGGCTGTTAAAAGTCAAAATAACATTTCGTGATTTGATCAGCGCGCCATCGCGCCTGAAAGTCATGCGTCTGGCAGCTATGACACCCTGATCAGCAAGTTCACACACAAGTTCATCTTCATCGCAGACCAACAAGTCGGGCTCAGAAATGACTCCCTTGGAGGTGTTGAGATACGGATGTGCCGTCACTTGAACAGGAGTATCCTGAAGTCTGGTCAACTGCAGAAGAGATTTGCTCTGAGAGAGAGTGCAAGTTTCCACAAGCAGGTCTCCAGAGAGTAGCTTCTTTACTGATTTCAAAGAGCCAGCAACACCCGCAAGTGCCTTCGAGATGAAAAAAGGAGACTTTGAGGAAAGTTTCAACATCTGGTCAGTAGAAGAAATGACGAGAAAAGTAGCTTGAGATAACGAATCTGCAAGTGTAATGCGACGTTTCTGAGCTGACGGCTCAACACCTGGATCTAAAGATACGTCGCGGTGATGTCGTTTTTCAACGAAAGTTCTCTTCAGTGTGTTATGTTTGGGAGGTGGTTGAGGCAAATTTGGCGCCTGATCAATCACCATATCCTGTTGTTTTTTACATTTTGAGGAGGGTTTATGTTTCCCCATGGGAGTACGAAAGAATTCGTCTGCAACGGACTCCGCCCACAATCGAGCCCAACAGGGGAGAACTGGAGGTCCGCAAGCCAAAAACATGACGCAAGACACAGTTCTAGAGCTTAGTTGCACATATAGTCCAATGGTTGTGTTCACATGCACTCGGCGGACACTTCGGCCTCCAGAGTACCGTCATGCCAACGCCTTTGGCATGATCCCACAACCCCGGGCTTACCCTGCAGTGCTATACGACAAAAAAGCCGCTAAAGCCCTGTACACAACTTGGTACATGACTTCTGATTAGAGGTGGGTTAGTCTCTAGCCTCCCGTTTACAGCGAAGCCGGGGTCGAAGAGGAGTGTTGGTACACAGGAGGCACATATCCGGTCTCCTGCGACCTCAGCCGCCAGACATCCCATTTCCGCCTCACGGGTCTCCGCACGCGGCAAACATGCAGGTAGGTCTAGCACCCAAACCAGTTAAAAGGAAAAAAAGAAATCCAAAGAAGACAAATCCTGGAAGGGAACCTAAACGGAATCTCAGCAACCTATGAACTGAGCGGTTAATATAAAACAGTTAGTGGTGGAGGGTAACAAAACCACAAGACCGGGGTGTTAGTACATAACGTGGTAGAGATTAGGTAGAGAACACAACACGGGCAACAAGCCAGTGGAGAAAATTATTAAAAAACGAAAAAGCGAGACACAAGACCAGCTCGGGATCGTGGGGCCGCGACTCCCCAACAACTGGATGAACAGCCGTCCCTGCAAACACCAACAGCACCAAAACAAAAAACAGGCGGTGGCATGACAGCAGATTTTGACCAGTCACAAGGTCAGCTCGGGCCGTGGGGGCGCCGCTCCCCAAATAACGGGAAAACCAGTTATCCCCGTGCGGGGGCTCGATGGTGGAAGAATACATAATCCCATATTTCTAAGGAAGAATCTAGAAAAGATATAAGCAGCGTCACAAGCACATGAATAGTAATGCAGAAGAGCAAGCCATTTATTGCTTTTTAGATGAACAAGTAAGAACTCAATTGGCGTTAAGAGAAGGTGAGATATAAAAATGTCCTTTACACCTCTCTAAACATCATATTACATCACTACCTCATCTAAACATCATATTCAGGCCTCACTGGTACTTCGATCCATCCAACATATTTCCTTACTTGTGGTGAGTCAAATCAAAACAAAGAATATGAAAATTAGAAAATGATTGCATTTAATTTGACGCACGTGCGTGATAATGCTCGTGCGGTTTGTCCACAGTTTTTCGGTCAAATCCCTCTAGGTCACACGTGTGTCAGACTACATTAAGATTTTCAAGATGTCATATCCATTGCTCCGTGTCTTCCAGCTTTCGGACGATCCAAGAGATCAAAATTTCTCTCTCAAAATCGTTCAAACCAACGGCAGCACTGACGTGATTATGCATTGGAGTACAGACAAGCAATGTTTCTTAGAGCACTTGCGGGGGTGCTACCGCGACGAAACTCATGCAGCGTGCAATGACGGATGTTCTCCTTATCCTCTTCATGCTAGCTGGCACTTTCACACTTAGCCTTCTGACTACTAGCTGCCACTCCCTTTAGCCACCTACCTGCTAATGCAATGTGTGCTGCTCTCGGGGATTCTATTTCGGGTGCCTCGTCATTGGACATGCCTTCCTTTCCTTCCCAATGTGAGCAAATATTCAAATGAGAAAACTTCTACTTGGAAAATGAAATATGCTGAATGCATTTCATAAATTTTCATTTCTACCAAAATGAAGATGCTTCTGTTTTCAATGACACTACGGACATAGTTTTAGGAATACTGTGAATTACTGGGAGAAGAAATTGTAAGTACAAATATTTCTAAAGTGAATGGTATCAACTCGAAAAGGAAAATCTATCGGCGTTCAAAATTAGCTGTAAATAAAAATGCATTCGCACTGCTGCTACGTTCAAAATATTTTCTAACGAAGATCAGAAATTGCTCGAAATGAAAATTAACAATGTCGAAATTGTGTTTTCGAAAATAAAATGTTTATATGTAACTTGTAGAGAGAGCATTGTAAAAAGCTCTGCATTATATCCAACAAAAAAAATATGTGCCCAAAATGCTGTTCCATGAAAAGTCGGTTGGAATTGAAAAAGGTTTTTCAAATAGATTTGTGCAGATAGAAATACAAAATAAGAGATATTGCATGGTCAACAGAATCTGCTTTTTCGTCCTCTAGAATAAAGATCATGTGCTTGCAGAAGAAACAAAGCGATATGAACCCTTATTATCATAGATTATTTTTCCAGTCGAGGAAATGATTTTTTAATTGGACAAATGTAATGTTTAACAGTAACCAGGATAAAAAAAGAAAATCACTAATATTCAGAAAAATACAGGATGCAATGTTATGAGATTTTATGGAAAACTACATCATAGAGTGCGTTAGAGAAAGACTAAAACATTTCGTCAGAAACGCTGAACTTGGACGAAAATGACCATGTACGGGGTCAGAGTAAAAAATCACGTGTCAAATTGAAATCGTCCAAGGACCACAATAGGGAGTTTCGTCGCCATACACATGAATGCAGGCCTCACAGCGTTGTTTTTTGCTGTTGATTATGGTGTCTAAAACCTCAGTAGGTATCAATAACCAGTGTTCGTGTAAAGATTGTCTAAAGACCTCCAGCTTTTGCGGACGTTTGTTGAGGGTAGCGTTACGTTTCAGTACCGCATTTCTGATATGCTAGTCAAGATTTATGCCGATAAACTTTACTGGCCAATCTATTCGGACAAGTGTCTTCTCTTGAAGATCTTGCTCTCTCAATATAGCTCAGTGGGGACTAGCGCTATCGTCTTGCAGGAGAAATGTGTCACTGATGGAGCGGCCAAAAGAAAACTAAGGGGATCCCGGAAATCATCCCTATAGCTTTGATCATGCATGGTTTCCATTGGAAGCACATAGCGATCTGTGCGTCAACATAACGAGATACCACTTAAAACCAGCACGATATCACTCGCATGAGTGACTTATTAACGGGTGATAGAGAAATGACAGGCCTAAAATCCAGAGGGGATATTCTTTGAAGAAACATGCACCTCGTTTTCTTCTGATCAGAATACATTTCGAATTTGTCCACATAGCAAACCTGGACTCATCTTTTAAGAGTACTGTCTTTTACTGGTTTTCAGCTTGACCGGTTGAAATCTTGACACATTCTGCGCCCTATATCAGAGGAGAGATGAACGCAAACCTTTTGTCGCCTGGTATACACATCTCATTGCTCAGGCCTTCTGCCTCCATTGGGGGCAGATGCCACTATTCTTGTGGTCGCAGCAAGGGCAGGTCACAGCTGCGTCAGAGTAGCCGTTCCAGTTATCCGCTCAGTTAATGGGATATATTGGTCATCTCCGAATGTTACAGCAGCAGGCTTTTCTCTGTTGTAACATTGGGTAGCTGACTGAAAATGGTGTACCTAATTCCACAATGCGTGAACCACAAGGCTTACGTGAAGTCATATTCCAACTTTCAGATAGCTACAGCCTTTCTTTCTTTTCTTTTTTTTTTTTTTTTGATTAGCGGTTTAACGACCACCTAGCAACTGAATGGGCTATAAGCAGTCTCCCGTCCCTTATTTAGGGCCACCGGTTCCAGGAAAAGGAGAGAGCCAGTGCCGTAAGACAAACACAACATCCATGCCTCACCGGGATTCAAACCGGACCCCTTTCGGACGAATGATCAGAGGCCATCGCTTATACCACTACGTCACCGAGGCGGCAGCCTTTCGTTAGCCTACCAACAATAGGGTGGAGCGAAAAACCCTTTTTTTTTATTTGAAAAGTCACCATGTGGCTAGTTTTGATTTTATTACTAAAATGACGCCCGAAATGTGGATAACATTATTCGATATGTTATCCATATTAGGCTTCCCCAAGAACCTCGAACAATACAATAAACCTCGAAGTGTAAAATGTACTGATGTACTTCAGAACAAACTTCAAACACAGGAAGTAACACTTGTTAAATTCATTTTTCAGCTGTGCTAGAATGAGTTGTGAACTTAGTAGCTTATCCTCAAATGCAGCATACTCAAAGAAGGACTACAAAACGTCCCAGTTCTCTAAAATACCCTCAACACACTCCAATAGAGCTAACCATCTTGCGTTTGCTAATTTTAATATTTTCTTAGTCTTTATATAAAAAACACTCAGAACTTCAACTAGCAGGCGACATTGTTTGGCCCTGGAGGAAATATATGTGCTTATAAACCGAATAAGTTCCTCCTGAGTTCTTGGAAGTTTCTCACAAGTTTTGCTTGCTACAAGTGCTGCTGAGTGGCAAACACAACGCAAAACTTTTACTCCTGGAACTTCAACGCGCAGTCGGCTTAAAAAGGAATTGTTCTGTCCAATCATGACATTATGTCCATCAGATGCCATGCCCGCATTGTTTCCCAATGGAATTTCTTTATTCTCAAGGGACTCTTTGAACGCTGCGTAAGTTTTATTCAGCAGAAGCAGCTGAAGCATCAATCTCCACAAGTTCAAGTAGTTCAGTTTGTACATGACCTGTTGCTGGAGATACATATCTAGCTAAAATGCACAGAAACTTTTCACATGTTAAATCTGTGCTTTCATCAACTTAAATCGAAAATTTAGTTTTTCTTAAATTTTTAATTGTAGCCTCATGCTCTATTTTAGCGACGACATTTGAAATAAGTTTGGTACACTTACGCATTTTCATTTTCACATCTTTTAGAATTGTGGATTCAGGAAATGCATTTTGGAGAATATGAATTAACTATTCAACTACCTGAAATGCCACATCATTACTATAAAAAAATGCAGCAAGTTTTATTTCTGCTGTTTTGCCTTTATAGTCATGTGAGTCATCTGAATTTGTTCGCATATGGAAAAAAACTCTCAACTGCTGGAAATCCCTTTAATAGCTTTCATGCTTTTTTTATGCTTCTCAGTTTTAGCATATTTCATTAACTCACTTTTGCCACAAAGAATAATGCAACTGTGAGCTGTGCATTTACATCGTGCATCATTTTCGGGTAAAGGCAGCCAACATTTAAAATGTTCGTTACCTAACCAAATTTTCCCTTAATTTTTTAGCATGTTTCACTTTATCTCGTTCTTCACTTGTAGTCTCGCCTCTTGTTTTCCGTTTCTTTTTTTTTCTTTTTTTTTTAATTGGCGTTGTTACAATTTTCCCTACTGTCGAAGGGGCATCTTTTATTGGCGATCGTAATTAACTAGTAGATGGTACACCACTTAATTCATCGTTATGCATACTACTAGTACCTTCGATATTATGCTTGTTATTTCTCATTACTGATTCAAAACCGTTGATGACTTAGGAACACACAATACAATAAACATAAAATCAAATGAGAATTTTGTTACCAGTTGTTAGAAGTGGGAATGCTTTGCTACTCACATTTGCTTTAGAGATCCAACAAAAATAAACAAGCGGCGGGTTATAAGTCACTTAGAACATACGTGCGAACGAATTAAGTTGCTCTGTCAGTTACGGTTATTTTCGGATCGGGAGAAATAAGCCGCTGTAAGAGTTACGGTTACTTTGGACTTGGGGTGGGACAACAACAAGTAAAAATATTTGAGAAAAAATGAATCAAAAGGGAAAGAACTAGTTTCTCACGGGTTACTTAAAAAATTTCCTGGAATGTCCTTATTTTAGTCCAAAATCCCGGTTTCTCTACAGGCTTTTCAGCAGGTCAAAATTACCTGGTTTTAGGGACATTTCCCTGTACCTACCATAACTGCTTTAGGCGCTACCAGCTAAGTAATTTAATTGAAATACTTTTATTTTTATATATATTTATTTAAATATATTTTACTCAAAACTATTTCATAATTACAATTTGGTTTTATAATATACTACAATTGGAAATTTCTATAAAGAAAATAAACTGAAAAATTCGACATGCAAATAACTTGCCATATGCCAAATAATGTCAAAATTGTCATAGCTATAGTGGTCTCATTTGCAAAATAGGACAAATTTTGAAACCTTGTTCAATCATTTGTCATTTTGCCGATATAAATGCAGACATGTCGAACTAACTTTCAGGTCTTCCCCTTAAGGTGTTCTTATACATAAGTTTGCATGAAAAGATTACACTGCACAACAAATATTTCTTTTCCTGTCCTTCAATTAAAAATGCGTGCCATGTGCACATTTTCGGGTGTTGTACACTGCTGGAGCTGATCATATTAGCACTGTTGCCAAACAGCAACTGCAGCGTTACGTTCCAGTAATGAGGTTAGTTATTAAGAGGAAAACGTTGTGCACAGAAAGATGGACTTTTATCGAATTCAAGGAAGTACGACATATTCTGTAGAAATCATACCGGAAGATGTTCTCACATCTTTGTGATAGACCAAAGAGGACGTGGAAATCCTATATTGCTTCCTGAGTTTTTTTTCTATTCGTTGATCATCTTGTGTACAACATTGTACAATACGGAGAGATCCTAATGAAACATGATATATGTACACTGAGTGAGTGGCCACTTTATTATGACCACCCCATCAGTATTTCGTTGGACCACCTTTTGCCTTTAATACTGCGTCGATTCTTCGTGGCATGGGCTCCACAAGATGTTGATAGATGGTTTGTGGAATCTGAGACCCTGCTTGATGAATAGCACTTTCCAGGATTGTGAGATTGCGGGGTTGTGGAACCAGCTGTGTGCTGGCTCGTTCAAACTCATCCCACAAATTCTCAATGGGGTTGAGATCTGGAGATTGTGGGGGAACATAAGCAAAGTAAACTCACCGGCATGTTCCTGAAACCAATCCTGTACAATACGAGCACTATGGTAGGACGCATTATCTTGTTGAAAGATGCCATCGCCATTGGGATAAACCATCCACATGACAGGATGCACTTTTTCCGCAACGATGTTTAGATATAATATGCCAGTCAGACGTTGATCAACGCGAATTAAAGGGCCCAAATATGTCAGGTAAACATTCTCCAAACCACAACGTTGCCTCCACCAGCTTGAACGGTTGTAGCAATGCATCTGGGGTCCACGTTATTGTGCTGTTTCCGCCAAATTCTAACTCGGCCGTCGTCATGGTACAACTGTAAAGGCGATTCATCGGACCACATAATTTGTTTCCAAATATCGACTGTCCAATCCTTGTGCCCCTGTGCGACCTGGAGACGTTTTCTCTTGTTAACTGCAGGCAGAAAAGGTGTCCGAAACGGCCTTCGGCTGCCACATCCCATCCGATGCAGTGTACGGCGAACAGTGCGTGCAGAGATCATTTGAGGAAATCCTTGATTAAGATGATCTGTATTTTGCAGCACTGTTTCCCTTCTGTTGTCTGTTACCAGTCTGGACACTCTCCGTTCCGCCCGAGCACTCACTAATCGATGATGACCACACGTTTCGTGTAGAGACCCAGTTTTTTGGCTGAGAGTCCAGTTTTTAACAACAGCTGCTCTGGAACATTTCACGAATGCGGCGGTTTCGGTGATACTCGCTCCATGGCTCCGAGCTGCTACAATCATCCCACGTTGAAAGTCCCTCAAATCGTATTTTTTACCCACCTCGTCACCAAAAATTAACTTCTACTAATGTTGCAAGCACTAAGCTTTACCTTTTTATGCTAGATTCGCCCTCTAGCGGCAACAGCTTGCAGCCATAGCTCATTTGCTTAAAACTGTCAGGTGGTCATAATAAAGTCGCCACTCAGTGTATAACTTAATATAAGATATATTTACCTGCAAAAGGTGGTATTGCCGCCCCGGTGGCGCAGTGGTCTAAGGCGTTGGCCTCTGATCATTCGTCCGTAAGGGGTCCGGGTTCAAATCCTGGTCAGGCATGGATGTTGTGTTTGTTTTACGGCACTGGCTCTCTCCCTTCCCTGGAACCAGTGACCCTAAATTAGGGACGGGCGACTGCTTATAGCCCATTGAGTTGTTCACGGCGGTCGTTAAACCTCCAATCAAAAAAAAAAAAAAAGTGGTACTTTCATCGCACTTTTAATAATGCAACTTCAAAAAATTTTGAACAAAATGATTACTTCCATTTTTACCAAATATTATTAACTTGCATCGGATTTTTCCTGTAATGGAGAAAAAGGCGGTCTGCAATTGCTAGGTCTACATCTAGTCCCATTGGCTGGGAATCAGGGCACTGCCGCTTTCTTTGCTTTCTTCAATTGGGGACTTTTGTTATTCAGTTTTCAATGTGTTAGAGATGCATTTGTTTCTAGTTTCGTGGTTCAAATACCATCCTTTCCTTCCATTTTCCATTTACGGGTGTTCTAAAGTTCATTTTTAAATGGAAAATGAAATTTTTTGGAACGTATATACTTGAAATTTCGAAGATTTCGAAGTAGCTCTGAAGTTCTTTGCTTCAGTTTTTTGCATGCCACAAAACGGCCACTAACGGACACATACCAGACATGCGGCGCGAAAGTGCAAACGAGCAAAAGACGAAAGTGATTGGATGCACGAACATGTGACATCACCTGCTCCCTCAGTGACATACGACATGAGCTGATCGGCTTCTTGCGTGGATTTGGGTGTTCAAAATATTTCTACTGCCAAAGAGCTTCCCCCATTCGCACACGCTACTTTCACAAATCACACAACTCTCGTAAGAAACATGATCAATTACTAACCTTTAACAAGAGTTATTATCCATAGCTGTCACTATACATTCTTTCAATATGAATATTCGAAATTTAACGACCGTCATGTTGAGTGGTAAAAATCTATTCCAAGATTTCAACCACTCCCAACATCCATTCCAAACATCAGTCGGCTCTGAGGGAACTGAGTAAAAATACATTGACTTTTTAGCAGTAAGTCTAAACGGAAAATATGTAAGTGTGAATGCTTCTGTATAAACTGAAGAGCAAATGAATTAGAGACAGCTGGCGTCATGCAAGTGTGGCGCTGTGGGCGGCCCTGTAAACGGAAACGACATAACGAATGCAGCAATCCGACAATGTAAGGAGTGATGCGACAGGAATCAGTTAGAGTCGGACGCAGTATGGGTAAGAGGAAGGATCTAAGCGCATGTGATCGTGGACAAATTGTCGGGGCCCGACGAATGGGTTATTCCTTCTCGGAAGTCGTGCAGGCACTGGGATTTTCACGAGCCATTGTGTCACGGGTTCACTGTGCGTACATCGAATCCGGTTAAACAATCCCTGCAAGGACCAACTGCCGTAGACAACAGCACGTTAATGAGCGGGCTCATCGTCGGCTAGCTCCCATTGTAACAGCGGATAGACGAGCCACAATGCAAGAAATCACTCGGTAATTTACCACTGGTGCACAAAAACGTGTAACCAGACACACCATATTGAACCTTCTCCTCGCTATGGGGTACAGAAGCCATCGTCCCACGAGGGTACCGCTGCTGACCGTACATCACAGGGTGCAAAGATTAGCATGGGCGCGGGAACATCGCCACTGGACCCTAGACATATGAAAAAATGTTGCCTGGACTGATGTGTCGAGATTCACGTTGGTACATGCGGATGGCAGTATACGAGTACGGCGCAAACCACATGAAGCGATGGATCGCCCTTGCCAGCAGGGTACTCTTCTAGCTGGTGTGGTTAGCATTCTCGTCTGGGGACTGTGTACGTGGGCTGAAATGGGACACCTGGTACGAGTGCCGTTGTCCCTCACAGGTCAAATTTACCGGGATATTCTGGACGAGCATTTGCTCCCGTTTGTGCGTCTTCAACATTCCACTAAGGATCTGATCCTGCAACAAGACAATGCACCGTGCGATCGCTCCATAATTGTATCTGAATGGTCGGATGAACACTCCACCGACGTGACCTTGCTTCGTGGGCCAACTAGGTCACCTGACCTCAATCCCATCGAGCAAATCTGGGATACCATAGAGAGAGATGTTCGAGGCTCTTACACCCTCCATCAAATCTTCTTGAACTGTGGGAACTTGTTTAGGGGTCGTGAATCCGTATGGCTTCCCAACTTCAGGTGTCTTGTCGAGTCCATGCCAAGACGAATCCCCGCCGTCATCAGGAAAAAGGTGGCGCTGCACGTTACTAGACAAATATATCTAATTCAAATGCTCTTCAGTGTATATCTTTGCTTGTCTTTTAATAATTCTTTTACCTCCTGTTTTTAAGTAAAAAGCTAAAACCCTTTCGTATTTTTATAATATTCATTTGCATTGTAGAAACGGTGTCATAGCATGCAAAGAAGATTATTAGAAAAATACGATATAGATCGTTCAAATGATGTACTGATAGTATTCTGCTGATTGTGTTTGCATTAAAATTCAATTAAACTATTATACTATTCCTTAAGGGTTCTTTTTTTGCTTTCAAACGGTAGTCCGCTGCACTCTGCAGAAATGAAAGAGAGAAAGGAGAGGGCGAAGACGTCTCTTGAGGAAGATCTGAATGATATGCAATGGAGAAAGTATAATATGCAAAAAATAAACGTTCATTTTCACCCTCACTAGATACGGCCGATGGGTCACAGTTTCCGAATCTTTACACCATGATATTAAAATAACCTAATATAAAGCAGAAATACATTATTCTAGCACCAAAAAGAACTGATTAATCTTGTGAAATTTAAGGTTTCCACTTTGGGTAAAAAATTCCGAAATACTAGGTTAAGAGGGAAATATGTGATATATGGCCGGGTCAGGTTACTAACTTTTATAATACTTTCCAAATAAATAGCATTCTGATCCTGATTGTTTAAACAGCATTCCGATTTTTTCAGATTAGAGGACGCACTGAAAAAAGTGTTGCCTCAAATCCAGGAAGGAAATTATTAATTTTCGAATTTGCATTCTTTAAATGAATGTGGTGACTTCTAATTTTGTGTCAGCTATACCTGCGAGAAATTAAAAAAAAAAAATCAGGTGCCAGAATGTTTGGCAGTTTTCTTGAAAACGTCGGGAAGGATCCATCTCTGAATTTTAGAGTATTTACAGGTTCTATTCTGCTGGTTAGGAGCAGTAATGATGAATATTCGAAAAATCAAACACTCCGTTAAAACAAAAGTTATTGCAACACGATGTAATCTACATCTAATATACTTACTCTGCAGATTCTATGAAAACTAAGATTCATAATTTCATAGCGTCCTGCTGTAGCCTGACAAACCGATAAATATCTTAAGACGTCAATAAGAACAGGTTGATTAAAAGAACTCAATAGAACAGCGCGCCAGTGGAAGAACGTGGAATTAATGGGCCACAATGATTGGCTAGGCAATCTGCTATTTTTTTAAGGGTAGTCAATTTTCCCGGCAATAGTGCTTTTATATCCTCACGTACCAGAATTTAGCCTAGTTTAACGTTTAACCACTAAGGCGCTAAAAATTTCAGATTGCACATCTGCGCATAATATATATTTTTTTTGCGGTATCGGTCGAAAAATTTTTCACTAAAACACAGGTCCGAAATCTCGCAGCAGATTTGCGCCCGAAAAGGCGCAAAATCTCCTAACAGATCTGCGGGCGTTGGGAGCAAAAACACCGAGCAACCCTTGCAGGGAGCACGCGTCTGTCACTGCTGTAACTCTCTAGTGATTTTTTATATATTAGCATGGTACAAAGAAACTTAACTTCCATTTCTCATCTCCATTTCCTTATGTCATATTAGGTTCAAATTTTTTAATGTTTGATCGCTGCTACCCTCTTAAAATTGCCTAATGAAAGGCTTAAAATTTCTTAACGGTGCAGAAATATGCTGAATGAGGATGACTGCTAAAATATATATGTAGAATTTATTTTACAATTATTGAACTGCAAATAAAAGATAACCGAAAATATTACGAAGTGTAAATTATCTGGATCTATCGCTACGGAATCAAACACATACAACTTAACATCCACATAATATGTTTTAAATTTAATTTCGGTTTCATTGTGATGCTTCTTGTGTTTCTGCTTCGGAGCCGGCCTTCCTCAACGAGCTTTTGTTGTTCCGCTCCAGAAACAGTCTCACATTACCTCTCTGTTCATTCAGCGCTTATCAAAGGATCT
Source organism: Macrothele yani (assembly GCA_039090855.1). Taxonomy (NCBI): domain Eukaryota; kingdom Metazoa; phylum Arthropoda; class Arachnida; order Araneae; family Macrothelidae; genus Macrothele; species Macrothele yani. The sequence goes on along the minus strand of CM077015.1, from coordinate 125,256,116 downwards.
GCTTTGAGCGACCTACGTACGGGAGTGATAGCTGATCGGTATCACTCCCGTATGTAGGTCGCTCGCTTGGGTGTTCTCGACCCATCACAGGCTCATGACTTATTGTACTTCTAGGACGTCTCAGTGGCGAAACGTAAGGTGCGGATGTTAGAAAAAAATTTAAAGATATGATGCAATATCCTGCACTTGGAGCTGTGAGGCAAAAAGCTCGACTCTAGGCTTCATATCCCATCTAAAAGAAATTATTTCTTGAATGTCTGTCACGGAAGTCTACTGATCTAACATTGCGCCTTTAGTTAGTTGCTGTGCTTCAAGTTGATATGGTAAATGTTGGGAAAAATTTCAAAAAAAATGTCAGCCAAAATTTATCTAACTTTCAGAAGAATATTCACGCCACGAATTTTCATTGTTAAACTCTATATGAAGAAATTGTTTTTCAGTATGATTTTGGGTCCAGCAGATATTGCTCTCAAGAGAAACATGAAATTACGGCCTCTCGTGTCACACTTGTGCGTTACGAACTTTTGAAATTTGATAAAATAGATTTCTTATCGGAAATGTCCTCCAATAAAGAAAGAATTTTTCAAATCGAAAACTATACCGGAGTTAAAATGTCTATGCGAATTTTTTTAGAGTCGCGGGTTTGATTTCCATAGTTTATCTTACAAATATTCTTTATAAGCTCATTTTTATTAATATAAACCCTAAAATGCTTGTTTCGCTTTGGCAAGTAGCATTCTAAGTTATCTGGGTAATGTCTTAATAGTGACAGCTTTGAAATCAAGCGAGCCGCCCCGGTGGCGCAGTGGTCTACGGCGTTGGCCTCTGATCATTCGTCCGAAAGGGGTCCGGGTTCGAATCCCGGTGAGGCATGGATGTTGTGTTTGTCTTACGGCACTGGCTCTCTCCCTTCCCTGGAACCAGTGACCCTAAATTAGGGACGGGCGACTGCTTATAGACCATTGAGTTGCTCACGGTGGTCGTTAAACCTCCAATCAAAAAAAAAAAAAAAAAAGAAAAAAAGAAATCAAGCAAGCGATTCAGCGAAGTATCGTAACGTATACCATGGTAAGACATGACAGATATCTTTGCTGACAACATTTATTGTTCCTGGTAACATTTACCTTCCTCGCGAATAGAATTGCAATTCGACACGTTCTTCTGTGTGCTACTATTTTTTTTTTCTTATGGGTATACAGTGTAAAACTTTTCCAAAAAAGGTACGGTGTATTATTTCAAAATAAATTTATAAATAGGTTGATTTTTTGTTGAAAGTTGAACCGTTATCACATGTTTTCAGGTATCCAGAGTTATATTACCCCTCGTGATGGACAAGAAAATTATTAGAAAAACGCATGCTTTTAAATTAAAAGAAATTTAAAATATAAATATCAACGTTTACTACAATGAAAGGTTTATTTTACATTGACTATAGTTTCGCAGAGCTTCTGGCTCGGCTTCATCAGGACGATTCGTCCTGATGAAGCCGAGCCAGAATCTCTGTGAAGCTATAGTCGATGTATAATAAACCTTTGATTGTGGTAAACGTTGATATTTTTATTTTATCTCAACACCACAAGTTTGTAGTCATAAAGTATATTGAAAAATAAATTTATTTTACAACATATTTGTCTTGACTCCTACATCAGTAACGAATGGTTCTTGCGAAATCGAAGTTAGGCTGCACTCTGAATGTAGCTTCAGAATATTAACCAACTCGTAGTTTGTTTAATCAGTGTGTATATCTCCAACTATGCATGATCAGTTACTTTATAGAAAAAAATCATAGTGATTCATGTAATCATACGTTTAAAATTTAAATGTTATTATATACTGTAGTTTCTCACGTATACATACATTCACATAAAAAAAGAAGACACCTGAAAGAAGCCGAAAAACGACTTTGACTTTTACCGGACATGTTCATTAGACAATACAGGACAAACAGTTAGAATTTCGATGGCATCAGTTCCAGGTGCGTCGACGTAGTTAAAGTTATCGGTGTAGCCACCTATGGCTTGATTTTTTTATTTTAGCTATAACGACCACCGTGAGCGACTCAATGGGCTATAAGCAGTCGCCCGTCCCTAATTTAGGGATACTGGTTCCACGGAAGGGAGAGAGCCAGTGCCGTAAGACAAACAAAACATCCATGCCTCACAAGGATTCGAACCCGGACCCCGTTCGGACAAATGATCAGAGGCCATCGCTTAGACCACTGCACCACCGAGGCGGCCCTATGGCTTGAGTCATCTGCTTTACCCGATGCGGCATCGAATCAAATAACGTGTGAATAATGTCCTTTAGAACAACCATCAAGGCTGTGTTGCCCCGCATCTTAATTTCATCAAGAGTTCCTGGTGGATGATCCTAAAACTGCACCTCTCATTTCATCATGTCACACAGATCCCCTGTAATGGTTAAATCCGGCGATCTAACAGAAACGGCAAAAGTGAAACGCTGTTATCCGCGAAGAAGGCACTTAATGTCTCTGAAACACACGCTGTGTATATATACACTGCCGGAAAGTGAAAAAAGAACACCAAGAAGGAATTGGCGAACGATCATGAAATTTACATATGTTTATGAGGTTGAGCTTACGTAGGTGTGATGTTAATTTCGGAACCAATCGGTAAACGCTTTCGCCACAGCACGGCGTAATATGCATATTCTCGTCGGTGGTATTTAAGGATTACGGCGAAGTGAATATAATCAATCGTCAGCGTACGGACACGTGCGAAGACCCTGAAGAAGCTGCAATGCCTGGGCATGGAAGACGTGTAGGATTTCAGCAGTTATTGGACTTTGAGCGAGGTCGTCTAGTCGGAGTCCGCAAGGCCGGGTGGTCGTTTCGTCGTATTGCGGAGCGAATTGGATGGGAAGTATCGGTGTTTGTACGATGGTGGCGTAGATGGTCAGAGGAACATTCCCACACGAGAAGACGTGGAACGGGAGTCACAGACGGACTGATGAGCGGACCGATCGACGCATAAGAAGAGCTGCGTTGTCAAGCAGAACATCCACTGCGACGCAAATCCGAGCTGCCGTTGAACCTGAGGTTACTTTGCGAACAATCCGCAACCGTCTACTGGATGCAGGACTACGTGCACGTGTGCCATTGGCATGTGTACCTCTGACTCCAGCCCACCGTCAGGAATGGCTTCAGTGATATCGCCATAGTCTGCACTTGAGAACGCAATGGCGATCTGTCGTGTTAAGCGATGAAAGCAGATTCTGCTTTTGAGCCTCCAATGACCGTACGCGTGTTCGCAGACTCACAGGGGAGCGTCTCCAACCTTCTTGCATCCGCCAGCGACGCACAGGGCCTACACCTGGTCTCCTGGTGTGGGGAGCGATCAGCTATCACTCCCGTACACAACTAGTGTTCGTATCGGGTACGTTAAACAGCACCTCCTACATCAACAACATCATTCAGCCCGTTGTTGTGCCATTTGAAAGGTCGGTTCATCGTGGTGTTTTCCAGCAAGATTACGCATGCCCACACACGGCACGTGCAACGCAACATGCACTTCAGGGTGAGAGATAACTTCCATTGCCTGCACGTTCACCGAATTTGTCCCCCATTGAGGAAGTGTGGGATTTTATGGAACAGCGACTTATCCGTTCTCCACGACCAGCCAGGACCATCCCCGATTTACGCGTCTAGGTTGAGGATGCTTGGAACTCAATACCCCAGACTTACATCCAACATCTGTACGACAGACTTCATGGCAGAATTGCACAGTGTGACGCAGTTCATGGCGGTTCAACCGCGTACTAACCATGTTACATGGAAATGTTATTTTTCAATTTACCAGCAAATGCAGCTGTATTTTGCCATAATGTTTTGATCACATTATTCTCTGTATTCCGCTATTATGCTGTATAAATTTCGGTGGTATCAGGCGTCTCCTTCTTGGTGTTCTTTTTCACTTTCCGCCAGTGTATATTGGATGCGCGAGTAGGGACAAACATCAAATTCGACAGATGGTCATAGATATTGTTTGTGCTTCGGTGTATGTCTGAGTATCGACAAGATGCTGTTGCACCTAGACCGAAATTCATGTGTGGTCAAATATTATTTTTACCTTTATTCAGTTGCTGAACAAAAAGGAATTTCACTTTTCTGAAAGTTCTACTGCGAAAAGCGTAAAAGTTTACCTATATTAGAGAATAATAAGTTATTCATGAACACCATGGACGATTATGGTTTAACAAATTAAATATCGATTTAAATCTAAATTCTTAAATGCTCATTATTTGATATGACCACGTGTGAATCGTTAGATTAGAGAATTCGTTCCACTGCAAAAATCCTTTATCACATAAATGACTGGTCCACCACTACCTCCAGGAAAACGTTTTATGTTACTCCCATATGAAAACTTTTCTTCAAACAGACATTTCGGAGGAATAAGCAAACATCATTCCCCTCATTCTTTGTTGTTTCATGTCATGTCCTAACTGACATGGTGACATCTAAATAAATGTATCACGGACTCAATTAGCGGACTCCGTTGTACAAATGAGCTGTAGAAATTGCTTTAGTTAAGAGCTGGGCTTCAATTTGTAACAAACTCCAGACCGAAATTTGGGACATTTTTCTCTCAAATCAGATAAAAGTGATACATAAACAAAAAATTTCAAACATTGGAGCTGTGACTATTTACTTTTTTCTGTAAATTCAATTCTATAATAATATAATTCTATGGAAAGCGCAAGAGTGACATTAGTGTAGAAACCACAGTGCATTTATATTAATAACAACATGGTTAAAAGAAAGTTACTGGTAGCAATATTTTAAAACAATCTAATTTAAATTAATTGAAAATTTTACCTGCATCGTTAAAGCTACCAGAAACATCTGAAATATCAATGTAGGTAATAGGACGAAATTTCGAATCTTTGTAAATAATAATGCATCAAATAAATTGAACAAAAACCATATTTGTTTTCTAACACACATAAAAAATATTTTCCCGTGGAGGACAGTTTCACAGTTTTTCTCATTTTAAATTAACCCATATTCTATACACTTTTTTATTCGTGTCATTTAAAAGTGGAGAAACACCGTTTCGTATTTGCTATTTCTAATGTTTCATATTTGCTATTACACCGTTTCATATTTGCTATTTGCTATAACAGTAACCACAAGGGTACTTGACGGTCAGTTGTTGAAAAAAATTAGATATATTTATAAAGCTGATGGAAAATTGTTTTACCTACTTTCTTGTTAATTGGTAAATGTGTGAAATTGTTGATAATTTTCGATAATAAAAAAGTAAGTGTCGATAGTATTATCAATACTTATTTTGGAAATGTGGTGTTGAAAAATTCCATGCGATAGAAAATCTATTTTCCTGGTTGAAACATTATTTCTGACAAGAAGTTTTCTTTCTTTCGACATTGTGAAAATGCTAAGCTCAGAAAAACTTTGATGCTAACTTTATTTATTTCGATTGGAGTTTAACGACAGAAATGAGCAACTCGACAGGCTGTAAGCAGTCTCCTGCCCATGGTGTAGGGTCAGTGAAGCCCGACTTGAAAGTCAAGATTGCTGTAAATGGAGACGTTCGACTTGGCAACAGTAAGTAAAAAATATCTGGTAGTTTGCATGTATTTGCGGAACTAACCCCTGAATCTTAGAGAACAGCTTAGTGATGGTGATTGTTTCGGGATTGGAGACGCCTGTGCTGTAAGATATACACAACATCTATGCCTCACCAGGATTTGGAACGGGATCCACGTCAGACTAATAGGCAGAAGCCTTCGCTTGGACTACGATGCCACCAGCCTCCAAGCAAACATGTGGACGATATCCTATCGAAGTGAGTGCGCAAAGGTCAGAAAAAATATGTTTTGCATGAAGGATGAGTTAATTCGATTTTCCTTGATTCTCATTTTTTGTTTGTATTGCATGATTTGTTTTATGTTTCTGTAAACAAAAACTAAAAAAAGACAACAGTGCAGTTTCTTGTGCTCTTCCTATAATATTTAAAAAAATCGTGGTAATCATCCGTGAGAAAATGAGTAAATAAAGTTATGAGTGTAACAGTATCTCCATTGTCTTCTGCATTTTTTTGGTAAGCCTAATATATTTCAGTTACCATGGGAAATGTGTTAGGCGGAGCCTATATACGCGGTAAGGTTGGCAAATGCCTGCATGTTTTGTGGAATATGGCGACTGGTGTATGTAGGTCTTCGAGAATGAATTTGTTAGTCTCAGGGAAATGTAACCGAAAACGGATTGAGGGATGCATGTCTTCGGTTCGCAAGAAAAATACCTAATCAGCATTTGAATGCCTATGAAAATCCTTTACGCAAAGTGGGCATGAACAGATATTTTAATGGCGGTCATGTGGGGGATTGGAGTGTGTTGCAGATCATTCACATTTTCCGACACGGCAGCATAGGAAACCACACAAGTTCGTCGCTTCCGGGGCGAAATGTATTAAGAACTTTAAAATTTGAAACACACGCATCATACAAAAGAAATAGTTAGAAGAACTTCAAGTAATTTTTTTAAGATTTCACATCGCTTAGACATACAGTATTTCAGTGGCAACAAAGTACGGACAATCTTTGGGACGTAAAACAACAGCCGTACAGTTAAGCACTGCAATTATAAATGACATCGGTGGAAACTGAATAATTCAGTCACAGCATTGAGAAACCGTGGAGGTAGGAAATAATTTCTTACCGGCATGTGAAAAACGTAAAACTGTCGACTCTTAAGGAAAACTATTAATGCACTATCAATGCACTGAGTATGGAGAAACAACTGATAGATTCACGGATAGTACCTCCACCTCTACATGCTGGCAGGTATAAAATTCAAGGGATACTTGTTTGCGGATGATCTCCAGTATCCCGAGTTACTACTGCTCCAATGATCTTCAGTATCCTGAGTTGCAGCAAAGAAAGTCACATGATGCATGCTGATGCTCTAATGCACTTTGTAATCCCAGTTGTGCAACATTAAACTCACATGGCAATCTTTTAGCTTGCCTCAATGTGAACCTGGACGAGTTTGCATCAGATAGAAAGCAAATCAATAAAAATATCGAAGCAGGTAATATAACAAAAGGCACGCACTTTTAAAAATCATTCGCGATAAAAAACACGTATAGGCTTTATTGCATTCAAACACAAAAGTATGAGAGTTAGAAATTGCACGAACTAAAATATTCGTAAAGGGTTAATGAAAAGAAAAAAATGGTGTTATCCCAGGAAAATTGAAAATCTCAATCTATGTATGCAGGGAAATAAGCACCTCTGTTCGGAAGTGACAGTTGTTCGGAGGATAGGAATAAGTCAATATTGCTAACTCGTGGCGTTTGTACAAAAGCAGAATAAGTGAGTGAAACTTATATGCAAAGAAACCTGATGCAGTACTTCTTCCAAATGCTGAATAAAACTTAACAATAAATAAATCATGGTGTAAATGGTTTTAAGAAAGCAATGTCTGACGTCTGGTGCCAAATAGCCCTTTCAATAGAAGCTGGGAGGCTACGGTCAGGGTACGATATAAGAAAGAAAATATGAAAAATCTACAGAGTGAAACGAAATGCACAGCTGGAAGCGCGTCAGAAAAGAGGAACGAAAACGGAACCCGTATCTGAAACTGAAAATGAAATATTAGAAAAATATTCATACGAAACTGAAAGTGCTATATTTTCTCGCAGCCTAAAACGAAATGCTCGTGCTAAATATTTTGTACTTTCGAGAGGAAGTTGGAAAATTTTAATGTATTCCTTCCACATCATTTCGAAAAATTCCAAATTCAAATTCAGTACAAATAAACAAAGCATAGTCATTACGAAAACACTTATATTAAAGAAACGCTTTTTCTTGTAGCTGATGGATATTTCAAGAGAAAAATATAAACTTGATCTACTAATTCCTATTCATTTTTTTAAACTCCAGTGTACTGATTTCAGGTAAAAGTATCTGGCAACAGTGATCTTTCAAACATAAACTTACTCAGCCCTGAACAATCGATAGGTTGTATCTCTGATTCCAATACTATCAGGTATTTGAAAGCTTTCTTATAGGAGAACCTACGGTATAAACTATGATTTCCTTCAATTTCCTTTTCCAAATGCAGCACTGCTCCTTTACGAGGAAGCGTAAATAATGTGTCGTTTTATACAATATTGCTTCAGCTAACTTTAGATAGTATTCATTTTGCGTTGGATAGTTATTTCCCATACGATTTTTTCAGAAAGTTACGAAAATTTGTAACGGATGCTTTTCGTCGTTAGCGGGTATCATATGTTTTTATCTTTGGATGGTTTACAGTTTCTAAATAGCCGGTACCATTGTTTAGAAATTAATTCATCTACTAATAGCAGATTGAAAACAATATATTTTAAGTAGCGCGCAGCTATGTGAAATAGAGGCCACTTGTTGAGGTATCGATTCGATGAGGTGGCAGTAGGTAGCATGGGATATCTGAGAACGTAATGTCAACAAGACGCGCTTTAGTTCCCTTACAATTCGGGGGAGGGAGGGGGATGGTGATACAGCCCGAACCCACTTTTCCCAGTTTAAATTTGGAGGCCAGGGCTTTAGCAGAAATTTTCCAGAATGTTTCTAGAACAACTACTTGGCTATTTTGGCAGTGTGGCTTCCCACATTATCTTGTTCGTCATCACCAGCGAAGAAAACAGTTGCCATGAATGGATTAACTTGATCCACAACCATGTTCAGACACCTGACAGCTCTCAGAGATTATGCTATTGGGATAATGGGGCCTAACATGTCCCCAAAAAATATGTCTACCGCATAACACTACCGCCGCAGGCGTTTTTCTGCCCAACAGGACATCCAGGTGCAAGGGCCTCTGTTGGCAATCGGCGTATCTGCGTTTCGGCGTCTACGTGATGCACCAGGAATATAAATTCTTCAGAGCAGGTCACTTTCTTCCATTCATCCATGGTCGAACCTCGATGATCTTGTGCCCATTTAATGCGTTGTTGGTGATGGCGTGGGTGGAGCATGGGACACAGCTGGAGTCTTGTGGTACGCAGTACCATACGCCGAAGCCTTCGATGAACTCCGTGCTATGACATATTGTCCTTAACACCACTGGTGTAGCTTTGTATTTGTCGCACTGTGGCCCTGCGGTCGCTGTGAACAATGCGCGACACTCTCAGCTCCTCTCGCGCACCAATGAGCTGCGGACGACGGTTCGTCATTTGTCCATCTAAGCACCACTTTTGATAAGTACGCACTTCCGCTGCACGCGAGCAACCCACAAGCCGCGCCGTTTCCGAGATCTTAGTTCCTAGGCGCCGTGCCATCACAATTTTTCCTTTATCAAATTCCGATAAATCTGCAGCTTTTCCCATTCTGACTCCGAACAGTCTACTAACCGAAAGCTGGTCCTCGGGTTGTATATATACTGCTCTGTGCACTTCTGCGACAACGTTCCGTCTCCAGGCACGGTCAATTCTCTAAGCTGGGGATGATAATATGGAATTGCTCATCGGTGTACCTGATAGAAATGCGTCTCGTTTAAATCTCTAGGCTGGGGAACTACTCTATAGGGAATTGCTGATTGGTGTGCCCGATAAAAATGACTGTATATTTGAAAATCTTTCACAAAATGTGTTCATTTAGCATATTAAAAGACGTTCTAAGACTTGACTGGTACCATGGATGACTGCTTAAAGTCTTTAGCAGCACAAACGCAATCTGGAAGAATTCGGAAAATATTATAAATAAATATCTATTTACATTATTTTTCCAAAATAAACAGCAAATAGCGATATTTATTGCAAAATCTTTCTTTTATTGGATTAAACGCCATATATTTCGAAGCTTTTCAATTGCTTTACCAAAACAAATTGATGGCAACATACGCATGAAAAAACTTAAGCCAAACGTTAGTATTTTAGAAAAGAATACTATGTTAACCTCAAAATGTGTGTAAATATAAAATTTGCATGCGGAGGTGTTTCAATGGAAACCGAGATTATTGTATTTCTATGGAAATAATAAAGATCACTGTTCGTTTGATCAGAAAGGGTAAACGAATGAATCAAAATCAAATATTCTTGCAAAAAAACTGCTGTTTGCGGATTTCACAGAGACGCAACTAATTTCATCAGAAATAAAATACTCAAAGAAAACTTTATTCTCAGCTTCAAGAAGCATGCTGATAAATGCGGATCAAATACAGCGTTGTGGCATAGAAGTAATGAGCTATGTCTGACAGACATTTTAGTTCCGATTTATTCGGCACAAGAACATGGCAAGCAGTAAGACAGGAAATAATTATCAATTGCTTTTAGTCACGAATATTTGAAAAAAGGAGAAAGTGAGTGTTCATCTTCAAGTAGTTTTAGAGAGTCAGGCTACATAGAGAGCATGTGATAGAAAAGAATGTTGGCACCACGCAGAATAAATGTGAAAGCGACAGTAATGAATTCATGGAAATGCTTATAGTAGAGCTTTCTTTACCACGGAAGGAAAATTTTGATAACTACCTTTGTGCTGATGAGCACGTGGAATGCTTAGATAATCTAAAAATGCGACACTAATACTTGTAGAATATGAACCAATTTCGGATCGCACTTCATCTGGAAATTAGCGAGGTGACATTGATTCGGCTTCCTGGATTCACAATTCAACAAGAATCTTAATGATTTCAAGTCATTCATGATATCCTACAAAGGCTAAGAAACTGCGTAGAAAAGATGATCGTGGCCAGTGATACGCATGTTTTTAAATGTTCTCTAAATAACTTGTGCAGTGAACTATAAAAAAGAATTCAAATGATAATTGTGCTGATCATAACACAATGAAATAAAGCAGGCAAAGACTAAAGATGACATCTTTTGTTGATAATCAGACCTGATGTTTCCGGCTATATTTTATGCACGTGTGGTATTTTATTTTCTAATTCGATCGTTAAAGAAATCAGTCAATACAACAACCCGTTTGCTCCCACCCCGTTGAGGTTTGTCTTTCGGGAGTGTACTACGTATAATCTTCGCATGTGCTTTCAAGTGGCAGGAGATACCTTCAGGTTCTTTTTTACACCTGTTACATGGGGTTACTGACAAGAGCGGCATTCAATGTCATTCTGAAAAACATCAATTAAGCATCGTTGGTCTGACAAAATCATGTTAACAGAAAAATGGTGTTTTACCGGTACCACAATTTTCAGTTTCAGTATCTATCGACAACAGCAGCACAGAATCATTTTTTTTTGTTTGAAACAAATCTGTTCCTTCTTTTCCTGGGAGTGGGAGCCATTTGCAATTCTTGCTGAATCGTTGTATTTTAATTACATCTCTTTTTTCCGAAGAAATTACTTTCAGGCTTGCTACACACACAAACGAATATTACTACATATACAGAATATTTCAGGATATTGAATTTTACAGTTATTTCTTCTATTTTAATTTAAATGTACACGTAGACTGAATTGTCCTTTTCGAAATCGATAGAAATGATTTCTGATAAAGCCATGCCTATTGCAGCATTGTCCCCAACGCAGCACAAAGCTTCGGTCCAATATCAATGAACCTGATGTTGCGCTCCAAGGAAACTCTCCGGTCTCTTTTCAACTCTCTGTAAGATTTAACAAAAACATGTAATAATTAAAATGAAACAATAGTGTTATATAAGATAATACCTAAAGTATTTAACAAATTTAAGAACACCCATGGTAAACCAGCATTCCAGCTTCACTACGTTTTTTAAGAAATTGGGTCAAGTGACAAGATTTAGAATCTACCAAAGCTAAAACCTGGTGACCCTTTACCTGAGGATTAACAGTATTCCTAAAAGAGTTTTGGAAATGATGTGAGCTATTCCTTATTGAAGAAAGCGATGTCAAAGGCAATTTCGAAAATCTGTACTGTATTGACCTTCTAAGAAAAAATACAATTTTGTGTACTATTAGATTGTATGTTGTCTGTTTGATAACATTACATGGCTAAGTATATTATTTTATTAGTTAGATGCCATAGTATATTTATTTTTTACATGTTCCGTCCTTTAGTTTTAAAAAATCATAAAGTTTTCCCATTTATTATTTACAAATACTGTAAATGACTGTTGAACAATTTCTGGAGTGGTGAGATCCGCAAATATTTTTATTAATAAGCTACTGAGCAGTTAGCAGTTGGATACTTCACGGTAATTGAAAAATGAACAAACTGAATTCTCATTAATAGCAAAATATATGAAACCGTTAAATAATAAGTAATTACTGAACGACTGCGATATTTTCCACCACCATAAATGTATGTTATCGATGAATACAAACAGATATCAGGAAAGGAATAAAATATCCAGTGATTATTCACTAATTTCCGACGCAAAAATATGGCATTGGTCTCTTACCGCTTTAGACAAGAAAGTCCTGCCTTTTTTGATGTACCTTCGCTGCTTATGATCCATTGCATTATGAAATAAAATAAAATAACAAAACTTCATGAAAATCGAGAAAACATGATATCGTTTTTAATGATGTATCCGCTCATAGCATTTTCTCTATTGGATAACCTTTAACGAAATTTGAATTTCTCGCTAAGAAATCATTTTACCATTGATACAGAATCCGTTTCTGATGCAGCTAGAAATTCAAATTGTGTATCAGTTGTTTTCCAAAGAAAATGTTTCTGTTTTTTGCTCTGTTACTGTAAGTAACTGAAATGTTTGCCTATCTACAGAAAATTCTTCCGCAATATACTGAATTTTAATTGTCAAAATATATCAAGCAACCCGTTTCAGTGTAGTGCTTCATTGTACACTGTCTTGCGATAACACATTGAAGAAAAGGCCGCAAAGAATAATTGCACTCCAAAAATTTTAAAACGTTTTTGTTTAACAGAATAATATATTGCAACGGCTTCATTGTTTTGTTTTTCGCAGAACTGCATTTTGCAACTACCTCACCTTAAACACTGATAAGTATTTGTATCGACTCTTCTGTTGTCAAATGGAAATAGAAAATATGATACCTCTGCCATCCATTAAACACAAGGTGCGACAGCCGGTCACATGCCTTTGTCGTCTGTCGTTCGCTGGAAACGAAGCGATCATAAGAAGCTAAAATATTCGTGCACGACATTCTGCTTAATCAACATTCAGTGGTAACGCATGGGTGAGAACCTTACTTTACGAATTATGTGCTCCCTACAGGCGTAAAACACAATCCTTTTGTTTTGTTTGCTATGTCATATGATTTTCATAATAAAGAGATTAAGAGAGTGCGCAGATATGCCACTCAGCAACTTTTTTACGCCGAAAATTCTACGCTGTGTGTCATCTGTTTCTTGCTCGATTATGCATGTCATACGGTACAAAGAACGTTCACCCCTACACGTTTCCCTTATATGCTATGATTTTGAGGATAATGTGCGAACGAATGTAACCTGGATTTACAGAATACTTTCTTGACATGAAAAATATATCATGGAATTTCTTCGTCTATGAAGATAATTCACTAAATTGCTCAACTAGTTTTTTCCAGTATAAAGAAGACACTTGAGATCAGTAGTCTCCGATTTCGTTAACATGTGCAGCAGAATATCACTGACGGGCATTGAAATCCCATCCTCAAGCCGAAGGAATGTTTTGTGCTCACGCAATTCAGTTGTTCACTAAGATAACCTGAAAAATTGACATGATTAAAATATCTTGCAAATCAGATTACAACTGTTGCTGATATTGACAAGGTAACCTCTGCTTATACGTCAGAAATAAATCTAGTTTTCTCGTTAGAAGTGTCTTCTTTTCTTAGAGTTCCAATTTCTAGGAGGAAAAACTTTATTAGGAACCAAATGTTCTGATCTTGTTTCCAGATCCGTTCTTTTAGAAAGGGAGAGGTACTTCTCCTGAAGATTGGTGGGCAATTATTCACATTACGCAGTTTTTGGGCATTTTTTTCATAGCATCGTCTTGATGCTGACAGCACGGCAGTATTTCTGAAAAATAGTGATTCATTGACCGATTGGGACTGGATATTAAGACGACAACTAAGAGCGGAGAGAATTTCGTCAGGATATGTTCCTATCACACATTCAGGCAAAGCGTTTCGAATAAGTAATAGGCAAATTTTGCATTAAGAAGTCACTTCAATAGAAAGTGACTTCTTAATGCAAAATCTCCCGAAAACTGTAGAAGGTTGGACTTCATGCACATTACGTTTTCAACTTCTATCCAATAATCACCTTTGATATTGTACACAGTGTAGCCGTGCTAGTTAGAATTTAAACCCCATATAACAGTGTAATCAAAAGCGTAGCTAATACAAGTAAAATTTACAAATCATTCCTGGGAAACTCTTGATTTCCCTGAAATTTACCGACGCTTAAGAATTTAGAATGGAAAAAATTGTATTTCACACGAAGTATTTTGCGATCTTAAAATTCTATAAAATTCAGTTTCCAGAAGTTTGAATGCTGATTAATTTGAGGGAACAAGGTATTTGTAACAACCAGAGGTAGGAAAAATATTCTGAAATCTGGTGGCCAGCTAAATTTTTTAGTGGCCAGACATTGAACCTGCGGAGAGGAGGGGGCTATATATAATGTCAAAGTCGTACACTTCTGTCCAAAAATGTTCTGCCCTCATCCCTGGCAAAAAAAAGGTACTCGTTTTTTTGTTTTGTTTTTCATCTGGGGCTTGCAAATTCCTGAATTATCATAATTTTCGTCGTTTATCCTCAGACCCTGGAAATCACACTTTTTTTTTATTTTCCTATAATCTGTGCTGGCGTATATTTCACAGATTGTGACATTCAGAAGAAAAAGAAAAAAATAGCCATATGATCATGTATATCACAAATGTTGATCCAGAAGCGGAATTTTTGACAGAAAAGTTAGGCACATAAAGACCCAGGAGTCCGAAGAAATGAAACAAAGACTTTGGTCAAAGTGGCAAAGGACAAACTAAAATACAAAGCACAGTGTACACGAGATTCAGAACATGGAACTTTGAAATGAGGCGTGCATGGTTAGGTTCCTGCAGCAAGCACTGTGCATACATTTTTATTGGCCAATTGATGAGGAGAGGGCACAAGCACAGTCAGCGTTTTGTCTTTCCCAACAATACAAAGACAAAATAACTCCCGCCACCCCTTCCTACAGCTTTCCCGGTCTTTCATTATGATATCCCTTTTCCGTCCTCTTCACTTCGTGCAAATCCTGGACAGAAATTTTTTTCCGAGATAGTTCCTTTTCCAATTATATAGCCCCTCTCCAGCACAATTACCCTGCAGATTATTTTTCAAATTGAACGGCAGCAAAAACTTTTTATTTTATTTTTTTTAAATCGTTTATTCGTGGCTTATACAATGCAAATTGCCGTACATGTTTTTCAGTAAGAAATTTACCTTTATTTTCATTTTTACGATATGATCATAAATATGCCTTTGTACATTTGTCTCCTCAAAAATTATTAAATTTGAATTTGCTAATTGCTTTGGCCATATTTTTCTTTTTGCATAGCGTACTAAGTGTCTGTAGTTCCTATTCCAACCTCTAAAGTTTTCTGTCACTCAGTTTTAATACAAAACTATGATATTCCCTATTCCCTAATTGTTTTGAGCTGTACATATATAGTAATAAAGTAAACAACAGATAAATTGTAATCCTAATTCAGAACCCAAAATAACACCCTGAATTCCTGATAAGAGAATTTTTTTCCGAAGACCAAACCTGCCCCCCCCCGCAATAAAAAAGGCAAAATCCAATAAAAAAAATTTGCAGCGTGTTAGTGAAAACACCAAATATAAATATAATCATCTGGTAATTTCTGAACCTTACTTTACCATGGACTTCAATCAAGATGGCTGATGCCATATTTGATATATCTCAAGGGGCCTCTGTCCCTCATTGTCAGTTTGTCACTATAAATGAATTGAAACAAATCTCCGAGAATGTACATCATGAAAGGGTGAGTCGCTGAAAATTTTAATCACAATGTAACATTCAGGCCTCTTGTGTCGCCATTCTGATTGAATATCAGCAATGAAGTCACATCACCAGTGAAGCATTATCTCCATCAGTGCTAAATAAATGAGGCAGGAGACAAGTTTCTAGAAATGAAAATCTTATTTTTTTGAAAAACTGGTAAAATAAGAGGTACATCCAGATACCGGATTTATTTTAAAATAGAAAGTAGTCATGGCTACTATTTTTTGTGCAAAGTACATCACAACTTGCATTTCCTTTGACATCTTGGAGTCCAATTTTTCACGATTACAATACTTTCTCATGCTAATGTATGAAAAAGGAAAGTCTTTTTCACATAAAAAAAAGAACTAGGAACTCTCATAAAATTGCAGGTCCTGTTAATGTGGGGCTCCACAGAGCTGCACACATAAAATCTTTACTGTTTCTACCGGTTTTCAAAATCTTTTGGATTCAAAAGTCTAAGTTTCTTATTTCCCTCTCAACAAATAAAATTCTTGTTTTTATTCTGTTGCATTTATTTGCTACTAAAATGTATATATACAGGGTGTCCGAGAATTATTGGGCACATAACAAAATTATATAAAGCAAAACATTAAACAGATAGAAATAAACTGACTATTAACTTACAATGTAACTGCACAAGTTAATAAATTTCGATGTGAGATCCCTTGGTTGCTCGTAGTACGTCTAAGCGATACTCAATTCCATGCCATGTATTGGCAAGCATCTGAGGAGTTATGGAATTAAATAGCAGCTGTGATACGCTACTTTAGTTCGTTCCTGCAAATCAGTACAAGGCGTCTGATAGACATGATCCTAATCCCACATGAAATAATCCAATGGAGTTAGATCTGTAGAGCGAGGAGGCCACAGAATGGGACCACCATGCCCAATCTATCTGTTGGGGAAAAGGCTCATGTAGGCACTTATGTACACATGTTGATCAATGCGGGGTCATACCGTCTTGTTGGAAAATGACATCATATCTTTTGATCTGGGTATAGCGAAAGTTTCTATCATATCCAAGTAAATGTCATCATTTGTTTTTTTCGCAGAAGGAAGGGCCAATCACATCTCTTTTTGATAGGGCGCACCACACGTTAACTTTTGGAGAATCATGTTCCAGTTCAATAGCAGCATGAGGCAGTTCACTACCCTATATCCTACAGTTGTGACAATTCACAATACATGAAATGTGGATTCATCTGTGAAAATGACAGTACCGAGAAAGTTTTCCTTGTTTTTCACTCAATTTAGCATAACCACAGTGAAATCGTTTCGCAGAGTGTGATCATTTACATGCATCTTTTGCACTATTTGGATTTTATAAGCATAAAACTTTAATTTCTTGTGCAAGATATCGTGAACTGTCGATTTCGGAAATGCACAGTTCTCTGCTTGCTTTACGAACGGATTTCCTGGAGCTTCGTCGGAAACTTCCATTAACTTGGTCAACCATCTCACGCTGATGCTAGGCCAACCGGCTCCTCCATGAGTTTCCACATTGCCAGAACTGTTTTATCCATCGCTTAATTGAATTCATTGATGGAGGATTACAACCATACTCTAAACGGTACCGTCTTTTAACTTTAATGACAGACTTTAATTTCGCAAGCCATAACACACACATCGCCTTGTGCTGTACGGATGACATTACTACCAATTGCGCATTTCTCATACATTCCTCGTCAGGCCACACCTAGTGCCATCTATCGGATTCTGGGAATAACAATTCTGCAAAACAAAAATATAGAAACACTGTTTGTAATACGTGACATAGAAAAACCGACAATGCTCAGTTTTTTTACATAATTTTGTAATGTATCCAATAATTCTGGGACACCCTGTATATTGCTTAAGACAACAGTGCTGACAATTACGGAGGATCTTTTTGCGAACATATTTTTTGTATTGTAAATAATTTTGGTAATGAATCTTTGTTCTGCATGCTAAATTAGTTGAATTTTTAAAAAATATGTAAAAGAATTTGGTTTCAGAGGAATCAAAGCCTTTGGCAATTAGTGTCAGTTATTGTTTATTTTTGATACATGAAATTTTACATTCAATACATAAAACAGTAATTCCTTCTGTTTTTCTTAGGAATATCTCATTTTGCATAAAAGTGCATACTTAATAGTTAACATCATGTATGAGTGTGTCAATTGCAACTATGTTTCTTTATCTTTAAAGAAATATGTTCACCATAT
Organism: Macrothele yani; assembly: GCA_039090855.1. NCBI lineage: Eukaryota > Metazoa > Arthropoda > Arachnida > Araneae > Macrothelidae > Macrothele > Macrothele yani. The sequence continues at coordinate 125,237,971 of CM077015.1, read as the reverse complement.
GAGCATTCATAGAAATGTAAATAATTTTAGATTTCAGTGTGGGGTGCGTGGTTGCTCCAAGACATTTGCCTCTTACTATGGCTTTAATACTCATGTCTCGCGATACCACCGTGGATTGCGTGGTTTACAACTTTGCAATTCAGAAGTGGATTTAAAGTGCAACCAAAGATTGTGTCATAAGGCATTTAATAGAGTTTCTGATTTAATATCGCACATTAAATCACATCTAACCTCCGAAGGCTTTATTAGATGCTGTTTTAAGGGGTGTGCCAAAACATTTAAAGTCAAATCTTCATTTTCATCCCATTTATCTTGATATCATCTGAATCACAGTACAAAATTCCTATCTCCACAGTTTCTTAATTCTGAGCCAGTTGCCCTGACCTTGAGAGTTGACAGTACTGTGGAACTAGTCACTTCTGATGTAAGTGAACAACTTAATCAGTCAGACAGCCATATCTCTGAAGAACTCACACTGAAAAATATTGCTCTTTTTTGCTTGCTTTTGGAATCAAAATGCCTAATCCCATCTAAAACAGTACAGTTGATAACGGAAGAGATAAATTATTTACTGATTCAGGAGGATTCCTTTTTCACACAGAGTTTCACTGATAAATTGAGTGAATTAGTAAATATATCTGAAGATGAAAAAAAACAATTGTAAAATATGTCCATGACTCAAGGTTTTTAAAATCTGCATTCGATACTGAATCGGGACTTCTTAAATCTATCTATTTAAGGCAACAATATTTTGAAAAAAGCATGAAATTTGTCAAACCCATTGAAATTTGCATGGGTCGCGATGAGGTAAATCGCTTGCGTTACTGCCACTACATTCCAATTAAAAAAACTCTTGTTAATCTGCTCCACGATAAGTCTGTAAAGGATCAAGTAGATCATCCACTGAAAAATGAAGTAGCAGATCGAATGAGTGATTTTACTGACGGTAGCGTGTTTCAGCAATGCCAAGCAGATGAATCAATAAAAATCCTTCAGCTTATCCTTTTTCAGGATGCGTTTGAGGTTGTTAACCCGTTAGGTTCTTCACGAAATAAACATAAAATTCTCGGATTTTATTTCACATTAGGAAACATGTACCCTCAGTATAGGTCATCAGTTCACCAAATACAGCTTCTTTTACTGTGCTGTGAAAAATATTTAAAATTGTTTGGCCAAAAAGTAGTATTTAGGCAATTGATTGGTGACCTTAAAGAAATTGAGAATGGATTTCATGTGGATGGTGTATGTTATGTAGGGAGGGTTTTTTGTATTACTGCTGACAATTTAGGAGCACATTTTATTGGTGGATTTAACCAGAATTTCTCAACTTCAGAATATATGCGCCGTTATTGTCTAATGCAAAGAGATACTTGGAAGAGTTCAGAGTATCCATATTTGAGTGCTTCATCACGAACTGTTGAAAATTATAATGCATCTGCTTCGCAATTAGCCATGGGTAGCCAAGGAATCATTTTCCCGTCTCTGTTCAATGAGTTGCAGTACTTTCATGTTTGTCTTCCTGGGCTCCCTCCTTGTGTTGGTCATGACTTGTTTGAAGGGGTTTGTGACTATGATTTGTCACTTTACCTAAATTACTTTGTTCAGAAAGGCTGGCTTACGTATACTTTATTAAGTGATCTAATACGTGGCTTTTCATTTTCTGAGCATGATGCTTCTTGCAGGCCTGCTGTGTTTCACCCAAAAAGCAAGAGGTTAAATGGCAGTGCTTGTCAGAACTGGGCCTTACTTCGCTTTTTGCCAATCCTTCTGTACTCTAAGATAGATACTGATGATTCTGTATGGAAGCTAGTTGTTACACTCAGAAAAATTGTGGAATTTGCCTGTGCACCTAGCATAAGTCATTCACAAATCGCATATTTCAAAATCATAATTGAAGAGTACTTGGAGGGAAGGAAGGTTGCTTTTGCAGATGTGCCTCTTCGACCAAAGCACCACTTCCTTCTGCACTATCCTGAGTTAACGATGAAATTTGGACCACTTATTCATCTTTGGACATTGCGCCTTGAGAGTAAACATTCATATTTCAAAAGAGTTGCCCGAAGATGTCAGAACATCAAAAACCTCACTGATACACTGTCAAACAAACATCAGTTATTGCAAGCTTATCTTCTAAATATCTCACTTTTTGCTGAAAGGGTTCGGTTTGAAGACAGTCAAACTTTCATTATCGAGCTGTACTCCATTCAAATACAAAGGGCAATAAAATAATCAGAATGTCAACCTCTGCACATTTCAAACAAAGTGAAAATTTTTGGTACTCTCTATACTGTAGGCCAGTTTTTGAACGTAAAGAACAAAGATAATGATTGTGTCTTTGGAGAAATACTGTTCATATTAGAAGATAAAAACAAGGAAATATTTTTTATTGTTAATGTGTGGGAGGGTCGTTGGTGCTCAGATAGTGGTTTGTACATTTGTAAAAGTACAGAGTTTTGTGTGTGAATGACAAAAAATTAGGTGATTTCTACCCTTTATCATGCTACAGTTGTGGTAATGAAAAAGTTATTGCTTTGAAACATAAGTTTTTTAATGGTTTAGCAACAGCAATAGAGCACTAGATAATGCATATTTTATCAGCTATTTGTACACTGCCATTATTGCTACTGACACAGCTGAATATTGGTTCCAGGAGTGCAAAATGGTCAGAAGTAACTTATTTTCATCTTGTTCAGTAATTTTTTTTTAATTAGTCAGTAAAGTTCTCCCATTGGGCATTTAAATTCCTAAAAGACAGTGAGAAATGCTGCTGTGGATATGTGTGGAAGAATCTTTATCTAAAAATTATGATTCAATTCACAAGTGAAAAATTGTGGTTATAACTGGAAGAATCCACGACAGAAACTGAACTGATATTTTTTTTTATATGTTAACTTAGATTAATTATATTATTTAAATAAAACATGCTTATACATGATGTTGATTATTGTTTTGCGTTTTAAGAAATGGAGCAAGTTCGTGAATTTTTCACAAAAACACTACAACTGGATGAAAGCAAGACTGAAGAAGTTATTCTGGCACTAACTGATGCTGGAGTTTCGAAGTATAAGGACATTGAATATGTTGTAGAATCAGATTTAAAAGAATGTTTGAAGCCAGTACAGTCAAGAAAACTATTGAGAGTATTTAAAAAAACTGGTAAGAATTTATTTTTGCCCTATTTCACTTTTCATGAGGTTTATATATACACTATGGTGCAAAGGTTAAGTTACAAATAAAAAAAAATGTGATATCTCAAAAACAGTTGGATGTATTGTATAATAAAAGTTTGTACAAATGTAACCTGTAAAACAGCACACAATACAGGGCTGGAAAAATAAGCTCCAGATTTAGGAACCAGCTCCAAATTTTAGGATTCAGGTGAAACAAAAGCAAATTTCAGGGTATTCATGCACAAGCATAATTCATGGTGATGATGTGGGAACAAAGACTAATAATAATAATACAGTATACGTGTATTGAGCACTGCCTATTACCCAAACTACTTATTGCTAAATGAAATTCAAATTTAGTCTGTAAATCTCAGGGTTCTATAGTTTTGATAAAAATCTAAACATAAACCAGTAGTCCACTGAAGCTGATAAATCAAATTTAGCCAGTGGTGGTCCATTCATGCGGATCATCATTAGGTTATACAAACTGTTGATTTCCATATTTTATCTGAATTTGTTTTGATTTTTATTAAATTCGTCAAACTGAACCCTTGTTTGCAGCACACTGTCTATGGCCATCAGCTTTGAAAAAAAACGGAAATCGCTCCTTGTGGGTCAGAACTTTTTCTAGCAGCTTGTGAAATTTCATTCCTTGCCTGATAACCTTAATTGAATTCTTACCACTCACCTAGCAAACTGAGTCACTACTCAGTCTTCCAAGAGATTCATGAGATCCAAGCTGTTTATGGAAGTGTTTACCCAGTGTTGTAATGTTCTTCTTCCTAAAGTTTTTTTAAGTTATTTCCTGTTGGACACTAAAATGTGTCAAAGACCTTTGTACACCTGTGAATGCTTCTAGACAGTCCTAGGAACTATTCCTCTAGCAGCTGCACTTCTTGATGTATTCCTGTAAGTGTGTTATTATTAACAAAATTATCTTCATGAGTGTCAGATGCATCCTTCATTATCTGAGGTGTTGAAATTGCATTATTAACATGAAGTTCCACTGCACTAATGATGAGTTCTTCCTTTTGAAATATGAGGGACAAATTCTTAAATAAAGGCAGGAAATCTAAAAGTGCAGCATGGTTACAAAACTGAAGTCTTAACTTTTTCAGAAGGCCCATTGCAACTGCTGAAGCTGAACTGCGCAGCAAGAGCTTCAGCAGTTAAAGCTCTTGCAGCAAGAGCACCAACTTTACTTGCAGCCACCAACAAGTGCAGCAAGAGCACCAACTTTACTTGCAGCCATCTTACATTATAATGGTATTGGAATTTTAGAGGTTGACAACCTCTGAAGAATATATGATATTTTCTTTAATTGATGCATTCTATTTGGGGAATGCTGATAGAATTTGTAGTTTCCAACGTACTGAATCAACCTAATAAATGAATTTTACATTTTTTTATTGCCGCTAACACTTAAATTTAACTTGTGAGCAATGCAGTGAGTGCATATTAAATGCTTTAGTTTCTGATAGTTTTTGTACCAGTACATTTTCTGCACCAATCATACTTGCAGCTCCATCTGTTCCAATTCCAACTTAAATGGTCAGAAGACAACCAATGTGAAAGTCCTAGTTTTTCTAGTTCACCTTCTATGGATTTCAAATATCCATCCACAGTGACATTTTCAAGAGGAATAATAGATAAAAACCTCTTTTACCTTTTTTCTTTAAATAATATACCTAGCATACACAATTCCCATTCTTCCACACCTTTATCAGTTGAGCTATCTAGCAACAAGCTCATACAATTCTGGCCTTGAAGTTCACATACGAGTTTTTTGTATCACAAAAAATATGGCATGGATCTTGTAATAAAAAAAAGAAATCACCTAAATTTAAGTTTCAGTTAGATTAAAATTTAGGTCTCCATGAAAAACAGGAAAAGTTGCGACCATTAGTTTCCGAAATGTTTTTATGCACTTTTCACCACCACACACATCAAACGTGCATGGTGCTTTAAAAGTGCATAAAAATATCACTTCAGAAATTCACTCAAGAAAAGCAATTATATCTCATCAAGCTGAAGTTATCTGTTTGAAAAATATGGAAGAATAAAAGTTAAAATGGGTGAGTGCGATTAAATCTTAAACGGGAGCCAATGTTAAAAATGGTGAAAATTTCCCTTCATTTGTTTTAAAATTTGAAGAAATCATGAAAACAATGTTAAGAAAATAGAAAAACTGTCTGCACCTTTCCAAGAATCTGCGATGCTGTCGCCGTGTCACACTGTTTGCGCTCCCGGGCTGGCAGCTAAGGCGAAGCGTGTGATCTTCAATGCTTCCACGATCCAACAGGTTAGTCACGAAACTCGGAGGCTTTCATCACGTTTCTCTGCTTGAAACCCACTGATCACGATAAAAGCTGACAGAATTTACAAATGCGATCAAAGCAGAAAATTTCAGGGTTTGGTTTTATTAAATTAATTACAATTTCTTAAAGTTACATATTGCATCTATGAACTGCAAATTACGAAATAAAAGTTGGGCACCAGGACCAAATTTCTAGGTGCCTGGGTGACCTGGCTCTCGGTAATTTTCTAGCCCTGACATAATATACTACAAAATGAAGTGAAATGTGTTGAATTTTTAATTTGGTAGGCTCTATGCAGCAGTTTGTCATATATTTAAAATACAATTCTTATTGATTAAAGTGAGCATTTAATTTGACATCTATATATGTATTAAAATTTTTGCAGTTAATATCTTAGTACATATCATGACATTTAAGTTTATTTTTGTTTTGCAGAAATTCCAGATACCCCTGAAGTAGAGACCCATCTCTCAAGTGCACATGTTAGTGAAGCTGCTACAGAAATGCTTGAAAGCCATTTGAAATGCAATAGTCAAGTGCCCAGCATTAATATAAGTTGGCATCGCATGCCTGAGAACTTATTAGGGGACTTAAAATCAGGCAAAACCCCCAAACCAAGTCTCAGAAGAGAATTGGTGAGGGTCGTTGCAGATGACATATTTCAGTACACTACAAACCCCTCCAAAAAAATTGCCCAGGAGTTTGCAAAATCATGTGTACAGACGTACAATGCCTCTTTAACCGACAATATCAATGGGATCATTCTCGGATCTGGCTACGATTCCCTAGCTCAGCAACTTCTGAACAGAGTTCAGAACATGTGCAGGCGACATAAAAAATGGCAGTTAGGAAAAGGAAGGTCTCTTGTAATGAAGAGGAAGAAAACACACCTGGTTCCCTTCCTAGCCCAAAGATAGATAGTTATGGATGCATCAACTGGGCACCTAACTGGCCTCACAATGAGACTACAGAGTCCCTTCAGTTTAAAAAAACACAGCTCAGCCAGCTCACTGAGGGAGATGAAAAACTAATTGAGCTAATCAGTGACACCTTTTACTTACAGCGCCTTGACATAAATAGTGGAACAAGCCTGGTGAAATTAGTTGAAGACTGGCCACAGTTGTTTTCGGGTGTTGGCCTTTTGCAACACTTTCGATTATTAACAGGCATTGATATATACATCCAATTCTGCAAGTCGGTTGAAGATCGAAAGGCCGAACTTTTGACCTATTTTCGTGCTCAGAAAAAGACAAATTTACTGCAGCTATTTGCAGAAGCCGATGTGCGAAATGGCAATCAAGTCATTTTGCTAATTGCAGCAGTTGCTGCATATTTTGATGAAGATGTAAAATTTCTTCTGGCAGTTTCTGAGGTAATTTTGAATTTATTCTATTGATTTCTTTAAACTTTATAAAACATAACGATCATTGCAATTAAAACCAACATAATTGTATGAAATTTTAGCTTTTTTACAGAGAAACCAAATATTTGGAATATTTTCTTTAGTTGAGAAATGTAGTGTAAATTTTATAATTGATGATCAGCATATCTCTGAATATTGGCATTACCCTCATATCTACTTGAATATTGTGATTTCAATAATTTGGATATTGTCAGCTGGTATACTATCACTATGTTTTAACAACCATTTCATTGATAATCGGCTACACATCAAATGATACTGTTGTATAAGTATGAAGATCTACTAGCAGATTTTCAATAGTTTAATGTGCTATATCAGTAAAATGGGTCATTTAAAGGGGGGTGGGGGAGTGAGTCTCAAAAAAGTTTTGAAAGGGTGAAACAGTCTGTAGTACACGTATCTATTATTTTTCAAACATTGACCTACTTACACCAAATATATGAATCTATTTTTTGAAGAGTGCCCCACATCTATTTGGATATTACTTTTACAGATGTCTGGTGTAGATTTTTTTATGGACCTACAGATAAAATATGTTGGTCCACATTTGTAGTTTTTTAACTCTCTTGTAGACTTAAGTGGTTTTCCATTTACATGTGTGCACGTTGTGGAGATTTCCAACAAATTTGTTGCCCACCCTTTCATCTACAGATATCTCCCACCTTTATTTTGGGAAATACTGACCCTTGCATGCAGGAGTAACAGAAGGTGCCTTTGCGGGTAAGAAGTGGATCTAAAATTAAAATCTGACCATTTGTTATCTGTGATCACAGATCATAATTTTTCGCCTACAACCGTGTTCTCTTAAGAGTTACTGGAGGTGTTTTTGGCATAAATTAGCTTATCCAATGCAAATGGCCTTGAGCGTGGGTGGTGTAATTCAGGGAGCAGGATTATGGAAAACCTTACCTGATTCGCTTGCAAATTCAGCCAACATAAAAGGCAACATGCAGCATTTTTTAATGTTAAATTATGCGTTTTCTTGGCCGTTACAGTTTTATCACTAGTAAAAGGAAGTTAAAAAAAATATCAGCTAGCTTAACATTCTGATTGCTGGTATTCTGATCTAATGTTGGCAAAGGGATAAATATATGGGAAGCTGTAGAGTGAAGGGCTGGGTACAACACAATATTCTTTGGCTGATAAGTCATATTAATGTTTTTAATTTACAAATAATTGGCAAAAATATTAATTTCTCCCAAGTTTTGCAGGTTTATCATGGCAAACGCAAGGGTAAGGGTGCAGCCACCTATACTATATATATAAACAGTCTAGATGGAATAATATGCGCAAAATGAGCATGCTCCACCCCCCCCCCAAGCTACATCAGTCCTCAACATGCTGTATGTTTTAATGTTGGTTCCTTTTCTTATTTGTAGAATTTTATAGCATCACTAAAATGAAGTGCAACAATATTTTATCAGTATCTTGATTTTGTGATGCAAAAGTAATTGATTTTTTTTTCAGGTGCTCAATCCTCACTGTCCTCCTAATGAAGCAGTAACCTCTCCATTTCTAGCTGTAAAAGGTAAACACTATGATTTCCCTCTTGAATATTTTGAATTTTATTCAAACTGCTTATGGTTTTATCATACCATAAAATTTTGTTTTCTTAGAATATGATGACACCACACGTCATATTCAGGGTATTTTCAAACATGCACTTCCAGTTTGTATGTTAAGGGAAATTCACAGTGGCCTAAAAAGTCTCCTCTGCAATAACCCACATTTTATATATCATAGTTTAGCAATTATTGTACATTTTCATACTGTTGTGTATTAGAAGAATAAACTGTCTTTTAATGGTGTTAATTCATAAATTTGGAAGTAAATTACCTGCACTATTTTTAAATGTTTTGATTGCTGTGATGAATAGCTATGTACCTTCCCCTTTGTAGAGAGGTGAGAACAATTATGTAGACATAAAGCTTGTTAAATGAGTTTTCTTTTCCTTGTGCATCAACCTTTAAGTCGTTGCTTTCGCAAGAGAAACCAGCTGTGAAAGCTGGTGTTGACTTTACCACTGTGGTACATCCGAGTTTCAACTTCCAATCTTTGTTCCTCTTTTGGGCGGAGGATTAACTTGGAACAGACTATTGACTAAGATTAACTAGTCCAGTAGTTTGCTGCTAAGGAAAAGGGATTGCAAATAAAAGGTATTCATGATGAAAAAGTAAAGGAACTATAAAGTTGTTAAATACATGAATTTCCATCAATATAGGCTAATACATTGTTATTTTCTAAAATTTTCTGGAAGAACTAGCAAATCATCCTAATTTTCCATTGGAACTCCTTACATATGTAAAGAAATTAAGAAAATGTTTTGTGTAAGATCGTGATTTTTACTTCTAAGATTTTTTTTCATTTTCCGCCAACAATAAATTATTGATATGAAGATCTCCTTTGTGCTGATTCCTAAAAATGGAGTGTTTGGCAATCAGTGACATATTGAAAAAGTACTGCACAATTTTAACCTTTATATCTTATTGTGGGTCTATATTTCAGTGTATTCTGTCCGTTTGTTGCATGTGGGGAAAATCGAAAGGGCAACTCTCGATATTTGTTTCGGAGTGTGCTTCCGCATAGAGAACACATGTGGAAGCACACTTCCAAACTATCTCTAATGTTTTGTCCTTTGAGTGTATGTACACACTGTGTGTGAGAGAGATGTACTGTTAAAATAGATACCTTTCTAGTAACCATGCTGAGCCGCCTACCTGTCTTAATAATGCATACATTTTTTTCACCTTTTGGCTGAATTCAGCCTTTTTTAACATCGTTTTGGTTATTTTTTATATTGTTACAAAACTGAAGTTTTTTTGGGGGTGGGAGGGGGGTACCCTGTTATAAAAGCAATTGAACTGTACGTACAACTTGAAACCAAAGAGAACTAATTTTTGTCTTTAAAGAAAAAGTTTTTCTGAATCATCCTCTTTCCTACTATTGTACTACAGTATTAATTTATTGCACTTTTGTAAAAATCAGGCTCTTATAAGAATCACTTCAAAATTTTTAGTAATTTGGACTTCCTGATGCTGCCATAGTTAGCTCTCTGAAAACATCAATAAACGTTTTTTTTATTCTCACAATGTGTGACTGCTCAACCTAATGAAAATGTGATTTTGATTTTTCTGCTACAGTCCTGTGGCAGTGTCATTGTTGGACATAAGGTTGACTGATATAATAGTTCCCCAAGAAGCATTTTCAGTGCGTCTTGCCAAATCTGTTGTTGAACTGGTTATTTAATTGCTCTAACAAAGTTCCAACAGCCTGTGAGACAACACAGTGTGACTTGGTCAGGAAAAAGTTAATTTTTTTGTAGTTGTAATTAATAAAATTATTTTATATTGGCTTATACAGGATGATTGCATATTCTGATGTGCTTAGTAATTATAATGTTAAATGCTTTTTTTTCCCCTCGCATCGCTAAAAAATTCAGCCTTTATTTTTTCATTGGTCAGTCTAGTGTCTGTTTCATGCGGCAAAATGCCGAACATTTTCAAAGCTTGTGAAAATATTCTTCAAGTATTGCCAGCCATACCACCTCCAAAATTGTCCAAATTTTGCTCAGGCTCATGGCCAAATGGACCCGTGCATTTTCAAAGCTTGAAAATGCACGGATCTTTTAGAGAAATAAAAAGCTGCAGTTCTAAGAGTGACATACTTCTTCACTTATCATTGTTTGCTGAATGTTTCAGCTTTGAAAGTTTGTGCCATGCTTTTGTTAAAATTCTGCCTAACCAATTGTTAGTATCATATTTGGTTTTCACACTCTTAACAGTACAATGTTTTGATTTTTTAAGTATTTGCTTTATTTCGCTTGTATGTATATTGTCCTCTGCATTTTTTTTATAATACTGTATTTTTTTAATTATTGTATTCTTACATTCATGCAAGTAAAAATGTCATACCCAGACATGCCAACCTTCAAAATCTGAAAATCAGGAGATTATTACAGCTCATAAAATCACATGAGCGCTATTTTTATCGATATTTTACAGAAGTATTTATTGGTCCACTAAAAGTTCTGGAGAAAAAAACAAAAATAAAACTAAAAGCAATACCCATTTTATTGCATTGTTAGTTTTTGTATTGTAAATGTATACACCCCAGATATTTTTTTCCTAACTTAGATAAAGATCATGTAATCGGTGTCCATTACGTATAGTTATTGGGGGGGTGTCCAGTTTAAAAACAGTCAAGCTCTTCGTATTCCTAAGGGTTGTGGTCTGTTTTTGGTTTTGGAAATTACACTCTTCATTACGCTCCTTCCTTCCACTGATCATCCAACTCCCTACTGAAATAGGTTTTTTGGGTTCGTAGATTCTGCAAGATAATAAAAACGTAAAATGGCCCGCATGATATGGTTTTTTGCGAATAACAATGGCAGCCAACTGTTTTTCGTTTCTTCTTTAGGTTGTGCACGACGGCAAAAACAACAAAAAGCATCGTACTAACATCGCCTTTCGTTACAAGGCAAGGCCAAATTTTGTCGTTAAGTGAATTCGCCGGATTTCTTGAGGCGAAATGTTGAAAGACTGAACTGCAAGAAGGCAGGGCAGCTGCCATCTGTCAATTAATTATGGACCCTCCCCGGCATTCCTAGTGCCAGAGCAGGTCAGCTCTTTGCTGAAGGTGTCATATGACAATCGGGCTAGGAGAAATTTTTTAAAGCAAATTTTTTTGGTCGGAAGTAGCGCTTGGACCACTGCTCTTCGCCACTGGGGAAGCTTTCTTTTTGCAGATAGGAGGAGAGGATAAATACAAAACTAATGACTGCAATTGTCGCCTTGCTTTGACGCAGAAAGAAAAAAATTATTTCACAGGCGGTTCAAAATCATGGTGGCTGATGGAATGCTGACCATCCTAATGGCTAATTCTCGGTGAAAATCAGGAGAATTTGACATTCATCCGGAGAGTTGACACATCTGCATACCCCATATGAACTGAATTCAACTTGATATGATTTTAAATTTCCATGCCTGAGCACTCTCAGGCAGTAATTTTTGCAAAGTTATTGCTGTTATCAGGGGTGAAAGAGTTCCGCCTTTTTGGAAGTCATTTGGGAGTTCCCAAGATCGGCAGTTAATAAATGGGTAGTGAATTAATTATTTTGCAGATGGTTGGTTGGGTTTGACTTAACCAGCCACTTCGGAGATTTATAAAAATGAAAAGTTTTTTTTTTTTTTTTACATGTCCATGATTTGACCCTTTTTTCCCCACTACTTAAGTCCATCTTATTTTGTTCTGAAGTTGTTGGAAGCGAGCCCTGCTTCTGCAGTGAGTGCTAGCATTAAAGTTACTAGCAAAAATCTTAACTAAATTTGATGACAGAAATACAAAGATCCTGATGTCTAACAGGATAGGGGTATCTTGGTTACACCATTTTATAACTGCTGTTTGATGCAATACAAAAGTTAAAACTGCATAATTACCATTGTTAAATTTGTTAATTTTACATAAAATTTTAGGAATTTAATATATGTATATATTATTTTTTAGGTTCCTCTGTTCTAAACCCAGAGAACTTCATGTTAATAATTGACAGAATGTGTGTCAATAGTGTGCAAAATCCAATAAAAGCAGTGTGCTTGCTGTTTTCTGCCTATTTTGTGTTTAATATTCACTACCCCTTTGAGGCAAAAGTTACATTGGAATTTTTGCAAAGGTTAGTATAGGAACTTTTGGATTAAACTTTTTTTTATTGAAGTTTTTTTCTCTCTCCAATGTTAACAAAGTGTATAAAATATATTTTTTACATCTATAATTGTGTATGTATTGCATGATATACAAAAAATAGTGACATGTCCTTTATTGAGAATATAAACCTTTTTTTTTTAAACCAAGTATAATACTAAAATAATTTTGGTCTTTTCATCTGTTCTAACCCTAAGCCTCCACTTTACCGAGGAAAATAAGTTCTCTCCCTTTCTTGAGGACTGGGTGTAAAAATAAATTGTGTCCACCTATTTACTAGAAGGGATCTGCTGCTTTTCCTGGATTTTTGCAGTTGGTATCAGTCTCAGAATATAGATGTGCATGCGTATGCCATACACGGATAGTTTCCAAATTATTAGCAGCTTTTGCAGATAGTTTTTGCTTGTAGATTTAAAAATGTTATTTACAGCAATTAAAACACTTAAGGCTTTACTCAGATTAATATATTTACTTCTATCTCAACGAGAAATTTTCACATCTGCCGATAGTGACTTCTTTTGGTTTTACAGACTTTTCTGGCCTCTTGATTTTATCAAGGCCTGTTCTCAATATATAGGAACTGTAACAAAAGTTTCATTTACACAGAAAGACTATAAATTATATTGCCGGGTTCCTCTTGCAGATGCTAGTTATGAAATTAGTCTTTTCCTTATGTATTTTATAAGTCTACTATTTTTGAATTAAATTGAAAATGCTATTTATAATTTTTGAAAGTTCATTAACGGAACTGCTTTTCTAGATATAAAAACTAATTAGTCTTGTTTTTATGAGGTTCATAGTGTTTTGGCCTTAAGGTCCATTTTACACACATTTCTGCGCATTCAGTCTTAATATACTTTTGTCCTCTCTAGAATCTGTAATGTTCTAATAATTATTTATTGTCATATTAATTTTTCTTTAAATTATCTTATTCTATTGTTATGATTCATGGGTTTTCAGCAAGTTTTCTGTTTCAATGGTTGTGTATGCAGATACATTTAATTGTTATACAACTCTGCTAGATATTAGGAATCTGCTCAGTCCATGAAGGCATCAGTCTTTTATTTTCAGTTGCCCTCTTGTAATTCACCTGCCTTACTAATTTTCAGACCTGGCCATTGTGACAACAATTTTTTTTTTGGTGGTCTTCCGTTTCTCGAGTTGACTGCAAATTTTTACCACTACACTTGCCAAATATTATGAACATTGTATTGTATAACCAGTATTGTTATTTTGGGATAAAAACAGTATTCGAATTGATCAAATCTTTTCCATTATGGTCTTAAGGATTTCTCAGTACACAAATAATTTAGTTTTTGTAATAATTTAAAATCAAACTAGTAGTGTGCTGTAAAGATACATATTATTTTTGTATATATATATTGTTACTTTTTTAGAAGCCAGAATTTTTATGATGTATTTAAATGTGTTAATTTCTCACTTTAATCACAGGTGCTTTGTGGGTATAAATCCTGTATGTGGATGAAAGGTAGAAAGGAAGAAAGGGAAGAAGCTTTATTCTGAAGTCAATCCAAAAATTGCAAAGTTATGGCACAAAGTAAAAGACCACAATAGCTGGCTAAAAGATATCAGACAATAAGTGGCACATAATAAAAAAAACATTGTCTATGATATTAGTTGATCTGTATATATATTGTTACACCAATCAAGTTTGTTTTTTTTTTAAATAAAAAAAATGCAATCCAGTTGATTCAGTACTTTTTCCTGTGTATCTAAGTTTCAATTATATATCAGTATTTTAGTAATGGTAGTCCTAAATCTAAGAAACAATAAATTACTTTTTGTCTGAGCACATTGGAAAATATCTGTTGGTAATTTGTTTCTAGTTCTCTGCATATGCAACATTTATTTTTTTAAATACTACTGATTCGCTGGTGTCTTCAAGCCAACTGCTATACACCATTATCTCTGTAGTTTTGACATCTGTTTGTTATACTTGCAAACAACGTGCACTTTGGCTTTCTGACTCCTTCCAATTTAAACACCTACAGTGAACTGCAATTGTCACACCAGAAGTTGTAGGGACAAAAATGAAAAATGTGTTACTTTGTGCTGTCATGTAGAAATTAACTGTTTTTAGTAGTCCTTTGGAAAAATCCGAGGAAGCTGTAACAATTTGCTCATCTAGATTTTCAATGGCATAAATATTTTGCTCAGGACTTACAAGTTAAGTCATTCACCCCAGTGATCTACGTCAGTAAAACTGCATAATGCATATTGTTTCTTAGATTAAAATGATTCGACAGTACTCATTATAAGCAAGTTTGGTGGTATTTGTATTTTGACCATTACGGTAGACTAAGAGTGGCATTCTAGGGTTGACCACATTTTTGAAATCTTTACATGTACACTGATCAGCCACAACATTAAAACTACCTTTTTGTGACTGTATTCCCTAGTGGAGATGGCACCTTCCAACAAGACTTGAAATAAAGGATGTAATCCATGTCACACTGCAAAGAAAATTCAGCAATGGTTCCAAGAACATAACTGGAATTCCCTTTAATGCCATAGGCCCCAAATTCACTGGACATGAATCCTATTGAGCATTTGTGGTTTCAGTTGGAGGAAGGGGTATGAGCAGCATCACCCGCATAATTTACAGGAAGTGTGGGATCTGTTGCAGTCATGATACCAAGAGATGGCTACCAACATCTCATTGAATCTGTCTCATCAGGTGAAGACACATTATATTAGGTAGGTGGTTTTAATGTTTTGGCTGATTGGTGTATATCATCATCATCATCATTGTCAACCATTATCAATCCACTGCTGGACGAAGGTCTCCCCAAGTTTCCTCCACAACGGTCTGTCTTGTGCCAGTCTCCTCCATGTCACTCCCGCATATTTACGAATTTCATCCACCCATCTCCCATGTGGTCTTTTTCTGGGTCTTTTCCTGTCCCTTGGAATCCAATCTAAAATTTCGGCTGTCCATCTATGGTCTGTCCTTCTGGCAGTATGTCCAGCCCATTGCCATTTCAGGGATTTAACTCTGATCATGATGTCTTCCACTCTTGTCATTTTTCGGATCCACGAGTTCCTCTTCTTATCTCTCCTGGTTATACCAAGCATGCACCTCTCCATGCTTCTTTGAGTTGTCTGCAGCCTTTGTATGTCTCTTTTAGTTAAGGTCCACGTCTCTGCACCATACGTAAGCACTGGAAGGATGCATTGATCAAACACTTTTCTTTTAAGACATAATGGCATATTGCTCTTGAAAATTATGCTGTTTTCTTCCAAAAGCTCTCCAGGCAAGTTTTGTACGCCGATTAATTTCTTCATCAATGTGACCCTCACTTGATATCTGCTGTCCAAGATAAACATACGTATCTGTTATCTCCAGTTTTTCTCCATCAATCGATAAATCTTCATTTCTTGTAAAAGCATTGAACATCACTTTTGTCTTCTGAAAGTTCATTTTTAATCCCACTTCTTTACTCTTGTCAGCAAGTTCCTGGATCATACTCTGCAGCTCTGATGGGGTAGTTGCCAAAAATGACTACGTCATCAGCAAAACGAAGGTGGGTTAGATAATCTCCATTAATCTTTATCCCTTTGTTTTCCCAGTTCAGTGATTGAAAGACATTTTCCAATGTGGCATTAAAGAGCTTCGGAGATATGGTGTCACCTTGTCTCACTCCCTTTCCAATTTTTATGTGTGTTGTATTTTCAAACAGCCGAATCTTTGCACTTGCATTTTCATAGATGTTATTAATAATATTAATGTATGCATCTTCAATACCGCAGGATTTCAGAGCCGTGGTAACTGCTGATGGTTTCACCGAATCAAAGGCTTTTTCATAATCGATAAAAGCCATGCACAATGGAAGTTCATATTCCCTCGCTCTTTCAATTAGTTCTCTCAGTACGTGGATATGATCTATTGTGCTGTAGCCACTCCTGAATCCAGCTTGTTCTCTCGGTTGAGCCATGTCCAGTGTTACCTTCAAGCGGTGTGAAAGAACTTTAGTGAAGATTTTATAAACCACTGATAGGAGGCTGATAGGTCTGTAGTTCCTGAGATCCTCAATGTCACCTTTTTTATGTAGCAGGATCATTGTAGCATTGTTCCAATCCTCAGGAATCTTCCCTTCATTAAGGCATCGAGTGAAAATTTGGGCGAGTACTGTTTCAATTTCTCCACTTGCTTCTTGTATGATGTCTATAGTAATTCCATCTTCTCCTGGAGCTTTCCCCCGCTTCATGTTCTTGATTGCATGTGCAACTTCTGCTGGGAGGACTGGAAGAACTCTGGTACCTTTCATGATGTCTGGAGTACATGTATCATCCCTTTCATATAATTTGGAGTAGAAATCTTTCACTCTTGTCAAAATTTCACCTCTATTTCTTGTTATAGAACCATCTTCTTTTCTCAGAGCGATAATCTGTTTTCTTCCCTTACTGAGATGTCCCTTTGCTATCTTTAGGCTTTGGTTGTTTTCAATTGCTTTCCTCACTAGCTCACAGTTGAATTTCCTTACGTCTTCAGTGATACTTTTTCGTGCTGTCTTGCATAGCTCTATATATTCCACTTTGGAAGTCACATCTTCTTTAGTTGTCCTCATCTCTCTTCTTTTTTGCATCAACATTTTGGTTTTTCCTGATAATTTGTTTACATGCAACTTGTTCTTAGAACCCAGCTAATTTTGTTGCTGTTTCCATAAGAGCTTTGGTTACTTTTCTGTTAACTTCCGAAATATCCACTTCTTCCGATGTTAGGCCTTCTAAAGCAGAGAATCTGTTCTTCAGTTCCAACTTGAAAGTATTATGGTGTTTTTTAAGGTTGGTTATGTCAATACATTTTGTTTGTCTTATGAGCTTGCCACGTTCCAGTTTAGTGTTGAGGTGCATCTTACATCTCACCAATCTATGGTCACTACCTGTGTTGAACTTGTTTAGCACACTGCAGTCTTCGATGACGAATTTTTTGTTACACATAATAAAATCAATTTCACTTGTCGTCCCAATTGGATGTCTCCATGTCCATTTCCTGTGTGGCTTTTTCTTGAAAAAGGAATTCAAGATGAAAAATCCTTCTGCCTCTGCAAACTCAACGAGAGTATTTCCACGCTGGTTTCTGTTGCCGTGACCGAATTTACCTACTGAAGTTTCATTCTGTTGCCGGTGCCCTATTTTTGCATTGAAATCTCCCATAATTATCTTCAAGTGCTGCTTACCTTTATTATTTAGATGACGAATTTCCTCATAAAATTCTTCAATTTCTTCTTCAGGATGACTTGTGGTGGGGGCATAAGTTTGAATAATCTGAGCCTGGTGTATATATTATACGGTATTTTTGAGAGTTTTATGAATTATGAAAACAAAAGCTCAAACACATTATAGATTGTGAAAAACATGCAATTTTGCAAACATTTTTGTAAAAAAAAACTGCACCATATTTATTTAATGGGCTTTGCCGTGTTTTTTCTTAAAACTGCAGTTCAAGTCCGCCCCAAAAATTGGCTGAAGCCCTAATTAGACCAAAAAACATATTAAGAAAAGGTCATTAAACCAAATCTAAAAAACAGTGGCTAAACATTTTTGAAAAAAACAAAAAAACTTTGCCCCGTGTTTAACAGGCTTTGCCATGTTTTTTCTTTCAAATATGGTTTATGTACTGTATGAAATTTACAGTTGCTCAACCGTGTTAGGCCACATTTTCTGGTAGTTTGACCGTTTTTTATTTCCCGGTCATTAGACCGTTAATGTACATTACAGTATGGTACTGTAAAATTACAGTACTGTAAAGAAAAAACTGTCTTTACGCCGTATTTATTTAACAGGCTTTGCCATGTTTTTCTTTAAAATACGGTTTATCTACCGTAATAAATTTACGGTTGATCTACTGTGTTAGGCCACATTTTCTGGTAGTTTGACCGTTTTTTATTTCCTGGTCATTAGACCGTTAATGAACATATCAGTACGATACTGTACAATTACGGTTTATTGACCGGCCACTCAGCTGCCGGTGTATCTACCGTAATTTGACCATGAAATTTTTTACAGTGTATACAGTGTTTGTGGATAAAAAAATCGTATTTGGTGTGGGGTTTTTTTAACGTTCCCTCTTAAAGTCAGATCTTCAAACAACTTCTCTTTTGGGAATTTAGGGCCACTACTTCTTGTCAAAGTACAAAAGATTCTTTACAGTTAAAGAACACCCTTCGTGCGTCATGTTGATCTCTTACTTCGGACCAACTCTAACATTTAATCCAGCCGTGCGAATCTGACTATTTTGCCACCTGAGATATCGTTTGGTTAGCCATTTTGGACAGCTTAGAAATGTTGCATCAAATTTATTTTATTGTTATTTTTTTTATTCTCTTGTTTTTCAGAGCAAGTATAGAGATACATTTAGCTGTGGAAGATATATTCTCTCACTTGTCCATGACATGCCTTATATAGAAATTTAGAACAATTTCGTAAGAAAGGAAAAATAATTAGCTTTAGTCGCTATTATGGGCACTACTTCGTTTTCGTGTGTGAACGTTATTCTCCAACAAAAATGTCGGCCCGCTTTACATCACAACGCCTTTAATCTTTCATTAATTTCAGTGTGAGAAATGTCGCTGAGCAGAAGACGAAATTTTGGCAACTACAGACTTTTAACGGGAAAGATTCCACAAATACAATTCTCGGTAATGTGTACGGAAAGAGATCTCTTTAAACTTTTAGTGAAATGTAAATTCTGAATGGTAATATTTTACAATCTATTAATAACATCTTCATTTTCGTCGAAATGGAACATACACTATATTGACGAAGGTCACCATATTCCTCCAAAAGCATATGAATGGATCCACTGCGTTGTTAAGATGCGTGGTACATCTGACAACTTTATAAAAACAAGCCTGCAGCTGACCGCGATCATATCGCACTCTAAGGTTGAGTAAAAATGTCGCTGCCTGAGAGAACTGACTTTGAAAAAGGAAAGATTGTTGGGTGTTATATTAGTGTGCTTTCCATAAACGAAACCGAGGTGCGTTTAAACATACCCAAGTCAACTGTCTTGAATGTACTGAATAAGTGGAAGACACATGGCGTGCCTGAAGCAGCAAAACATACAGGCAGACCAAAGAAAATCAGTGATAGAGGATGTCGACGCCTCAGGAGAGTCGTTACACCTAATCGGCGAAGTACTGCACAAGACCTCAGTGTACAGGTGAGTATAAATCCTGAAACCTGGGTACGTACACATACCATTCGCAGCAAAATTCATTCCATCGGTAACCGTGGTCGTGCGGCTGCTCATAAGCCTTTCATCTCCACTCGGAATGTTACTCATCCTTTACCATGGTGTAAAGAACATTTTTAGTGGACTGTATATCAATGGAAATGGGGCCAAAGGACTGATGAATTCAGATACACGATCCCTCAGGCTGATGGCCGTGTGTGGGTATGGCGTTAGTCGGGGGAACGAAATTTACCACAGTGTACTGTTCCGACGATCATATTTGGAGTCGGAATGTACTTGTGTGTGGGTGCGTTTCGTGGTATGGTCCCGGCCTATTTGTTATCGTGGGCAAAACTATTAACCAGCACGTCTGCCTTGATATTCTGGGTTATTATGCTCTACCAACTCTGTGGCCAAACTATGGAACCGAGCCTTGTTGGTACCAGCAGGATAATGCACCGAGTCATAAAGCAACGACTATTACGGCGTGGTTTGACGATAATTACGTATCGCCTGTTTAATGGGCAGCAGAGAGCCCTGCTCTTAATCCCATCGGGCACCTATGGTATGAATTAAAGTGCCGTATAAGAAGTTTTAAACGAGGCCTACTACTAAATATGTAAGCAACAGTTAGTGTCAGGATTATGCATTGAAATGAAGAGCACACCTATTGCTGTGTTACAAAACCTTGTTGAAAGCATGCCTCGAAGTGTCAGTGCATGCATTAAGGCCAAAGGTGGACCGACACCGTATGTCATTAAATAGTACGTTGTGTTTCTCTTCTAGTTGTACGGTGACTTTTGTCAATATAGTGTATAATCTTCTACCATTTGCTTTTGTAATTTGTTTTGCATAACTTTGATTATATGTCATTATAAAACTTTTTTTTTTCAAATGTCAGGTACAGAGATATTTTCTTTAAATGTAATGTTGTTGGAATAAAGGTGACAAACTCGCAATTTTTGAGGGCTAGATTAATAATCTGCATAAAAACAAATCTCTGTTTTACGCTTCAGAAAATCATTTTAAAAACCAAACAGAGCAAAACATGATAAAACATTGGGATATTTCTTTCTTGTTTACATACCATACTCAACATTGAATATAACATGACACAAAGTTACACTTCTGTCAATTTTTATCCAGAATCAACTGCCATGAAATCAAATAACCTGGCTGTCAACTATGACAGAAAATGGCCATAGGGAGCGCCGGAACAAACACATAGATGAAGAGAAAGCATGGCATACCGCACGCCCAACAGTTTAGGAGTGGAATGTCGTCGCAATACTGCACATAATTAAAACAAATGCTTTCAAACAGAAAAAAACACCACAGGATCTGTTTGTTAAAAGCTACGCAAATTTGAAATTGAAAGGGAAGTATGGAGAAGAAGAAAAATCCTTTGGTGGAAAAGGCAGTCCATCTTTCTGAAATCGAATTAAAGTTATGTCAATATAAATCAATAAAGTAAGATTTCCAGTTAAAGATATATTAAAAATACTAATTTATATGTTAATATTTAACGCGCTATTTTGAAAGGGGAAGGTACCAAGTTTATTTTTTTTTCATCTAGATTAAACATAAGCGAATACAAAAATAATTTGCGAATTGGGAAAGGAAATAAATGACAAATTTCGTGAAACAAGTTAAAATTCCACTACAAGAAACCTTTGCGTCGGAGGTATATGCCGTTTATAGATTTGTACCTACAAACGTACCTGACTGTTTTGATATCATGAGAACATATAGTCCAAAATGTCGATAAAAGAGGCGTTGCTGAAAGAAGAAAAGTGACCTAGTACATACGATAAATTCATTTTTATTCTGAGTTATGGAAGCACCATTTATTTGAGCACTATGTGCAGTTTCAAGTGTTCAGTGTGTCCATAACCACATTCCAGATTATAGGGCAGTCTTCATATCACGCTTTATATTGGATTCATTAACATGTCAGAAGGGTAGGGAGAAACTTGCGTTGCACTCGGTAAGTTTCTGCTGAGGTAAGAACTAGGTAATCACTCGAGATTCAAAGAAGTTAAAATATACCGCAACTAGAAGTCAACGAGAGACAGATCGGGTGATGTAAAGAAGCCATTGATGCCTCGTTGTGCAGAAGATAGGCGCGACAGGCTGACGTCTGGCATTGCAACATCGGTGTCGCTGTGTATAAGGGCATCAACAGGGGAAAATATTATATTGTCCAGGACAGTGCTTTCCTGAAGGTACGAAATGACACACTGGGCTGAGCAAGTGCCATATTTCTGGACGTGGCAAGTTTGCAATCCTGTGACACAGCGGTCTTCAAGGAAGAAAGGACTTATGATGAAAAGAATGTCCGCATTCCGGAATTTCCATTAACAGAATTAAAGTGATTTCTTATTTCAAACGAAACAAAATAGAACTAGCGAAATTTTAAACGTATCAGCACCATGTTCGACTGAATATTTACGTAATATCCAGCAAACTTCTGTATTTGTTAAAAATAAGGCTATGTTAAATACTAATCAGGCAAAGGGAAGTATAACCAACTGCAATGGAATTAGTAATTTATTGGAAAGTTTTTTTTTTATGTAAATTTGAGCATCTCAGGTTTTCTTGGATTTCATGTCTCTTAAAACGACGAAAATTCACCAAGAGAGAATAAAAGAGCCACAAATATCACTAATCAAATACATAGACAAAGTACTCAACAGCCTGATCATATTTCTACATTGATGTGGGTTTGCGCTGCTGCTACATTTTTAGCCACTTTGTTTTTGTGTTTATTTTCCTCAAATTCGTAAGGAAGTTCGTAACTTTAATCTTTATTAAACACTGCAATGATTACGTGATCAGTTACACCCTCGTAATTTTTTCCTTAAATTAGTCCTTCAAGCATGGAAATGCGTTGTAAAAACAACTTCTTGGTTTGTTTCCTGATTGGTAATCAAATAATTTGTGTAGACAAAAATGAATAGGGCGCAGTCGCGTTTCTATCAAAGATTAGACAAATGTCATTACTTATCTATCACCTGCATCAGATGCACGAGCCAAAATAGGAAGCATTAGGACATATACATGTGTAAAATAGGAAGCATTAGGACATATACATGTGTAATCAGTTCATCTTGAAAACTGCTGGTGGTTCAAGTTCCGCTCTTAGAAGCCAGTCAGGATCGAGTGTTTTCAACCTCGCGAGTTTTTCATTACGCAAGAACTGATTTTTGTATTCATACTCCAGGTATGCTTCTGAAACATATTCACAGTGCAAAAGTTGTAAAGCGACAGACAAAATTACGTCACTTGAGGATCAGTGGGTAAACTAATCTCTGTTATCTAGCGGTTGAGCCCTACAGAGGCAATATTTTTAGGCCCGAGCTCGGTCCCAGCCCACCAAGTTCATGTCAGGCCCGACCCGGACCGGCCATTCAGGCCCGTCATAGGTTTCATTTGCGTGACTGTCACGGCATTTAACACAGACGGTATTTGTACTGTAACTTTTTGGACTAACTCGAAACTCGTGGAAAAAGAGGGAATAATTAAATTAACTGACCCACCAGTAACCAGAAATAGGGCAAATGCAATAAATATTATTCAGTGAACTTAAGTAAAGTATCATCATTTCAAAATCGAACCCTTCGTAGGGGTCAGATCACTGTTTATACGATTCAAGAACTGTCTCATTTGAAACTTTTGCCCAGAACATAATATAAATTGATGCTCAGTTACACACACGCACACACAATAACATGCTTAATGGTTAATAGTTAATACAACAAACTCTCGTTCGCAGAATATGATTACGTTCTGTTGGTCCGACGTCTTTGGTTTTCATTCTTCAGGTTTAGGATATAACTCCCAAAATCCAAATGTAACACGATTTTTCGATTGTTTTGATTCTCGAACCTCTAATTTAGCCAAACCAATATTCATTCACATTTAAAACAAAGCAAGTAGCAAATCAAAATTATAAAGCCACAGCCTAAGAATAGTTTATTAGCGCATATTGAAGCTTTCATTGATTCCTATCCCTATAAATGCAAATCATCGTACGGAGCAAGTGTTTTTCTTCTGTAAACTTCCGAAATAAATGGATTGTATATTCAAAGGGGAGTTCGATTGCCAAATATCAAAGACGAAAAGACGCGCGCAAAATAAATAAATAAAAAATAACACAAGGCAGGAGAGAAGATTGATTGCGAGGAACAAGAGATATGATCATGGGAAAGAAAAAGACAGACTTCAAAAACAGAATAACCTAAATTTATCAAAAACCTCACTACACGGTGCACATGCAAGTGCAGGTCGGTCCAAGCTCGCCAACAAAATTGTAGGCCTGGCCCGGCCCGTAAGTTTTAAATTACAGGCAGGCCAGGTCCGTGCAGGGCTCTAACTAGCTGTGAGAAACTATGTGTTATCTCCGTACGTTCATGTCAAAATGGTAAGTTCTAAGAAACTATGGAAATATTTAATTATGCATGACGCGCTTTGTAAAGAAATCTAAATATTAATTTTTAGGATTTGTACGATCAGTTTCATAGTATGACATTATAATATCTTTAAATTATTAATGCTTTTGATAGGAATGGTCTATTCTTATAATTTTGCTTGTCGCACGGGCAACGCTGTGTTCTATGCGGTGGCTTCTGACAGTTCATCCCAGATGGATCAGATTTCGAATCCCGGTGAGGCATTGATGTCGAGTTCGTCTTATAATATTGAGTCCTTCCCTTCACTGGAAAGTGTAACGATCTAAATTAGGGACGGCCGAGTACTTCGATCCCATTGTGTTGCTCACGGTAGTAGTTAAACCTATTAAAATGAGTGTTGTTAGATATTAGAATACAGATGAGTCAAAATAAGAGCGTCTACTGTAACATTTTATGATAACTACATTCCAGTACATATATTTCGAAAATGTATTCTCACCATCGCTTGCGTTTCAGCGTTGGCTGTCTAATGGTTCCTTCCGCAGTTGTTTCTTTTCTATATATATATAAGGCCAGAAAAGACTTTTAAATGAAACACGCTTGGCGACTCTATTTGAACTGGAACACTTCTCGTGACTTTATCGAATGTTCCGTTCCAATAAAGACGCGCGAAGTATTCCTTGAAACATATAGCACAGTTAAGCAGAAGATTTTGAAGAAGCGAAATTTTTTTTTTCATTTTTAGAGCAAGATGTATGCATCTCCTTGTCTTCTAAGATCAAGAAACTCGTGACGTCCACTGCAGACCGAATTCCTGTGAGAATCTCAGAAGTCCTCGTATCCTTTTCTCCCAGAGGCGAAAGTGACAGAGAGGCGGCGATGTGCTTTCGAATGCATTATACAATATAATTTTTTGAGGCACCGCAGACGTATCTTATACAATTTCAGAAAGAGGATTGCAATACTTCAGCTGCTATCATTGATCGCTATATCACAGTTGCAAC
Organism: Macrothele yani; assembly: GCA_039090855.1. Taxonomy (NCBI): domain Eukaryota; kingdom Metazoa; phylum Arthropoda; class Arachnida; order Araneae; family Macrothelidae; genus Macrothele; species Macrothele yani. The sequence continues at coordinate 125,212,749 of CM077015.1, read as the reverse complement.
CATTCATCGGCGTTCGAATGTTTCCTCATCAGTCAAGGAACACTATGTAGTCATCTGAATTCACTGACTTTCTTTCAGATAAGGAAAATCAAACAACATTGTACTCCGCGCTGCTGTTTACTTTCTGGTCGGATGTAAATTAAAATTACATATATCAGCTAAATAGGGGTCATCTGATATACATAACGCTTATCTTTCGTCGAATTTATTCTACCACAAAATCAGTGTTTTGCTTTTAATGGGTAGATATTTAACTTTGAAATTCCGCATCTCTGTAGTGCCTCTGTGGGTGGGTGTTTTTATCCGTATTTTGAAAAGAATATAAGTTCAAAATAAAAAATACCATTTCCAATTTATTTCGTAGAAAAACATTTGTTGTTTTCTTTGATCACTGTGATTTGAAGAAGGAATTAATTACTTTTCAGAATGTTTGCATTGCTTAGAACCTAAATACGATTTTGAAGAATGTTACTCTAGTCTTTGATGGATCATCCTGTGTATAACATTCAGTAAAGAAGTTAATAAGTTGCTCCATGTAAAAATATATTGTTAAAGGTATACAGACAATTATATATCAATATAAAACACAGTTTGTTTCACAAACACAGATGGCTTCGCTTAGTTGCATATTGTCAACGCTGTTCTTTATCTCGGAAATTCAAGAGCTTTCGGGAAGTTTCAAGGTAGTTGTGGTCATTTGTAACGCAGATGTAAGGAAAAAAGTGTACAACTTTTAACAAGGCAACAAATAAAAATATTATTATAAAATCTTGAAAATATTATTACAAAAAACATGAATAAATAAACAAGGATTTTAAACATAAAATCAAAATTCTAGAAAAAGATGGTAAAGCAAATTTCTTCATAGGTAAATACCAAAACACATACATTCAAAATTTTTACAAAATAAAAAAAAAATATTTTTCCGTCTTTGCAATTATTCATTATTTCTTTGACAATAGTTCAAAGGCCAACCACAAAATTATATTAAATTTCTGAAACTGCAATTTTGTATCTAATCTTATCAAGCCTCTCGAAAATCCGTACTTCCAGAAAAATCAAAAATCCGTTAAAAACTTAATGGGTTGAATATGTTTTATTCGCATTCATCAGTAATAACGAATATGTATAATCCAAAGACCATATGATTTTATTTGTGCAAATCATTTGTGAAATATGAATGGGATGATTGAACACTGCGCTAAATTAATATATTGTCACATAGAGAAACAAAAAATTAAAGGTAACGATATTTCCTTCAATTTACCATACGAATTTTTAATTAGATTGACCACGTAAATCTACGGCAGTTTCAGATACTCAAACGCCAGTCATATATGTTGCACATGATTTTATTCCATAACTTACAATATTTTAATTGATATATTTTAAATAAATAAATCAGAAATATAATTCAAATTATATCATTTGAAATATTCTCTCTGAACACGTTATTCATGAAAAATAGAAATTGTTTTTTTTTCTTTTTGGAAGATAAACAATACGAATATGGTGTTACTGGGAATCTACTTAATAATGTAAATGCCATGTATTCTGGCAGTAGAACTTGTGTACGAGTGAATAGTGTTTTATCAAAATGGTTTTCTATTAGTGCAGGAGTCAGACAAGATTGTGAAAAGTTACCATGGCTGTTTAATGTACTTTTGGATGCTTACATGCGTGATGCCAAAATATATATTACTGGTTTATGTCTTTGTGATATCTGTGTGAGAAGAATACTCAATGCTGATGACAGTGTCCTGTTGGTAGGGAGCAAAAGTGTGATGTAGAGTATGTGGTCTCGGATGTTCTAGTTTGCATGAAATTCAAACTGAGTATAAAAATAGGAAAAGCCAAAAATATGGTTTTTGAAAGACGAACTGATAGTACTGAATGTAATATAGGTCAAATGGCACAAGGATTGATCAGGCGAATGAGTTTGTGTATTTAGAAAGCATGTTTCGCAGAGAGAACAATTGGATGGGGAAATTAGGGAACGCGGGAATTCTTCATTGAAAGGCATGGCTGCTTTGGGAGGTTTTCACAGGAAAGATGAGTTTTCAAAAGAGTTCTGCATGGCTGTGTATGAAAGTGTATTTGCTCCTACTCTGATGTATGGCAGTGAAATCTTGGTATTGCAGACGACACTTAGGAGTCGTTTGAGCACCGGAGAAATGCGTTACTTATGGGGGTTGGAGCTAGACACGTTCTGATTGTGTGAGGAGTGCAGATTTGTTGCAGTTGTGTTATGTGAAGCAAAATGTTGTTAACAAGGTGGAGACTAAGGTGCTTCGGTGTTTGGCTATGTTGAAAAAATGAGTGATGAGATGCTTACTAAGAAAATCGTTTTAGCGCAAGTGGAAGGACGGAAAGGCAGAGGAAGCTCAAGGAAGTAATGGGAAGATCAGATTCAGAAGTGTCTGCATGAGATAAAGATTATGAATATGAAGTTTAGAAGATTGTGCTACGGCGGGTCATGGATTTCATTGAAGCCTGAGTTGTATGTCAATATATGTAGTTCTAATTGGAGAAGTTTAGTACAGCAACAGTCAAGAAAAATTTTCTTGTAGCTTGAATTTCTTTGTGGTGCTAACCTTAAAATCTCACAGAACCGCTTAGTGATATGTATGTATGTATGTAGAAATTGGAAACCAAGTTTGTGTCTGCAGTGTGTCTTTACATATTTTTTTAAAACTTTATCCTGTCTCAAATAGACAAATGTGTTATTGCATGGATTTTTAAGCTGTTATCTATGTATTCATGTTTTGAAATGTGATAACATATATGGACTAGGTTTCGGTAAAATAGAACTTTCTTTTAAATATTTATTTGCTTTTGCTGTCAACAGAAAATGCCAGTAATTTTTACTTATACGTCTGTGTCACAATGAGATCAGAAGCTATGCGTTCCTGGGTGTGTTCACACAATTTTGCGATTTAATAGGGAGTATAGCGTCTCCAGAGCAAGCGCTGTATCCATTGTCAGAAAAATTAAGGCCACAGGCTTGGGCCAGGCGTACACGAAAGGAGGTCCCGAAATCGATTGCCTGTATGTTTTCCTCTTAAATTTTCTAAAATGGCTCAAATTGGCCATTTAATTCAGACATATGGTACGTTTAAGACTAGTGGCCTGCGACAAATGATTTAAACACGTAATTGAAGATTAATGATTTTTTCGGTGAACCTTGAAAAAGAGAGAGATGATCGAAGTTTTCGCAAAACAACTTTCTGAAAACAAAAACCTTTGTAAATTTGAAATAATCGTATCTGTTGATCTTTCTGAAAAAAATATCTTGAAATTTGAGTTCTTTCAGCATCTTTTTTCGAAAAGAAGATTTTGTGAGTTGATAAACCTTCATCAGTCGCACTTGTTGATTTTTCACAGGACGACACAAAAGTTATTAGAAATTTGTAACTGATTTGAATTTTTTGCACTTGCCGTATGCAGTCGTATTTCAACTGGTTTTCTAAAGGATGAGGCTTTGTTTTAGAATAAGTAATATTTTCAAATGTTTAATTTAATTTTTGAAAAAGAGAATATATGTGCGCATCGCATGCGGCTCTGCTACTTCCTTTATTCGTAAGAAGGTTGTTTCTTGGAAAGCCTTTCGGTAGGTCTTTAATTTTTCTAAGAAATGAGGCTTTGTTCTTGAACAAAAGTAGTTTTCAAAGTTTTTAGTTTAATTTTTGAAAAAAGATATATATTATATATTTGTTATTTATTCTGCTGTTTTTAACTTTCATTAGATAAAAAAGCTTTCCAGTAAGTTCTGTAAATAAGAATATGTATTTGTTTGTTGTAGTGATATCACTAAGTAAAAAAGTGTAAATAGCTCACTGAACAACAATGACTTTAGTTACAAAGAAAACTGTAACGTTTTTGTATGTATGTACGGCTGCTGAAACCAAATATGAAGTCAGAATTGCTCCACTGGGCTCCAATTTCTTTTAATGGAGCTCTCTATTCGTGTGAATGTTCTGTTCCTAAAGGGATTTCTCTATGTTTCCCAACGGTTACATCAGTCTGCAGGGAGTATGGCTACATCTCCGACAGTTGACATGATGGTGTAATTTTTGCCCGTTGTGCAGTCCTTTTGGGAATGGTGAACAAAGCAGCATATTTGTCATTCGAATGCATTTTATCGGTATTGAAGGACGTCCATTTTCTCGTAATTTTAAAAATTAGTATGGATTGTGTAAAGTGTACTTTAAATAATGCAGCGTACTTGTGTGAACCGTCCAAATAATTTCTGCTACTTTTGTGGACAATTTACTTTAAAGTCTCAAAGCAACATTTCACACCGTTTATCAGAAAATCATATAAACTGTATTTCCAGTGCAATATGGCTAATGAATATTAATCTTGGGCGCCTCAAATTTGTTGTAAATCATGTGTAATTTTGTTGACTGGCTGGTAGAAGAGATCACGTCAAATGTCATTTGTGATACCAATGGTTTGGAGAAAACCGAAAGATCACTCAACCGACTGTTACTTCTACCTCACTAAGACATCTGGAATTACAGTTAAGGCGAAAGACACGATTCAGTATCCTAGTATTTCCTCGGCCATAAGACCTGTTCCTCATGGTCCAGATCTTCCTGTTCCTGTACCTCCACAGTCATGGAGTTTAGATAATAGTGATACTAATGAAATACATCCTCACAGCGAAGAAAATATTGAAATACAACTAAACCCTGACTCCTTGGAAGATTCTGTGCCTCACCTTATAAGTCAGGAAAAATTAAATGACCTGGTTTATACCCATTATTTAGCAAAGGTCCGGCCGAAATATTTTCTTCAAGATTGAAGGGGTGGAATCTTTTACAACCAAGTACAAATGTATGTTGTTTTCATCGACGACATCAAGGGGTTGAACACTTATCTTCAAAGAGGGTTGTTCTTATATACTGCAATTATATGGACTCATTGTTTGAAGCCTTAGGAGAGCAATACAAAACTGAAAATGGAGATTTTTATAGATTCCTCAAAATTAAGCTTAAAAGCTGTCCTTCTTCATAACGAAACGTGTATCAAAAGTGTGAATTCTTTTTTCTATATTACTTCAGATCGTTTACAACACGCATCGATTATAACGGTCATTTTTTCAAGTCCAGGAAGGACGTTATAACCGAGTCCTATTGTGTTTAAATTACGTCGAAATGGCACCTTCTTCTGCCGCTTAAAGAAATTTTCAAATACATATATACGATCCTTCAGTCTACGTTTGGAAACCATAAGCAATAGGTTTACTTTCAAGACAATGGGAAATTTTAAAGTCCAAATATTAAGAGAGTTTTTTCCTTGACGTACTCGCTGTAATCGAAAATAAATTGTGCACAGAATGCGCGATTAATACTAAAATACAGGGAGTTTACGAATTACATTTCCGATACTTCTTAAACATTATTGCATTAATTTAGCAGCTTAAGCAATGAAATTACTTTACTATGTAGTGCTCATACCTTACTGGTACGCTGTAAGAAACAAAAATGGACATGTTAGTTACATTGTTGAACGTGTTATGTGTACACGTTAACGAAAAGTGCAGTAAAAACGTGAGAAAAAATAAAACAAATACCGTGCGAGGCAATTTTTCAGTCTGCTAACATTGCGTTGATTATATCTACATGTTAAAGCCCGTCTTAGGGGATAGAGAGTAATCGTGTGTCCTTTGTTCGCATTCCTTGGGACACAGGATTCGGTTTGGTTAAACCCCATTAAGCAATTAGCAGCTGACATGAGCGTGACTTAGTTTATCACAGGAGGGAAAGGAAAAGCCGAATATGCACAGGTTCGCCGATGTTAACAATTTCTACAAGGCATATCAACTAGCTGAAATTGCTCTTGTCACACTGCTTTAAAAAGTGCATAAAGCCGGCAATGAGGCTTGCGGGACGGACAGAGATGGCCATGTTAACACGCCCTTGGCACCCAGCAGGTCAAGACCTAAAATGCACTATGGCTCCTGTATCTCAACAAATTCCTTTCCCTCTTTTTAAGAAACAGAAATATCCTTATCTGCTCTGCTTTACTGGATTTCTTACAGAAAACTGCGTACAAACACAATGTTGTTGGTATCAATTTAAATAATACATCTAGATTACCCTACCCGCCTTCTTAGTCTGGATTACAACATTTTGTTACACACTCATGTTATGTGGTGTCGAGATTTTTCTGTTATTTAGTTTCATAAATTGCTCTAGGTCTCTGGGAATTTGTATTGAAACTGACTGTGTTTGTTCATCGTGTAATGTAAGTCATTTCTTATGTGCTTATCTTTTTATCAAGCTATTTCTGTTCGGATGATTACCTAATGTACTGGAAAACTGTCTTACTTCGCCAAGCAACCGGAATTGTAATTTCTGATAAAAATCTGTAACAGGGAAGTACGTCACTTTCTAAAGCCGATGGAAAGCTGTGATGGTTACAGGGACTAATTGTGCTTTGCGTAACTGAATGCAGAGTTAGGGTAAAGATTTAATGTCGTCAGTAAATTATGTTTTCTTTTCCGTTCTTCGTAGGCTTTTAGGACAACTTCTTAAGGAAAATGTAGAGAACATTAAATTTTTCTTGTAAAAACAGTAATTTATTGCAATTCTTGTTTCATGTGAACTAATACTCTTGTGATTTCTTGTTATCTTCTTAAAACAGTGATTTTCTTGGTACTGCAATTCTATAGAGGGTGAATTAGAAACGATATTTCTTGCCCAATTAGTTCTTCACCTAACGTTCAACAGCAATTCAAGAGAAACCTTCAATAAAGCCACAAGAAAAATTCATACATAGGTGTATTAAACGATACAAAATTTCAAACACATATTTTAAATATATTTCCAGACACAAATCAGACAATAGTAGGATTTTGAAAACTGCTGTCTGCATTTAACGATATAAGAATTCAGATCGATATAATAGTATAAATAGTAAGTAAATGAAACACTCTCTGAAGATCCGTTTGGACCTACTCTTGGAAATAAAATATAGGCGACATGTTACTTCATTTTATTTCAGGTGTTTCAATTTCGCATAATGCATGATACATTGAACGATCCTTTAACATTTTAAATTTACGTTTTTGTTACGTTGTACATAGTTTTTTTTAATTATACCTCACTCGTATTCTGTTAATATATACTGGATACGCTGATGAAGTTTATAGATTCATAGACTCAAATGTAGTACAGACCACTACAAAACACCAAAAGCAAGCATAATTTGCAGTAAAATATTAAAAAATAAATATTTAAGTAATATATTCAGATTCAGTAATGCTGATTACTAACTCCAACAAGAAATATTTAGTTCGCCTTTTAGAAGGCTCATTTCGGAAATCCACATGCATGTTGAATTGTTTCAGAAATCTAATCTTCGGGACATGAATGTTTGCTAAGAAGATTGAACTCTAAAATATTCAGAAATTTATGTCACACAAATTTTCATACACTGAAAAGTATGACTTCAAAATTAAAACCTCAACTTGTGGAATCTATTCACTTCATAAAACAACCGTTGTGTAAAACTGACGGTTTTTCAGCTGAATCGCTTTTTCACTTGCGTTCTTCTCCTCAGTGGATTTATGGCGAGCTCTCCTGATATGTCATGTTTGCTTCGGAGGTTTAATGAGATGCTTCTGGGCAGATTTCATCCCAGTCCACTATCATTCGCATATCGCAACCCAAACAGTTCACTCAGGTCTCCCGAAGTCGTTGAAATGTCACGCAGTGGTTGTTTGCGTGTTTGGCACCATATCGTTAAGGGACTGTCCATAAAGGGCGTCCGAGATTACAGGTTCCTGACAACTAAACCAAATGTGACATGGGGGAGGGGGAGGTTTTATACTTCGGACGTCCAGCTGCAAAAATATATTATGTGGTATGTCTTCCTTTTGTTTTGTCCTTTTTAGCGCGTCTTTATTAAAAAATTCGGGCTTACTTTATCGGTTTGTCCACCCGTCAGTAGACACGATATCTCTGCATATAATAGTCCGATTTCAAAAATTCTCTTTGCGTTGTGAAGCTTCAAATGTGCGAATGATGATCTTTTTTACGTTTTTTTTTTCACGATACCAAATTTTACCGCTAGAGGGCGTAAAAGCAGATGATATGGAATTCAAAACACATTCTACTAAATATATTTGTTTCTAAACATCCAGTTCAAAAAATTCTTTAACTGTTTTGATTCCATTCGTGTCGATGATTATTTTAAGCATAGTCACTTTTCCAAGTCATGCATAGATTCTCCGCTAGGGGGTATAAAATAAACTTACCTTTCCCCAGATATCTCTACTTCCAAAATTCCGATTTGAATTTATTTCCTTCAACGGATACAGTTCGTAATGGGAAATGATTTGCATATAATTTCGAATTTTTGGTATAAAATGGTTTGACCACGAGGGGGCGCAAGAGTTGGTTTCTGCTTCTGATGCATTTGTAGCAAAATGTGAGTTTCTAAGATCTCGATTGAAGAAATTCTTTCTCAGACCGATTCTACTCACGCAGAGAAATCTTTTCGGAATGTTATCTTCTTAAAATAATGTATAGTTTTTCTGCCAGGCGGAGTAGACATATATCCTGGTTTTGTCAATATCTTTGCTTTTAATGGTTCGATTTGAAAAAAATATTATTTGCTGGACAGAGTTTCCAGTGCGACATGTTTCTAAAATAATTTCAAAATTTTCTGGTAATTCATTGACTTTCCGCTAGGGGCAGTAAACGTAAATAGCGCTTTCCCCATTATTACTGCTTCTAAAACTCCGATTCTAAAAATTCTTCCAGCACCGGACGCAGCTGCTGACGGAATTTTTTGTTGTAATTTCTAATGTGTTATAAAATATGGTTTGACTACCAAGGGGTATAAGAGTTAAATTTCTACTTCGTTGGCAATTGCAGCAAAATCTTAGATTCTAAAACCCCCGATTAAAAAAGTTATTTCGTGGACGGATACCGCTCACGCCGATAAACATGAGAGAGTATTTTTCTTCTTAAAATAATGCATGGTTCTCCATCAGAAGGCGTAGACATCTATCTTATTTCTGTCCATATCTCTGCCTCTCAAAGTCGGATTTGAAAAATTCCTTCTTTTTTAGACAGCGTTCCCGGTGTAAACTGCTTCTCATATAAATTCAAAATGTTTGAGGAAGGGAAAAATTCCAAAATCATTAGTGTAGAACTTGTGAGAAATGAAAGATTACGTATAATAAAAAATGCAATAATATATTTGATATTTAACATTCAAAGAATTGCAGCTGTTAATTGATTTTCTAATATATTTGTGGCAAATGCATTTGCTTTTCGCTGCCGAAAGCCACTACGCAACTTGTGTATTAAGCAAGAAAAGCCTACTTTAGTGGGCTAACGAAAGTTCATCTCTTTTGAAATGAGTTGCACCCTGGGATGTCCTTGGTACATAAATGCCGGGTGCAATAGTCTTCAAATAGCTCATTGCACGGTTGAGTAAATATATTTTCCGAGTAGGTCGAATCAATCTAATATCTGTTATTTTTTTGTTGGAGATAAATGGATGTCTTCTTTAGAGAAAAGGTTTTGTTAAAAACTAGTTACTCATATTGTCGGCACGTATGCCTGACGTTATACTGGACGCGGTTCATCAGTCCTTACGTTCATCTCTAAGGATGGTGCTTTAAGTAAGTGTTATAATCCCTACATACTTTATATCGTAAGTTGATTTTTTTCATTAAACTCTATTTTTGACAGCGGAAGTTTGTTAGTCCAGAAATAATGCGCTTTAAGTCAGTTATAACAATACGAATACCGTACTGTCTTCTTGCTTCCCGATTGAACTATGACATCTCATCTCTTTTTCTTTTTACATCAGAATATATCAACAGGTATACGCTCTGGCGGTGAATTTAGTCAACGTGTGAAAATATAAAGTTACTCATATTAGTAAGGGGCCATGATAATCCAATTGCGATTATATAAATGTTCAAAATCTTTGCACATCACTAACTCTACCATTTTTGCCATTAAATACATTGTCTTCATAAAAACGGTGGTATTGTGATATACATCAATATTCATGAAATAATATATACTTTATGTTCGCTCTATCCATGCTGTTCCTTAGATCTGTTACTTTCGTTTCAGTGTTCAAAATGTCATACAGCAACATCGTGCTTTGTTGCTAAATAGCATAAAACACATAGAAATTACTGTTTGTGAATCTCTTCCCTTCACCGTAATTATGCAATTTCAGAAATTCGCTCCTCACTGACATGCTACAAATTTTCACAGCCACTGGCTCGGATACTTAGTAATTATGCCACAGCTTAAAACATCTACATCGTTTTATTTGCCCACAGAGTTTAGATGAGTGTAAATGGATGTTTTTCTTAAAGAACAGGTTGTAGAAGCATCATACATTCTTAATGCTGAACATTTATAGAATCCATACGTTTTGGTGATGATAATGGTTTTTGAGTTAACCATTTTTCCTACTTTATCCCAACGGTTCCTTTGCTGTTCCAGCAGCTTGTTTTACTATAAATTTAGGCAATTGCTCAGTTTTACTATATATTTAGGCAATTCAAGTTTTTTCCTTTTTCCTTAAGCAGGAAACAAACTTACCAACTGATAGGAATGTATGCTGTTTGAATGATGATATAAATTCTCAGTTACATTTATTAGAATTTACAAGAATTTCTTTTTTCAATAAAATGATGAAACGGATGGTATTATTTGCATCAGAATATTGAAATAATTTTTATGTATACAATTCACGTACACGTACATATATTTATGCTATTCAACGGAAAAGTGTCTATATATCTGTTCGAAAAAGCCGACAGTTTTCTTCCACGCCCTTCGACATCAGCATTGAAGTATGCTTTTCCAGTTGGTTGGTCGCTTCATTACCTTCGGAACTTCACGCATGATTTTGTTAGATGCAACTGTTTTATGAACATAAAAACGGCACTCGTTTTAAATCTCTCAAGGTGTACGTTACTGTTGATTCTAACGGAGCGCCGTTAGAATCAACGGTAGTATCCGCAGGTCCAAAACGTGAAGGAAATTCCTTTTTTCCCATTATTAAAGTCCGGAAAAGATTCCCAAGGATAAAAAGGAAAACACATAATAGCAGGTACAGACGCTTGCATATAAAGCGGCATGGTCATAAAACTAATTAACATTTCATTACAACACAAAAATACATAGGGTCACATCCGGAAATGACACCATGATGATATACATGTATAAGTAAATAAACTAAAATGTCTCAATGGGTAATTTGATCACAATTACAATAATGGTTTTGCGAATCTTGAAGCGTGTCTCGCGTTGTTTTTGTGAAGAAGTTTGTGCTCGCTCAGATCAGATCGGTAAAGCTGTAAAGCTGCTTCTGAGAGGATCTACGATGTGAGGCAATAGAAATCAAAGGGTTTTTTCGAGGGGAAGAAGCATGCACGAAAGTCGTATTCGTTAGAAATAAATTTAGAAGTTCTGGATCGCTGTGAGAAAGATCAGCGTATTGTAGACATTCAGCGTGCTTTTAGGATTCAGTGAATTCACTGTGAGAACTATTCGTGACAATGCGGAATCAATTTGAAAAAGTGCTCAATTTTAAACCAACTTGAGTGTAACTAGACTAACCAAATTTCGCTCGAAAGCGATGGAAAGAATGAAGAAGACGCTAAAGCATTGGATTGAGCATCATAACCAGCAGCACATGCACCTTAGTGTAGTAGCTATTCAAGCTGAAGCTAAGAGTACGTTTTTAGATCTGACGAAAGAACAGGACGACCCAACACCTTTCTCGGCCAGTTCAGTTGCTTTGATCGTTTCAAGCATCATTTTAGCTTTCACATTATGAAACTGACGGGGGAGGCAGCTGAGGAAGATGAAGTTGGAGCAGAGGAATTTAAACAAAATTTGAAGCAAACTGTGACCGAGAAATGTTGCACACCGGAACAGAATTTTAACCTGAATGAAAAGGGCTTTTTTTAGAAACGAATGCCTAGCCGCACATTCATTTCTATTGAAGAAAAATCAGCATCTGGATTTAAGGCTGCCAAGGATCGGTGCACCCTTCTTTTCGGAGGAAACGCTTCAGGAGATTGTAAATTACAACCGCTTATGATCTACCGTTCACAAAATTTGATGACACTAAAAGGATGTGATAAGAACAAGTACCCTGTTCATTGGAGGTCAAATAAGAAGAGTTGGGTGACTTCTGCAATGTTCAATGATTATTTTTTAAAGAACTGAATAATGAGTTGAAGGCCTACTGTGAGAAAAAAAAAATATCTTTTCAAAATTCTTCTCCTTCTTGATAACGTTTCCTGCCACCCAGCTTCCATTATTGAATCGAATGACAGTACCGAAGTGCTGTTTCTGCCTCCTAACACCAGTTCTACACTGCAGCCCATTGCCCAATAACTTATTGCAACATTTAAGCCTATTATCTGCGTCCAACGTTTTCCAAGCTCATTGAAGAATGTGGTTCGACTGACGAAATTACGATCAAGATATTCTGGGGACAGTTTAACATTCAGATGGCGATTTACCAAATTACAGGCGCATCAAATAATATCAATCCAAAATGTATGAATGGCGTATCGAGAAAATTCTAACCTGATGCTGTATCAGTTCCAGAAGATGAAGTGGAAAGTAACGTCGCCGGTGCAACGAGATAGGTAGCGGACATGGCACGAAAGATTGGTTTCATTGATGTTGATGAAGAGAATGTGTGTCAGGTTCTGAAATCTCACTCAGAGGATTTCATCAATGAGGATTTGACGGCTATCACGGACGACAATAACAACGAAGCAACAGAATTCGAGGAAGTTCAGCCCTGCAAGAAAGCTTACAAAAAAAATGGCCGAGGCCTTCCGAATGATCGACGCTGGAATGACAATTTTTGAAGACCATGATCCTGAGATAGAAAGAAGTGCTAAAGTGAATAGAGAAGTCGAACATGTTCTGAAATGTCACAAAGTGTTGTACAGTCAGATAGTGAAGTAAACTTCACAATCGGCAATTAAACATTTTTTAACAAAACAACTTTACACCGGAGATGAAAAACTATCGATGGTTTTCGATAGTAAAAAAAATAACAATCGATAGTACCATCGACAGAGTGCCGGTTGGCAAAGTTTCGCGGGAAAAAATGTGTTTTCTCTGATGAAAATTTATTTCTAACAAGAAATGTCCTTACTTTGTCACTGTCAAAAAGCTAAGCGCTGATAAACTTTGAACCTAACCATTTTTTTTTTTTGGGGGGGGGGGTTAACGGCCACCGTGAGCAACACGATGGGCTGTAAATAGTCCCACTTCCACGATATAGAGCCACTAGTTTCAGGGAAGGAAGGAGCCAGTGCTGTAAGGCAAACACAAAACATAGCCACAACATCTATTCCTCACTGTTTTCAAATCCGGTCGGATCTCGGACGAATGGTCATAAGCCAGCGCTTAGATAACTGCGCCACTAGGCATGGAATTTACGTTTTGACGATATGCTCCCGAAGTAAATGAGCAAAAGTCACAAAATATGTCTTGCCTGAAGAACGAGGCAAGACATTTAAGGAGCTACTCCTTAACTCTTGTTTTCTGTTTGTATTATATGATTTTTTTATGTTTCTGTTCACAAAGTTAAATAAGAAAATTCTGCAGTTTTGAATGCAAAAATAGTTTTTTCTATATTTTTCAGCAAAAACGTGGTAATTATTCGTGGGAAATTAAATAAACAAAGTTTTGAGTGGGGCTGTTCCTTACTTGCTTTTTTCTGGAATCATTTAAAACGACAGCAGCTCGATGCAGTTGTTTTAAACTATACTTAAGATTTGACGTATTGCCCGACGTTTTGTAGTTCTTTTCGCAAAAGCTATATTCTGAATAGACCTTATCCCTACCAAATGAAAAATAGTGATGCACAAACGATACAATGCGTTCACCTATTATTACTGATTACTTGCTTTCAACAACAAATTGTTTCAGCATTTGACGCACCGTTAAACTTCCAGTACAAACCACAATAACAACGCTTTTTGACTTGGTCTTTATCTTACACTTTCAGTTTGAGCTTCACTTAACGTGAAGAACAACAAAGTGCAAAAACCGCACACCCTAACCGTTTACTCTTTTGGTTACAGTTAAATTTAGTTTCGCATTGTCATCATTATCAATGTGGCTCGACTCAATGTAAATGAGGTGAAAATGAACGCCAGTCATCAAAGCCATCGGTTGAACCTGAACAGTTTACACCATCGTGATTTACAGTTACAGCATTGAAAACGTAAAACTATCGATAGTTACGAAAAACTATCGATGTACTGAGTTGGGCAAAACTATCGATAGTACCATCGATAGTATCTCAACCTCTACTTGAACCTTCAGACGAACGTCAAGCGTCCAGCGGGACTACTTCAACGGGAACTGATTTGTCTTTTCAGAAATCCAGCAGAGGAACTGGACTAACTGCAACATCATCAGAATCTTCTGATATGATGAGCCAGAAGCTTACTACTGTATTTTAGATGTGAAACTGGACTTTCTAAAAGTACAGTGGTCTGGTGATTTACACTTGTAATCAGCATTAACATTACGTAAGTAGTGTACTTCGACACTATATTTTCAAGGTAGTACGTACATATTACACAGTATGTACGTATTATATTTCGATTTTCCTCATTAAAATCAAGTTTCAGAAAGATAATATTGTTTATTTGTAATCTAAATATTATATAACCCGATTATTTTAATTTGAATTTGTGAATAACTGACAACCTAACCCCATATTGTTCGTATAAAATGCCCCCGGTTTTACGCAAATTCGGCATACACAGCCCTTTCGCGGAACGTTTCCATGGCATAAACCGAGTTCTACCTGTACCTTTTTAATCACCATATCTTTTCGCTATGAACATATTTCTGTTCCTTCTGTATGTTTTCTACATTGCAGCGGTGGAACAATGGCAACAATCGTTATATTAATTTATATTTTTTTCTGGAGAAATTACTCTACAGCATGATACCCGAAACCCATTGAAAACAAATGTCGAAAATTTTGAATTTTCTGTTCTTCTTTTTTTCACTTTCTGTTTAAAATATTTGCATAACTTGTTAGCGCGTGACCAAAATGTGTGAGAGAGGTGTCAACTGAAGAAGCTTGAAAACATTCCATAAAAAGTAAGTAACAATTTACAATACATCGGTAGGTACCCAATGATTATGGAACGTGATTTCTGTATGTTCCTTGCGTCAGGATTAAAATTTCATTTACTGTAAAGAATCACAAATTCGAAATTCAGAAATGTCTGTCAATATGACTTAAGACATGTCCACATTTTTAAAAAAATTAAGCGTTTTCTTTTACGTTCAAAAAAAGAGAAATTTCGAGAATAGTTTCACCACTATTTCCTATTTTAAGCTATTAACTGCGTAAGAAAGTAACTGGGAAAGAAAGAAACATATATACTGAAAAAGTCCATGAAAAAACCCTCTCAGTTTCAGGACACAGAATATTAGGAAACACTGCGTTGAGGAAACTTTCCAAAATTCTTGTGTTATGAAACCTATAAAATTTTCCAGAGCATGGGGTTTTATCATGCGCCAACCAATGTAAAACTCGCAGCTTTAGGTAATATTTCTGATCTCACATACCAGCCATTTACTTTCAAAAAATATTTGTTTTTCTCGGACATCCAATGGATTTTCTTTTAAACCACAAATTATAAGGACAAAATGAAGCGTCTCGTGTTTTCTGTCCTAAAAATCCCTTAACACATACAGGTGTTCTCCTGCTCGGCTCTTCCCTAACCACGAAACAACTAGTCTGCCTTTGCTAACAATGCAACCAAACTTCAGTAGAAATACATGTAGCTGCGTATTTTTCTGACATACACCATAAAACAATTTGTTGGCTTCTTAAATAATTTATATTATTGCAACAGATGACAATCGTAAAGGTGGTTTAGTCCTACGGAATGTGATTTATCGCAGACGTGAAAAATCAAATCAATAAAAGAATTAGCATTTACTAGATCATAAAAATTATTATATTTTTATGAAAACATTCTGCTTGAAATTTACAAGTAGAGTTTGCTGCTTGATGCTCAGAGTCAGCTGGATTTATGTAAACAAACCGAAGCTACGCAAAATAAAAAAAAAAATAAAAAATAAAAAATGGGCATTACTTCATATTGATCCACGCGTCTTTCGTTTTAACATTTACTCTATGTAAATGTTTTATTTAAAGGTTAATTAAATGTTATTCGACTATTCAATTTTTTGCTCGCTTTCAGCTTTTTCTTTCGTTCTTCATATTTTTGTATTTACTTTGCCTCTTTTGGTTTACTTTCGTGAGGGTGTACACACAATGCACATCAAACAGAAGTTTTCGCTCTTTCTACGTTTATAAGTGCACTGTAAAAAATTGCCGTGAATTGTCGGTGTTTCAACCGTATTAAAACGGTTTACGGATCGTAAGCACGCCAACGGGTGATGAACCGTAAATTTTCGGTAGATAAACTACATGTTCACGGTGTTTAAACTGTTTTAACCATTACGGTATAATGCCTGTTGTTTTACGTGCTGTCGAAAGGCAACATCTCACTGGCCGCCATATTGGCATGAAGCGATGCAAGTCTCTACGTGAAGTAAAGGTAACTCGTGGCGTGTAACTATATTGCCGATAGTTAAGCACCG
Source organism: Macrothele yani (assembly GCA_039090855.1). NCBI lineage: Eukaryota > Metazoa > Arthropoda > Arachnida > Araneae > Macrothelidae > Macrothele > Macrothele yani. The sequence continues at coordinate 125,196,088 of CM077015.1, read as the reverse complement.
CAGCATTTATTTTCGGTAAGTATTTTTTTTGTGTTGTGTAAGTTACAGTGCTTTATGATGAGAATGTTAGTATTAAGTGGTTTTGGTAACATCTGACAGGCATAAGAATTGAAACAAGTCTGATTTTTATTTCATGTATTTCGTTCAAAGTTTTTATTAGGCCGCACAAGTTAAGTAAACGAATGCAGTAGATAACTCGTTGTCCTCACTTTTCCTGTGACTAGGGTGACATCTAGTTTTGGCGAACGAGGTACAAATTGTATAATGGTCAATTTCACCCAGACCACGTTGGGGTCAGGAAATGTTTATTTAGCACACAATCGTAGGTGCTAAAAATTCTAACACCATGCTTCTTACATCTTATATATATATATATATATATAGGGATGTAAGGTCAGGTGATGCGTAACATCACAGCCTCTCCTTGACAAATGTTAACCCCGCCTTCTCGTGGTGCATCCTGTTCCCACTAAAGGGGCTCTGACGACCGCCAATAGCGGTATAACTATACCATCGGGATCAGAGGAAATGCTATCCCACACTCACCAACCCGCTTGGCCAGCGTGGTGAGTTATGGCCAAACACCTCCAAAATGACTCTACAACTTAAATCTTGGCCCTCAGTCTCCGGCAGCTGGAATGTACCTGGCCAAGGCAGCGGCCAGTGCGACATGAAGGCAGAGGGTGCTAAGAATCCCCGGAGGACCGTACTAGGCTGCCATTTGATGCTGACTTTGGCTACCTATAACGGACGCTCCCTATCTTCTGATTCAAGGCTTCTTGAATTGGAAGAGGAACTACAAAGGATCAAGTGGGACATCGTCGGGCTAAGTGAGGTAAGGAGAAAAGGAGAAGATCTCATTGAACTGAAAAGTGGACATCTCTTCTATTATCGTGGGACAGATACTGGCAGAACTAGTGGTGTTGGATTTATAATAAACAAGAAACTGAAGGATAAAGTGGTAGAAGTTGAAAGTTCCTCTGACAGAGCTGCACGACTCGTTATCCAACTATCGAGAAGATACCAGGCTCAGATTATTCAAACTTATGCACCCACCACAAGTCATCCTGAAGAAGAAATTGAAGAATTTTATGAGGAAATTCGTCATCTAAATAATAAAGGTAAGCAGCACTTGAAGATAATTATGGGAGATTTCAATGCAAAAATAGGGCAACGGCAACAGAATGAAACTTCAGTAGGTAAATTCGGTCACGGCAACAGAAACCAGCGTGGAAATACTCTCGTTGAGTTTGCAGAGGCAGAAGGATTTTTCATCTTGAACTCCTTTTTCAAGAAAAAACCACACAGGAAATGGACATGGAGACATCCAATTGGGACGACAAGTGAAATTGATTTTATTATGTGTAACAAAAAATTCGTCATAGAAGACTGCAGTGTGCTGAACAAGTTCAACACAGGTAGTGACCATAGATTGGTGAGATGTAAGATGCACCTCAACACTAAACTGGAACGTGGCAAGCTCATAAGACAAACAAAATGTATTGACATAACCAACCTTAAAAAACACCATAATACTTTCAAGTTGGAACTGAAGAACAGATTCTCTGCTTTAGAAGGCCTAACATCGGAAGAAGTGGATATTTCGGAAGTTAACAGAAAAGTAACCAAAGCTCTAATGGAAACAGCAACAAAATTAGCTGGGTCTAAGAACAAGTTGCATGTGAACAAATTATCAGGAAAAACCAAAATGTTGATGCAAAAAAGAAGAGAGATGAGGACAACTAAAGAAGATGTGACTTCCAAAGTGGAATATATAGAGCTATGCAAGACAACACGAAAAAGTATCACTGAAGACGTAAGGAAATTCAACTGTGAGCTAGTGAGGAAAGCAATTGAAAACAACCAAAGCCTAAAGATAGCAAAGGGACATCTCAGTAAGGGAAGAAAACAGATTATGGCTCTGAGAAAAGAAGATGGTTCTATAACAAGAATTAGAGGCGAAATTTTGACAAGAGTGAAAGATTTCTACTCCAAATTATATGAAAGGGATGATACATGTACTCCAGACATCATGAAAGGTACCAGAGTTCTTCCAGTCCTCCCAGCAGAAGTTGCTCATGCAATCAAGAACATGAAGCGGGGGAAAGCTCCAGGAGAAGATGGAATTACTATAGACATCATACAAGAAGCAAGTGGAGAAATTGAAACAGTACTCGCCCAAATTTTCACTCGATGCCTTAATGAAGGGAAGATTCCTGAGGATTGGAACAATGCTACAATGATCCTGCTACATAAAAAAGGTGACATTGAGGATCTCAGGAACTACAGACCTATCAGCCTCCTATCAGTAGTTTATAAAACCTTCACTAAAGTTCTTTCACACCGCTTGAAGGTAACACTGGACATGGCTCAACCGAGAGAACAAGCTGGATTCAGGAGTGGCTACAGCACAATAGATAATATCCACGTACTGAGAGAACTAATTGAAAGAGCGAGGGAATATGAACTTCCATTGTGCATGGCTTTTATCGATTATGAAAAAGCCTTTGATTCGGTGAAACCATCAGCAGTTACCACGGCTCTGAAATCCTGCGGTATTGAAGATGCATACATTAATATTATTAATAACATCTATGAAAATGCAAGTGCAAAGATTAGGCTGTTTGAAAATACAACACACGTAAAAATTGGAAAGGGAGTGAGACAAGGTGACACCATATCTCCGAAGCTCTTTAATGCCACATTGGAAAATGTCTTTCAATCACTGAACTGGGAAAACAAAGGGATAAAGATTAATGGAGATTATCTAACCCACCTTCGTTTTGCTGATGACGTAGTCATTTTTGCAACTACCCCATCAGAGCTGCAGAGTATGATCCAGGAACTTGCTGACAAGAGTAAAGAAGTGGGATTAAAAATGAACTTTCAGAAGACAAAAGTGATGTTCAATGCTTTTACAAGAAATGAAGATTTATCGATTGATGGAGAAAAACTGGAGATAACAGATACGTATGTTTATCTTGGACAGCAGATATCAAATGAGGGTCACATTGATGAAGAGATTAATCGGCGTACAAAACTTGCCTGGAGAGCTTTTGGAAGAAACAGCATAATTTTCAAGAGCAATATGCCATTATGTCTTAAAAGAAAAGTGTTTGATCAATGCATCCTTCCAGTGCTTACGTATGGTGCAGAGACGTGGACCTTAACTAAAAGAGACATACAAAGGCTGCAGACAACTCAAAGAAGCATGGAGAGGTGCATGCTTGGTATAACCAGGAGAGATAAGAAGAGGAACTCGTGGATCCGAAAAATGACGAGAGTGGAAGACATCATGATCAGAGTTAAATCCCTGAAATGGCAATGGGCTGGACATACTGCCAGAAGGACAGACCATAGATGGACAGCCGAAATTTTAGATTGGATTCCAAGAGACAGGAAAAGACCCAGAAAAAGACCACATGGGAGATGGGTGGATGAAATTCGTAAATATGCGGGAGTGACATGGAGGAGACTGGCACAAGACAGACCGTTGTGGAGGAAACTTGGGGAGACCTTCGTCCAGCAGTGGATTGATAATGGTTGACAATGATGATGATGATGATATATATATATATATGTGTGTGTGTGTGTGTGTGTGTGTGTGTGTGTGTGTTAAGGCCTTGTAAAGTACTTCTTATGTGTTTGCAGACATAAAGAGATGTATTATTTTTAATATTTGTTCCTAAAGAAATGCAAACGTTGAATCAAGTATAGATAACAAAAATTGGAAATGAATGCACAAAAACAGAAGTTCACACCTAGTTCAGGAGTTTGTCTTTAAAATGTCTGTTTGAAGATGTTGAAACATTTTTTTCTGCAAACCAACACATTGAAGAAATCTCGTGTTAGCAGTGTGTGTACCTCATCTGTGGTAAAATAGAAATTTATCAGAATCATTCAATTTCTTAAAAATTAGGTGAAATATATCAACTCAATACACAGGTATTTGTGTAGTAATAACTGCCAGTGTTTTCTGTAAAATTACAAAAAAATGACAGAAATATCACTTACTCATAACTTGAGACATGCTCAATCTGTGGTAAGACTGTAATTTATCGGAGTCGTTCAATTTCTTAAAAATTAGGTGAAATGTTTCGGCACATCGGTCTTTGTGTAGTAATACTTGCTTAACTGCCAGTGTTTTTGTAAAATTACAAAAAAATGACAGAAATATCACCCAACACATTACTCGACATATGTCAGGTAAACTACCAATTCTCTTAATAGCAGTAGCAATGTGTTTACTTTATTTATAAAACGAGTACCTAAAAAGGTTTCCTTCAGTGTAAACCCAGTTGTGTAGAAAGTTTACAAACGTGTCACGCAAGGCAGTAATTACATTAGAATTGCTAAGTGAGCTAAGAAAATCTCTTCAACTGTACTCTGTGTAGAATATAAACATTGCTAGTATACCCCAAAAGTGCCCCCAAACCCAAAATATTTTCAAATGTAAACATATTTTACAAAAATTTTATATTAAAAGAACACGAACTTTGAATCAAGTATAGACAACAAAAATTAGAAATGAATGCACAAAAACCGAAGTTAACACATAGCTCAGGAGTTTAAGTTCATCTTTAAAATGTCTTTTTCCTTGCTTTGAGGTTTGCGAAGAAGTGCACAACATTGTCGAACGATAACTGCTTGGCAATATCGTGTACTAATGACATGATAGCCAGACCATTAAGTCTTTGTTGAAGCATTGTCTTGCCGCCCCGGTGGCGCAGTGGTCTAAGCGATGGCCTCTGATCATTCGTCCGAACGGGGTCCGGGTTCGAATCCTGGTGGCCGCCCCGGTGGCTCAGTGGTCTAAGGCGCTGGCCTCTGATCATTCGTCCGAAAGGGGTCCGGGTTCGAATCCCAGTGAGGCATGGATGTTGTGTTTGTCTTACGGCACTGGCTCTCTCCCTTCCCTGGAACCAGTGACCCTAAATTAGGGACGGGCGACTGCTTATAGCCCATTGAGTTGCTCACGGTGGTCGTTAAAACTCCAATCAAAAAAAAAAAAAAAAAAAAAGAATCCTGGTGAGGCATGGATGTTGTGTTTGTCTTACTGCGCTGGCTGTCTCCCTTCCCTGGAACCAGTGACCCTAAATTAGGGACGGGCGACTGCTTATAGCCCATTGAGTTGCTCACGGTGGTCGTTAAACCTCCAATAAAAAAAAAAGCACTGTCAAAGCAAGTTATTTTTTACCAATGCCATTTTTAAAAAAGAACACACTACTTACCAGTTGGTTATTGGTACAGTAAAACCTTCTTAACGGACACTCCCGAATAGCAGACACCTCCATTCAACGGACAGTTTGGTAGTCCCCAAAGTATAGGCGGTTCTGTGTTTTTACCTCTGAAAAGCGGACAGCGATTTCAGTCAAAAAAGCTAAAAATGCGTTCACTGAAGGGAAAAAGGTATGCGAAATTTCATAGCGATGCCAAGCAGACTATTGAAATCATTCCTAGCTATTGTTTACCCTCTATTTCACGTTAATGCTCTCCATGCCGTCACTTGAGTAACCTCCGCAATCAAAGACTAATCCCAGTTCGTTAATCGTTTCCAAAAAGCAGGGTTTGTCTCGGTAGACAAAGAGTATGTACTTTTATTTCAGATGATCTGCTCACGATTTCTGAACTCGTGACTTGTTTAAACTATGAGGGAAATGAAATGATTTTATTACAGTTGATGAACTGTGTTTTGAACAGACGGTAGATGCAAGATTTCATTTCTTCACACACACCCAACAAGAACGATATGGTCGAAGAGACAGCAAAGTTCCTCAAGAAGAGGCAGTGGATGGAGCTGCAGAAAAGGTGTGCGACATTAAGAACTTTACAGCCGCGGAAACATTTACTGAAAAACTTCAAATTTTTTTATTTGCAAAAGTGATTGTTAGGGACTAACACTTTTGATGAATTTGAAAATTCATATTGAAAAAGGGGCTGTAAACGGTGAAAGAAAAAAATCAAACACTGTTGTCAGTTTTTTTTTGAAGGAAGGATGCTAACAGATAAATTGATGAATTAGCTGTAAGTACTTTATCTAAGTTTTAAAACATTCGTTAATTGGAAACATGCATTGAATTACGTATATACATATGCACGCAAATTGCATTTTCTCTCATGTTTGAAAAACTCAAATATTTAAGTTACTATCTACATATATTCAATTTCGTGTCCAGTATTACTAATGAGGTTTCGGAATTTATTACTAAATAAATATGTACATATAAAGTATGTATATTTATAGATGTAACTTTATTTTTAACAGCAAAAGAATACCGGCCACAAAGTTCGTATTGCGCGATGGCTTTAGTAGACGGTCGTGTACCTCCCAATAGCGGACAGATTATCTGGTCCAGAGGTGTCTGCTATTCAGAGGTTTTACTGTATTACCATTTAATATAGTTTCAATATAGTGAATAAATTTAGGAAAACAATCAAATTATTATATATATCAATAACTCATCAATAATCACATTAAATGTTTCTACTTCAAATTGTTTCATTACGGCTATTGTCATCTGCATAATTTTATTTGATCGTGATTTGACAAAACTTCCAGGAGATTTTTCACTTAATGTTTTAGCCATTTCTTCATTATTTTCAAAATTATTTCTTTCATTGCCAATGAAATGGGATAGTGACCGAAGGTGGTTACATCCAATTAACAAATCTAGTGACGGCTTTTGTAATTTAGTACTAACTTTATCGCATCTTTCCAAAATATCATGCCAAAGAGCACACATGAAAACGGATTTGAATTTCATAAACTTTTTTGTAACGACTTTGCTTTCTGCCGAGGTTCTAGTTTTTTGTATTAAATTCTCAGATACACTATCTGCGGCACTAAAAATATTGTCATAGTCAGTGAACAGTGAACTCTTACTCATTAATAATGACCATACCATCTTGTCTTACTCAAGCTTTTTAAGTGAAATAATTTATTTTTCATAGTTTGGTTCAAATTGCTAAAAAATATGGCCCATTTATGAGGGGAACTTGAGAGAAAAAAACACAGCAATGTCTGTAGGTAGGAAAAAAAAAGATTTGGGGCCTCCAGACAATGGAAGCTGTAAATTTAATATGAATAACTGAAATTATTTCTTCGATATACGCTTTTTGGAACTTTTTACCCACATGAAGATTTTAGCCCTTAATAAAATGGGTGTTGGCACACTCATTTTGTTGGGGACCAAAAACTTACGAAAAATCCAGGCCCCTGTCAGACTATGAAGTGGGCCCCTGAACTGACCGTGGCCCTTTAGCCTCTTCCCCCTTTAATCTGTCTGATCTTTTCTGTTCCAGCTGTTATCAATTATCAGTGTAATCCATTAAAAATTTCATTTGCTGGTTTTTGTGTTAAAATTTGCCCTTTCATCCTAATTTTTTATAGTCTGTGACGGGCTTAAATTTTATTACATGCTGGGATGGTAAATAATATTAACTGCGGGGATGCCATCTCGCCCAACTCCGAACACTGATTTTTATAAGTGGTCAAATTTTAATTTTATTTCTGTAAAAACATAGCAATTGTTACTCAGGGTTGGAGTCTTCATTGTTCTCCAGCCAATAGCTATCAAATAATTGCCTGGCAAGTTCCCTTTTTCATGCGGAGTTGCCATTGTGTTCCAAGCTTAAATTTAAGAAATTCCTTAGTCAAACTCTGCATTAGTCCCAATGCTTAACATAATTGTGACTCCCCTTAACCCTGTTTGCTTAATATATACACTGAGTGGCCACTTTATTATGACCACCCCCTCAGTACTTCATTGGGCCACCTTTTGCCTTTAATACTGTGTCGATTCTTCGTGGCATGGACTCCACGAGATGTTGATAGGTGGTTTGTGGAATCTGAGACCATGCTTGATGAATAGCACTTTACAGGACTGTGAGATTGCAGGATTGTCGATCCAGCTGTCTGATGGCTCGTTCAACTTCAAAACACAAATTTTCAATGGGGTTGAGATCTGGAGATTCTGGGGGCCACCTACGCAAAGTAAACTCACCGGCATGTTCCTTAAACCAATCCTGTACAATACCAGCACAATGGCAAGACGCATTATCTTGTTGAAAATAGCCATCGCCATTGGGATAAACCATCCACATGACAGGATGCACTTGGTCCACAACGATGTTTAGATATGATGTGCCAGTCAGACGTTGATCAACACGAATTAAAGGGCACAAAGCATGTCCGGAAAACATTCTCCAAACCATAACGTTGCCTCCACCAGCTTGAAGGTTTGTAGCAATGCATTTAAGGTCCGTGTTTTCGTGCGTTTTCAGCAAAATTCTCACCCGGCCATCGCCATGGTGCAACTGAAAACATAATTCATCGGACCACATGATTTGTTTCCAATTATAGACTGTCCAATCCTTGTGCGAACTGGAGATGTTTTCTCTTGTTAACTGTAGACAGCAAATGTGTTCGAACAGGCCTTCGGCTGCCATATCTCATCCGATACAGTGTACGGCGAACAGTGCTTGCAGAGATCATTTTAGGGGATCCTTGATTAAGATGGTCTGTAATTTGCTGCACTGTTGCCCTTCTGTTGTCTGTTACCAGTCTGGACACTCCGTTTCGCACGAGCAGTCACTAGTCGATAACGACCCCACGTTGCACGTAGAGACCCAGTTTTTGGCTGACAGTCCAGTCTTTAAACACTTTAACAACAGTTGCTCCGGAACACTTCACAAATGCGGCGGTTTCGGTGATACTCGCTCCATGGCTCCGAGCTCCTACAATCGTTCCACGTTGAAAGTCCGTCAAATCGCATTTTTTACCCATCTCGTCACCTAAAAATCACTTCTACTACTGTCGCAAGCACTAAGCTTACCCTTTTTATACTAGCCTCGCTCTCTGGCTGTAACAGCATGCAGCCATAGCTTATTTGCTTAAAACTGTCAGGAGGTCATAATAAAGTGGCCACTCAGTGCATACGTATAAAAATACTCAACCTTTCCGTGCAGGGAGAGAAATAACTGAATTTTGGGGAGCAATTTTTCTCCTCAGATTTAGCGTTGCAGAGCAATTGAGTAATTACATGGACACTTTTCCAACTTACTTTTATTTAAATCATAAATTTATTACAAAAAAATTACTAGCTCACCTTTCAATATCTGTCAATAATACTGTAATCCGTAATGCAAAGAAAAATCTAAAAATATTTTAGTAGATATGGAAATTCATAGGCTGCTGTCTGACTTAGACCACATCATCACTGCAAAGTGGGGCTACATGAGGAAGCTTTTTCTAGCTGAAAGCAAACACGATTAAGTTATGAATAGAATTTTACTTTTAATGCGTAAGCAAAATCGTATATAATGACTCATTAGTGGAGATAATCCACATGATTGTGGGATCTATGTATGATTCCTTTCCACAACTTCTTAAGAGGGTCAATAACATGTGTATGCTACGTGAAAAAATCCCAGTAAAGAAAAGGAAGGTCCCTTGCAATCAGGAGGAAAAGATCACAGGTTGAACATTTTTATATAAGTCTTTTTAGGCCTAATTTTTTAGATACTAGGGGGCTGCACTGTGAACCATCCCTGTAAAAAACTGAACTTAAATGAGTGCCACAATGCTAAACTTGATACAAGGTGCACTGCTCAAACCCAGAAGATGGAATTGTAAAATATAGATAAAAATGGCAGCGATCGGTATAAAAACATCACCAGCGTGTAGAAAATGATGCACTGAATAAGATATGACAAAAAAGAGCGTTGGAGATAGGCCCAGAAATATGCATAGGCTGCAGTTAATCATTACAGACAAGAGAGTTTGGCCATACCCTACTTTTTTTAAAATATAGAGATATTAATGGAAATTTTACCCTGCAACTGTTCATATCGCTTTTATTATTATAGGAATCACGACTGTATCTGTTATTATCAAACAGACTTTACCAGTGTTACGGAAAGTTTCATAACCACTGCATATAAAGCCACCAACTAAAGAAGAATTCTTTATCTATAATTAAGCTTCTCAGCAAATATGACCTGATTCTTAATCAGTTGATAGAAAAGAAAATGAAATATTTCAGTTCAACGATACAAAACGATATGTTTAGGCTTTTGGCTACCGAAATTAAGAAGGAAATTATAATAGAAATTAAAGAGGCACAGTTCTACTCTACCATTCTAGATACAATGCAAGACGTAAGAAAATATTAACAAATGGGCCAAATATTTAGATAAGTCACCGTCATATACAACGAAAATGGAACTCCAGTGGAAATTAACGAAAGATTTTTAGGTTTTGAAATGTCAAAGACCAAAGTGCAGTGGGACTGACAGAGGTAAAATGAAAGATGATAAACAAAAACGAACTGTTCCTTGAAAATTGTAAAGGACAAGCTTATGATGGAGCCAACAATGTGGGTGGCCACAATTCTGTTGTTAAAAAGAATTAGAAAAAAGATGGGAATTATTAGGAAAATCGTAGTGTAACCTAACTGGGAAAAAGTTGTGCTTGATACGATGCCCTACGTGCCATTAGTTCCAGGTATAAGAACATTTTAGAAGTTTTGACCTAAATCATACTAAAATGTCATAGCTGCGAAAAGAGGGCAAAAGTCCTCTCTTTGCAGCTATGAGATTTTTAAAATGTTTGGAGACGTTTTGATTTTGTTGTGATTGTTCTCATGGAACACAAAATATTGGAAATAGTTAGCAATGTGTCAAAACTTCTGCAGTCAAAGGACGCTGAATTATTAAATGCAGCTGACATGCTACAATCAGCGAGTGAAAAACTCTGATTTAAGAGGAGAAGTCAAAGATATTAAAAGCACTTCATCTGTTCTTGCCAACACATGGAGTGTTGAAGATAAATTAAGCGAAACATGGTCGCACATGTTTCGCTTAATTTATCTTCAACACTCCATGTGTTGAAGATAAATCTGTCTTGATTTATTTAATCAAAGAACTCAAAAAGTTCTTTGATTAAATAAATCAAGACAGTAGGTTACACAACCCCGAAGAGAATTTCAAAATTAATTAATGTCGTTTTTGCAACTATAGACATCACCAATTCTCAAATAAAATTCCATTTTGAAGGACTAAGTTCGGTAGCAAATACATTTCCTTTCTTGCAGTCATCTGATTTGTTAAATGCAAATGAAAGTGAATTATTCCAGTCAGCTGAGTCTTTAAGGTTGCAGTACAGAGATTATTTATCTAGTGTTTTTTTGTCGCAAGTACTTTCATTTAGAAATGCTATGAGCAACCAGTTAAAAAATATTTCTGGTGGCTCTGTAAAAGACCTTATGGAGCTCATATATTTCAAAAACAGTACAATATTACCCAGTGTTCTGGACCTTGTGACAGCGTTGAAATTTTTTTAAACAATCCCAGTGACTGTGGGTACAGCAGAAAGGTCGTTCTCGAAGTTGAAGTTAATCAAAAACTACCTTCGGTCATCGCACACTTAAAGTAGGCTTGATCGACTTGCGATGATAAAAGCATTTAGAATGACCGAGCCAGTAAACTAGACGTAAAGAAACTGATTGAAATAGTCGCTAAGAACGTTAGAAGGGAATCCAGATTTTAGTAATGTAAGTTTTTTTCATTTTGTGAAGTATGCTTGCTTCTTGAATGTAAAAGATATGACACTAAAAAGAAACAATATCGCTGAAATATTTAAAACTAGAAAAATGAAAACACTTGTTTTTCTTCTTTCTCAAAAGTTGTTGTATGTTATTAAAGAATTAAACAGCTTTTAAGGAAGTTCGAAACCATACACTGGAAGATCAGTATTTGTTTTTATTTGATTTGATATCGTGAGCATTTGCCATTTAAAGATTTTGCACTTTTTTCCCTGCGTACTAAATTTATAAAGGATACTTACCGGAATAAGTGATCACATATTTAAAGCAATACTAAAGTGATCATGGAATCAATATTTATGCCGCCCTGGTGTCGCAGTGGTCTAAGCGATGGCCTCTGATCATTCGTCTAAAAGGGATAATTGTTCGGATCCCGGTGAGGCATGGATGTTGTGTTTGTCTTATGGCACTGGCTCTCTCCCTTCCCTTGAACCAATGAGTTGCTCATTGTGGTCGTTAAACCTCCAATCAAACCAAAAAAAATCAATATTGTTATTACAACAAAGTTAAATATTTACCCTCAATTTTTGCATTAATTATTACCATGTTGTGGGGTGCCTGTTAGGAAAATTTTGCGCGCGGAGAGGGGGTGGGGCTGCAGATATTTTGCGTTACTCCACTGGTGATCAGATAATTTCTTTTTGCCTACAAATTTGTTCTCTTCATAAGTTATTGGAAGTGTTTATTTTGGCATAAATTAGCCTAGTCCAAATTTTGCTATGCTCTCAAGTCTCAGCCTTTGTTATGGTATTTCCTTCCTAATCTGTCAATAACTGTACACAATTCAGAAAAAAATTCTACTTGTCGTGTGTGACTGCATTACAAAAATGAACAGGCCACATCTGGTCACCACTTGCAGTGTGTTGACTCATACTTGTTACCATGACAGATCAATATTTCCTGGTGAATTTTAATTATTTGTTATCGTTAATTGGGCTTCTTTCTAAGCTGCAAAACAAGAATGCCCAGCCAGACAGCGATAAATTTCCATAAAGGGATTGGTGCTAAAATTTGTTAGGTTTCCCTATTTTTTACCTGCTGACTATTTTACAGTTCGCATGTTAAGGTGGAAAGACAGTGGCCTGGGAAAATCTCGCCTGTTTCCCAAGGGTTGTTACTTAGTTTCTTATATCATGGTTGCCTTGCCCTGTGACTACCCTGCAGATTATTTTGCAGCACTGTGATATCAGTTTCTCAGTCTTAATGAACTTCACCACACCTGAGTCTTTCGTACAGTGTTCATGAAGATACATATTATTGTGTGTGTATATATATATATATTTCATTTTTTTAGAAGCCAGAATTTTTATGAAATATTTCATTGTGGTAATGTCTCACTTTAATCACAGGTACTTTGTGGGAATAAATCCTTTGTGTCAATCTAAGGAAGAAAAAGAAGAAACTATGCTGAAGTGAATCCAAAAATTACGAAGCTATGTAACAGTGAAAGAGCACGACAGTCGCTTGAAGGATGTAAGGCTATACGTGACACATAATTAAAGAAGAAAAAAAACATTGTCACTATGTGTATATTTATAAATAACATTGGCTATGAAATAAGTTGATCCATATAATAGTTGAAAAAATGTTCTTCACCCAATCAATTGTTTTTTTGTTTTTGTTTTTTGAAAAAATAAAGAATGAAATCCAGTTGATTCAGTACTTTTTCCTTCATACTTAAGTTGGTACATATACATATTTATGTATCAGTTATTTTGGTAATCGCAGTCCTAAATCTTAAGAAGCAGATATGTTATTATTTTTTTTTGTCCGAGCACATGGAAAAATATGTGTTGGTAAATGTTTTCTAGTTCTCAGCATATGTACGATTTATTTAAAAAAATACTAAGGATTCACCATTGTCTTCAAACCAACTGCTATACACCATTATCTCTGTTGTTCTGACATCCGTTTGTTATACTTGCGAACAACCTGCACTTTGGTTTTGCAACTTACCCAAAATAAACTGCGACTGTCACACCAGAAGTTGTGTGTTTTGTAGGGACAAAAAATATTTAAAATGTGGTTCACATTGTGTTGTCATGCAGAAATTAACTGTTTTAGTTGTCCTTTGGAAAATTCCAAGGAAGCTAAAGCATTATAATTTGTTCTTGATTTTCAGTGACGTGAATGGTTTTAATATTTTGCACAGGACTTAATGATCACTCACTCTGTGGCAACAGATGGACCAACATTGCTAATGCTTCCAGAGGATGGCCATGGAGATGGCAGAAAGCGCTTTAGGCAGTCTGTTGGGAAAAAGCAGAGGTGTGGTAAAGGGCCAGCACGTGTCATGAGCATTGAGTTGAGGCGAGATGTACGAATGAGATAGAATGCCATAAATAACAATAATAATGGCAGGTTTGATGTACATAATGTAAATAGGTTTTTACAGTTTAGTTACAATTGTTTGTCTCTTAGTACCTGGTTTGAATGTGAGTGAATTAGGTGGTATGTCATAGTTTTGTGAAGTGCATGTATGTTTAATAGGTTTCCTGAGTTGCCTAAGTTTGGATTTAAGTGTTAGTAAAAGAATTCAAGTTCAGTGTAAAATATTTTTCAAGTTATGGTGAACTTCGGGCTATCACATGAATGCATTGTGTCGCTTAATTTGCTTGTTTCACACGTGTGAAGAACAACAATGGTGAAATGAGGGGGGGGGAGGACCACACCCAGCTGGAACCTCTACACAGGAAACCAAGAATTCTGACGTGCAAGAAAATGTTCAACAGAAGCTAACCTAAAAGGGTAAGCTGATATCTATTACTATAGGATTTAACAATTTCATTTCCTTCAAGTTGTCATTCACCCCAGTGATCTTTAAAGCTACCATGACATTGTTATCAAGCTGGGTCCTGGAGACCCATAGATTTTTAAAAAGTGGCAACTTTGTGAGATATTCTGGGTCCTTTGCAAAAATCAAAAAAATCAAGCGAGAATGAATATTTATACTTACATAAACAAATGAAAGATAAATGTAATGTACATTGTTTGACACTTTAATTTATGCTCTTTGAAAACAATTTAAAAAAAAAATCAAATGCTGACAATTAAATTTCATCATTTTCAACTACATTACTATATTTTATCATAATGGAACAACTACCCAAAGACTCACTTTAAGTCAGCTCAGAACACCAGAACGACTTTTATTTTTCAAAACACAGGAACTGTGTGGTGACTACTCTTGAACAGTTCTGACTTTTAACAATCATTCAACTAGACGTACAACTTTTAGTAAAGTATAATCGTTCAGTATTCTCATTAAATGTAAATTTGTTTGTTTTTCACATTGGCCAGTAAAACTTCCATTGGACCACTGAACTTATTGACTTTACTGGCCCAGAAGGCCAGTAAGTTTTTTTTTTTTTCCCTCACAAGTTCAAACATTATTTTTTCTTTTACCTTGCTGTATGGTTTTCCTTTTTAGGCTGCAAACTAATGATAGGTTTAAAAACAAGCATTGGATAATTCCATTGAAATCATACGTTATTTTCTACATATATTTCAAATGTCTTAATTTTCATATTTTTACGGACCAGTAGGTGGTTTGCGAATTCTAGTGGTCCGCTGGGCCAGTAGAAGATCTAGTTCTAATTCTAACACTGATCTTGAGGGATGGTGCCTTTCTGGCTATTTTCGTTCTTTCCCTAATCCTCATGAATTTGACTTTTGCCAAATGGCATGTTAAAAAAATACAAATTAAATGTGGGGTCCCAAAAGATGCGTAGAATTTGTAATTATGGGTCTTTTTTTTGGGGGGGGGTAACTTACGTGTTGCAGCACTGCCAATGTCAGTAAAACTACATAGCATAGGCGTAACCACTGGGGGGGTCAGGACCCCCCAGATTTTCAGAGTCGGGGATCCTCATGTATATATATATAATGTGTGTATGTGTGATCGTACTCCCCAGATTTTAAAATGTGGTTACGCCACTGCTACATAGTAAATAATGCATAATTGTTTATCAGGTGAAAATGAATTGACAGTGTGGGATAATATACTTCTTACTCATTTATAAGCAAGTTCAGTGGTATTTGTATTTTGACCATTTTGTTAGACTGAGTTTCCTCCTAGTGATGACCGCATTCGAAATCTTTATATAAATGTACATCGATCAGCCACAACATTAAAACTACCTTATGGCAACTGTATTCCCTGGCGGAGATGGTGCCTTTCAACAAGACTGCTCCGTGCCACATTGTATAGAAAGTCCTGGAATGGTTCCAAGAACATAACGAGGAATTCCTTTTAATGCCACGGCCCCCAAATTTATCAGACATGAATCAACGAAGAATTCGCTATACTTGCCATGGCCCCCAACCCTATTGAACAGTTATGGTTTCAGTTGGAGGAAGGAGTACAAGCAGCATCACCTGAACCACAATTTACGGGAACTGGGATCTTCTGTTGCAGTCATGATACCAAGAGAGACCTATCAACATCTCGTTGAGTCTGTCTCATCAGGTGGGAGCAGGATATACATTATATTAAGTAGGTGATTTTAATGTTTTGGCTGATTGGTGTATATAATTACACCGTATTTTATAGAGTTTGTACAAATTATGAACACAAAAAACTCCAATAACAAATGCACATTATAGATAAGGGGAAACATTAACACATGCAATTTTGCAAAAATAAGAGGGAAAAATTGTAACTGAACAGCTTTGAGTGAGTAGTTGAAAGAGTGAACTGTTTCTATATGCATAATATGCAGGTTAGCAGGCAAATTGGGCGTGTGAAGCCCTAATTAGGCAAACAAATTTATTAATAAACAATGATTAAAAAACAGTCATTAAACCAAATCTAAAAAACTGTGGTTTAACATTTTTGTAAAAAAATAGTCTTTGCACCGTATTCATTTAACAGGCTTTGCATTGTTTTTCTTACAAAAATACGGTTTATCTACCGTAATAACTTTTTGGTTGATCTACCGTGTTAAGTCACATTTTCTGGTAGGTTGACCGTTTTTTATTTCCCGGTCATTAGACCGTTAATGAACATTACAGTATGGTAGTGTAAAATTACGCTTTATTGACTGGCCACTCAGCTGCCGGTGTATCTACCGTAATTTGACCATGCAATTTTTTACAGTGTGAGTCACGGAAAAATTCTCATTGGCCGCCACCGGGAATCAAACCCAGTGTTTTCCAGTTACGTGCCGGACATGCTTCCACTGCACGAAGTTTTCCGGGACTCACTTATAAACTTGGAAAGGTAGATGGCTTCTGTTTGTTGTTCCTAGTCCACGTCAAATGTCTGTATTATTACACAATGAAAGTAAGCATTCGGAGGACACATTGTCGCCACTTCTCCCTGAAACTCTAGCCTCATGAAGCCGGTTTGCGGGCTTTTAACTCTTTCGCAGTGGCAAAATACATGTTTAAAGCTAACCTGTGATGAAGATTGCTGAAAATACTGGATATCTGTCAGACTATTCTCAAGGGCCAATACATTTTAATCGAATTTTATCATAGTTGAATAAAAGCAACATAGAAGGTTCGAAATATAATTACACTGCCGGACAATTGCTAAGGACGGATGACAATAGCAACGATAGCAGCCATAAGATGGAAGGCAGGAAAATGTGGAAATTAGCATAGGTGCGGGATACAGTAAGACGTGTTGTGCGTATGCAAATTTTGAATTGCCGAACTTGTTCGTGACGTCATAGCGCTGATAAGAGATATAAAGGATTTGACGCGTATTGACCGTTGTTGTTCAAACGCAAAGTTGAAAGGGAAAGAATCAGTTGCCAACCTTGCAATTTTCAGTATGTCTTCCCGACATCACCTAGATGATTTTACGCGTGGCGGTATTATTGGCAAGATTGAAGAAGGGCGAAAAATAACAGATGTTGCCAGGGAGTTCGACGTCAGCCACAGTGTTGTTTCAAGGCTTTGGAAATCATTTCAAACAAATGGAGAGTGTAGCAAACGTCACAGGGAAGGTCGTGTTCGCAGTACGACACCTGCAGAAGTTCGGTACATAGTGCTATCAACAAAACGACACCGGCGCAGCACAGCTAGTGAGGTAGCAAATCAGTTTATGGCTGCTACTGGCAAGCGGATCTCCCGAAAACTGTCACCAGACGTTTGCATGAAGAAGGACTATACGCCCGCAGTCCAGTTGTGTGCATCCCATTGTCCAGACGTCACCGTACCGCCCGTTTGCAATGATGCCATCAACATCCCAGTTGGACTGATAACGACTGGTCTGCTGTCCTCTTCTCAGATGAGAGTAGATACAGTCTATCGTCTGATTGTCGACGACAACTGATCTGGCGTGATAGTGGTACTGCATATTGTCCAGCAAACATACAGGAAAGGGATCGATATCCGACATTTAGTGTTATGGTATGGGCTGGAATCATGATCACTGGCCGTACGTCCCTCTATGTGCTTCCAACTGGGACTATGACTGGCCAATGATACATTAATGATGTTCTGCTACCTCATGTTCGCAAGTTCCGTGGTGCTGTCGGTGATAGGTTCATTTTCATGGACGCAAACGCAACATGTCATCGAACAGTCGCTGTCCAGGAGTGTCTTGAGAGCGAGGATATTCAACGCCTCGTATGGCCAGCACGTTCTCCAGATCTGAATCCCATTGAAAATGTGTGGGATGCTTTGGGGAGGAATCTTGCTGGTCGCCAATGCCCTCCAATAAACAAGGACACCCTCATCCGTGCACTGACAGAGGAATGGGATAAATTACCCCAACAGCTGCTGGATAATGTTGTGCAAAGCATGACACGACGTGTGGAATCTTGCATCGCCCTCCATGGTGGCCATATCCCGTATTGACATCTCACGCCGAAACGCCTGCGGACGGTAATTGCATTTTTTTTACGTTTACGTATTCTGCACAAAATGGCCTGTTTGTCCCTTGAACACGTTCTAAAGCCTTCTGGATTTCAGAGCACAATAAATTGTCTTTCTTGTAATGTCCTGGCATTCTTGCATTATTTTATTTCACTTGGCATCCAACAACACTTACTTTTTTATGCACTATATAGCCGTTTATGATCCGTCCTTAGCAATTGTCCAGCAGTGTATAAAACAAAGTTATATGCATGCTGAAAAATTGCCAGCATAGAAAAAATCGTTTGCCCTGGTCCTCGGTCACAAAGTTTCAGTGGTGTCTTGTAGAGAGATGGACAAACCGATTCTTTTGGAAAAATCGATTATTCAGATTCGACTCATTACAAGGCTTAGTCCGGTGATAGTTTTGGTTTAAAGTACGATTTCTGTCAGGCGAATCAATTCTAAGTCGGATCCTTTTCTTCCTTGTTATTTGACACAATGCAGATTCATACGTCTTAGAGCCATATGCATGGTGTACAGCTTCTGTTTAGTGCACGATTTTTTAGTTCAAATTTGTTTTTTAACCTTACAGAAATTTTCCCCCTAGGTGTTTAATATAAGTTCGTTTGGAAACGTTCACGTAATCATATATTTGAGGAACGAATTTCTCCGAAGAAATAATTCACCTTTATACATGGTAGGCATTAACGCTTGTCTTATGCCACCGCACACATCCACAATCACCAAATCACAGCTACAGGAATATTACACGCATTATTGACATATTTTTCATGGTATTCCATGTATTTACTTCATTCAGAAAACTGAAAAGTTTCGCTGTCCTGGAGTGGAAACCGAACCCACACCTCCCGATTTCCGGGTGAGCATGCTAGTCATTACACTACCCAGGACAAGGAAATCCGAAGCAACTGAAATTACGTATCTGATTACCATGAGATTTAAAATTGTAGGAGCTTTTCAAATTATTTATTCTGAGCAATAAAGAAGAGCTATGGTTACATGAGCCTGGGCAACACCATGCCAGGAAAACAATAACAAACATAATAGATGTATATATACAAGAAATGTGTGCTATGTACAGAAGAGGAAAGCACGAAAATATACCGTACGAGCAGAGGAAGACGCATATGAATATAACAGTAGGCTATGTCTGCGCCAGGAAATAACAAAGGATTGATGTGTATATACTGTACATGGGATGAGCGCATATTACAAGATGAATATGACAGATATATTTACAGAACGAATACAACATGCTATAATAAGTAGAAGCGTAATAACATGACAGCACTACGGCTATAATACGCAGAATAAAGAAGTAAAACTTCAAAGCGGGCTATCTACAACATATGCAAAACGCAGTAGAGAAATGGTGCAAACAGATAATATGAGTATACACAACATATAGCTTCAGAGCTGAAACGGGAGCAGTACAATCAAGAGGACGTCAAAGCCACAGTACGATAAACTCTGAACAAGGAATGTATGTACAACATTTTCAAAATTAGTATATGAATAATGGAAACAGAAAAGATAAAAATGCATAACGTATAGCTGATGGGTTGAAACATGAACAGTACAATGTGAAGAAATAAGGCACAGTGCGATGAACTCTGAACGGGGGATGTCTGTACGACATATGCAAAGCAGTATGTCAACGGTGCAAACAGAGAAATACATAATACACTGCCGGACAATTGCTAAGGACGGATGACAATAGCAACGATAGCAACCATAAAATGGAAGGCAGGAAAATGTGGAAATTAGCATAAGTGCGGGATACAGTAAGACGTGTTGTGCGTATGTAAATTTTGGATTGCGAACTTGTTCGTGACGTCATAGCGCTGATAAGAGATATAAAGGATTTGACGCGTATTGACCGTTGTTGTTCAAACGCAAAGTTGAAAGGGAAAGAATCAATTGACGAACTTGCAATTTTCAGTATGTCTTCCCGACATCACCTAGATGATTTTACGCGTGGCCGTATTATTGGCAAGATTGAAGAAGGGCGAAAAATAACAGATGTTGCCAGGGAGTTCGACGTCAGCCACAGCGTTGTTTCAAGGCTTTGGAAATAATTTCAAACAAATGGAGAGTGTAGCAAACGTCCCGGGGGAGGTCGTGTTCGCAGTACGACACCCGCAGAAGATCGGTACATAGTGCTATCAACAAAAAGACACCGGTGCAGCACAGCTAGTGAGGTAGCAAATCAGTTTATGGCTGTTACTGGCAAACGGATCTCCCGAAAAACTGTCGCCAGACGTTTGCATGAAGGAGGACTATACGCCCGCCGTCCTGTTGTGTGCATCCCATTGTCCAGACGTCACCGTACCGCCCGTTTGCAATGGTGCCATCAACATCGCAATTGGACTGATAACGACTGGTCTACTGTCCTCTTCTCAGATGAGAATAGATACAGTCTATCGTCTGATTGTCGACGACAACTGATCTGGCGTGTTAGTGGTACTGCATATCGTCCAGCAAACATACAGGAAAGGGACCGATATCCGACATGTAGTGTCACGGTATGGGCTGGTATCATGATCAATGGCCGTACGTCCCTCTATGTGCTTCCAACTGAGACTATGACTGGCCAACGATACATTAATGATGTTCTGCTACCTCATGTTCGCATGTTCCGTGGTGCTGTCGGTGATAGATCCATTTTCATGGACGACAATGCAACATGTCATCGAACAGTCGCTGTCCAGGAGTGTCTTGAGAGCGAGGATATTCAACGCCTCGTATGGACAGCACGTTCTCCAGATCTGAATCCCATTGAAAATGTGTGGGATGCTTTGGGAAGGAGTCTTGCTGGTCGCCAATGCCCTCCAACAAACAAGGACACCCTCATCCGTGCACTGACAGAGGAATGGGATAAATTACCCCAACAGCTGCTTGATACTGCTGTGAAAAGCATGACACGACGTGTGGAATCTTGCATCGCCCTCCATGATGGCCATATCCTGTATTGACATCTTACGCCGGAACGCCTGCGAACAGTAATTGCATTTTTTTCACGTTTACGTATTCTGCACAAAATGGCCTGTTTGTCCCTTTAACACGTTCCAAAGCCTTCTGGATTTCAGAGCACAATAAATTGTCTTTCTTGTAATGTCCTGGCATTCTGACATTATTTTTTTCATTGGCATCCAACCACACTTACTTTTTTATGCGCTATATAGCCGTTTATGATCCGTCCTTAGCAATTGTCCAGCAGTGTAATTAACAACGTATTGTTTCCGAGGTGATACAGGAACAGTACAAACTAGAGGCAAACGAAGTCACAGTACGAATAACTCTGAAAGGGGGAAGTATATACAACATATGCAGAATCAGTATGTAAATGGTGCAAACAGAAAATATAAGAATTCATAACGTATAGCTGCAGGGTTCAAAAATGAACAATAAAATGAAAGGTTAGGGATAGCACTGTAATATGAACACTTAACGGGGGATGTGTGTACAGCATATGCAAACTGTTCACAGCTCCACTGTAGCGTCTCACGACCTTTTTTCACATCTAGTGTTAGATATATAGGTCACAAAGTTCTGTGATTTAAATAGGATTTAAATAGTTCATGTACTTAAAAAACTAATTTCTCCGAAGAAATATTTCTTCTTTATATCTCTTGCTCATGAAAGTTAAGTTTCACTGCATGTATGCTAATTTCTGATTCGACCCAAGATATTCAGATAGGAGTTAAATCTTAGAGCCTTTACACGTGAACGGCACATTATTCGGAGTGTTTCATTTGGTGCAGATTCGATCCCTCAACTTAGTTATATCGGTTAACTGTCTTAGAACGGCATAATATTCATCATGGGCCAAGTTCAAAGGCAATTTGAAGGAAAATGGTCATTATGGTCATTAATGGGTCATTATATAAAGTGGCTCCAACCCGAGATCATTTTTCAACATTGTCTTCTAACTATTATTATGTTCCCCTACAAATGTTTGTACTAATCCACTATTAACACTAGAAAGAGAGTTAGTATATTCAATCAAACTTAACGTATAGAATTTTTTCTACAGTTGATCCTTATATTGGTGGGGCGAAATTAAGATAGAGTTACGTAGTTCGGGTTTTCTTATAGGTTGTTCCTTGTTAATTAGTAGCAGTCATGCCGATATTATTTTCAGTATTTCTTAAATTATTCCGTTTAAATGAATGTCGGGAAAGACACATCAGTTATTATTAAAACTTCATATAATTCGCGAATTATTCGGTGAAAATGCCTGGAAGGAAGCATCATTCATACATTGTAACCTCTGTTCCTCCAAATGTTCTGTACAAATGTATGCCCAGGGAAAATATCTATTATACGTGTTTCTTTGTATATATTTTCCCATTACTTCATATGAATACTTTCTGGATTAAATTTTCACTTCGTTGTTTTTGTTTTCTATTTTTGGCTACTGCATTTGGATTATATATTATTCCTGCTATCAATGATTACTAATTGTTTTCCATTTTTACGAAATTGATCTGCAAGAATCCATTCTGACAGTGGTTTCTTTCTGAAACTAATATGTTTCAGCAATGTGAGAAATTAAAGTGTGGTGTAGTCCTTGTAATTAGCTGTTCTATGTGTTTATTGTTTTACACGGAAATGACATCTTTCGTGGAAACGCCATTTGATGTGTTGTTCTACACATTTTTCAGCAGACCTTTTCTGGAAGTTAACGAAAACTGACACGTTCTGTTCAGAAATGCGCTAGTTATATATTTTCGTCTCATTAAGTATTTTAAGAACTGTCGTAAAACAAAGGAGTTCATCACTTTGTGACAGCTAGCATCTTCTCCTTTTGACCAGAAATGTAGCTTCCCGTGGACGGCGAACGTGCTTTTGGTAATTGTCCCTTCTTGAAAAACTCCGGCGCGGCACTACGTTTTACGGTAAGCGGTAAAAGGAAATATGATCTAATGGAAGTGTTGAAGAGTTCAGTCTGATGGCTCAAGGTAAGAAAGGGAACAAACATCGGCATAATTTCTATCACGAAGAAAGAAGATGCATCCAATAAAAGCTTAGACGATACATCCATGTCCTTCGTCATAAAATTATTGCGAGCAACTCGGAAAATCGAAAAAAAAATACTTAGTAATTCCCACAGCAGATATTATATCGAACAATTTGGGAACCACTGCAAGCAAACATATTACCACCACTTCGAGTACCGATATAAGCCACATATAATAAGAATTTTAAAGGAGGAAGGAACATGTAAGGAACATGTATTTTTTTCCGCTGAAAAAATCTTTAACATAACACCTTACACGAAACATGCAGAATTCAATAAAAAATCAAATACCTAAAAATTTGGAAAGAAATTGCATTAACTGAGAAACACGATTCATATCCAGTATAAGACATATTCAATTTTTTCGTGAATTTTTTTCTGTTAGCGTGTTTTCACTTGTCGACCTGACAATTGAGACAAAACGCCAAAGCTCCGAAGGCTATCACAACGAATGTTAAAAAATAACCCTGTTCTATACCTTCTTTATGAATATTGAGTTTTTAGCGACAATGTCATTCCTTCCAATAAGCGAGGAAGGCCTCAAAGCACTTCTACCGAATGTTCCACAAGATTAAAGTTTCATCACGTACTAAGTACAGCAACATTTCGCCATAATATTTCAGCTTCAGCCCAACTGTTCAAGATGTTGTTTTAACACCTTAAAAATGGAATTTTAAATTTAACCTTAATAGAACAACTTTTCTGCACTGCAGTTATTGAATAAATTCGTGCCAATAACCCTAATTGCTAGAATTACGTATTTGCACGATGTAAGATGAAATTCAAGTTTAACGATGAAAAATGACTTTTATTTACACTGCAGCAAAAGTTGAAAGTCAAAATCACATCACTAAATCTTTCGTGCTGGCTTCCAGCACATCCTCAGGTGAATTCTAAAATACGTATTGTAAACATTTGAAAAAGAGTCCACCGTGGAACGTCGCTTTTATATACATTTTTTTTTTGATTGGAGGTTTAACGACCACCGTGAGCAACTCAATGGGCTATGAGCAGTCGCCCGTTCCTAAATTAGGGTCACTGGTTCCAGGGAAGGGAGAGAGCCAGTGCCGTAAGACAAACACAACATCCATGCCTCACCGGGATTCGAACCCGAACCCCTTTCGGACGAATGATCAGAGGCCATCGCTTAGACCACTGGGCCACCGGGGCGGCTTATATACATTACGTTTAGCTCCCGAATGACGTCAAAAAACGTCCCCATACTCTGACTTAGGATTGTTCTGTCTTAATTGTTATTGGGTGAGTTCTGAAATAAAGTTCGAGTTATTGGTTTATTTGCTTCTTGTTGTTCGAAATTAACTGCATCGAAGTTGGAGGTGGAAATCAGGGTACTTCATCGTTACAACATTTATCAGCGTTATTGACGATGTGTAAACTCTTCGCTAGCAAATTCGCATTTTTGTTGTTATGAGAAGAAATAACCTTTGCCTCATTCCATTGAGGGATGTGGGCTCAATTGTTAACTAATCTTGCAAGTGCTGTAGGGTTTGAATGGGTTTTGACTTTGTACTTGTGTTCCGCAATACGAAAGTTCAAATTACTCATTGTGGATCCAATATGAATTCGATCTACACTGACAGAAAAAAATCCCAGCACCACGATAAAATAGTTCTAGAGAAATGGAATGGCGGCAATATATTTGTATAGGTAACATATTTAATCGATTAAGTTTCCAAGATCACAGCTTAATGTAAACGCGAGAAGAGCCATTTTAAATGTGAAATGCTGGTACACTAATAACCGGTGTAACCGCCAGAATGTAGAATGCAAGCACGCAAACGTTCATGCATTGTGTCGTACAGGTGCTGGATGTCAGTTTGTGGGATGGAGTTCCATGCCTGTTGCACTTGGTCGGTCAATAAAGGAACAGTTAATGCTGGTTGGGGTGACGCTGGAGTTGTCGTCCAATGATGTCCCATACATGTTCGATTGGAGAAAGATCTGGTGATCTAGCATGCCTCGGCAACATGTAGACACTCTGTAGAGCATGTTGGGTTACAACAGCTGTATGCGGGCGAGCGTTATCCTGTTGGAAAACAACCCCTGGAATGCTGTTCATGAATGGCAGCACAACAGGTTGAATAACCAGTCCGACTTAAAACTGTGCCGTCAGGGAGCGTGGGATAACCACGAGAGTGCTCCTGTTGTCATAGGAAAGACTTCCCAAACCATAACTCCAGGTGTAGGTAAATTGTGTTTCGGCCGCAGACAGTTTGGTTGCAGGCGCTCACCTGGCCTCCTTCTAACCAACACACGGCCATCACTGGCACCCAGGCAGAACCGGCTTTCATCAGAAAACACAGCAGATCTCCACTCCGTCCTCCAATGAGCTCTAGCTTCACACCACTGACGTCGCAAACGGCAGTGGTTTGGAATAAGTGAAATGCACGCTACAGGGCGTCTGGCTCGGAGCTGTCCTTCAAGTAACCGATTTGTAACAGTTCGTTGTGTCACTGTGGTGGCAACTGCAGCTCGAATTGCTGCCGCAGACGCGGTACGATGCGCCACGGCCATACACCGTACACGGCGGTTTTCCCTCTCAGTAGTGCCAAATGGCCGGCCGGAACCCGGTCTTCTTGAGGCAGTACCTTTCCTTGACCACCACTGCCAACAAAAAAATCAGGCACAGTGGCTACATTCCTGCCAAGTCGTTCTGCAATATTGTTGAAAGGAAATCCACCTTCTTGTAGCCCTATTACACGACCTCATTCAAACTCCGTGAGCTGTTGATAATGGCTTCTTCGTGTTCTTAAAGGCATTCTTGACTAACATCAACACACTACGTCGAATCTCAACGATAACTAACGCTCACGAACGTTACAGCGCGTATTTACAGCAAACCTGCTTTGCATGTTCCGAGGGGCGCTACTAGCGCCACACGTATGCGCCGAGCGCGAAATTTGCATAGACGTCATCTTACAGATGTACTCTCACCGCCTACCAACTGTCGTTTATCTAACACAACCCCTTCTTGGTGTTGGGATTTTTTTTCCGTCAGTATATGTCAACAGTATCCAGGGCCTGTAAATGTATTTTGTAAACTGCGAATCTGCTATTACTCGGAATTGGGTCCCGATGTTTTTTAATAGTTGACATTTGGTTGCTTGTTTTAATTCCAAAATCCATGTTTTATTTTTTACAGTAAGATTTAAGTATATTCGTAACTTTTGGAATATAATCCACTGACCCAAAATATTTGCGGTGACTGGATTCTTTAGATAATGTAGAAAAGCGTGTTCTTCTTTTTTTTCGATGGATCCTGTTTACAGTATTTCTGGGGTACCCATATTCGTCTGCTATGGCATTTATTTGATTTAATTCTCGTCTCCTAGCAGCAACGCTTGAGCAATGTGTGTATACTCTACGGATGAGAACCTGGAATTCAGATAGTTTATATGTATTAGGGTGTGCGGAATAATATGGTATGCTGCACTGGGCTTGCGGTATACTGAGAAAGAAATAATTTGTGATATAGGGTTTCTCTTCAACACAAAGTCTAGAAAAGGTATAGTACAATTTTGCTCCAGTTTAACTGTAAAATTAAGTGAGGTAATCTGCGAAGACATTAGTTCAGCAAATTCATATAAGGAATCTACATCATGGTTCCAGAAAACAAGAATATCATCTATGTATCGTAGATATAGGCCTGTAGCTGCTGGAGTAAGCTGTAAAACCCTTCCCTCTAAATGTTGTAATACAATCTCTTCCAGGAGTGCTGAGAGTGGGTAGCCATATATGCTCCTTCCTTTTGTTGAAAAATGACATACTGAAATTTGAAATAAGTCCTTTTGAAAGCCGATTTCAAGGCTTCCATGAAAGCTTGGATTTCCAGATCATTCAGGGTTCCTATGTATTGCATTTTTTCTTCTATTAACTCTTTTACATATATTATCCGCACTTTTGGGAACAGTGATTCGAAGTCCAGTGAAGCAAACCAAAACGTAGAGTTCTCTGTACAAAGACGTTAATATTCTATAAGGCGACAGCAGGACTGGGTACTTATTAGGTTGAATTAGAAGTTAAAGGTGATAACAATTGCACTAGAATCTTTTCAAGCGGTCTCAGAGGGTTAGTGAAGAGTTTGACAGCTTACTCCAGTAGCTCCATGCCTATATCTACGATAATAGTGTCAATAAAAGTCATTTTACCTCGTTAAATTTGAATTTCATGTTATATCGTGCAACGACGGCATTCTAACTATTTGTTAAATTTATCTACCGATTTTTCTCCTCCATCTGCTGGACTAAAAGGTATGCCAGAGCAGTAAAGACCTTCTCATGCATCAAAAGTACATGAACATTTTCCCAAGTTTTTCAGGTACCTCTTACCTTGTGGTCGCTGAAACACAAGTACAAGATAATATCGTCCATCATTAACCGTCAAATTTATAACCCAGACGATACACAACAGTCCTGCAGAATTCTTAGTTATCACCGATCCTTCTGCGAGAAGGTAAAAAAATGTGTAACCCAAAACTCAATCTTTTTGGAAATCATATAGTGAAAAAGGCCGAATTGTAAAGCTAATTTACTTGGTCATCAAACCTACCAGAATCACATTGATAGACTATTTTGATAAATTTTACAACTGTAATTTTTTTCTATTTTTATAATTTGATAAATATTCTGAGGCAGAAAGGGCACTGCGTGCGGGCAGAGATAGTTACTATCCAGTTACACCACAACGGGCTGCAACTAACTGATGTCTATATCAGTCAAGGTATGTAGAGAGAGGTGTAGGCCAGAGAACCGGTTTTCAGGATGCAGTGGCAACTTGTGGTGAGGGACCGCTGCTGTTGTGACGTCGACGATGCGCTGGGAGCAAAAGATCGCCGTTCGTGTTTCATTGTGTTTAGTCATACTCGTTGCTCGTTGGCTTCTTACCGTGTTGATTAGTGGTTTTTCTTAAATTTTCTTTGTACATCTCTGTAAATAGGTATCTTAACGTGCAGTTAAAATATATTTATTTACATTGTATCTTACGTATAGTGTAAGTACTTGTTTGCTTGGATAACAAAATAAACGTTTTCTAAAAGCCATGCCAGGCTGCGCCGTTGCAAGTTGTAAAAACCACGAAAAAACTTCTTCGGGTGTTACCTATCATGAATTTCCGAAAGATGTGCTTCAAAGAAAGGCGTGGTTGAACGCCTGTCGTCCTGAAGATGTTTTTAATGTTGAAAATGCAAGAATATGTTCATCGCATTTCGCGGATGAAGACTTTATAAGAGATCTGAAAAGTGAGTTAGTGGGAGGTAATAGTACGAAATTATTGAACAAAAGTGTTGTACCTCATGTAAGTATTTGCAAAACGACTTCACCGCTTGTACCAATGCAAGAAATGAATGAAGAGGCTTCACAGCAGAGAACTATAACGTTATGTGGTAGAAGTCACTGAGAATATTCCTCCAAAAAAACTAAAATTATGTTCACCTACAGAAGATGTGCGTCCTGAAGTAAATAATAGTAATCATCTGCCATTTTTATCAATGGAGGATATTGAAATGAAAAACCAGGAAATTGCTGAACTGAATGCCCGAGTAAATGACCTCACTAGATCCAATGGCAGTTTAAGGAAACAGTGTTTATTTTGGCAAAATAGGGCACAACATTTATATATGAAGATTCGTACGATGTCTTCTAGAATTTCCAAATTACAAAAGATAAAACCCAAGAAAAATAACACAGCAGAAGAAAAGAAAAATATTTCAAATGAAGTAAATGTCCTGTTACGGGGAGTTTTTTCTGAAACCCAAGTGCGAGCACTTTTAACGAGAAAAAGAACTAACTGGGCACCAGAAGATATAGTTAAGGCTCTGACTCTGCGCGGCTTATCAAAGCGTTCATATTCTTTTATTCGGAGCCAAATGCATATTCGGTTGCCTGGTATAAGTACTTTAAAAAATGGGTGTCTCACGTTAAGTTTGCTCCAGGATTTCTCTGGGAGGTCCTCCAAATAATGGCTGAGAATGCCAAAAATCTAACTCGATTTGAAAGATTTTGCGTTTTATTAATGGATGAAATGAGTATTGATGGAAAGATGGTGTACGATCATGCTGAAAATACGGTCATGGGTCTTCATAAATCTGTTCAAGTTGTCATGATAAGGGGCTTGACATATTCATGGAAACAACCTGTTTTTTATGATTTTGACTGCAGAATGACTAAAGATATCTTATTTCACATCATTACAGAAATAAAAAAATTGGATTCCAGAATGTAGACATGACATCGGATTTGGGTGGCGGTAACCAATCACTGTGGAAAACACTTGGCATCAGCTTATACAATTCTTTTCAGAACCCAGTGGATAATGCAAGGCCTATGTTTGTATTTGCTGATGTGCCTCATCTAAACCACTTACTCGACAGTGGGATAAAGATTAAAACGGGAACTGTCATCAATAAAAATATTTTCCAAACTCTCCTTGAGAAAGAAAAGGGGGAACTGAAACTGTGCCCTAAAGTCAGTATTACTCATGTCAATGTTAGGGGTGCTTAACGAATGAACGTTTCACTTGCCGCCCAACTTTTTTCGCATCACATTGCCTCAGCGATTAGGTACATTTTCCCGGATGAAACAGAAGTAGCAAATTACGTTCAACTTGTGAATGAATCATTTGACGTACTAAATTATTGTTATTCGTCGGACGGTGTTCTTCTAAGGCGACCTTATGGTACTAATATACAGGAACAGAAAAACATTCTGGAAAGCATGAAAGATTTGATAACGGAAATGCGAGTGTGCGGAAAAAAACATCTTTTGCCATTTCAGCAAGGTTTTATTGTTTCCATAACAACTTTAATCAGCCTTTATGATAATAATAATAATAATAATAATAATAATAATATTAAAAGAAATCCGTCTTGTTGCACGATGATATTTATTCAGCTAAAAAATGAAATCTATATACAGTTTAAAAACACATGAGCACTTTCGGTGTCACATTGACACCTTCATCAGATGTAATTTCACCATGTGGCTACATGCTGGTCTTAAGTACGTGGAGTAGATGCATTATGGGAAAGGTAATGTCAATGTCACATGATATACCAGATAACAAGACAATCAAAAAAAGGCATAGTTAGCCAATGATCACTTAACAGAAGCAATTGCTATTGTGCTGTCCTTCCCAACAAGATTGCTCCAAGGTTCAGGTAAAACATAAGGATAATAGTCATTACAGCAACGTGTATTATAAGCCGAAATATAGAGGCTTTCTGCAAATAACAAGGAATGAACAGAGTTAGGTGTGTTTATGATTATGGCTAGAAGAATGTGAATATGCTCTTCTAAATAGGAAGTGCAGAGCAGAAATTTTATGCTGAAAAAGTCAAAAAATCTTGGTAATTTGGCCATATACCATAAATCAGTTACAGCAGTTTGTCAACGCTATGTCTGCTCAATACCCCTCCATCAAACTCACGATAGAACTTGAAAATAATTTCGTCTTACCTTATCTTGACTTTCAAATTACTCGTACCCCTTCTGTCTTTACTCGTACCCCTTCTGTCTTTTGCTGTTTATCGAAAACCTACATCCACACCCACTCTAATTCCGTACAATTCTGCTCACATTTTTCAGCATAAAATTTCTGCTCTGCACTTCCTATTTAGAAGAGCATATTCACATTCTTCTAGCCATTTCGCCAGAGCTCAAGAACTACAATGGATATCATCCCTTGCTAAAAACTATGGTTACCCGGACAACGTTGTTAGGGGAGTGCACAATAAAGTACGGTTTTCTATGTCAACTGCTTTAATTAGTGAGCAAGTGCCTAAAAAGTATGTTGGATCTGTTGATTTTAATCCACATATTGTAAACCTCCTTACCAACATATGTTCTCGTCATAAAATACAATTTGGAATACGATCATGCAATCTATATACCATTATCCGCAATGATCGTGACAAAATTGACAAAGGGAAAAAATGGGGTGTGTATGTTATTCCTATGCTTGACACTATCTCTGGTGAACTAAACAATCATTATGTGGGTTCTACCAAAAGAAATTTGGATTTGAGATTAAATGAACACAGATATGATCTAAAAATGAATCACCAAAGCACCTCTTTTGCAAGAACCATAAGTGCTGGAAATTCCATCCCAGACTGGGACAACGCTAAAATCATAAACACACCTAACTCTGTTCATTCCTTGTTATTTGCAGAAAGCCTCTATATTTCGGCTTATAATACACGTTGCTGTAATGACTATTATCCTTATGTTTTACCTGAACCTTGGAGCAATCTTGTTGGGAAGGACAGCACAATAGCAATTGCTTCTGTTAAGTGATCATTGGCTAACTATGCCTTTTTTTGATTGTCTTGTTATCTGGTATATCATGTGACATTGAC
Source organism: Macrothele yani (assembly GCA_039090855.1). Lineage (NCBI taxonomy): Eukaryota > Metazoa > Arthropoda > Arachnida > Araneae > Macrothelidae > Macrothele > Macrothele yani. The sequence continues at coordinate 125,164,257 of CM077015.1, read as the reverse complement.
ATTACCTTTCCCATGATGCATCTACTCCACGTACTTAAGACCAGCATGTAGCCACATGGTGAAATTACATCTGATGAAGGTGTCAATGTGACACCGAAAGTGCTCATGTGTTTTTAAACTGTATATAGATTTCATTTTTTAGCTGAATAAATATCATCGTGCAACAAGACGGATTTCTTTTAATATTAGTATTTATGCACGAATTATAGTGTCAACCGTCAGCCTTTATGATCATATAACTGAAAGTGGTGTATGCAATCGTTTCCTCCTCACCACTAGATTAAACCAAGATTGCCTGGAAAATTTATTTTCACAAATCAGAGGTATGGGACATTCATATGATCATCCTTTGCCCAGTGAATTGAAGTATAGATTGCGCCTTTTGCTATTGAGTGGCAAATTCATTTGGCCTTCTTCACACTCAAACGTAAAAAAGAGCGACGAACTTTCATGACAACTCTTTGTTTGAAAGGTTTGCAATCTGACTTGAAACAAAACGTCGCTACAGAATTTCCCGAAACTACTGACTTAGGATTTGTAAATATGAATGGTCAAACAACGAATGCATTCAGGATGTGGCACTTGGGAAAAAAGAGGAAGATGCTTTGATATACATAGCAGGATACATATCCTTTCGCTTTAAATTACCCTTACTGGCTAAAAAAGCAACTGAAGAGAAAGATATATCGTCCTGGATGCAAGCAGTGAACAGAGGAGAACTTACAGAGCCATCTAATCAGTGGTTTGAACTAATCAAACGTTTTGAGGAGCACTTTACGAGAATTCACGGAGTCAAATTAAAAAAACAAAACGGAATAGTTTAATGCTTATTCGAAGAATTAAAAAAAATTGTATCCTCATGTTGACGAGAAAGCTTTAAAGTTGTATTCAATTATTCGAATTTTCATCCGAGTGAAGTTCTTAAATCAGACCTTAAAAACGCAAGTGGCAAATAAAACAAAGAGAAAGGCTAAACAGTGAATGAAAAGTGCAGCTTTAGTGGATGAGAAGCAAAGTACATGAGGAAAAACAAGAATTCTTATTCAAGGTACGTTTCCATTTATATTGTTTACTACTCAACCTTTTTGAAAACTTTAAACAAGTTTTATTTTCATTACAATTTTACTTTCATTATGCTAATGTTAATGTCCAAAAGTTAATTAAGTAAAAATAAGCATTAACTAAAAAAAGCGATGAGTAGTTGTTGCCGCCATATGATTATTTACTAAATAGACATGGCATCAAATCAAAAACTTTGGCTAGCTATCAACAGAATGAAACTGGTTATTTTTTTTTATTTTTTTTTTTGCGAACGAGTCGCGATTTCTTCTGGGCGTTATTTACTACATTCCCTATTTATTTCATATTTTTATTTTTATTTACTACATTTCCTTTTTTTTCATTTATGCAATTTGCTTTAATTACTCAGAAGAAATATAAATTTTTAGGGGTAAACACTGGTGGTAGTGGTAAACCAAGGTATATAGATTAGCTTGGTGGCAAACTGCGTAGTGATGTGAATACAGTTTTACCGAAACTTCTCTCAGATCAGTCGGACCAGTCCTGCTCCGAGACAGCGCACCGTTGACGTCACGGGTGCGCCGTGGAGGTCAGCCAATACAAGTTGACTTGCGGACGGGCCTACCTCTCTCTAATCTATGTACCTTGTATATCAGGTACTTGGGAATCACAATAGCCCAGTTTTTGCACACGTTATTTTTCCGCCTTCAGCCGGATTGTCTTAAGCATTACTCTCCAGAATCCCCTGTTAACATTTGACATTTTGCTGAAAATCCTTTTCTGTCCCTTTACTTCTCATCTCATGCCTGCAGTCTATAAAGAAGCCCTTACTCTTTGACAAATCTTTAACCATTTCCCGTTGCCGCCTGTGTCCTCGTTATATCTACCTGATGAACCCATATTCTACACCTCACTCCTACACTCCCCGACAAACAACTGCTGGCACTTTTAGTCACACCGATAAGTTGGAGTGATCTAGAGTAATTGACTTCAAATAAACTCGAGTCATCTACCTCACTCCGTGACTGAATATGGTCATACATCTCATCAAACCTGATTTGCAGTAGAAGTTCTTGTCCGACATCTATCCTGCTCCACTCCTGCGCGTAAAGAAGAATCTTGCCAGACCTTCTTCAATGAGCTATTCATTACTGTTTCCAAAATCTGGTTCACCACAAGGCATGACTTTTAAGGCTTCAGCATCCCGCTTATACCTTACAGTATTATATTCCAAGGCAAACTCCACTACTGCACTCTAATACCTCACGCAAAATCTATCATCGCTATTCGCAAACTCAGAACTTCACCGTCACCCATTTTGATTGCTACAGTAAACGGAACTTCACAGATTTATTTCAGCATGGGTTATACAAACATAAGGAACACTTGGACATCTCACGGTCCCAGCGATTTTGCCTTTACTCTGAATCCGTGACTCACCGGAATTCTGCCGCGTACGAGGAACAGTAACATACACATATATTAACTGTAGGGAGCTCCAAAAAAAGATGTTTTTTTTTTCAAAACCGAGCTCCCTGACCATTTTCCTATTACTATAGCGTATATAAGATCTCACCAAAAAATTGAATGGAATCAGGGCATTTTAAGCTTTGCCGCCAGTATGTCACTTATTTCCCAAAATTAGTGACATACACTAAATAATTGATATATTATATGATGTAATACACTGGTGTGCAAAAATTAGGAACGAAGAGAAGAAATTAGCATAACAGCGGAACGAGCAGGAAGATCGGATCGAAAGACCCCTCAGGAGATAGACTAGGGTCCGGTACGGTAGTGCATGCGCATATATGCAGCATTACGAAGGGGGGGGGGTCGCAAGGGTATAAAGCACACGGGCGGTGTACGCTCAGCAATTCGGTGAAAGCTATTGCACGGTGTACATCGGTTAGAACAACGTCGAGTTGCTGCCACCGTGTGATATGTCTAACAGGCAATCCAGTACATGACATCTGGATGACTTTACCTGAGGTCGCATCATTGGGAAGTTGGAAGAAAGTCGAAGTGTGACTAGTGTGGCCGAGGAGTTAGGGACCGCTCACAGCATCGTTTCACGAGCTTGCAGAGCATTTCAAACGACAGGAATAGCTGTCCGAGAGTTTAGCAGTGGTCGTCCACGAGCAACCACGGCGGCGGACGACCAGTATATTGTCCTACAGGCGAGAAGAGACAGACAGCGGGAGAAATCACAAGGCACATGCAACAGACAACTGGACGTTCGTTATCGTGGCCAGGAGGCTGCACTAAGGTAGTCTCTTTTCACGACGACCAGTCCGGTGTGTACCATTAACGCCTGCTCATCGGAGATGGCTGTTTATATGGTGCCAGGAACACAAGAACTGGACACATCAGCAATGGGGTCGAGTTCTCTTTACGGATGAGAGCCGATTTAGTCGGACGAGCGATTCTGGACATATACACATCTGGAGAGAGCGGGGAACACGCAATCACACCTCCAATATTATAGAAAGGGACCGGTTTGGAGGTGGCAGAGTTCTCGTTCGGGGCGGTATCATGCTTGGCAGCCGTACTGACCTCCACATCTTCCAAGGAGGTTCAGTCACTGGTGTTCGCTATTGTACCGAGGTTATCCTGCCTTACGTGCGTCTGTTTAGAGGTGCTGTGGGTCCTGAATTCCTCTTCATGGACGACGACGCTACACCTCATCGTACAGTGGCTGTCGCAGAGCTGTTGGAGAGTGAAGATATTCAACGCAAGTATTGGGCCGCATGGTCCCCGGACCTAAATCAAATCAAACATGTGTTAGACCTTCTCGGGAGACACTTGGCAGCACGTCACCAACCGCCAGCAATGATTCCGCAGCAGCGATTGGCGCTACGAGAGGAATGGGCCACGATGCCTCAACAGCTCTTTGAAAACCACGTCCTCAGCATCGACAGACGTTGTAAATCCTGCAACGCAGTCAGGGGTGATCATATCCCTCACTAAAGACTGGATTTTTCTTCGCAGCCGCCTGTCGCACGGACGTTTCTGTCTTCTGTCCAGTTGTGCTCGAAGCTACCTTTTCAGTAAAGCGCCTTTGTATCCTTTGGATTCCTTGTTTGGAGGGTTTTGCTTACTTGACCCCTATTCGTACATCGTGGGGATCTTATGGTATGATTTGAGTCGATGTGGAGCACTTCTGCAAGACGTTACATTCGAAAAACCGTCTTGACCTTACTTTTTGCACGCCAGTGTAAATGCACAACGTTCAATCATACCAACATCATAAAATTAATTCAAATATTTCATTTGCTTTTTCTTTTGAAGGCTCTAATTCGCTTGTGTGCTAACTGCTAACCATCAGAATATATGGAACAATGGCAAATTTAGAAGTAACTCCTCGTCCTAAGCTGCGTTCAGAGACTGAAGTGTGGTTGCTAGGAAAAGGATTAGAAGAATTACTTCCCTCTCGAATACAAACCCAGGAGATGTTCTGAGATATTTTTTCTACTTGAATGATGGCCCAGTGAAGCAGAAAAAGTTCATAAACTTTAATAGTGCAGTAGCTGAAAGAGTGATTCTGGATGTGCAAAATCAGTGGACCAAAGCAGGGATTGTAACGCAACGCAAGGATAAAGTGAAGGCCAAAATCCTAGATATGTACAATCGTTACCGCCTTGCCCAAAAATGCAAAGCAAAAAAGGCAAACGAGGAGAAGGAAAAGTCCTTTGTTAAAGATTTAACTGAGTATTTCTTCATTGCACATTAAAATGCCCAGAATAGTATTCAGTTCGACAGGTTTCGTCCACAGAAGCATAAGGATGAAAAGATGTGCAATTTCTTAAAGCTAATTGCACATCTTCATCCTTATGCTTCTGTGAGCGATATGTCTGCTGTGGAAATAGATATCCACAGCAGACAGAATTTATGCTAAGAAATTTTGTAACAAACTGTATCGGAATAAATAGGAAGTGCCCAGGAAAATGGCTGAAGAACAGAGGAAGCCAGAACAGGCTGTTACCATTGATAAAGATGATTCAGCATTGGATGATAGAGAAGAAATCCATGTAGCTGTAGTTCAAGGATGGAAGAAAACTGACTTACCAGCCAGTGCTGATGCTAATATGAATGTTGCAGGTGACGGTGATTACGATTTTGACGTTCCAATCACTTCAAGTTCGAAGCGTAAAAAGAAAGAAACTGTTACCCTGCAGTTGCCACGGAATCCGTATTAAAGTACTAAGGTATGCCAAATGGCTAATCGTTTGAATCTGTCTGCACGTACAGCTTTGATGGATGCTACTGTACCTGAAGGAGGTGGTGGTTTAGATAAGATTACATTATCTTTGACAAGCACTAGATCTGCGAGAAAGAATATTCGACTTGAAGAAGCTCATGAGATTAAGAATATTTTGGTTCCTACAAAATATGTAGTTCTTCACTGGAATGAAAAAAAACTCGTTCCAGGTGATCATGAAAGGCTTGGTGTTCTCACACTGGCAGGCACAAATTAAGGACGAGACGGTTTTTCGAATGTAACGTCGTTCAGAAGTGTTCCACATCGACTCAAATCATACCAAAAGATCCCCAAGATGTAAAAATACGAGACAAGTGAGCAAAACCGTCCAAAAAAGGAATCCAAAGGATAGAAAGGCACTTTATTGAAAAGGTAGCTTCTAGCACAACTGGGGAGAAGACAGAAACGCCCATGTGACAGGCGGCTGCCAAGAAAAATTCATTCTTTAGTAGAGGATATGATCACCACTGACTGCGTTGCAGGATTTACAACGTCTGTCCATGCTGAGAACGAGGTTGTCAAGGAGCTGTTGAGGGATCGCGGCTCATTCCTCTTGTAGCTCCAATTGCAGCTGCGAAATCGTTGCTGGCGGCTGGTGACGTGCTGCCAAGCGTCTCCTGAGAAGGTCCCACACGTGTTCGATTGGATGTTGGTCCAGGGACCTTGCGGGCCAATCCATACGTTGAATATCTTCACTCTCCAACTGCTCTGCGACAGCCACTGTATGATGAGTTGTAGCGTTGTCGTCTATGAAGAGGAACTCAGGAGTCACAGCGCCTCTAAACAGAATCACGTGAGGCCGGAAAACCTCAGTACAATAGTGGACACCAGTGACTGAACCTCCTTGGAAGATGTGGAGGTCAGTACGGCTGCCAAGCATGATACCGCCCCGAACGAAAACTCCGCCACCTCCAAACCGGTCCCTTTCTATAATATTGGAGGTGTGATTGCGTGTTCTCTGCTCTCTGCAGATGTCCATACGTCCAGAATCGCTCATCAAACTAAATTGGCTCTTATGCGTAAAGAGAAGTCGACCCCATTGCTGATGTGTCCAGTTCTTGTGTTCCCGGCACCACAGAAATTGCCGTCTCCGAGGAGCAGGTTTTAATGGCACACACCGTACTGGTCATCGTGCAAATAGACCACCTCTGTGCAGCCTCCTGGCCACGGTAAGACACAATAACGGACGTCCAGTTGTCTGTTGCATGTGCCTTGCGATTTCTCTTGCTGTCTGCCGTCTGTCTCTTCTCTCCTGTAGGACAATATACCGGTTGTCCGTCGTCGTAGTTGCTCGTGGACGACCACTGCTAAACTCTCGGACAGCTGTTCCTGTAATTTCAAATTTCTGTGCAAGCTCGTGAAACGATGAGGTGAACGATCCCGGACTCCTCGGCCACACTACTCACACTTCGACCTACTTTCAACTTCCCAATGACGCGACCTCGGGTAAAGGCATCCAGATGTCGTCTACTGGATTGCATGTTTGCTATATTAAACGGTGGCAACAACTCGACTTCGTTCAAACCGATGTACACCGTGCAATAGCTTTCACCGAATTGCTGAACGTACACCGCCCGTGTGCTTTATACCCTTCCGACACTCTCCTTACTACGTCATGCTGCATATATGCGCATGCCCTACCGTATTGGACCCTAGTCTGTCTTTTGAGTGATCTTTCGGTCCGTTCTGCCTGCTCGTTCCGCTGTTATGTTAATTTCTCCTCTTCGTCCTTAATTTTTGCACACCAGTGTATATCAAGAATGTCAGAGTATGAGTCCGGCAAACTTCTTGGAGTACGTGCAATTCCAGAAGGAACTGGTTTAACCCAAGCTAACGCCACGTATGGACTTAGCTCAGTGTGGAATCTACACCGAACGTAATTGGACTCAACTTTGATACTACAGCATCCAATTCTGGATTGATAAATGGTGCCTGATAGATGGTGCCTGTGTGAAGATTGAGGACTTGTTGGATGAAAAATTGGTTTACTTCGCTTGTCGAAATCATATATTTCAAAGAAATATGTGTGCTGTGTGGCATATTTTGTTTGGAGACCCAAGTAGTCCAGATACTCCCGAATTTAAGGAATTTAAGGATAATTGGAGCGCAATCAGTAATCACAAGACATCCTAAACAACCCTAACCGAAAACTACAAACACGTCGCAGTGATGTTATTGCATTTCGGAATGAGAAACTTACCAATCCTGATTCCAAAAGCAACCTGCTTCGAGATGAACATAGAGAATTTGCCTAATTGATATCTGATTCTCTTAGGTAAATCTCCATCGAGACGAATACATTGGTTAAAGCCAGGGGACTTTCACCATGATCGTTGGATGTCTACTGTCCTCTATTCAGCAAAGATGAATGCATTTGGACATCAGCTGAAGTATGATGCCGTCAAAATGAAATTACTGAAAAGCATATGTCTCTTCAATGCGCTTTTTCATGTAAATAAATGGTTGTCAGCTCCTATTGGGGTATATGCTGCATTTAATGATCTTCAACTGTCTGATGATCTGAATGATTGCCGCGAGGTTGATTCAGACGTTGCTGCTGCTGCCGTCACGGTTTTAGAAAGACATTTTTGGTATTTGACTGAAGAGATAGCTCCATTCTCATTATTTACAAATAGCCTGTCCCAAGCTGAAAAGCTTCAATTTTTTTGTGAACTTCGCAAAGTAAAATCAGATCATCTATTTTAAAGACGAGTTCCTGTTTTCCCAACACTAAATTCATGCACTAGGTAGGTGTCCCTAATCGGCCCAAAGTCGTGGTTTATTTTCCAAGCGCTTGGCTTAAATCTCATACTTTGAATAAGCCACCAAGTCAGAGGAGACTGGATCCTGATTATTTAGAAGCCGAAGCGTTCGTACGTCACGTTAAAGTCGTGAATGATCTGGCAGAAAGATCAGTACAGCTGATCCAAACTTTTGCCAAAAGCATTACAAAGGATGAAGAACAACGACAGTCTCTTATTCAGGAGGTTAGAAATCACCGTCGGAATATACCTGATTTTAAAAAAAGAAGACTTTGAAAGAGATTTAAGAAGCTTTAGTTTGATTTGCGTTGTATCGAATATTCAATGAATGAAACAATTATATTATACTAATTTGCATTTTTGTTTCATTTCTACCTATCAAAGCCATTCACGGAGTGCAAACATTTTGGGAAATTAGTGACATACTGACGGCAAGGCTTAAAATGCTGCGATTCCATTCAAACTTTTTGTGAGATTTCATATCCGATATAGAAATGGGAAAATGGACAAGAACCACGGTTTTGAAAAAGAAAAAGGGTTTTTTGAGCACCCTTATATTGACCAATATAGTTTTAAGGTCAGTCAAATATAATTTTTTGAATAAAAACATTATTTGGTTACAACAAGAAATTTAACACATTTTCAAGGTTTAAAAACAAAACAATTTAGAATTTTGCTTAAATCCATCGATTGAACACAGATAATTTCTGTAAAAGCCCCTTAAAAACTTGGTTAACCAACTGCTGCGTCATTACACGTTTTTCCTAAGCAGCAATAGGTTCATCTTTCTAAAACAACAATTAAGTGATTTTCAAAAACTTTTTCATTTCTCAGTGTAGATCCAGCGTTCGTGTTCTCAAATGATGTGTTTCAAATGTTTTCTGATTCCACACATTTAGGAGAGTTGTATTCTTCTGTGGAACGTTTATGAAATATCTTCGACGTTGTTGTTTTTTGTTGGAAGTTTAACGACCGCCGTGAGAAATCCAGTGCCCGTCCCTAATTTAGGGTCACTGGTTCCAGGGAAGGGAGAGAGCCAGTGCCGTGAGACTAACACAACATACATGCCTCACCGGGATCCGTACTCGGTCCCCTTTCGGACGAATGATCAGACGCAATCCCTTAGACCACTGCGACACCTGGGCGGCCTTCGTCGTTTTATGTTCGTAGCTGTTAATTTATGCAAATCAGTATTTTACCTATGTTTAAAATTTTTTATTTGTGGTATCCATACTAGACCTTGATGTGACACTGCGGAAGTTTATTTCAAAGATTAATTCATGCAAGTCAGTGAGAAAACCGCTTTTAAACCTTTTGTATGTCGCGATAATTTATGAATGAAATTATTTATTATTTCCAAGGCAGCTTTCTCTGATGAGTTTGAGGAGTCGGTAAAACTATCGGTCTGATAAAATACATATTCTCGTGTCCTAACAGAAAAGTAGATTTTTGGCCGTAAAATATTCTTATAAAATTTCTAAATCCAGATCATTTAAATCTTAGCCAAAGATGAAAAAAAATATTATGTTTTCAGAGTAATATCTTAAACATCAAAATTCAAGCTTAGGTATAAAACGTCGGCAAAATTTTACATTTTTTCAAAGGAGGCACTTGTATATTAGTAAAACTAAAATGTCATTACTTTAGTTTGAGATTAATTCTACATATTTCTCATAGCAGTTTAAGTTCTTTTTCGTGAGAAAGTCTTGTCTTCTGAAACAAAGTTACATCATGAAATCCACTACCGAATGAATTCCGGTGAGGAGATCACAAGTCACAGTATCTCTTTCTCACGGAGGCCATGAGACACAGGGATTAATACACAAATCTCATGTAAAACTCTCTCAGCCATTTAACAGAAGAAACGACTTCCGAAGTCTTAACTCTGAAGAAATGCATACTACCTGGCATACAACCTTTCAAACTGAATTTAAATCACTTTCTTACCACATACGACCTTTCTCACACTTTCATACAAAGCTGTGGCTTCTTTCGCTTAGACCGTGACGAAGGCCAGCATTACAAACACCAAGAGGCATGGGAACGTGAAAATATACCACAAAAAAAACCCCTCCGCTGTTCCAAAGGGAGTCAATAAACAAACAGTATGAAGAAGAGGAGAAAGGGCGCGTTCTTTATGCAATTTAATAAGTCTCCCTTTTCTCTCCCCAAAGAAAGAAAGTACAAAAATGACTGCAATACTCTTAAAATAACTGCTGTATTTAACTGCAAATGATTGCTTCTCTTAAAGTACACTATTTCCAAATCATATTTGTTTATACTACACATTGATTTTAATCTTGGTTGAGCCGCCCCGGTGGCGCAGTGGTCTAAGGCGTTGGCCTCTGATCATTCGTCCGTAAGTGGTCCGGGTTCGAATCCCGCTCAGGCATGGATGTTGTTTTGTCTTACGGCACTGGCTCTCTCCCTTCCCTGGAACTAGTGACCCTAAATTAGGGACGGGCGACTGCTTATAGCCCATTGAGTTGCTCACGGTGGTCGTTAAACCTCCAATCAAAAAAAAAAAAAAAAAAAATCTTGGTTGAAAACACTCTAGCTTTTACTATAAATATACTAAAGCAAAACAGCGACAATAACAATAATCACATTTATAATTATTATAACCATCAATACTCGATATGCATTATCTCTATTGTGCTTTAAAACCTAAATAAAAAAACTAAGAAAAATTTGAATTGTAAGCGTGAAGGCCTAATTAAAGGCTAACGGAGGTTGCTGAAAATACCTCAAACAGGAAATGATTTGACTGATTTAGTGTAAAAAAATATACATTTCAGAAGATTTACTGACAGCTTAAAGTTTTTGAAATGTTATTCCAGATACATCATTACACAAATAAATAAAAAATCAGAAACAAAGACAATACCGAAATCTTAGGTTTAAACAGCACTTCCTTTGCGCTGTTTCCAATGCGAAACTAATATTTAAGGAAAATTTTCAAAAAATAAAATCTGCATTAGTGAAAAATTCTCGTACGACCCGTGGGTTAAGAAAACTAAATAATACAATTTTTTTTACCAATCTCTTTTATGATAAGTGAAATATGATGCGAAAAAAATATAAAACCATTACCGGTTCTCTAGGAGCAGTAAAACTGTCGGGGAAATATGAATAACTGCCAAAGCGTACTGGCGGCAGAATTCTGACTTACACATATTCACAAATTTTACGGAAAATATTCATCATAGTGGCAGACTTCAGGGCAAATGGTATCATTCAAATTAAAATGTTAAAAAGTGTATGAAGAAACGTGTGGTGAAATTTTACGTCTATGATTATGATAGGTGTGAATCATAAAAGAAGAATGATCAGAAGCCATCGCTTAGATCACTGCGCCATCGGGGCGGCGTCCCACACTGTTCACTAACAGCAAAGCAGGTTATTATAATCGCAAGCAAGTTTATGTTAAGCACAAAATGCTTAAAACAAACTACCACTACAAATGCCATTTAAAATATATCTGTTTAGATTTCCGAGTTGTACAACTTTTTTCCCGTTGTCCCTTCAAAAATTTGCATAGTGTTATGCAAAAACCGCAGCCAAACCAGCCGTTTTGTTTATCACAGTTGTAACAAATTTCTTTGGTAGCACCGGCCACGGAAGAGACACGCTAAATGCTCTTTAGGCCGTCGCAGTGCGGTCTTCACTAAGCACTTACCTATACACTCCACACATGCAGGCCAATGGCCTGTAATTTCTTTCAGAAAAGAATATATTTCTGTAATTTTTATTTATCTTAAACATTTTGTTACACGAAATGCGTATATTATTGTTTTCAAAACATTCCCGTCTTTGACATTTACTGCGTTTACACTGGATAAATTCACCTAGTGCAATATGTTATTAGAAAGATTATATATTTTTGATAGTAGTCGAACTAGACAGTCTACACTAATGTAGAGATGAGCTTAACTGCTGCTCGGTGAACACGGTGCAAACTGTGACTGCTACACAAAAGTAACAGTGATTTCTAAACGTGATTTGAATCACAGTTTAGGACCTGTTCCTTCACTTCTGTGTACCAGTTAAGTAACTAATAGTAGAATCACCTAGAATAACCGTGGGAATGTGTTTCTGTGTGTCGCGGTCATATGCAGCGGATCCTGAGTTGTTTTAAACTTTTATACGTAATTCTGCGCTAATCCTGATATTTTGTTGTAGTTTTTACAGCTTTTTCAGTTCAATTATGGGTAATTTTTTTATACGTTTTTGGCACTTATATATTAAATTTTGAATTCAGATTATCAAAATTACACTGTTCTTTCATACCTAATATAGTAAGTTACAACTTTGAATAAAAAGAAGGCAGCAAATTTTTTCAGTCTTGAAATGAACGAAGCAACTAATAATTTACTTCGTAATGTTCACAGTTCACTATTTTCTCTGAATTAAAAAAAATAACATCATTCACTAAGAGAACGGCGTAACAGTAAATTTACAAAAAACGCTGTGAAAAAATCACGAAGAGCAGGCGGCTGCCAAATCGCAACAGGAGATAACGAGTAACAGATACAAGAGCACAATTCACCCGGTAACTGTTAACACGGAGCAGTGAAAAATCACGAAGAGCAGGCAGCTGCCGAATCGCAACAGGATATAACGAGTAACAACTAACAGCTACAGGAGCAGAATTCACTCGGTAACGGTTAACAGGGAGCTGTGAAAAAATCACGAACAGCATGATGGGTAGCAATGACAGGGACAGGAACGTTTATTGGACGATTACTGTTACTCGTGGTTTTCAGTAGCAGGCGCTACCTGTGATTTTTCGATAAGCGTGATCAAATCACAGGTAGTGAAATGACGCTCATCTCTAGCATAATGTTCATTTTTTTTTATGGGAGGTTTAACGACCACCGTGAGCAACTCAATGGGCTATAAGCAGTCGTCCGTCCCTAATTTAGGGTCACTGGTTCCAGGGAAGGGAGAGAGCCAGTGCCGTAAGACAAACACAACATCCATGCCTGACCGTAATTCGAACCCGGACCCCTTACGGACGAATGATCAGAGGCCAACACCTTAGACCACTGCGTCACCGGGGCGGCAATGTTCATTTTGATAAGAACATTTGTGTTCTTTAATGAAAATTTTTTTGTGCAGTGTAATGCCGGTATCACAGATTAAATGTTATGTTAAACATAATTATATTTCTACAGAAATAACTGACAGCATTTGGCCATTAAGGAAGCATTTATAATGAAACAAAACATGTAATACATTTTCTACGTTATTTAAATCATACTTCATATTTATGTTGTATAAAGCCTAACAGGAACTACAATTGAAGTTCTCGCAATTGGTAGAACATGTTAAATGAATCGACATCTGCATTTCACTTTACTAATTATTGTGAGAAGAATATAGGTTTACCGTTTAAAGGAAAATTCTATTTTCGAAATTTCAGGTCCATAAAATTCGTCTCCTCTTCTTTCAAACGTTTTAGTTACATTAAAATTTAACGGTTAAAGAAACAGTTTTTAAAGTGAGCTTTATCCTCATAAGTAATTACATGCACAGCAACAAAGGACAGACTTACTAGTAAAAGTGAAGATAAAAACATGTTAAATGAAGAATAATCATCGATAAAATCGAATAAGAAAAATGAAAATTTATATCATATTTATATTATTTTTTCTTGGGATTTCCAGCTCCCAGTTGTTCTAGAGACGCGCGGCACAAACCATTTTTATTTATTTTATCCCTTGTCCACACAGACACACACACATCAAGGTAAAGTCCAACAGTACGAAAAAAAATGGACACAATTAATGTCTCCTTCTCACGTGCAGCAATATTTTAAGTACTATAATTCTATAAGAATGTTTTGTACTTGACTAGCCGTTTAACGGTCATTGAGAGCAACTCAATGGTTTATAAATCGTTGCCGGTCACTAATTTGGGGATACCGAGTTGAGAGTGTCGGAACCATATGAAACACACCAGTTAGGCCTAATCTGGGATTCGAGCATGGATTCATCTCAGGCAAAACATTATAAGTCATCGCCTCGCGTTACTTGGCCACCGAGGAAGAGAGATTCTTCAAATTTATTCTGAAGCGAATGCCAGAAAGTGCCACCAATAAGGAGTGCGTCACATCTCTCAAGGACCTAGGAGTTCCTCGAATAAGGACCTTCAGAAAGCACTCTTGCGCTAGACACACGCTATCCTGTCAGAATGCACTACCTAGTGAACCGGAGTACTGTCCAACAACCACTACTACACAAATTTTCTCAAGTCTTCTGTAACACAGTGGTAATACAGAAATTTGTAAAATCTATGTGGGAGAGCAATTTTTCTATAGCAACCAGAAAATGTGCAGCACCCAAGGTCGAGCAAAGTGTCCCCAGATCTTCTAGAATGTTCCCTCCTAAAAGAAAACGAAGGAGATCCACTTTATCATCTTTACCTGATGAAAAGGAATTGGATGCTGCTTTCCAAAATCTGAAGAACCTTTTCCATCAAAGCAGGCGTAGGAATTACTTTCCTTACTTTCTTTCTGACAGCACGTATGGTTACACTGTGGTGTTTATAAATTTCGTGTTTTGGCAAGATACATTCCTCGGTGCTTACGTAGGAAAAGGGGTGCCATGACCATTTTGGAATTTTTTAAAACAATCCCTGCAATAATACAATCTCGGTTTTACATATTGCAATTAAAGTTAACTGCGATGAAAAACAACTAATTTGACCTGTACCGCCCGAACAACGTTAAATAACTGCATTGAGATACTAGGGTTTCGCCTGAACTCCAACCAGCGATGCCAAAAATTTAGCACCCCAATCAACCGCAGATAGAGTATGTTCAAGACGTTAACCGAAAAAATTTCAATGGTTAGCCTCAACCTGAAAAAAACATGTTTTTAAACTGATTTTGCAGTACGAATATACGCTAATTGCCATAAAAATCAGCGAACTAAAAAGGAGGCGTCGGATTGAAATGCTATTTTAGCAGTGAGATGGTACATACCAAGATCAGAAGTCATTAAAATATCACAGCAGCAGGACGTATTCCCGCGGACATATATTACACATTCCAGTCAGCGTTAGTCCGCGTCGGACCCCATCGTGTTTGGATATATGCAGTGATACGGTCCGGCATGGAGTCAAAGCGACGCCATATGTTATAATGGGATAGATTGGCCTACACTTCGTGCAACTGACGCTCTAAATCACGAACACTGGGACATGGACACGATGACGTTCCTCTGGTCCAACACGTGCTCAATGGGCGAGAGATCAGGCAATCTGGCAGGCCACGGAAGCGTCGAAGCATGACGTCGACAGTCCTGGGAAACCCGAGCGGTGTTCGGATGGGCGCTATCATGCTGCAAAATAGCTCCGGGCCGCCCCACTAGGAAAGCCAGCACATGGAGCAGCAGCATCTCCTGTACGTAGCGCTGGGATGTCATCGTCCTTTGGTTCACTGCGAGGGAAGTCCGATGTCATACCCGATGGCTCCCCAGACCATCACGCTTGCAGTTCGAGACGTGTGCTCCTGTACACTGAGGTTGGAATTGTAGCTCTCACCTGTGGTTCTCCGCACTCTGACACGGTCGTTGTCTGTTCCCATACAGAAGCTGGATTCGTCGCTGAACACTATACGCCACCTCATGTCATTCCACGTTGCTTGCTGCTGACAGCACTGCAAACGAAGGCGACGATGGTCAGGTGTTAATGGCAAAAAACGTAAGCGTCGGCGGAAGTGCAGATTCGCCAATGCCAGGCGTCTGGAAATGGTTCTTTCTGACACAGGAGATACTTGTACAGCCGCCACATGTCTCAGGATATGGGACAAGGACGTCTTTGGATCTGTGCTTGCCCCTCTCACGATCTCACGATCCTTTCTGCTGGTGGTGTGAATGTGTCGTCTAGAGATAGTCCGCCGTGTCTGACTGCCTTCCTGTGTGTGGCTGCCTTCCCGTGTCCATTGCTCCGAACATGTCCGACCGTCCCAAATGCCTGCTGATTCGGTGCTCCGCCACCCTGTCTCTCTCCTCCCGACGATACGGCCTCGTTAAAACTCTGCCTTTCGCCCGTACGCACATTTACGGCGGCTCTCCGGCATGTCCATTGCTCAGGGATCTCATTTGACTCTTACCGTTCACTGCGGGGTGAATTAGGAGTCCCCTGCGCGGCGCCCTATAAGCATCCAAGAATTGCGATTGAAACGCTGGTTTTGTACGCGCGGGCATGCGGAATCGCCCGAAACTTTAATCATTTGAATGTCTGATCTCCCTGTTGCTACTCGCCGAGTTTTGCGTTAATTGCACAGTTTTTCTCGGTGCACCAATTTTTATAACAATCAGTGAAGTAAGGAGTATCTTAATTAAATAAAACGGAACTGGGCATAAACATTTAGAAAGCATTATAGTATACACTTCTCAACATTTTATTTGGAGTACGGATTTTCAGAATTTTACTTAATATATGTTATATTCTATACACCAACTGCACCTAAATAGTATAAGTGTTTAATTTTAATTTTAATAAGGATTCTTCGTGCGCTAAACATTGTTTTAATTAGAAAAGCTTTTCCAGCATGATAAGGCATTTATTAATACTATCTGTACTTAAAATAGACTTTTTAAGGTACAGCAACTTACAAGATCTTTCAAAGCACCAAGTGCTCCATCGTCAGATATTTCTATATACATAAGCAAAACAACGGATAAAAGCACGAAGCATTTTCAAATTACGCCAGCACGTGATAACCATAACGAGCTTTATAATAAATATAGTGGACGTTTGCTCATGCGCTAAAAGTATTCAACAAATAATACTATGAATTGCTATTACATATGGGAAGAAATATATATCCAGAGGATAATTAATAAGTTCACATTAATCGTCACACTTTAAGTGAATTTTTAGGAGTTAAGTGTTGTTGGGGAGGAACATGCTCTTCTGGCTGCATTAACATGGCCCAAGGCATTGGAACAAAACGTGGAGTTTCTTCATTACAGCAGTCAGAGCTGTGCGATAAAATACATAAACTTTCAGCGAATTGGAGGGACGCTTTGTGCGATTTGAGCTCAGCCCACTGGCATTGGTCCAGTCTGGTCGGTAGGTATTAAATAATCGTGCAAGAGAGGTAGCATAAGCGTTATTAGTATTTGTGCTCTTATAGTCTTGTGCGCAATGGGCGTGCAATGGATCCTTTATATGCTATTGCTGGATCTTCTGGGTCAACAGGAATTAAGGGTATTTTGTAAACCCCATGTCTGTTGAGTGTGGAAACTTGGTCGCGGTCATTTTGCACGATGGCTCGAATACTTTTCGCACTTCCTCCAAAGGCAATGTGGTGTTTTTTGCATATGTTCTTTAGTATTGTAGTGACTTCAGGTACACAGTCCACAGTGCAAACATATTTTGTAACTCTGGTTTCTCTTTGTAAGGAACTTTTGACTAGACATTTCACTGATCGAGCAATTTTTTCAACGGTCGCTTTATGGTAGCCATGCGCCATCGTAAACATCTGGATGTGATTTAACTCATTTCTTCTAGCCTGAATATTGGGGGACTGGGTGAACGCTTTTCGGACCATGTACTGTACAGCTGCTAGTTTTTGTTTTCTTGGGTGCGATGAATTCTGCGGAATAATAACAGATTGTGTTGTAGGCTTTCTGTACACTGTATAGGATAAACAATTGGCATCGATGTTCCTTTTTAGTAAGATGTCCAAGAATGGAAGCGTATTATCATTTTCATGCTCAATGGCAAAATTTATGGAACTGTAATGTTTTGAGAGCTCTTTAGCCAACTCTTCAATTTTGTCCTTATGATGCGGCCAGAAAATAAGTATATCGTATGTATATCTAATGTAGAGATCAGGCTTGAGTTGGAAATATTGTAAAACCTTGTTTTGTAGGTCTTGGATTAACAATTCTGCGAGTACCCCTGAAAGTGGGGAACGCATCGGTTCACCTCCAGTCTGGCGGTAAATAGTTCCTTCATACCGGAAGAATATGAGTTTCTGTACGAAACGTAGAGCATTGATAATTGCTTGGATTTCACTAATGGTATAAGAATTAAAAGCCGATAGGCGGTTCTCAATAATGGAGTGTACATCTCCAATCGGCACATTAGAGTATAAAGATACAACATTGAGTGATGCCATAACAAACGGCTTTCCATTTCGTAAGAATGGCTTAATGTTGTCAATAGCCTTAACAGAGCTATTAACTGAGTAAGAGCATCCTGTAGTTAATGGTTTGAGGAATTTTGCTAGAGCACCTTTGAGCTAGCAAGTTGGGCTTGCAAATCCGGATAGAAAAGCATGATCCTCTCCAACAACACTTAACTCCTAATAATTCACTTACAGTTTGACGATTAATGTGAACTTATTAATTATCCTCTGTGTATAAATTTCTTTGCATATGTAACAGCAATTCATAGTATTATTTGTTGAATCCTTTTATAGCATGATCAAACTTCCACTACATGTATTGTGAACCTCGGTATTGTTATCACGTGCTCGTGTAATTTGAAAATGCTTCTTGCTTTTATCCGTTGTTTTGTTTATGCATATTGAAATACCTGACGATGGAGCACTTGGTGCTTTGAAAGTTCTTGTAAGTTGCTGTTCTTTAAAAATGTCTATTTTAAGTACAGATAGTATTAATAAATACCTTATCGTGCTGAAAAGGCTTTTCTATTTAAAATAATAGTATAACTGTACTAGATATCCAAAATGTATTGGTGTAGAATAGAAATCAAAATTTCCAAGCTTTCGCACATCAACCAGATGATTTTTCTAGGATGGTGGACAGTTAATTGCAAACTGGATAATAGAACGTTTGAAAAAAGTGAGTGTTCTATTATTAGTGGTTATATACCTGTTTTTTCACCTGCAATCAGTCGCCAGGCAACACCTCTGTGAGCAACACGGTTTCATTTCCCGTTCATTAGACTAATAATGACCATTACAGTATGGTACCGTAAAACTACGGTTTATTGACTGGCCACTCACTACAGGTGTATCTACCGTAATCTGACCCTGCAATTTTTTACAGGTCAAATGTGACAATTCGAAGAAACAAGGTCAGATTGGTTGGGCGCGTGGTGCCATTGTAGAAAACACAGCATTATTTTAAAAATTGATTCGCGTGCCCAACCAACGTGACCTCGTGTCTTCGAATTGTAACATTTGCGCCGTCTCATTTATTGTCTAGTGAAGTCACAGCCTTGAAATTTTTGAAACGTTCTATTATGCAGTTTTCTATCCACCTTCCTTAAAAAGGTTATTTGGATGATGTGCGTAAGCTTGGAAATATTGATTTCTGTTCTACACCAACAAATTTCGAGTACCTACTGCAGTTATAATTTTTAAGGGTAATCCTCTTAGTTTTGATATTGTTTATAATTTTTCTTATTATAAAGTAATAACTACTTTTCTTAAGAAGAAACGTAACTATCACTTTATGCTGCTTTCTTACTCTAAACAAAAATGTTTGCTATTCACCATAGCAGAAAAAATTATTTTCGAACTTTGATAATTTTTAGAAAGCGTATTTAAAAATAAAATTCATGATTGCTTCAAGGCAAACTAAATGATGAGTGTCGCCAAGAAACAAGAGGAACGTGTTTTTAACACAGGTATTCGCACGAAGCCGGGGTTACTCAACAAGATGTAAAATATCTGGAATATGTAAATCAGAAAGCGATTTACTTATTAATCATTTTTCTGGGCTGACATACGTTTTTATTGGACCTAAACATGTAGTACCTGAGAATACCTTATGAAAGGGCATAATCATTACACAGCAATATATTTATTTTCTTTAACGCCCAATATTTCCGTTCACGACTTCATAATTACATTCTTCATCCAAGAACACAGAAGACTAGCCTTCGGCCGTAAATTTAATAAAATCCCATGGCCATAAATACTTCTAAGATATTATCCACAGTCCTTCTGTGTTTTACGAACATTATATACGTTTCAACACACATTCATGTTATCACCAGCCGAGAAATTATCTCGTGGGATCTGAAAAAAGTGAACTGTTTCTTTTACGTGACACACAAAAAATCGCTATCTTGAACTTCGGCAACACACATTGAATCAAATGCACTTGAATTATTTGCTGTTTAATTCTTTGTAATGCTATATTAGTTAATTTCTTTATATTCGAAAATTTAACAAATTTATTAGTCGTTTCTCTTTGGGAGAAAATGACCTTCTCCTCCAAAAGGAAAACAAAATTTGGGTACTCAGCACACAAATGGTGCTTCTGTAGAGACAAATATTGCTGCATTTGTGTATGCCGGAGCACCACCTTGAGGCTCAAGTTTTACTGGTCTATGAACAATAGCCATCCTTTCTATCATGTTTCATATGAAGAGCAATCACCAGACCATCTAAATCGTGGCAGAACACAAGGTTGTCTTCGTTTAGGTCGTAAGGTGCAAAATGCACATCATGAGTGCGAAACGAAATCATTTGGACATTTTCCTTTAGAAGACTACTTGTAGAAGTCATGGACCCAGTAACTCGGCTTTGGCCTTGTGCATATCCGGATCATGAACAAGATGGTTCAGTTCTTCTTGCGGGTGAATGCGTTTCCCTGATGACGAAGCGTGGCCAATATATGGATCAGAATTGGAGGCCGGAAGCTTAGGAAAACGCGGCATCTGTTCTGATTCGTCATGTGAATCGATGGAAATTGTTTTGGGGGCTCGGGAACGGAAGTGCGTGGCAATAGGAAACTAGTTGCATGGCACATGATATATTCTGGTAAGCTGTTGGCCGCTTAGTTTTCGTCGTGATTCCTCCCGAAAGAAGAGGTATCATGCAGAAGCAGCAGCCATTTGAATGATTGCTTGGATCCCTCCAAACCATAGGAACATCAATCGGCATTGACACTGACAACCTTCAGCTGCTACGAAAGGTCCCTAGCGCATGCATACGTGTAGGACCCACGGCTTGTCTTTGTTTCCGAGTTTACTTCCGAAATAAAGCTGACATGTCTTTTTCACTATCGGACTGAGTACTTTTCTTCTCTGCTTTCGTTCGTATCTTACCATAAGTGGTATGGATAGAATCTACAGCTCTAAGGAAACAAAGATGCTACAAAAAACATTTTGAGATAGACAGATGCTTTAACTTTTTAAGTGCCGGACAATAACTAATTCGTTCGAAATGCGAACGCAAGTCACGTTAAGCTAATTGCCTCCTCTCGTTAATTTATTTTCATGGCACAACCTTCCTAAGTGGTGTCTTCGCTAAATCCTTGCTCCTAAAATTCATACGGAATAATTTTTCTTGTCTTTCAACAACATGTTTTATGAACACCCCATTGCTCGGAGTTCCTTCCGATAGGGCATAAATTTCACAAAAAAATGACAAAATTTTATTGTATATCATCATCATCATCATCATTGTCAACCATTATCAATCCACTGCTGGACGAAGGTCTCCCCAAGTTTCCTCCACAACGATCTGTCTTGTGCCAGTCTCCTCCATGTCACCCCTGCATACTTTCGAATTTCATCCACCCATCTCCCATGTGGTCTTCTTCTGGGTCTTTTCCTGTCCCTTGGAATCCAATCTAAAATTTAAAATTTCGGCTGTCCATCGATGATCTGTCCTTCTGGCAGTATGTCCAGCCCATTGCCATTTCAGGGATTTAACTCTGATCATGATGTCTTCCACTCTTGTCATTTTTCGGATCCACGAGTTCCTCTTCTTATCTCTCCTGGTTACACCAAGCATGCACCTCTCCATGGATTTTTGAGTTGTCTGCAGCCTTTGTATGTCTCTTTTAGTTAAGGTCCACGTCTCTGCACCATACGTAAGCACTGGAAGGATGCATTGATCAAACACTTTTCTTTTAAGACATAATGGCATATTGCTCTTGAAAATTATGCTGTTTCTTCCAAAAGCTCTCCAGGCAAGTTTTGTACGCCGATTAATTTCTTCATCAATGTGACCCTCACTTGATATCTGCTGTCCAAGATAAACGTACGTGTCTGTTATCTCCAGCTTTTCTCCATCAATCGATAAATCTTCATTTCTTGTAAAAGCATTCAACATCACTTTTGTCTTCTGAAAGTTCATTTTTAATCCCACTTCTTTACTCTTGTCCGCAAGTTCCTGGATCATACTCTGCAGCTCTGATGGGCTAGTTGCAAAAATGACTACGTCATCAGCAAAACGAAGGTGGGTTAGATAATCTCCATTAATCTTTATCCCCTTGTTTTCCCAGCTCAGCGACTGAAAAACACCCTCCAATGTGGCATTAAAGAGCTTCGGAGATATGGTGTCACCTTGTCTCACTCCCTTTCCAATTTTTACGTGTGTTGTATTTTCAAACAGCCGAATCTTTGCACTTGCATTTTCATAGATGTTATTAATAATATTAATGTATGCATCTTCAATACCGCAGGTTTTCAAAGCCATTGTAACTGCTGATGGTTTCACCGAATCAAAGGCTTTTTCATAATCGATAAAAGATATGCACAATGGAAGTTCATATTCCCTCGCTCTTTCAATTAGTTCTCTCAGCACGTGGATATGATCTATTGTGCTGTAGCCACTCCTGAATCCAGCTTGTTCTCTCGGTTGAGCCATGTCCAGTGTTACCTTCAAGCGGTGTGAAAGAACTTTAGTGAAGATTTTATAAACTACTGATAGGAGGCTGATAGGTCTGTAGTTTCCGAGATCCTCAATGTCACCTTTCTTATGTAGCAGGATCATTGTAGCGGTGTTCCAATCCTCAGGAATCTTTCCTTCATTAAGGCATCGAGTGAAAATTTGGGCGAGTACTGTTTCGATTTCTCCACTTGCTTCTTGTATGATGTCTACAGTAATTCCATCTTCTCCTGGAGCTTTTCCTCGCTTCATGTTCTTGATTGCATGTGCAACTTCTGCTGGAAGGACTGGAGGAACTCTGGTACTGGTATCTTTCATGATGTCTGGAGTGCATATATCATCCCTTTCATATAATTTGGAGTAGAAATCTTTCACTCTTGTCAAAATTTCGCCTCTATTTCTTGTTACAGAACCATCTTCTTTTCTCAGTGCCATAATCTGTTTTCTTCCCTTACTGAGATGTCCCTTTGCTATCTTTAGGCTTTGGTTGTTTTCAATTGCTTTCCTCACTAGTTCACAGTTGAATTTCCTTACGTCTTCAGTGATACTTTTTCTTACTGTCTTGCATAGCTCTATATATTCCACTTTGGAAGTCACATCTTTAGTTGTCCTCATCTCTCTTCTTTTTTGCATCAACATTTTGGTTTTTCCTGATAATTTGTTCACATGCAGTTTGTTCTTAGACCCAGCTAATTTTGTTACTGTTTCCATATAAGCTTTGGTTACTTTTCTGTTAACTTCAGAGATGTCCACTTCTTCCGATGTTAGGCCTTCTAAAGCAGAGAACCTGTTCTTCAGTTCTAACTTGAAGGTATTATGGTGTTTTTTAAGGTTGGTTATGTCAATAGATTTTGTTTGTCTTATGAGCTTGCCACGTTCAAGTTTAGTGTTGAGGTGCATCTTACATCTCACCAATCTATGGTCACTACCTGTGTTGAACTTGTTTAGCACACTGCAGTCTTCTATGACGAATTTTTTGTTACACATAATAAAATCAATTTCACTTGTCGTCCCATTTGGATGTCTCCATGTCCATTTCTTGTGTGGCTTTTTCTTGAAGAAGGAGTTCAAGATGAAAAACCCTTCTGCCTCTGCAAACTCAACGAGAGTATTTCCACGCTGGTTTCTGTTGCCATGACCGAGTTTACCTACTGAAGTTTCATTCTGTTGCCGTTGCCCTATTTTTGCATTGAAATCTCCCATAATTATTTTCAAGTGCTGCTTACCTTTATTATTTAGATGACAAATTTCCTCATAAAATTCTTCAATTTCTTCTTCAGGATGACTTGTGGTGGGTGCATAAGTTTGAATAATCTGAGCCTGGTATCTTTTCGAGAGTTGGATAACAAGTCGTGCAGCTCTGTCAGAGGAACTTTCAACTTCTACAACTTTATCCTTCAGTTTCTTGTTTATTATAAATCTAACACCACTAGTTCTGCCAGTATCTGTCCCACGATAGTAGAAGAGATATCCACTTTTCAGTTCGATGAGATCTTCTCCTTTTCTCCTTACCTCACTTAGCCCCACGATGTCCCACTTGATCCTTTGTAGTTCCTCTTCCAATTCAAGATATAGTAATAGTTAGATTTGTGGATTCACTAAAGGGGAGAATTACTCTGACTCATTCATTAGGAACAACATAATGAAATAACTAAAATTACGTTCATTGGGTAATAATAGTTCAGCCGTCATTGTAAATTTAAGCTCTTAGAACGGAATTAAATATCCTCTTTTCGGCGCAATTCCTTTAACTCGCACGCGCTGCAACTTCCAACTTCTTAGCTTTTATTCCGTTGCGATCTTTCGGCAACGGTTCAAAAGAAAGTTTCAAAAGTCAAAAGTTTTCTAAGGAAACTCCCCCATATATGTATAAACCATGGGTAACAGAAGGGACCTTTCTAAATTAAAAGTAAGACAAATGTTCTAAAACCATATTGGGCAATTTATTTTTCATAGTACGCTATTTCCTGCAATAAAGAAGGGTAGCATGAATGTCAAAAAGTTTTTCTCGCTGTCTTAGCAACCTGCAAGCTCATTTGAAAGGTCATTCTTCATTACCATATTTCTTTCAAAGAAGAATATTTTTCGCTTATTTTAAACACTTCCATAAAACAAAATTATTTCGCTAGAATGAGCAGAATTATATCATATTCCCTTGTACATTTCTTCCTTTCATTGTTCTATTCGAGAATCGCTTAGTGTCTGAATGTTACGAAGATTGATAAAACGTTTGTCATTTGTTAATATTCATAACATTAACTTTAGCCGCCGATGGAAATAACAGTTTCTATTTCTGGGTGCATTAATACTTGCAGAAATCCGGTTGACTTTCAATCTTACCGGTTATTTTTTCTTCGAATCGATTTGATAAACTGTATTCGTCTTAGAAAGGATTCAAAAGACATGTTTCAGAGCAGAAAATCCAGTGTAATCTTTTTTGTTCGTGTTGCAGGCATTTTTATGCCAGAAATTAAAGGAAATATTGTAAACCTAACTATGTGTTCCGTTTTGTCATGAAATGAAAAAAAAATGTTTTGAAGGTAAATCTGTGTTACATTTGCTGACAGTACTTTTGTTTTCAATCAAGGCTCACGATAAGCATGTTCTCTTCCCTTTATTTAGGAAAACTATCAGATATAGCCGAAAGGTGAACTTTAACTTATCTGAGGAAATTTTATATGCTTCACCGATCTATTTTGTATGACAAATGTAAAATGTGGAAATATGAACAGCTTACTGACGAAAGAGCCACCAAAATGGGCTTAGTTTTGACATATTGACAAGCAGCGAACCGCAACAGTAGTCATAACTGATCCCAATTGCAAGATAGGGGAACACAAGCCTTGCAAAAATCGTTTCTCTAATTCATGTAAAGTTCTGAATACGTTCATCTTTTGTTTTATTCATAGTACTATCATTTTTTGCAATAATGTAGTACATACTATGTGGTACATTTTATTTAGGTTACATTTTGCTTATGTGTAAATATTAAGTAGGGCAAGGCTATTTAGGAAATACAATTTTTTTTGTAATAAATATATAAAATACCCCAAAATATATATTTTCAGAAAAACATTAGCAGACGTTCGCATGTCTGGTGAGTTTGCTGTTTTGTTGAAAATCAGAGTGATTGCCGGCTGAAAATTTACCACGACTATTGGGTTGTCGGTACTACAAAGCAGATTCGTTTCTGTTGTGACAAACGAAATGGTCAAATTGGCTAAGGATCATGTAAACCAGGTGTCAAATTAAGGGATTGGAGACAGGAAATTATTCGTGCACATCTAGGAAATCAAAATCGATATACGGTTTAAAATGTCTGTAGTGATAGTATGCTATAAAGCATGCTTTGTGCAACATCAATCTCTTGGTATTTGAAATGAGCGGATCTGCTTTCAGCGATCCGTGTCGAATAACCATTCTGTACTCTAGCGAATGGCAGTCATCTCGCAAGGCCAATAGAGTCTGTGGCGCTAGCTGCTTGTGTGCCAGTGTCTTCAAATATCACACTCTTCATTTAGTGATGTTTTCTCGCACAATGCTCAGTCGAGCATAGGTTACTTGTATTTGGTCTTAAAAACAAGAAAGTGAAGAAAACGCAAAAGATGCATTTGTAACTAACTGTGCTGTGTATTAAAGGGAAGGATTCTCATGTTTCGCCGCTGATAAGAAAAATGCCAGTAGACACCAAACTCGTTGTAACTCATACAGCAAAGGCAGCATCTGATTATTTCTAGTTTAACGCTGAATAGGACTTCTTATTAGACGATTTCTCTAAGTCTGCATTTAAATATCATTGTTCTATGAGTTTTATTACTGTTTGCGGCATTTATGTGGCATAACGTGCTTCTGTGTTTTGCAAAAGCCAGATTACTAGATTACACTTAGCATTTTTGTACATAGTGATCGTAAAGTTCCCGAACATTGAAATTTAAAAAAATATTGCGTATGCTGTAAGCAAAAGTTCAACCAATTGATGTGGCAACACGAGTCAGCAATTCGTCCAGATCAAATACTGTGCTTGCCGAATGGCTGATGGAAATTGGCAGAATGCCAGAAATGAATAACTTGTTCCATGTGTGCTAAGCAGTTTGCACACTTTAGAGTCGCCATTTACACAGAGACATGGGTTTATCGAGATATCAGAGAATTTGTTTACTTGAGTGTTATTTGAAAACCCAGTCTTACAAACAGCTTGCAGAAGAATTCATGAATAATTTTCGCAGCATACTATGGTAAGTAAAACAACGATACACACTTTACTCGCACGATTTCGGAAAACTGGAAGTGTTGATGATATGCTTAGGAATGGCAGGCCAAGTGTGTAAACGCCGGAAGTGAGAAACGATGTTGAAAAACGTTTCCAACATCCACCTAAGAAATCGTTTCGTCGCGAAATTAAATGGATCCATGAAAATGTGCGTACACGAAACGATGAGCATGAAAATTCGACTTTTTATTGTAAGCCATATTAAGGAAAAGCAAAACGCATTTATAGTAAAACCAAATTTTTCCTAAAAATCTTCAACAACTTCTAGAACGATATATTGATAATACAATAAGTAACTGATATTTTTGTAAGGCGTATTTAAATTACGTGTAAGGAAGGAAATGGCTAGACTTTCTTCAAGTTAGCATTGCCTTTTAATATTATTCACGGTTTTGTATCTATAAAATAATTTATTAATTAAGCATTACTTTAGTTTGCGTTATATAGACATTAAGATATTGTTTCCAAAGTTAGCTTTTCATTACGCACATTACAGATAGCACCTGAACAAAACAAACTGTTGACAGAGCACCATACACCGAAACATCAAGGAACTAGGATGAATTTAGAACTTCAAGCTTTGTACATTCTTTCATAGTAATTCTACATGTTTTCAGATTATGTCTGCGTCATGACTTGGGTTTGCATGTTTCACATATTAAACCGTTGCAAGGACTTGAATAAAATTTGTGAAATTATGCTTCATCATTAGCTGGCGTTTATGCACTATTAGTTGTTTTGGTACAATCGTTAAAGGATAACACTTTCGATGTAGAAGGCGCTTGGGTTCATCTAAGAGCAGGTATTACCGAACAAAGAACTTCAGCACCCACGTTTAAAATTTTGCATAGAGCTCTGAAATATTGTTAGATAATTTAATGTTCGGGTAATGTAAGATGATACTCCACAAACATCCATATTAACACCTTCTTTGTTGAAACAAAAATAACGCTCTTTGCAGAAAAGATGCAAGAGTTATATCAATTTTCTAGAGTTCCCTCAAAAATGTGTTTGCCGCCCCGGTGGCGCAGTGGTCTATAGCGCTGGTCTCTGATCATTCGTCCGTAAGGGGTCCGGGTTCGAATCCCGTCAGGCATGGATGTTGTGTTTGTCTTACGGCACTGGCTCTCTCCCCTCCCTGGAACCAGTGACCCTAATTTAGGGACGGGCGACTGCTTATAGCCCATTGAGTTGCTCACGGTGGTCGTTAAACCTCCAATCAAAAAAATGTGTTTCCGATGGGAACATCGCGAACACAATTTGGTGTAGCCAACTGAAGCAATGATACGTCTGACTCTTTCGTTTATGATTCCGAACCTAGCTGCAACCCGCCTTTAGGTGATACGGCTTGTATTTTGGATGAACTCATCAACTGCTTTTCAGTGATTTTCATCAGTCACCAAGGCTGGTCTTACATTGTGAGGTTCGTCGACTTAAAATTGGTTTTCCCCTGTTTCCCGTTCTTACTGAAGAAATTTAATATTCCAACGATTTACTGTACTTCCGCCAACAGTGATTGCACCATCCAGCGTCTTTAGGGCGATGAATTTCAGTTGGCGTTACGTTTACACCCCTTAAAAATTCTATCAGTGCGCGTTGTTTGAACATCCTTGACATGTCCTCATCATACGACGATATGTTAATTATCATGTGCAGATCCACAACCTCTGTAAGGAAAATAATAAAATTTGGCACCGTTGTGACCTTCAGACTTAACGGTGTCACGCACAAAACTGATAACGGGACAAGGAAGGTCATTAGGTAAAGTACAGGGACAAAATAATTCCTAAAACATGTATTTTTTTATTTTGGACCTGCAGTTTTCTTTGATTTATGAATTCTGCTCTCACTAGTGATACATTCAATAAGATGTAGTCGTGAATATTTATTATTCCGTAATATAATATCGTTCTGTTTTTATGAATGTGCAGGGAACTTCCAATACTGATTTATTTACTATCTTTGATTTTGTTCAAAGAGACAGAACTGATGGGTGTTTGGAATTACATTATTGGCATATTTCCCTGTATTTCGTGAAACCATTACCTTCAGAAAACTTGAAAATGTTCATCCTCTTAAGCGGGAATCGAATCGCCCCTTCCGATTTGCTAGTCATTACACAACCCAGGACAAGAAAATTTCAAGCAACTGAACATAGATATCTGAGAACCTTAAAATTTGCGCTATTCGAAAATATTCCTGCCTCATCGTAGCGTCTCACGACTTTTTCTCATATCCAGGGTCAGATGTGGGTCACAAATTCCAGTGATGAAAGTACGTCATATGCAATTGGAAAACGAATTACCGGAACTACATGGAATACAATGAAAATATACTAATAATATCATTGCAGTGCCGACCATGTATTTATGAAAATCATTTCTTCGTGAAATTCCTTTTGCAGTTAATTATGAGTGACATTTAAATTTTGTATTCTTAGTTTTAATTTCATTTACGTTGCACACCGTTCAAGTAAATCAGTTAAAAAGACAGCACGTTTTTCCGGAAAAATTGTCACCATCACTTTTCCTTCGGAACGAGTTGTTTTCACCTTTTTCTGTAGAATTGAAGATGTGCAATAGCATTCCATTGACGTATGTTTTGTTTCTGGGTTATAAAAGAACACCCAGGTTTCATCCCTGTCACAAAATTAGGGAAAAACAGCTCACCCTTTCACTCATAATAGTACAAGTTGTTCCGGCAGATGTCCACCCTGTGCTCATACTATTTTTCTTGGTATCCGCTTTGAACAAATTTTTCTGTACTCCAGATCCCCAATTAAAATTTCTATAGCACCATGATCACAATGAATTGCATCACACAGCTCCAGGATGGAGACACGACAGTCAGCTGTTATAAAGTCTTTCACGCGTTGCCTGCTGGCATCTCTCACTGCAGGTTAGGCTTTTCCCCTCCGTTGTTTGCCCGACACTTAACTTTTCCCCTCTAGAAACTTCTTCATCCAACTTTGAAAATCATCAGCATCGGTTGAGGCAGCACCATAAACCGCCAGGAATATTCTGTGAATTTCTGGAGCCTCACATCCCACTTTTTCGTGGAATTGCAATACAGCTGCTGTTTTTCTCTGTCATTCATGATACTTTTTTCCGATTCTGAAATTGTTTTCCCATATTAGTCACAGATCATAGCACATGTCAGTGCAGTTTCTTAAAATCACTTCAAAATTTCAAAAGTTATTTTGGAGGAGGCGTTACTTTCAGGACGTTCTTACTACGTTTTGGAGTCTTCCGCTTGTCGCTGCTCCAATTACCTTCTGATTCCAATTTGCATACGTGCCGTAATATCTGCTTCGCAAAACGTTTTCCATCAAAACACACAGTGCTTTCTCAGTTAACAAGAAAGTTGAGGATTTGAACGACGTTGACAAAAACTGACTTAACAAAACAAAGATAGGGAAATTATTTGACAAAACAAAAGTGCTGTCTTTACGATCTCGATCTTCTAAAATCGGCAGACGATTTAAATCGCCAACGGATTCAGTGTTTTTCGCAACCCTTTCGTGGAACAGGTGAAAAACTTACCAGGTTTGGAGAAAATACCCGTTAAGTGGATAAAGATTGTGCACTCCTTTAATATGACGATTTTTAGCATTATGCCCACGAATGTGGCCGAACAGTGACGATAAAAACAAATGTTGATCAAAATTTCAAAGCTTCAGGTTGGTGGATACAAACCTTTAAAGTACGACACTGACGTTCATTCAAAAATTCTATGGTGAAAGTGCTTCTGTTAACTCTTGATCTTTGAAATAAACGATGCAGTATCAAAAATCGAGAAAAACAGCAAATCATTGTCCTTTTAGATGAAAATATATCAGTGACTGAAGTTTTCCTTTTTATGATCGCTATCACACAGAAAACTTGTTTTTCAAAGGTGTGAAACCTTTACCCGCGACGTGCAAGGTCAAAAAGAAGGCATGGACGACCCAAGAATAGGTTCGGTAGTTTGACAAAATATTCAAAATAATAGAAGAGAGATATTATCGATTATTATTGACAATTGTAAAGTGCCCCCTAAAATGAGAAACTTAACAGTGATTCACATATTACATATTTCAACTAAAGTATCTTCAAAGATTAAATCTTTCGCTCCAGGAATCATTCACAGCTCCAAGAATCACTGCAGGAAAATGCCAATCAAATGCATCATAATTGGCATGGGAATTAGTAAGATTCACGTAATAGATATTTC
Source organism: Macrothele yani (assembly GCA_039090855.1). Classification (NCBI taxonomy): domain Eukaryota; kingdom Metazoa; phylum Arthropoda; class Arachnida; order Araneae; family Macrothelidae; genus Macrothele; species Macrothele yani. The sequence continues at coordinate 125,133,118 of CM077015.1, read as the reverse complement.
AGCAGGGGTGTATTTGCCACAGGCAGCCTGTCAAAAATTAAAACAGGAAGCAATTTATAATTGTTTAAATCTAGTTAGACAAAATAATGTATGAGGCTTTCTGTTGAATTGATTCTTTAGACAAAGTAAAATATGAGGCTTTCTCTTTGATTGATTCTTTAGACAAAGTAAAATATGAGGCTTTCTCTTGGATTGACTCTAGGGAGTACCGGACGTTTGAGAAAATTAGTTTCATCGTACTAAAGATGAAAGCCAAAATAATGAATTTATGTAGTTCTCTCTAGTAAAATATGGTTACCCCAAGAAGTAAATTTAGATGAGCAGGATAGGGTTAATTGGAAGGTGATATGATCTTAAGTACAATGAAATCACACATTAATGCATACAGATGCTGAAGAGTTGTGACCTTCCATAGAAAGAGGTGTTACCTGCCGGCAATTCGTGTTTCGAGAAAAAGCCATTTATTTCGCAACACCGCGCCATAACTCAGGTGAGTGAGGTCTGACTCTCAGGCAAGGAAAACAAACACTGCATAGCGAGATCAGCACTCGCTGATCTCTACTAGACTATTATCCCTCTTCGGCTTCTCCCAGAATGCAATAACCGAACGCCTTGATGTTTGTTGACCTGCCGTTTGTCTGTTACACATGAGTAGACTTCAGCGTGTTAGATTTGGTGTTATTTTGCTCAGAATGAGTGATCTTTTTAGTGAGTTTAGGAAGGAATGTTTACGGCGTAGACGATGATTTAACTGTTTTAGTGGCAGTTAATGAGGATTTATCTCAAAATGTGGAAAGTGGAGATGTTAAAACGTTGACATTCTAAGTGGTCGACCTGAAGTCATTGAGCCCACAGGTTTAACGCCAGATAGAGAATGGTATTTGTATGAAAAGGTGGAACCACGTTGCTCATCAAAACTTGATGCAAGCATCTCCTGCCCTAAACCATTCACACAAAATTCAAAGAAAGGTGTCCAAAACAAACAAACATCAGCAATTAGTAACCTTCTACCTTCAAAAATTGGTGAAGTGCCTCTCGCTGATAAAACTACATGAAAACGAAAATGTGGACGGTACTCGAGTTATTTTCATGATAAAAGGACATGTCCTGATCAGAAGAAATAATATAACGTAAGTTGTCACACAGAACCTGGTGTTGTTTAAAGCAAACCAATTGTATGCATATCCAACTACTGACAACGTTGTTTTCCGTTGCAATTTAATGTTAGTACATGCTATTTTCAAATTTTAGGTATTAAATTAATTCTTCTCTCATTGCAGCTGGATTTCCTGAAACCTAAAGGTATGTAGAATCATAATATATCGATATCTAAAATGTGTTTGTTGACCCAGGTACCCCTTATTACTGTGGAGCGTCACATATGTCTGATGGCAGGTCCCTTGACGAAATGTAGGCATTGATGCGCATTGCAGACCCACTCATGAAAAAATTATTTGAAACATTTCAATTGCTTCGTGATTTCCTACAGAGAGAACATTTGCAGGTGTGCTTGTCGAGGCTACGGACTAAGAAAACATAAAATTTTAAAAAAATTACAGCAGTTGAAGAAATCCCCAGAGAAAAGGAATATTATGCTACTGTTTTTAACTCTGTAAAAAAAGTAGATAAATCTTGAAAATATATTTTTATTTGTATTCGACCTATTGTTTCAGGATAAATATTATGAATGTGTAAAATTTGAAATTTTATTTTTAAATCGATGGTTTATAGCATGCATGTTCTCTTCGCAGGTGATAGCTATTTGAAAGTGTCATCTTCTCGAGTTTGTTGCACTTCTTACGTAGGAATACTGACAAGTACATTTAATAATTTCCTGATAAGTATCCAATACGTACCCGCGAATGCATGTCAATTGACATGTTCTTCCAAAGGAAAGGGAAATATGTTTTTTTTCTGTATCTCAATTTGTAATTCCACTGAGAAAAATGCAGCTAACCTTAAGTCTTTTCTTTGTCGTGGGGACAAATTTGTTCCATCCATACAAATACATAATTTTTTGACGGTGGCACTCAATTGATCATGTGCATATATAAATGATTTAAGGAAGGGAGTGTCTTAAACAACCCTTAGAAATAGGATGCTAGGAGATTTGGGCTAGCGTGCCCGATAGAAAAGTGACAGAAAAGCGAAATAGAAAGGGGGAGGAAGACTCCCTTATTTATTACAGGGGGACGAGTACCCGTATTGACACTAATTTGATCTAAACGTTTATCTATGATAACTATTTTATGAAGGCATTACTGAAACTTGCGACCCAAAGAGTTCTTTAATGATTGTCACAAAACTGGGTATTCAGTTTCTTTTTTTAATTTAAATTTAAAACTTCTACTTTCACTGGTACTAGCGTTTCGTAATTGTTGGTACACGTAACGGTTATATTAATTTGAAAACAGTTTTAAAGGATGAATAACATAACACAACACATCTGTGGGTACTGAATGAACATCAAATGTAATATCTACCCGTTCGGAGCCCATGTTTGCGCGTTTGATTTGCTGTTTAAAATCACAAATTCAAACTTCAAATGTCATACATTTTATAAAAACATGTCTACGTTAATGAGAGCAATGAGAGAATCTTACCCCTACCAGAAGGTCTGTTCTCTCTGAAAAAATACATTTCTTAGCACGTTTATGTCCATTTTTAATATCTACGGTTGGTTTGGGCTGCTGGTGCGGCGGTTTTATGTTGTCTTTAACTTGTTCTTTTATTTGACTGAGTGAGTAATTTATTAATCCATTCTGCTGCAATGATACTTGATCCAAGAAACCTTTTTTATTTAAAAACCTATATTTACACTGACTTTGAATAACCCTAACCGGTAGTCTAATTGGCTTATAAAACGTATTATTCAGTGAACCTAATTGCGTGAACATTCAGAAACCATAAACTAACTTCTTATTTACAAACACCAAAACATTTAACAAAAACATTTAAAAACCTAAAATGCAATTATTCACAACAAACTCATCTCATTGCCCTCTATTTACAAACTCATCTCACTCTCTCATTCATGGACCACACCTCTGCCGTTCCGAACGTAGATTGCCCCGAGCAGCTTTTCACCCGTCCAGGGTCGTCATCACGAAGCTAGATGGTATCAGCCCTGTTATCAGAGAGCGAGCGAGTGAGAGAAGCGATTTCTTGCGTCAGCCCCATCTTCTACGTCATACTGAACACTTGGCCACCGTGGCTTTATCTGTTAGGAACTGTAGTTAATATTTTATTTTCTTCTGCAGTATTTTTTTCTTTTTTGTTCTATTTTTATTAGTTCTTTCCATTTTTTGTTCAGTATATTTGGGTCATTATGATTACACAATCAATCCCTATTTTTTCGATCAGTACAGATACTGCAATACGCAAATGTCCTTCATTGTTGCATTATTTATTTGTTTTGATGTCTTCAAATTGTGGGTATCTTTAATTATCTAAAAAAATTGTATCAGTGCTGTTTTTGCTTATTTTTTTTTGCCATATTTTTATGTGTTGTTGCAGGCGCTGTTTTAATTGGTTTTTGGTAATTCCTATATACGATATCGGTGGGATGCCTGTTATTGGTATTTCATAAACACCAGCATTTTCCAAGAAACTTCTTTTTCTGTATTATTAATCATCATATCTTTGACCGTCAGTACTTTATTTCGCATCTGAATCCCATATTTGTGGCATAACTTATTTATCTCTGTAGATATCCTTGGAGGGTAAGGTAAAGAATGCACCAACATATTGTAATTCCTTTTTTCTTTTAGAGATAGAGGTATCTTGAATCTTAACTTGTACTTCATATATCCATTTATTTATTTTTGTGGTGGATATCCATAACTAAATGAAATTTCTTTTATGTACCTGATCTCTTCATTCCAGAATACTTCTTTGGAGGAGTGTGTAATTGCTCTTTTATTTAACGTTTTAATGCTATTGCATTTTTGTGTATAAGAGTGTGTTGATGAATAAGGAATCAGAACAGGAATATATGTTAGTTTTCTATGTACTTCATATTGCATATAGTCATTTTGTTTATTAACCCTAACATCCAGGTAAGGCAAGGAATTCTCTTCTTCATGTTCAATTGTTAATTGTATTGATGGATAAATATTGCTAAGTAGTTGTGTCAATGCTTCTAGCGCATCTGTATCCATTTTGGTCAAGATGAAGATATCATCTACATATCTACAGTATATCAGAGGGGGATCTTGAATTTTACAAATTATTTGTTCTTCTATGTTATTCATGTTTACTTCAGCAAACAGATTTGATAGGGGAGAGCCCATTGGTCCACCGTAATTTTGTTTGTATATTTATAAATATATTTGAAGATATTATATTCACATATATACAATAAAGTTGTTTTTAACTCCTTTAGTCGTATGTCATTCATTGATTATTCCTGTTTCAATTTTTCAATAATGATATCCACCGCTTCAAGTACAGGTGTACTTGGAAAAAACGATTTGACATCCACACTCGCCATTCTCTAACTTCTTAAATCTTGGTTTACATTCTTCAAGATTTCTATAAATTCGTACGTGTTCTTTACAGTGTATTTTGTTTTCATAAATTTTGGTGTTAAGTCTCTGTAAATATTTTCTCTAGATCAATCAGTGGTGAGCTCTTTTTGGACACTGGGAGTCTCATGGGTTTACCTTTTTATATGTTTTCATTTTAGCAAAGAATTGTGGTACTTTTGTACCTATTGCTGGTTTTGCATTTTTAATCTCATTAGGTAGGGTTCTATGGTTCCTGATATTTGCCAAGTATCTTACTTGGCTATCTGTTGGGTCTTTTTCAACTCAGAACACTGTACTTCTTATATTGCCAATTCCACCTTTTGGTTATATTCCACTGTATTCAGAATCACTATTTCACCTGTCTTATCAGCCTCACATAATTTGATGATCCTATCTTCCTGTAATTTTAATAGCTGATTTTTTTCATATTTTAATTTCTTTAAGTAATAATTTCTATTATTTTTTTATTATATTCTTTTAATATTATTCTAAATAATTTACCACTGAACTCCTCTTTGTCTTCATTAGGGATATTTCTGATGATATCTTCAAAATTTGGTATTAATTCTTCTGTTTTTGTTATTATCTGTGAGAAAGCATATTTTTACCTTCTCCGCAGTACTGCCCTCTGTGAATAATTTAGTTCGTGCGTTGACATATTCTGAAAAACTTCATAGTTATTTTCTTTCTGCCCATGGCCTGTATGTTGGTCCAATAATTTATGCAATTTTAAAGTAACGTTGCTTTTTGCACACTTTCTTTCATTTTCAACAATCTCGGAAAACTCTTTCAAAGTAGTGTCCAAAATATCATTTTTCCATGATCCACAAATATTTCTGTAGGTTGTATTACTGATATCTTTCCATAATCTTAAACAGTTGGACTGAAGACCGAAGATTGTCCTTCTTTTATTAACAATTTCTGCACTTAATTTTTTTTTCTGGCACGTTTTTATTATAATCTCGTCTTTCTTATTCATTGGGCAGTTCGTTATTCTTATATATTTCAAGGTTAGATCAAAGTCCCTGCATGCAATCAAAAATTTTACTTGTATTTCAAATTTTTTAATTTGATTTTTTGTTTTTTGTATTCTTTCAATCTATGCAATTCGTGTTTTTTACGCTTTCCAACTATAGGTCGAAGAAGCGTATATGCTCCAGCTTTGTCCGTCCGTCTGTCCGCACGATAACTCACGTGAAAATGGTTCGATTTCGACGAAATTTTAGTATCTGGTAGGGGACTACCTGGGGACGAACCCTTTTGAAAATGGGCGAAACAGAGTCAAAGGTCAGGACATAGGAGCGGGATCCATTCCATTTTTCTTATGCGTCATAACTTGCGTAAAAATGGTTCGATTTCGATGGAATTTTAGTATGTGGTAGAGAACCTCCTGGGGACGATCCCTATTGAAAATAAATGAAACGGGGTCAAAGGTCAAGACATAGGAGTGGGATCCATTCCATTGCCTTTATGCGTCATAACATGCGTAAATACAGTTTGATTTCGATGAAATTTTAGTATGTGGTAGGGAACCACTGGGCACGAACCCTATTGAAAATTGGCGAAATGGCGTCAAAGGTCAGGCAGGGCATAAGAGCGGGATTTATTCCAATGCCCTTAAGCGTCATAACTTACGTAAAAATGGTTCGATTTCGATGAAATTTTGGTATGTGGTAAGGAACCACCTGGGAACGAAACCTATCGAAAATGGGCGGAATAGGGTCAAAGATCAGGACATAAAAGTAGGATCCATTTTATTGCCTTATGCGTCATAACATGCGTAAATATGGTTCGATTTCGATGAAATTTTAGTATGTGGTAGAGAGCCACCTGGGCACGAACCCTATTGAAAAAGGGCGAAATGGGGTAAAAGGTCAGGCAGGACATAAGAGCGGGATTTGTTCCGTTGCCCTTGTGCGACATAAGTTGCGGAAAAATGCTTCGATTTCGATAAAATTTTAGTATTTGGTAAGGAACCACCTGGGGACGAACCCTATTGAAAATGGGCGTAATGGGGTCAAAGGTCAAGACATAAAAGCGGGATCCATTCCATTGCCTTTATGCGTCATAGCATGCGTAGATATGGTTCGATTTCGATGAATTTTTAGTATGTGGTACGGAACCACCTGGGCACGAACCCTATTGAAAATGGGCGAAATAGGGCCAAAGGTCAGGACACTGGAATGGGATCCATTCCATTGCCTTTGTGCATCATAACTTTACTAAAAATGTTTCGATTGCGACAGAACGTTATCATGTTGTTCCGGAGGTATAGTGAACCGGTTCTGTTGAATATGAACGAAATGAGGTCAAAGGTCATTGCAAAAAAGCAAGATTTATTCCACAACCATTATTCTCATAACTTCCGAAAAAATTCCTCATATTGCGACAAAACTTTAGTATGTTATTCTTGAGGTATACTGCACCGGTTCTGTTGAATATCAACGAAATGGGGTCAAAGGTCAGGACACAGGAGCGAGATTTATTCCACAGCCATTCTCCTCATAACTTGAGTAATAATTTCTGGTATGTTGGAAAGCGTATCGTAATCAATGCATTGCATGATTTTACTAACTTGTTGAAAGAGCTCCCGGTACCGCAATCTCTACCACGCGTAGAGACCGGGCGTTTTCAGCCCTCCGCCTCCTTCACTTGGAAATTTACATGCCTTCCTATGTAATTCTTTGTTTGAAAAGTCCCAGTATCAATATAACTATTGAAAAATTTACGTGCCTACAATTACCCTAATGAGAGTAATGAGAGAAACTTACCCCTACTAGAAGGTCTGTTCTCTCTGAAAAAATACATTTCTTAGCACGTTTATTTCCATTTTTTACGCTTTCCACCCGTAGGTTGAAGAAGCGTATATGCTCCCGCTTTGTCCACCCAACCGCACGATAACTGGCGTAAAAATGGTTCGATTTCGATGAAATTTTAGTATCTGGTAGGGGACCACCTGGAGACAAACCCTATTGAAAATGGAACAATTGGGGTCATAGGTCACGACGTAGGAGCGGGATCCATTCCATTGCACTTATACGTCATAACTTGCGTAAATATGGTTCGATTTCAATGAAATTTTACAATGTGGTAGGAAACCACCTGGAGACGAACCCTATTCAAAATGGGTGAATTGGGGTCAAAGGTCAGGACATAAAAGTGGGATGCATTTCATTGCTTTTATGCGCCATAACGTGCGTAAAAATCGTTTGATTTCGATGAAATTTCAGTACGTAGTAGGGAACCACCTGGGGACAAACCCTATTAAAGATGGACGAAATGGGGCAAAGGTCAGGACATTGGATTGCGATCCATTTCATCGCCCTTATCCCATATTATTAAGGTGGACGTCAAGTAATTTTGCTTCCTATACTTCCAATGGAAAAACTTTTTACACATTTCCTTCACAATTAATGTGTTCCCAAGGATGAAAATTTGAACATCGATTAAAATAACTTCTTAATATAACTTGGAATACTTAATATTTTCTAAAACATAACCATAATTATATTAAAAGTCAATAACTTTTTCTTTGGTGGTGTTGAAAGCAGAAAAAGAATGGCGCGACCTGTACTTTGATGACGTCAGTAGACAAACAAATGTTGGATTGCATAATTATGGTTATGTTTTAGAAAATATTAGGTATTCCAAGTTATAAAATGAAGCTATTTTAATCGATGTTCAAATTTTCATCCTTGGGAACGCATTAATTGGGAAGAAAAACAATGGAGCGACCTGTAGTTTCATGACGTCGGCAGTCAAACAAATGTGCGGATCCTATTAAAGGTTTATGACATCACACTTTTGCTAGCAGATGGCCGCGATTCCCATCTGCCTCATTACGTCACGCGTTGGGTGCGTATGTTCGTCTGCACGATAACTCGCGTAACAACAGTTCGATGTCGATGAAATTTTTGTTTGTGGAAGGGAATCACCTGGGAAGGAACCCTGTTGAAAGTGAACGAAATGCGGTCAAAGGTGAGGACATAGGAGCGGGATCCATTCCACTGTTCTTATGCGTCATAACTAACGTAAAAAAGGGTCGATTTTAATTAAATATTAGTATGTGGTAGGGGATCACCTGGGGACAAACCCTTTTTAAAATTGGCGGAATGAGGGTCAAAGGTCAGGACATAGAACCGGAATCACTTCCTTGGCCATTATGCGTCATACCTTACGTAAAAATGTTTCGATTTGGATGTAATGTTAGCATGTTGTAGGGGCCTGCCTGGGGACGAATTCTGTTGAAAATGGGCGCAATGGGTCAAAGGTTAGGACACCTAAGCGGCGTCTATTCCATAGTCCTTATACATCATAACTTACGTAAAATTGCTTCGATTGCGACAAAACTTTATCATGTTATTTCGGAGGTATACTGAACCAGTTCTGTAGAATATCATCGAAATAGGATCAAAGGTCAGGGCGTAGGAGTGAGATTTATTCCACAGCCATTTTATGATTTCTAGTATGTTGGAAATCGTATCATAATCAATGCATTGCATGATTTTACTAACTTGTTAATATCTACGGCTGGTTTGGGCTGCTGGTGCGGCGGTTTTATTTATGCTTTCCGACCGTAATTTGAAGAAGTGTATATGCTCCAGCTTTTTCCTCCCGTCTGTCTGCACGATAACTCATGTAAAAATGGTTCGATTTCGATGAACTTTTAGTATGTGGTAGGGGACCACCTGGGGACGAACCCTATTGAAAATGGGTGAAGTGGGGTCAAAGGTCACGACATAAGATCGGAATTCATTCAATTGTCCTTATGCGTCATAACTTACGTAAATACGGTTAGATTTCAATGAATATTTAGTATGTGGTAAGGGACCACCTGGGGACGAACCCTAGTGAAAATGGGTGAAGTGGGTCAAAGGTCAGGACATAGTAGCGGGATGCATTCCATTTCCCTTATTGTTCGATTTCGATGAAATTTTAGTATGTGGTAAGAGACCACCTGGAAAGGAACCCTGTTGAAAATGGGACGAATAGAGTCAAAGGTCAGGACATAGGATCGGGATCCTTTCCATCGCCCTTATCCCACACTATTAAGGTGGACGTCAAGTAATTTTGCTTCCTATATTTCCAATGGAAAACCTTTTGTACACCTTTTCTTCACAATTAGAGTGTTCCCAAGGATAGAAATTTGAACATCGATTAAAATAACTTCATGCTATAACTTGGAATACTTAACATTTTCTAAAACATAAGCATAATTATATTAAAAAACAATGACGTTTCCTTTGGTGAAGTTGAAACCAGAAAAACGATGGCGCTATCTGTACTATGATGACGTCAGTGGAAAAATAAATGTTGGATTGCATAATTACGGTTATGGTTTAGCAAATATTAAATATTCCAATGTATGAAATGAAGCTATTTTAATCGATGTTAAAATTTTCATCCTTGGGAACGCATTAATTGTGTAAAAAATGTGCACAGAAGTCTTTCCATTGGAAGTAAAGGAAGCAAAATTACTTGACGTCCACCTTAAAGTAGCAATTCTTGTATGTATGTAAGTACATTTTATTTTGAAAAAGGGCTCTAAGAATTTTGATGAAAGTCGTTAACCTACAGTTTTCTGGCACTAGAAATCGATGTAGCTTGATCTCGACTTTAGGAGAATTCGTTTAGTGGGTTAAATAACCACCCCGGATTATAACGTTTTTAATGTCATGACGTCGTTCCATTAATGTTACCAATGCTTAGAAAAATATGACGTCACAATCTCGTGTTTGAGAAAGTTGGCGCGCAGTCACGCCATCTGTCTCATTACGTCACGCGTTGTGTGTGAATCCTATTAAAGTTTTATGACGTCACACTTTTGCGAGAAGATGGTCCCGATTCCCATCTGCCTCATTACGTCACGCGTTGTGTGCGTATGCCCGTCCGCACGATAACTCGCGTAACAATCGTTCGATTTCGATGAAATTTTAGTAACTGGTAGGGGATCACCTGGGAAGGAGCCCTGTTTAAAGTGAACGAAGTGGGGTCAAAGGTAGGCACATAGAAGCGGAATCCATTACACTGCTGTTATGCGTCATAACTAACGTAAAATAATTTCGATTTCGATGAAACTTTAGTATGTCGTAGGGGACCACCTGGCGACAAACCCTATTGAAAATGGGCTCAAAGGTCATGACATAGGAGCGTAATCACTTCCTTGGCCATTATGCGTCATAACTTACGTAAAAATGCTTCGATTTGGATGAAATGTTAGTATGTTGTAGGGGCCTGCCTGGGGACGAATTGTGTTGAGAATGAGCGAAATGGGGTCAAAGGTTATAACACACAAGCGGAATCTATACAACAGCCCTTATGCATCATTACTTACGTAAAAATGCTTCGATTGCGACAAAGCTTTATCATGTTATTTCGGAGGTATACCGAACCAGTTCTGTTGAATATAATCGAAATGGGATCAAAGGTCAGGGCACAGGACCTAGATTTATTCCAAGAGTGATAACTTGAGTAATGATTTCTGGTATGTTGGAAAGCGTATCATAATCAATGCATTCATGATTTTACTACCTTGTGTTGTCTTCAACTTGTTCTTTTATTTGACTGAGAGAGTAATTCATTAATCCATACTGCTGCAATGATACTTGATCCAAGAAACCTCTTTTTATTTAAAAATCTATATTTACAATGACTTTGAATAACCCTAACCGGTAGTCTAATTGGCTTATAAAACTTATTATTCAGTGAACCTAATTGCGTGAACATTCAGAAACCATAAACTAACTTCTTATTTACAAACACCAAAACATTTAACAAAAACATTTAAAAACCTAAAATGCAATTATTCACAACAAACTTATCTCATTGCCCTCTATTTACAAACTCATCTCACTCTCTCATTCATAGACCACACCTCTGCCGTTCCCAACGTGTATTGCCCCGAGCAGCTTTCTGCCCGTCCAGGGTCGTCATCAGGAGCCTAGATGGTATCAGCCCGTCTAGGGTCGTCATCAGGAGCCTAGATGGTATCAGCCCGTCTAGGGTCGTCATCAGGAGCCTAGATGGTATCAGCCCTGCTATTACAGTACGAGTGAGTGAGAGAAGCGATTTCTTGCGTCAGCCCAGGGCCGGCTAGAGTCTACGGGCCTGAGCCTGCCACGCCCCTACTGCCGAAAGGTGTCCGATAGCCAAAGATCAAAGCGGTATTTTCGCCGCAATAAGCTTGTTTTGTGACGTTGTTTAGTTAAAATTTTCTCCGATTCTTAAGATTTCTTTTCCAAATCACGGGATACAGTCGATTTATTTCTTTACCTATTACAATTTGAATATGACAGCATAAACAACGGGAGTAAATTTTACATCGTTTATATAGGTACAAAGGTAACCTAATTTGTGTACCCACACACAAAGAAAACAAATCTGGAAAATATAACTAAACAGATGAAATGATGTACATAATCATGCATTGCTTTACTGGTTTTTAATCAAAAACATAACAGCTGCCTGAGCAATTGATTTTCAGTACGCAATTTTAACATCAGGAATGAAGATAACAAAGTTATCGCACTCGACTTTTCATTCCGTTATTTCCGACTATTTCAGTTCCGAAATAAAAGATGGGTAATGAACACAAATTTCAGAAACAGGAAAAAAAATCAGTATTACACTGATCGTTAGGAATACTACATTTAGCATGCCAGGACAATAAGAATGCAGGAAAATTTTCTATATAACTTTGTGACCACACACACAATTACTTGCCATGACACAAACTGATTTACTATTTTACTTTACCTGCAAATGTTCATATATTTTGAAGCACTTACTAAATGTTTGGACTTCAGAGTTTCTTTCTAGTAGTCTCAAAACAAAGCCACACAAAATATATTTGAATGACTGTGTTTTTGACGAGGGAAATCCAGGTGATACTGTGTATAAAAATTCAGGTATGACTGTGTATTGACAAGGAAAATCACTTAGATTTTCCTCGTCACCCTTACACAGGGCATGTGGGGAAACCTGCCCCATTCTTATATTCACCCACTTAATAAAATTCATGTGCAGTGGATATAACAAATATATATATATGGAATTAAGTTTGAAACTGGGTGTTATGTTATATGTATACATATCCCTTTAAGCACAACTTTACAGGCTTCACACAATATTTGTGTTTCCTGCCACCTTTTCAGATTACATCTGGGAAAATTATTTCATTCTTATGATCCCCCACTTAACAAAAACCATGTGGAGCATCACTGATACATAAAACATACACATGTCCATATGAAGGTCTGTTAAGCGGATACAACAATACATACACACACAACCATATAAAAGTCTGTCACATGGATATGACAAATACATATGGAATTAAGTTTGAAACTGGGTGTTATGTTATATGTATATATATCCCTTTAAGTACAACTTCACAGGCTTCACACAAGATTTGGGTTTTCCGCCACCTTTTCAGATGACATCTGGGAAAATTATTACATTCTTATGATCCCCCACTTAACAAAAACCATGTGGAGCATCACTGATACATAAAACATACACATCTCCATATGAAGGTCTGTTAAGCGGATACAACAATACATACACACACAACCATATAAAAGTCTGTCACATGGATATGAAAAAACAGATGGAATTAAGTTAGTAACCAGATGTCATGGTTGTAAAATTTTTCCAGCACTTTATGTAAAATATTAAAGAAAAAAAAGCTGTGTTCCATTTGGCTTTTTGAAAGCCACTTATTTCAATTATTTAAATGTTTTAGTGGGACCGTTTTTGTGGTGGGGGGGGGGGTTGCTTTGATAGGATATTTCGGAAATCTCATCATGCACGCTTTACCGTGATCACTCTCTAAAAAATTATTTGCAACAGCATCAATTAGTACAGTGCAGTGAATTATGTAGTATTCAGCTACACAAGCAAACTGTAAGAGCAGCCATTTGAATTTTTAATTTTTTAAATAAGATGTTACAGGAAGATGGGTGCCAATTTTATCAAAACACATCCACAGTAGCTTGGGAGCTCCTTGTTCAGGGTGGGTAATAGTAACATATACTCATACATAAATCTGGAGATGCGGGTTAACTTTCTAATCCAGGAAAACATAATTTTTAAGTTTTTGGAGGCATATCTACTTGTATTCTTAATCTGTTGTTTTATTTCTTTTTTGAATTTCTTTTGTTATTTTCTGTGATTAGCCACATGTCTATCATAGGCTGCTTTACGTGTTACCTGTTTTTTTCTCTTTGTGTCCTCCTCTTAGGGACTTTCTCTTGCACTTGACCACGTCTACTATGTGCTGTGGCAGGTTTAAGAGTAGACAGTTTTCTCTTCGATTTTTATTTGTTCAGTTGATCGTTTCGTGGTTTGCAATCATTATTTAGCAAAATATTGAGCATATGGTTTATGCACATTTTGGCCAACTTTTGTGAACTACTGCTACAACTGCAGTTAAATTTTGATATGGTATCAGAAGTTTCAAGCTTTTCTACAGTAAGTTGACAAACAAGTTGTTTCTGCTTACCACATTCAATGAAGGCCTGCTCGTGGTCTTCCTGGAGAATAGCTTGATACACCTGAAACGTTTTTAATACAACTTTCACTGTGAACTCCTCTGGCCTGGTTGAGACCCCCCTCTCTATAAGCTGTAAATATTTTGCAACTTCTTCATCAGAGCATTCACAATCCAATTTCCTATCACAGGCCAAAGTTTTTTATAATCTGGGCACTGTATTTTTTTTAACTTTATTTGCTATGTAACCAGCTATGTATACTAAAACAGACATAACTAATTCAGATACATCTACACTATCACACAAGTGCAAAATATTGTCAAATGTGTGAGAGAAACAATACTGCTCATCATTTACTTCTTCTTGGGGAAAAGATAACTCTTTCAGTTTAATTTCACCACATTTGTATGATTGCATTTGAACCAAACTCATGACTTTTAATTTTCTTTCTGACTCAAGAACTTGTATCACAGATATATTATAATTCCCCCCACTCAACTTTCTGTACTGTCCAAAACGAGCTTCTAAGCAATCTGTTTGAAATTTCCCAAACAAAATGTATGATGGTTTTAAAGTTTCGAACATATAATTTGTTAAATGAACAAGACAATCTGTAGTATGTTGAAGTGCAAACTTTGTTTCTTTGGATAAACAACCACCTTTTTCAGGCACAGCAAAACTTGATAAAGTGAATGTATCTTTACATCTATATATATTGATGCAAGCTTGTAGCCATGAACTGAACTTCTTTAGAAATATAATATTGTTGTCAAGTATGTTGTGTACTGGATCACAGCTACTGTCACGTAGAGGTTTTCCCTTAGTTGGATATTTTACTTTTACAATTTTCCACCATGTGCTCATTATTGTAACAAATTATTTGGTCTGTAATAAATCACTACCAAACTCTTTTGCAGTACATTCTAAAGCAGCTATATTTGTTTCATGAAAAATGTCAACAGCATGTTTAACATTTTGCCGTTCAACAGATGTTGGGTACAAAATATTCCGGGAGAGTTTTGGTGCTTGTTTAATGTTAAGATTTTGTTCTTTATTGTATATGTTTTGAAGATGTGTGAGACTAGCAACACAAACTTTGTTAAAGTCATTCGTAGATGGATAAAAGAAAGTCTGATTTGTATTTGACTGATTGAGCCAATTATTACGAACTGCTTTCAACAAATAAACAGTGTCGAACAACAAAAACAAGCGCAAATTCTCATTAATGGGATTAATGATACTGGATACAAGGTTACCACCACATAGAAGTGTGAACCTATTGCGATTAATCCTATTGTTATCAGATAATAATGCAAGTACCTGGTATTCAGAATCATTAAGAATTTTCAAAACCTTAAGTGTGAATGTCTGTAATTGTTCAGCAGTTAAATGTTTTACAGGAATAAGTGCAACAATGTCTTTATTTTTGGAAAACACAGATGTTATCATGAATGCTTGTATTGTTGTGGCTTCAGAAGAGATGTTTTGAGAAATGCCTTCTATTTTCCCTCCTTTAAAACCCAGACCAGGGGAAACATAAATTTCATCCAGTAAAACATTTACTACCAGTTCTCTTTCCTCAAAAACTTTTGATTTCTTTTGCAGATAAAGCACATGCCTATTAATAAAACCACTGCTACAGGTATCTAACGTGGAAGCAATTTTTTTAAAATAGATTGGATGGGGAAAGCTTAGAGACTCGCTGTTTCGTAACATAACATATGCGGATGGATGACAAAAATGCATTTTTTGCAGCAAACAGTAACAACTGAGGGATATAGCGGTACTGTTTAGCAGTTAAAAGTTTTAATTGCTCTATGATAAACAGTATTTTCGAAATAATTGAATTAGAATATTCTTCATTTTGTTGTATGTCATCTGCATGTGCTTTTAACAATGAATGTGCAGTATTCAGTTTAGAAACAGGTGTGACTGCCTGTGAAGAAAAAGGAACAGAGGTGTGATAGCAGACATTAAACTTTTTTCCATCGATCACACTTTTTTCCATGACCCAGAACCCATACCAAATTTTTAACATCATATGGTATGCCATCATACCAAACATCTAATTGCAAATCAGAAAATATTTTAAAACAAATGGGCATCTTAGGGCAGTCAGAAGAATCAATCTTATAAAAAAGAATGAAATCATCATTTTTCAAACTGAAGAAACCATTTAAATGTATATTTCCATAATGAGTAACAAAATCATTAAATGAATTTATTACATCATTTTCATTCCAGTTTTTAAAATTGTGTTCATCACGCTGTTGCATTTGAAGCATGCGTGTTTCTGGTGTTTTTCTTTTAGGGGGTGGCTCATATGATAAATATGAGGGCTGGTTAGGGAAGATTGTTGGATGAGCATCTTTGGCTAATGTCAGGTGTGTACGCGGCATAACCAATAAACTCTCATCACCCCTGGTAATACGATCTTCCATAATCACATACTGCTTACTGAAGTGCTGAACGCACACAACAGAATTGTCATTGGATTGAAAATCCTTCCGGTTGATTTGGTGGATCCACTGAGCTCGAAGTTCTGGGTGTTTTGGAAAACGGAAAGATGAAACAAAAGCGCTTGCTTTCCCCGGGAAGGTGTAGTTGGATTTGCATCCAGGAACACAACATCTCCTAGGCATCTACACATTAAATAAACAAAAATCAAGAAATAAATTTGTTAATGCATAAACTGATGAACATTAGTGTTCTCCCTAGATTTTTTTACAGCTAGGTGGCAAGTAATTTTAGCTGGGTGGCACTTTTAACGACCCCTTCTCCAATAAAAAAAAGTTTTCCTTAACATTATTATACTTATTAAACATCTTAAGTGGTGTGGTAGGCATTAATGCAACATAACATGATAAACAGTTAAAAAATTGTACAAAAATGGTTTAAAAAATGAGTATTTACTAACAAATTACATTTGACACAGATTTCTTTTTTTTTTTATTGGAGGTGTAACGACCACCATGATCAACTCAATGGGATATAAGCAGTCGCCCGTCCCTAATTTAGGACACTGCTTCCAGGGAATGGAGAGAGCCAGTGCCACAAGACAAACACAACATCCATGCCGCACCAGGATTCGAACTCGAACCCTTTTCGGACGAATGATCAGAGGACATCACAGACCACTGCACCACCGGGGCGGCTTTATATATATATATATATATATATATATATATATATATATATATATATATATATATATATTAAAGGTTTAATTACCACAGTAAGCAACTCGATAGGCTATAAGCTGCCACTTGTCCCTAATTTAGGACCACTGGTTCCAGGGAAGGGAGAGAACAGTCAAAATTAAGTGACAGGGCAGCTCAGTAAAAAGGCTCTAGGGAGAACACTAAACATAAAATTATTGCAATTGCATGGATTTTCATTTTAAATTATATGATATCAAGTCTATCATACGATATCAAGTTACATCTTAAAAATATTTTTAAAATTGAGGCAGAAATTTTTTTCACATGTCTCTGCTCTATCCTGTTTGCTTGAGGCCTTAACAACCACCATGAGCAACTTCATGGGCAATAAATTAGCAGTCACTCATCTCAAATTTAGGGCCACTGGTTCCAGGGAAGGGGACAGGCCAATGCCATAACACATCAACTGCTTCATCAGGATTTGTACATAATATGTTAATATTCATGAATTAATGCGTGCATCATAACATATTAAAATATCCCAAGCCCATCTTGTATGAATGGATCAGAAAGCAGTGCTTAGACCACTGCATCACTGGGGCAGCTACAGAATGTATTTCATATAAATTAACTTGAAGTCTTTCCTTTGTATTAGAAAATTCATTTAGTAAACAGTTACATTTAATTCTGTTGTTAATATTACTAAGCATATTTAGAGAAGAGTAATATCATAGCTTCCTAGCGAAATTTCCATCATTGTGAGCTATTTTAGGGAAGAAAACCCTATTAATGCTCATAAAAACAGACGTGCTAAACCATTTTAAGACAGCAGTTATGAAGGCGGAACTTTAAAATCGATTGGGTTTTGATGAAACATTTTGCTGTTTCATGTTGCTAAGAAAGCTATTTTACAATGGTCATTCGTATGTTACAGTCTCACGATAATCCAATTTCAGGTTATTCATGATAGTGTTATAAAAACGTTCGAGAGCTTTGAGCCAAGAGAAAGAAATATTCATTAATGATTTTCTATTACCACAGAGACATATGAGACATTCACTAGCGAGTAGCGTTCCCCCACGGTCAAAACGAGTACAAGCTTTGCCCCACGGTAAGCCTAACCATGTGCTTCAACATAAATAAACGATAAGCAATGAGATTCGTCTGTTTATCGTTAGCAACACAATAATACGACTCAATTAACCTCAATTAACTTACCTTTAATGTCGAAGTTTTTGCGTATCCAATAAAACACTGGTGTGAGAAATCTCAAAACACAGTCACAATCACTACTCAAATGTGCAATCAAATCGATCGCTGTACTCTCGTCGGGCAGGCGTTGGGGCTCTCTCGTACGGACTCCTCTGCTGACGTCACAACGCAAACATTACTCCAATGCTCTGGCCCGCCAGAATCTAGTTTGGCCCTGGTCAGCCCCATCACTTACGTCATATTGAACACTTGGCCACCGTGGCTCCATCTGTTAGGAACTGTAGTTAATATTTTATTTTCTTCTGCAGAATTTTTTTCTTTTTTCTATTTTTATTAGTTCTTTCCATTTTTCGTTAAGTATGTTTGGGTCATTATGGTTACATACTCGATCCCTATTTTGTTCGATCAGTACAGATTCTGCAATACGCAAATGTCCTTCATTGTTACATGATTTAATTATTTTGATGTCTTCAAACTTGAGGTATCTTTGTTTATCTAAGCAATTATCGTGGTAGATAATGCGCTACCATGAGCTCTTTCAAAAACACGAATTGCAGAGAGTGAAATAATATGAAAAACAAAAAATCAAATTTACGAAATTTGAAACACAAATAGAATTTTTGATTGCATGCAGGGATTTTGATCTAACCCTGAAATATATAAGAATAACGAACTGTCCAATAAATAAATAAGAAAGACGAGATTATAATAAAAACGTGCCAGAAAAAAAGATTAAGTGCAGAAATTGTGAATAAAAGAAGGACAATCTTTGGTCTTCAGTCGAACTCTTTAAGATTATGGAAAGATATCTGTAATACCACGTACAGAAATATCTGTAGATCATGGAAAAATGAAATTTCGGACAGTACTTTGAGAGAGTTTTCCGAGATTGTTGAAAATAAAAGAAGGTCTGCAAAAAACAACGTTACTTCAAAATTGCATAAATTATTGGACCAACATACAGGCCATGGGCAGAAGAAAATAACTGTGAAATTTTTCAGAATATGTCAACGCACGAACTAAATTATTCACAGAGGGCCGTACTGCAGAGAAGGGAAAAATATGCTTTTCCACAGAAGATAACAAAAACAGAAGAATTAATACCAAATTTTGAAGATATCATCAGAAACATCCCTAATGAAGACAAAGAGGAGTTGAGTGGTAAACTATTTAGAATAATATTAAAAGAATATAATGAAAAAATAATATAAATTATTATTTAAAGAAACTAAAATATGAAAAAAAATCAGCTATTGAAATTAAAGGAAGATAGGAACATCAAATTCTGTGAGGCTGATAAGAGAGGTCAAATAGTGATTATGAATACAGTGGAATATAACCAAAAGGTGGAATTGGCAATATAAGAATTACAGTGTTCTGAGTTGAAAAAAGACCCAACAGATAGCCAAGTAAGATACTTGGCAAATATCAGGAACCATAGCACCCTACCTAATGAGATTAAAAATGCAAAACCACCAACAGGTACAAAATTCCCTCAATGGTTTGCTAAAATTAAAACACATAAAGAAGGTAAAACCATGAGACTCATATTGTCCAAAAAGAACTGACCACTGATTGAACTAGAGAAGAATATTTACAAGTTCTTATCCCCAAAATCTATGACAACAAAATGCACTGTAAAGAACACGTACGAATTTATAGAAATCTTGAAGAATGTAAACCAAGATTTAAGAAGTTTCAGAATGGCGAGCATGGATGTCAAGTCGTTGTTTCCAAGTACACTTGTACTTGAGGTGGTGGATATCATTATTGAAAAATTGAAACAGGACCAATCAACGAATGAAATACAACTACAGGAGTTAAAAACAACTTTATTGTATATATACGAAAATAATATCTTCAAATATAATGATAAAATATACAAACAACATTACGGTGGACCAATGGGCTCACCCCTATCAAATCTGCTGAAGTAATCATTAATAACATAGAAGAACAAAATATTAGCAAAATTCAAGATCCCCTTCTGATATACTATAGATATGTAGATGGTATCTCCATCTTGACCAAAATGAATACAGATGAGCTAGAAGCATTGACACAACAATTTAGCAATAATTATCCATTAATACAATTAACAATTGAACATGAAGAAGAGAATTCCTTGCCTTACCTGGATGTTAAGGTTATCAAACAAAATGATCATATGCAATATAAAGTAAATAGAAAACTAACATATGTTCCTGTTCTGATTCCATATTCATCAACACACCCTTATACACAAAAATGCAATAGCATTAAAACGTTAATTAAAAGAGCAATTACACACTCCCCCAAAGAAGAATTCCGGAATGAAGAGATCCGTTACTTTAAAGAAATTTCATTTAGTTATGGATATCCACCACAAAAAATAAATGAATGGATATATGAAGAACAAGTTTAGATTTAAGATACATCAACATCTAAAAGAAAAAAGGAATTACAATATGTTGGTGCTTTACCTTACCTTCCAAGAATATCAACAGAAATAAATAAGTTATACCACAAATATGGAATTCAGATGGGAAACAAAGTACTAACGGTCAAAGATGTGATGATTAGTAATACAGAAAAAAGCAGTATCTTGGAAAAAGCTGGTGTTTATGAAACACCAATAACAGGCATCCCATCAATATCGTACATAGGGAGTACCAAAAACCAATTAAAACATCGCCTGCAACAACACATAAACAATTGGCAAAAAAAAAAAGAGGCAACAACAGCACTGATACAAAAACTTTTAGATAATCACAGATATCCAAAATTTGAAAACATCAAAATAATTAATTCATGCAGCAATGAAGGACATTTGCGTATTGCAGAATCTGTACTGATCGCAAATAATAGGGATCGAGTATGTAATCATAATGACCCAAATATACTTAACGGAGAATGGAAAACACTGATAAAAATAGAACAAAAAAGAAAAAAATACTGCAGAAGAAAATAAAATATTAACTACAGTTCCTAACAGATGGAGCCACGGAGGCCAAGTGTTCAATGTGACGTAGAAGATAGGGCTGACGCAAGAAATCGCTTCTCTCACTCACTCGCACTTTGATAACAGGGCTGATACCATCTAGGCTCCTTATGACGACCATGGACGGGTGGAAAGCTGCTCGGGGCAATCTACGTTAGGAACGGCAGAGGTGTGTTGCATGAATGAGAGAGTGAGATTAGTTTGCAAATAGAGGGCAATGAGATAAATTTGTTGTGAATAATTGCATTTTAGGTTTTGAAATGTTTTTGTTAGATGTTTTGGTGTTTGTAAATAAAAAGTTAGTTTATGGTTTCTGAATGTTCACGCAATTAGATTCACTGAAAATTAAGTTTTATAAGCCAATTAGACTACCGGTTAGGGTTATTCAAAGTCAGTGTAAATATAGGTTTTTAAGTAAAAAAGAGGTTTCTTAGATCAAGTATCATTGCAGCAGTAGGGATTAATAAATTACACACTCAGTCAAATAAAAGAACAAGTTGAAGACAACATACAACCGCCGCACCAGCAGCCCAAACCAAACGTAGGTATTAAAAATGGAAATAAACGTGCAAAGAAATGTATTTTTTCAGAGAGAACAGACCTTCTAGTAGGGGTAAGTTTCTTTGATTGCTCTCATTAAGGTAATTGTAGGCACGTATATTTTTGAACAATTATAGTGATACTGTGACTTTTCAAACAAGGAATTACATATCTACGTTTTTAAACAATTTAGGACATTTTCATTTCTGTACATGAAGAGACAAGTTCCACAACGGTGTTTGCTTTCAAAATCATTTTCAGCTGTGAAATGTTTAAGAAAGTAACAGGAAGAGGTAAGTACATGTATATTGCGAAACTATAGTTCCAAAAGAAAAGCATCTCATGTTAGGGACACAGAATAGTTTGTGACACCTCGTCTACAGGAAATTCTTCCGAAAAAATCATAGATATACATTGGAAAGTCAAGTCCAATTGAATACTTTGCATTTTCCATATTTAAAGCCTAGATATAGAGTGCCTTATCTTTAGAAAGAGGCACTAGATCTCCTGAATGTATGAATAGGGCACGTTGCAAGGAAATGTTTAACGCAAATGTGTTCCGTAAAGAAAAGATTCAAAAAACAACAACAAGAAAAAATAAACAAAATTTATATTTATGGTGCCACAACTACATTAAACCAGCGGTCTTTATTGACGGTGAGTATTCTAAATTTGAAATATCAGAAGCATGTTGTTCCATTTGCTGGGAGATCTTTCAAATAATGCATTCAACGTAAATGTAATATATACCATTTTTCGAATAATATGTATTTAAAGTCGGTAATTTTATTTATTTTATTTCGGGTTCATTTGGAATATCTACTATTGTCACATTTGTTTATTTATTACTGATAATGTAATGGCTACACTGAGAAACACAGCACTAATACAGTTACCGGGTAACCATCTAATCGGTTTGTCACAGTCCTGTTCTTTGGTATTCGAAGTTCATGTCAACGCCGCTATTTAATCACACCGATTACTGACTACGATTCCCTTCACGTAATCCTACATGTCACTCCTTTCACGATATTAAGATGAGTATTATGTTAAAAAGTAGCATAAACGGATGCAAATTGGCTCCTTAGACAGCCTTGTTTGGATGCCTGCCATATTATATAATTATCTGTGTTGTGTATCTCAACAAAGCAGACCAAAAGTATCTATCGATAAAAGAGGCAGAAAAGTTGGCAGATTTTCAGGCTGATCGAGCTTTTCAACTCCAGTTTAGGTAAACAACACTACTTGAATTCTGGAGTTTGGCAAAAACAGAGTTATCAGTGTTTTCAGAAGATATGAAGATATCCTATCTACACTACAACAGTTTTCGATAGTCTACTTATGCGAGCAGATATTTTCCGCATTGGCCAACATTAAAAATCATGAACGAGAGCAACTTTTTCTTTTTGATCAAGAACTACGTGATGTTTGTCTCCGATTAGTCCCCGTATTGAACAATTCTTCAAAAGTAAACCAGCCCATTTTTCTCTTTGAATTATAAAAACGTAATTATTGAATCATTAATTTTAACCATTCCAGTTAGTATACTTGCAATATACATGCTCCTCTATTCATAAGTAACGTTGTTGAAAATCTTTAACACCTATTTTATACAGTGTGATTGTAAACTCCTTCAAAAAATGAGAGGGTGCTAATACACATCATGATGAACAATATTTTCTGACACTCCTAAAGCTAAAAAAGGGTGAAGTTACATATCCACGTTGAACATTCAACAGTGAAAAAAAGTAACATACCTAATTTATGAATTGCACAATTCCAATCCCATCAGAGTAAGACTGAAACGAGCTGCTCAAACTGGCGTTCAAGGTGTCGTTGCACAGTCCACACCGGCGATTGAACGACTGTTGCACCCTCTCGTAGACCCCCAGTATGGTGTTGATCTTGTCCGCATTAACAAAGATTCGGGCAAAAAGATCTTCCAGGGAGTCCTAAGGTGTCTCGTACACCAAAGTTTAAATGCGCCCCCAGAAGAAGTCCAGTAGATTAAGTTCCTGGGAGCGTGTAGTACAAACCACAGCTCCACCGCGTCCAATTCACCGCCCGGGATATTTCGCATTTAGGATCTATTGGACTTCTGTGGCAAAGTGTGCTGGGACCCCATCATGCATAAACCACATGTCCCTCCTTGTGGTGAACGGAACTTCCTGCAACAGACCGTTAAGCACTTGCTCTAAGAACACACGGTACACTGCGCCGGTCAGACATATACGTTAATTCTCATGCGATGTTCACACGGTAATATCGCTGAACGGGTTCGGCTGCGTTTTTAAATGCTTGCTCCTCACTGACTACGCACGTATTAAGCGCACCTCATTTGCATCTTGTGCTTCTCATGCACTAGTTGGAAATACGTGCGCCTCTTGGTCATTTTCTGAACGTTTTCTTTTCTGGCACTAGGAGTGGAATGCGGCCCTAGGTTCCCTTACAAATATTGTTCGCCTTGATATGTACTATCAACCCTCTTGTTATGTTGAAGGAGTTTACAATCGCCCTGTATTTCCTCTTATTTCCCCTTTTTAAAACAAATCTTGTATTTTATCGCGGCAGAGGCCCGTAATTCTGCGCACACATTTTGAAAACCACTCCATTACGTAATATCTCTTTTTACCTTTTTTACTCTTTTTTTGCATTTATTTTAGTTGTGCTCTCCTTTCAGAAAAAAAATGAAATGGGAAACCGGTGAAACGCCGGAACCCAACAAATTTGAAAATAACAAATTTGAGATGTAAAATGGACAAAAATTTGCTTACATAAACAAATGATAAGATATCTATATAATTTTTTTAAACATTATACCTGACAAAGTACATAATTTGTCGCCTTTGAAAACCAATATGGGCAATAGAACAGACTTGGTGTTTATAACATGTCGTAAGATATCGAATTCATATATTTGCACGTACTGCTTTGTAGACCTTCAATAGTTCGAGGGAAAAATTTGAATCTTTGGAGTAGAATATCATCCTGTTAACTTGTCTGCATATGTGTGCTACTGAATTCCGGACATACATCAAAGACGCTCTCTACTGATTTTCAGATTATTCCGTCAATTGGAATCTGTGATGAAGTCTCAAAGAGAAAAACAAATTTGGTTTGATTATAACGCAATATCATATGATGTGCAAAACTAATAGACTGCATTGTGTCTTTGAATTAGTGATAGCAGAAGTTCTGTTAATGTTCGGCTGCTAGTACAGAATCACCGCGAATTCCCTTCCGAAACTATAGTTAAATATAGACTTCACCCACAGCTGCTTCCTAAATAGCTCTGCATTACCGAAGTGACGGAAAGAATTCGTGATTTCGATTCCTTTTGACAGAAGGCAGATTCCAGTTTTCCTCAAAATGGGTCACTCCATTTCAGAAAGCGTCAACACTGTAGTTTTTCCGTGTTTCAGTGTTTAAAGTGTTTCGGGAATATGAAAATTCTGGAAGAACAACAGGCTCCCGAATGAATTCCAGATTACCAGACTTGACAGCTTGTATGGTTACGTCGTTTGAACACCACTATCCTTGAACCGAGATGAGCACGACTACATCACTAATCACCATCAATTTGAACAGTGGATCAAGGCGTCATATCAGTGTAAAGATAGTGCACCTTACTCTTAAATGCTAATAGTTCGACACACCAGGCCGAACTGAGTGCCACTGTTAACGACACAACTGCTGGATCAACTCATTTCCGGGGCACAAATACACTGACAGCACAGAAAACAGAACGAGGATAGCCTTGAGCGATGTATCCCGATTTTCTCTGCATACAGCAGACGAGAGAGTGACAATCTGGCGTAAACCTTATGAAGCCATGGACCTTTCATGTCGAGTTGGAAAGAGACAAGCCGGTGGTAGTTCACTGATAGTCTGTAGTGTTTGGAGCACGTATGAAATATTAATAAAGGGTGTTTGAAGAAATAGAAAGTCTTCCAGATGTGCTTTTCAAACGTGGATCGCTTGCGAAAGGCATTTTATGATCAGCGAAATGTTTGCCCAGACCTTCTAAGTCCAAAACATATGTAGACGGATTCGGAGAATTCAAATGATATAATTACTTCTGTTTCTGGGATGACTGGTGGATTTATCAGTTACTCATAATGAGTTTCTGCCAGCATTAAAGTTTAAAATGTATTTGAATATATAAATTGAGTGTCATTTTGAACGTAAATAACTGAATAGTTTTTTGTAAAGGTGAGTGCATTCAAACACCTGTAGTGTACTACAATTACAAGATATGTTCGGAGCCATGCAGAGGGAACTAGTTCAACAACTTCTAAGAAGTCTACACATTCCACGAAAACAGAAAGTAATCAATCTTCGGTTTTTTTCTTCAAGGCTGTGAATTTGTCGGATGAAAATCTTCCTGGCCCGAAGTAAATTGCATGCCTACTAGTACCAATAAGAACGAAGTATATTATTATATTAAGTGAATAGTAGAATATCTGTAGAACTAGATGAGTTTCAAAAGTTCACGAAGTAAATCGGAAAATTTGAATTTGAAAATTTAGATTTAATACCACATGCGGAAGTGTGAGCAATTTGGACTATTTTATTGAGATTAGTTATTGTACCAACATGTTTTTTTTTATTTTTTCCATCAATCCCAAATGCTGAAGGAAATCTGCTCGAATCAGAAGTTAAGCTAATGCTTTCACGAAAGTTCCTGAAAACATTCATCATTAATTACCGGCTGCCATAGCAACCACTCACTTTTTGTATGTGTAACTGAACAAATAAGTGCAGCTTTTCAGGCCTCATTAGCTTTGGGCCGAAAAATAAAAATACAGAAATATCAGCTTTTGCTCGACAAAATATATTATTCTGGTAAATATAATAGCCAAGGAAACTCTGTTTAGAATATCCTTCACCGGATTTAGCCTTCATCGCTATATAACTTCCAAGAAGAATGGGTTTGATGTTTCACATTTCTCGTGGAATGATGGGTGACAACAAGGCATTCCATTGTCACGTTCTGTTTTCCCAGGATTCCTAATGCCGACGATTGATGACGAACAACGGTATCTTTCACTTGTGTTTCAGAGAAATTTAAATCGGATATACCCGGCGACTTTAGAAGGAAGTTCATCTACCTTCGATTGATGCTGTGGTCCTTATTGCGCGCATAACAATTATCCCATCAGATGAAAGAGAAACAGTGGAGAAATTGAAGTTTCGAAATCACTGATTTCGCGGATCTTATCAGCAACAGTGACTAAATCTACCACGTTATCAGTACAAAATGTAAATTGCATTATCGCAAGTACGCGATGTAGCTAGAAATATCAGAGCAAATTCTCATGTATTGTGTTTGTGGGCAGTTCACTTAACTGTAACAGTTCAGTGGGGCTCAGTTAACGAAGTTCCAATACCGGAAATGAATTTTTCATACATATTTTTGGACTCGGATATCTGTTCCGTATGACAATTCTCACTAATTTGCCACTTGTCTGAATCTGACAAGTGTAAAAAAAAGAGTCACTCATTTTTATCAATATTTAGGAATCAAAGGCTGAGTGTATGTTTTTTAAATCAAAGTCTGAGTGTATTTTTTTATTTGAACATATCTGTTACAACTCCAGCAAGATTAAACTTAGAATCAATCTGAACGAACTGTTATCCCGGATTCGAGTTTTAAAGTGGAAGGCATCGCACGGCGATCCTTGAGAGGGAGCGATCACCAGACTCCACGGCATGAATACTGAGGTCAAAAAGACGTTATGCTAGAAAATATTCATTACGAATAGAATATCGGACGACTACTACTTCAGGACGGCTAATATACTGTATGTAGAAGTTCGCTAATGTTAAATGATTTGAAAAAATGAAACGAAATAGTAAAAACCTGGCATCCGAAGTAAACATTTTATAACAGACTTACTTTCAATGTATTGATGTATATCATTAGACACTTGTTTCTGACTTTTTAATATTGATGCAATTATTAGAGACTTGTGTTACGAAATAACTGATAATAAAATCACATTTCATTGCACCAATTGAAATTCTTGCAAAATATAAAATTCGTGCTATGTTTCCGTGAAATACATTTCGTTTATGTGAGAGTAGGGTCACCTAACTGCGCAGGAATTTGTTAAGAAAACTCCTAACATTCCTGTTCATTATGTGTGTACAATTTCCACAAATTTTTGTTACCTCTAACCCCGAAAGGTGAGGTTACTTCGGTTAGAATATAGACTATCAACAATCGAACAGTCCAATAATATCTTCATTTTCTTTATTAAATTTATTGTTGCGGTAAATTAGTGGAATTTGCAGTATACTCTAAATTAAAATGGTGATGCAGATATAAACTGAGTTAACTGAAAATTGGAAATGTAATCTACATAGTTAAATTTATATCTTCATGTGTATTGTTTTTATAAACACACCACAGTTCATGGCAGTTTTTAATAATAATATACACTCAGTATTACCTATTAATAGAGAAACGATTATGTGCTATGAGTTACGATGTACAGTTGATTGGAATTTTAAGAAATATTGCGGATTTTGTCTTTTCTGTTGACCAAAAAAGAGAAAAACATCAAAAATTGACAAACATGTCTTGCCACTGAGAAATGCACTAATGAGTGCACAGCAAATTAGAGGGGTACTTTAGATGATACATCTTTTGTGGCTCCATCTGCCTGTAGCAAGTATTTCATAAGTGTTTCTTTCAGACTGCACTTACTATATCAATGGCTTAATATCTCCTTTTTTTGTAAAAACAAATTCTGACCTGTTGTTTATATTGACAGTTGTTTTCTTCCGTTATGGTGCTACAGCTTTGGATAACGATTAGTATTACGATTAATTTTTTTCCTGAAGTTTTTCGTCTTGCGAAAAGTTATAGTATTGCGATCCTTCGTTTTATACCTAAAAAGTAAAAATAAAAGGTTTTTTAAGGTACATACACTTTGAGTTTGTTGTTTAAAAAATAATTTATATTATCGAATTAGAACGAAACGTGTTAATCTTTTTGGTTTGTCGGTGGTAAGTGTGAGCCTTTAACTAGGCTAAATATTATTGGGTGGAACCCGGATTAATGTTATCCACGTTCTTATTAGGTCATATATTTTATATTAACACAAAAATCTGGTTCATAAATCATATAATGATTTTTTACACTAAAATATCCTATAAGTAAAAATAAATATCATTTGTAGATTTAAGTATTTAATAAACGTACCTTTCAATCCATAGTTGACAAAAGACACAATTTAGGTTGACACTTTTTTGTGGATGCATTGAACTATCTAAACCTTGCCTGGATTCCCCTAAGCCCAAATCCATTGTTTTGTGAATATCTTGTCTTTATTCTCCAATTCATGTACAAAATGAGCTTTTAACTAGGTTAAATATTAATTTGTGGAGCCCGGATTAATGTTATTCACGTTCTTATTACATCACATATATTATATTAACCTCAAAATCTTGTTCATAGGTTATATAATAATTTTCACACTAAAATATTCTATAATTAAAAGTAAATATCATCATATGTGGATTTCAGTAATTAATAAACGTACCTTGTAATCCATAACTGACAAAAGACACAATTTAAGTTGACAATTTTTTGTGGATGTATTGAACTATCCCAACCCTGCCTGGATTCCCCTAAGCACAAATCCATTGTTTTGTGAATATCTTGTCTTTATTCTCCAGTTCATGTACACAATTGCGTTTTGGTTCCAACTCTTTAATATGTTAAAACGTATTATGAACACGCGTGTAACAATTCTCATTCAATCGATGTTCACATGCAATAGTAGCATAACCAGTTAAAAATTAAAGTCTAAAATCCTTCACATTTATTAGAATCCAATAAGATACAGTCTGATCTCCCCCTGCTAGGTTTTTATGATCTGCATCAGGAAAGCTAAACTTTTGCCACTAATTTCACTCTTTGTCAATTTTAGTCGAGAATATCTTAACGTTCACTTTTATTTTACATAAAGCCAAACATATCTTAAAACGGATATTGGTTTGAAATAAAACGCAATCGTGTAAGACATACCCGTTCTTAACGCATTTAGTTTCTAAATTACAAGCAGTACCAAAGTTGCTTCCTCTTCGTGTTTCATGTTGACAAAATATAAATGCCAGGACACAGAACAAAGCTTTTCTTTGTGCTGTACACTTTATTATACTTCAACCAGGAAGGAAAGGAATGATTTACGATTTACTTGAGTAAAAGCAAAGTTAGGGAATGATCAGCAAATGTTCAATGGAATACTGATGCCCAGTAACGAAAGCCTTTCCAGCAAAATCTTTAGTGCTGAAAACGAAAAAAAAAGTCAAAATGTAAGGAAGAAATACCGTTTTGTCTTTGAAGATTAACACAGTTTTATAGACGAACAATCATTTTAAGCATTCTTCTGTCAGTGATGGAATTGTTTATGCATATTCGTTTCTTCACGCGACTCACACTTTAAATATATCGAAATGTTCGACAATGTAATTGCAACATTGAAACGTCCCTGTGATACACTACAGATTTTTGCTGTATGCGATAGGTTTCTGAAAGACCTTAAAAGAATCAGTGAACTTAATAAACAACTTCATTAACAGCTATATTATTGTCTTTAATATTTTGTTCCCGTTATTAAACCGAAATTCTCCCGATAAATTTTATACTCAAATCTTACTTGCACAATGAACCATCCACTGAATATATTTAGGTATATTTGCAAATATTAGGTAATAGCAATATTAAGTATAATAGTTATTCAGGAAAACATCTTTAACGCTAGCATTTAGAATACGAATGGGATAAGTTTGTTTAACGATCTGATTCCTAATCAAACTGTAAAATTTAAAGGTGAGAAATGCCCGGTCGCGAAGGATCTTGTAAAGAATCGTTAAATGTGTTGGCAGGTCGCCATCATGTCTGGCAAGAACAAGAAACGACTTTGCAAATGTAGATGGCTCTGTCGATACATCTGTCGTCCTTTCTGCAGACGATATCGTGCAGGTATTTGAGTTGTCATCAACAAAGTGGATCCGCGCAAGCAGTCTCCAGCTACTGTTTCTGCGGATATACTCAATGATTTTTTTAAAGCAAAAAAACTGTAACCATGACGACGTATTCAACGCAATATGTTTTATTAAGCGAAAGTTAAGATAACATAAATATAAAAAGAGTAAGCAAAATTAAATTCCCTTTTTTCAATGGTTCCAGTTGACATTTTCAATTTTCCATAAAATGTTTCCAATTCTTCAGGAATTGTACTTATGTGAATACGTAATGTATTCATGTAAGCGCATAATTTATTTTAATTTCTTTTACTGCTCTTAATGAATGATGTCGTTGAATTATATCTAATTGTTGTGGGTAAATAATATAAAAACTTACGCAAATTTAAGTGCTGTGGGATTTGTTTTCCCAAATCGGATTGAATAAATTTCCTAACTAATCGGAAATTACTTTATTGATTAAATAGCAGATAATTCAATAAAGTAATCTCCGATTAATAATGTTTTTATATCTAGAGATTATTTTATTGGACCGTTGGATTCCAGCTCTTCGTTATATGCGGGATCAACTAGAGGGAGAGAGAGCAAGAGAGGAGGACACGTTCTATGTATGATAATGTTCAAAAATCTTGATGCACTTAGAGGAACAGGAAACCAATTATTTTTATTTTACTTCGTAGTGTACTTTGAAATACAAACTATCAAATATTTGAAAACCCACTGAAGGGATTAAAGGTAAAAAAAACCTTATAATGCACAAAAGAAGCATGGCTATAAAATATATAAAATATATAGATTTTATTTTATTTATAAAACAGTGAAAGTCATTTTTTTCTAGCAGCGCAATATTAATGCGCTGCGAAACCCGCCATCTTGTATTACTGCCTTCTCTTATTAACCAACGGGCAAGCGTTTTTCACAAATTGTTTGGTCAATTTTGCACATTTTGGAACACCGTTTGTGGCTAACGCAAGATATATAATAAATTAAGGGTTCCCTGGTTTCAGATTTTCATTCTGGACCCTTTAAATAATTTTTAAGAACTAATAAAACTATGGAAGAGGCATTGGTACGACTTTCGCTGCAGATAAAAAATGAAGGGAAAGGTCAATAAAAATTCTGAAACCAGGGAACTCTTTATTTATCATATATCTTGCGTTAGCCACAAACGGTGTTACAAAATGTGCAAAATTGACCAAACAATTTGTGAAATACGCTTGCCCGTTGGTAAATAAGAGAGGGCTGCAATACAAGATGGCGCGTCTCGTAGAGTCTTAATGCGTTTATTAGTGGAGAACTTTTTATATTGTAATACTCTAGTTGTTCAGTGAAATGTATTTAATCAACATCTGGAACACGAACAACAGTAAATCTATAAAAATATTCCTCTTAATCCAACAACAGAGAAACAGTTTAATATTTCATGGTTCATTTGCTCAGCAACGCCACTGAAATACACTATACAGTACACAGGATGCCCAGTGAAGTCCTATCTCAGCCAAGTAACTTTCGAACGCCGACAGCTATAGAAATAAAAACGGTGTCCAGGTAGAGTAAAGTGGCTATGCGCTATTCGATGAGACCACTTACCGCGCCACCTAGCGGCAAAGTCAGGAGTTAGCATGCCGATCTCGAAAACTATACGAGATACGGGAAAACAGTCAATCATAAAGTTGTAGAGCAGGATCGATTTAGTATGAAAAGACACCTTGCGCACATGGATGCTAAGGATAGAACGCGTACAACACTCGTCTGTTTGTTCGCGATGCCGAATACTGTTACGTCAACATGGAAATCACCCCCTTCGCCACGATTAAATAAATTTAGGCAGGATCGCAGTAAAGGGAAACTCATGCTGAAGAGTTTTTTCTTATTCTCACGGCATTGACCATTCCGAATTTATTCTTGAGGGCACGGCAGTTAATAAAGAACGTTTTCTAGGTATTTTACGTAGCTAACGGGTGTCAATCTTTTTTAAATGGCCGGAATTTTGGCGAAGTGGACATCGGTACCTTCCCCATGACAGCGCTCTTGCACATCCGTCTCTACTGGTCACAGAGTTTCGCGCCAGAAGTCGTACTAATTAGTTTCCACATACCGCCTATTCACCTGACTTAGTCCCATGCGATTTTTATCTATCTCAACAGATGAAGCAAAGTCTGCAGGGATGTCGTCTTGTGTCAAGGAATGAGGTAGAAACAGCAATGCAGAAAGCATTACGACTTTACGAGGGGTTGCAACACACGGCTTTAAGCAATGCTTCCAGAACTTTAAGAGCGCTGACAAAAGTGCATCATCGGCTAAGAGGATTACTTTGAAAGTGATTGTGCATCGGTGATTTTAAGTGTTAAAGGTGAGGAACTATACGGCAAGTCACCGAGCATTTGGATCCTACCAAGTTTTTATGTGTTTCATGTGGCTTTATTACGAATTCCGTATTTTTCTTTTTTCTTTTTTTTTTTTGGAGGGGGTGGGGTTACCACTACAGTGAGCAACTGTTAGGGCTAGAAGCAGACGTCTGTTTCTAATTTCTGGACACTGTTCCCAAAAAAGGTGAGACAACCAGCGTCCTGAGAGAAACACAGCATCCATGCCTCACCAGGTTTCGAACGCGGACCTATCTCGGGCGAATGGTTAGAAGCTGTCACTTTGACCACTGGGCCCCCATCTCGGGCAAATGTTTAGAAGC
The DNA here is from genome assembly GCA_039090855.1 of Macrothele yani. Taxonomy (NCBI): domain Eukaryota; kingdom Metazoa; phylum Arthropoda; class Arachnida; order Araneae; family Macrothelidae; genus Macrothele; species Macrothele yani. Next base: position 125,099,519 of record CM077015.1, on the reverse strand, counting down.
TGTCACTTTGACCACTGGGCCACCGAGGCGGCCACCTTTTCTCTGCATGACTTAAACTGTATTTCGACCGGGAATTTTTCTGACTGAAATCGTCTTCCGTTATTTTAGTAAAAAATATTTCTTCTCTTCTGCCACTAATTTACATTACTGCTTTTTGTTAATCCCCGGTCAAAAGTTTAAAGTATTTGAAGAATAGCCAACCTTTAAAATCCTAGTCGCAAATATTTGCTCCTGTTTTTTCACCAGCATATTTTTTTCCCCTTTTTTTCGGGGAGGGGATTTTTGGAGCTACTTTAACATTTATTCCCTTCCCCGTTACTTCTTTATTTTTTGCGTTTAACTTGATAAGATATACTTAAATGATGTTACTAACTTGATATTATCTGGATCAGAACAAATCTATGTTTTAATTAAAGGAATAATTTAAACATACATTTGTTCATCTAAAAATCGTATTGATGCTTAGTATGATTTATTTAGTTATTGATTTATTTTCTCAGACGTAAAAATATTGATCAACACTGTATTCAATGTATTTTCGTACACTTAGTCATCTGTTCTTTCTGTGTCCATTCTCACTTGTTTCTTAAAAATAATATATGGACATTGTCGATCAGTTTGTAATCATTTAAAACATTTACCTTCATATTATATGATTTATTGTCCTTTCGACGATTATGTATATCTAATATTTCCCTATTCACACGATCAGCCTATGCGCACTATTCGCCATTTCGGCTGCGAACGTTAATTCATTCTTTAGCAGTCTACGTTATTCTGCATTGTAATTTAAAAAACGTTTTTCGTTGCATCTCTCTTATCATTTGCTGTCTGGAGCCATGTTTCATTATTTATGGTTCTTCTATGTGTTTACCCAGTATAAATCTTCAAAGGGTGTTTTTCTAACTATATATAAATCCATAGAGTAGTCACTTAACGTATCTTACATAACGTTTTGGAGCCACTTACTCTTACATCTGAAAGTGGAACAACCTTACCTTGCCTTGAGCCTACTAAAGGCGATTTGCTAGTTTGCAATCTGTAATAAATGAAAAAACTATAGTTCATTTTCTTTATAAAACTATTTTCTCTTATAATGTAGTGGGTACTAAACTGGTACAGTTAAAAAATATGTCAAATAATGTTATCCACGAAGGAAACGGTGTATTATTTCTACTTTTCTGAGATATGAGAAAGCCGTCGTATCTTCAACTCTGTTTATTTTGCAGTCTGTCACCATAAAACTTCTGCGACTCCTCCGATACGTCCATGGCGTTTTCATTTTTTGAACTGCTTCTCTTTCCTAACTCAATGAATTCGTTGATCGTCTTTCTTCCAAATATTCATCCAAATCTTTTACCACTAAATTTGAAACGGATTCCACTTTACCATTTTTGGATTTCCGTCTCCTGTGGGATACAGTTACCAACGCATTGTCTTATTCTGTGCTTACAAAACAAACTTCTGAAACCACTTTAATACCCTTTGAATCGTCACACTCCATTAGCCAAAATTCTCTTCTACGCTTTTTCTTATCCGGCGGTCAATTTCACAATCTTTCTCTCCCAAACTTCGTAATGCCGAATGGTTCAAAATTTAAATAATTGGCTGTCTCGTATGGTTATCCATCCTTGGAAGTGGACAAATCAATACGCCGAATATTCACACCGTTTTCCTCAACCGTAACGCAGGAACGTAAATCCGTCAAGTACATATGTTATCTTGTTGCAGTATATTCCAGGTGTTACAAAAAAGCATATGTATAAAACACAGCATTAGCTTCGGAGTCAGAGCTAACAACATTATGACCTTAATAAAAAAAATGACAGGGGCACGGCGCCAAAGGAATCTCGCCACGGTATCTTCGCTATTCCTCTGAAGGCCTTATAATCAGATGAAACTTATACGATTTACGTGGGCTCCACTTCTCGCAACCTTTGTTCCAGAATTTCAGAGCAAGTTAGTAAATTAAAGTCTCATGCTCCCCCACATCCCTGTCAAAATTGAGTTTACGCGGTAATCAATCGCTGCTTTGGGCCGTATCCAAAATCCTCAGTGCCCCAAGACTAAAATATCGTTAGCTGCTTTCCGAAACCCTGGTAATTTGTAAATTAAAACCGATGTGTTCTAATGATGATTATCCTATTGTAATCCGAAAATGTTGATTTGGTAAACGTTGATTGACTGTGAAGCGCAATCTGAACTTTGAGTGCAAGATACTTACGTAATATTATTGTTTCATTGTCTTTGAATTACTGGACCTTCATTCGTTGCTCATTGTCATGTAATACCTGCGACCCTATGTGTTTTGTATTTATATCGTTCGGTTTTTGTCCGAACGGTGTAAATGTATCGTAGTCTGAAGAACAGGTAGTAGCCAACTTGAAAGTTCTAACGTAAATATTGTTTTTTAGCAAATATGTTTTTAACCATTAAAGGTTTTAATCGTACAGAAGACGGCCTTCTTTTACTACTGATAGTTTTAGCATGAATTGTACAGTAATCTCAATATATGTGCTTCTAAATGTGCTATTCAAAACGTTGTTTTAACACTGAATGAGATTTACCTTGTAGAACATTTTTATTTGCATTGGAGTAGGTTTTCTTTTTCACAGTTCTTTCACTAGGTTGTGTTTGTATAATTGTTTTTTGCAAATGTACCTCTCCTTCCAAAAACTCGTTTGAGAAATATCTTTTTTACTGTATTCCATTCGCTGCAATAAGTATGGTGATCTTCATCTACTTTAAATAATACACATATTTTTTGCTAAGGTGTGCTAAAGATTCAACATTTTTCAGGCGATGTCTGCTTCGAGGTGATGTATTTGGTAGGTCATTTTTTCTTAACATAGCTTTTTTCATGAAGTTTCGATTGTTTTTAACCTTTTTCATTACATAAAATTATTCCGGAAGAATGCGTAGACTTATATCATGTTTCCTTCTATATTTCTTTTTTAAACTGTTAAACTTGAAATCCATTTGAAAATTTTATGTATTTTATAATTTTATATTTTTTAAAACTTTAAATACCCTTCTTCTGCTATAAGGGACCTTTTGTACTCCTCTTCTTGAATTTCATAACATAGTTTTTACCCCCTGGTGGAAGAAGTAGCTCTTTATATTACCGGATGTTTTGCAAAATTTCACTGATTGCTTGTTTCCCTTCACATGAACGTTCTAGAGCATTAATTAATTATGCTAACACACAGATTTGGAATTCGCTCCCACCCCAGTTGTTAGCTAGTTAGATTACAATTTGTTTAAAAGAAAACTTAAACAACATGTACTATCCTTAAATCAGTTTCGTGATGCCCTTATTATTGTTATTTTCATCTCCTAAACGGGTTGTACGATGTGTCTGGCTTGCTTTGTTCTTCAATATTCGTTTTTGTGTTTACGTCGTCAGGATGAGAGTCGCGGAGGCCTTTTCCCTCTTATTTCCTGGTTGTTTCTGTATTAATTTGCTTTACATTAGAATGTCAACTGCATAGTGCAACAACCGAAATACGAAATAAAGGAAATGAAATTGTAAAAATCTGGTTGCCTCTTTTTAACCGGATCCGTTGACTATGAAAAACTTTGACAAATTTTACCCGCATCGTGAAGTATTCTAATGACACGCTCATTAAAACAGAAATCTGTGTCATCTTTCTTGTTTTTATTTGATTACATTATCATCTGTCAAACACATACTAATTTTTTTTAATTTGTAGTCATTTTGGCTTATTTTCTTTGAAAACAGATTCTTTTATGAGTTAAACAAAAGCAATAAGTTCTTGTCAATTCTGGGGTATTGCTAAAGTAAATATGTTGCCTGATTTCTCGTAGCAAGTTTTATGTCAGGAAGAAAGGATAATAATTGAAATCCCAAAACTTTTGAATATAATAAAATTCTAATTTCACAATTGTTTGCATGATAAAAATTGACGACAGATAGCGAGGCCTTGTCTATGAGTTGAGGTCTTTTGCCGTAGTAAATGACGAAGCCCAGTGTCTGAACGAAGGTGGATGTCATTGTCAAGATTTAATGACGTCCCTCCAGGATTTTTTGTGATAGATCCCAATAGTTATTTCAGAATATAGGATAAAAAAAAGATAAAAAGAAGGTGCTTGTGCCATTTCATTACCTACAATAAAAAAGACCACCGCATTCACCAATGAGAATTTTCAAATTCAAAAAAAAACATTTCTTCTTTTGCGTTTCTGTATAAGAAGTAACATATTTTTATAACATTTTTCTTAAACTACTTGTTTTTCATTATTAATTTGGATCCACATGATACGTTGAGTAATTTTCTTTAGATTTGATATTACCACAACGGAAAATGCATTGTGATATCAGTTAACTTCCAATAAAAAAAATATCGCGTATCTTTTTCAGAAAGCTATACTTTATGTAGCACCATAAACAATTCTGACTTGAATAATATTCCTGTACTCCATACTCGTTTTCCACAGAAATAATCCAAGACTCATTATCGGTAAAATATTATGAAGGGAAAATTTAGGAATTCACGATATTAAATTGTTCTATTGACAGGAAAGTCTGCATAATAATGTTAGCAACAAAAGTTGATATTGCTTTTAGTATTCTAATAATAAAGGGCTTTATGTTTAGAATCAAAACATAAAAAAGGCTGCAGGTTGAGGGACAAAATATTGTCGTTAGGGAAAACGTAATTAAAAAAACAAAAAACTAATATTATTAAGGTACGCTTATCAATTGCTGTGGTATGCAGTGAAGCTCCACTCAAGGCGGCATATACATTGTGGATCAAAAGTCCTTTCAAATTTCGAAGTTTCGGACTTCGAATTCTTTCGACCAAAGAGTGCCTCAATTAGTGACGAGAATAAAGCACTTCAATCGGTGATGGAGCAGAGATATTATTTTAATTGAAGTTCCGCTATGTTAGCTAAACATTGTTGGATGTTAAAAAGAGAGCAGAAAAACTGATTAAAAATGCTGCCCATTTTAATATTCAACATTTTTAATAGGTATAAACCTGTTTCCATCTGCTCGCTGATTTGCCAAGGACAGTACTCTTCTGGTATACACGTGATATTTTTTATCCCACTCGGGTTATATTAGTTATGTTGTCAATCGTGGAACTTATTGAAAGTAGGTTGTATACTCTTTCATTAATTTTTCTTCTGAAATTTCCTGAAGACACTACAGTACATTTGATAGGACCCCGCGGACAACCACAGGTCCGATTGGTTGCTTTGCTGGTGGATTTTCTTAGCGCAAAGGCCATGTTTGGCCAAAGAGTGCTAGGCACAAGACAATCAAACAAACAATATCCACTGGCTCGAGGACCAGACTATATGAAACAATGTCCTTGAGAAACATATTCATGAATCAGGCAAAATTACAAGATTTTAAACTACTAACTCCGTATGAAAACAAGGAATTTGAAATAAATGTAATCATTGTAACCAAAAAGAAAAGAATCAAAGCAAAACTGAAGATGAATGTATGTGCTACAATATGAAATTTCGATTTACACGAGAAATCAAAGGAACCCTTTCTCTTCAATCATCCTTTTTTCAGAAAAGTCTGGTTGAATATAGCAATATGATGTTCCCAATAATATTTTAAAATTTTATATTTTTTTAAACTTTAAATTGCATTTTATATTTTTTTAAACTTTAAATTGCATTTTATGTTTTTTAAAACTTTAAGTTGCATTTTATATTTAAACTTATACTACGCTCATTTTCAAATTGTATTAACTTGGTACTGGAGCTAATTTCTATTTTTGTGAGATCAATTCCACAAAAGACATACAGACTACTAGAGAAACATAATTTCAAAACAGCTGTTAGTAAAATATTGAAATAAAAGATTTCATATTAATTACTAAATATACTTTTAAATGTTGCATAGGGTATGAATATTTACGGAAAGCCATTTAGTTGGCTATCTCATACTTCATTCAGTTTCAGTTCGTTATGCAGTAATTGACTGATGCATAATGTTTTAAAGCTGTGAAATTGCTGAGGTAACTGAACACTGTAATATTTGCCAATGTACCGCCTTCCTGCATAAAACACTCAAACGGTAACTGCATTGAATATTTTTGGAACAATCAAAAGCAGACTACTTAAAAAAAATAGGATTTCTCGCAAGCGGGAAGATCCATATACGCGTGCCTTTTTTGACACCATCTACATTTCAAATGTTATTTGAGAGTAATAAGGCATATCAAAATCATAGCAATGGCAAAGCCTTATACAAAATAACAATTCCTTTTCGACGTTAAGGATTTCAGCACTACTGAGGAAACAGTTCTCATAACCCATTTCAAAATGTTTGTCACAGGATTAACAAAAATACTTCTCTCGTGTAAATAAAAAGTATATATTGGATTTTGGGGAATAATTTCCTTATATTTTGTCCTATGACCTTTAGACTGTGAAACTGAAGGAAGGAAAAGCAATTTTCTTGTAGAATCCGCAGCGGAATACAATATTACACATCCTGTTAAATTCTGGAAAGCTACCTCTCTATGATTAGTGCCAGCTGTATTGATTACGAACCGTTATTTTGTAAAAAAATGCGATTACGAGAAAGCCTCAGCAGTTAGCAGAAGTAGAAGTAATGGCTAGTATTCTTATAGAAAAGAAACTCTGTAATTTGTTAAAAAATATTCTGCTATTTTCAAGTTAATAAAGCACAGAAATGCAAGGTTTTCTTTTCAGTATTACCGCAGTTATTTCTGCAGACAGATTCCGAAGAATGCCATTTTTTACCTATGACTGTAGAACTGCATTGTAATCTGATTATAGAACTGCATAGTGTACAGATCTGTAATCAGATCAGCGGCACCGATAAATGTGTTTGACGCGGAACTTCCCGCAGCACATGCATGCTCGTAAGAGCAATAATATTGCCTTACTTACACGGAATTTCCCGTCAAATTGATCGCAAGTAAATTGGCAAAACCCTTTTCTAAAGTTTTGCGGTCCTCCTTTTTCGTATTGCGTTCCGTTTTCTGTTATTAACACATTTCTGGTAGTTTTCCAAACATACTTCCTATCCTGTCAATCAGAACAAGGATGTTCTATCGACATGATTATAATAAACCACAGGCAAAAAATTTTAATGTAAGGAAAATTGGTGACGGAGGTATCGATTGATCTATCTTAGTTAATTTTCTTAAATAATTCGAACATGGTGCGTCGTATCCAAATTTGGCTTTTTGGCTTCAGTAAGGAAGCTTGCCGATGACGAGAGCATTGTAATGATGCATAACAGGATGGGGTGTAACCTATATATTGTACACATTCGTCACAACTGTAGGATATGGGGCAGTGAACTGCCTCATGCTGCTACTGAACTGGAACGTGATTCTCCAAAGGTTATTGTGTGGTGCGCCCTATCAAAAAGAGAAGTGATTGGCCCTTTCTTCTTCGGCAAAAAAAACATAAATAGTGACATTTACCTGGATATGCTAGAAAATTTTGCTATATCCCAGATCAAAAGATATGACGTTGTTTCCCAACAAGACGGCGCGCCACCGCATTGGTCAACGTTTGTACGTAAGTGCCTAAATAAGCATTTCCCCAGCGGATGGATTGGGCATGGTGGCCCAATTCCGTGGCCTCCTCACTCTCCAGATCTAACTCCATTGGATTATTTCATGTGGGGTTATGCGAATGACCGCGTCTATCAAACGCTTTGTACTGATTTGCAGGAACTGAAGAAGCCTATCACAGCTGCTATTAATTCCATAATTCCTCAGATGCTTGCCAATACAGGGCAAGAAATCGAGTATCGCTTGGACGTACTACGAGCAACCAAGGGATCTCACATTGAAATTTATTAACTTGTGTGGTTACACTGTACATACGTTAGTACAGTCAGTTTCTTTATATCTGTTTAATGTTTTGTTTTATATAATTTTGTAATGTGTCCAATAATTCTCTTACATCCTGTATATAAGCTCACCAAGCATGAACATTAATACGCGAAGTTGCAGAAATACAAATTTAAGTATACCGCATTATCATTCCCTCATATTTTTGTTAACTTCCTAAAACTGTTATTGAAAAATATTTTTACCCCATGAGCTGATGCAAAGTAAATATTACATATAGTATAAGAAATAAAGGGGGTATAAATGTTTTAAGTTTGCAAGACCATCGCTGCTGTTCCTCAGACATCCAAATTGCAGTGCTACCTTCATACTCAATGAATTATAATTTTAACAGCTATCTCTACATACAGTATGACTTGAATGAACAAAACAGCATTCAATGTCATCTAATTTTATAACGGAGCACTTTTGATTTTGATCATCCATAAACATGTTCATATGAAGTAAATAGACAAGTGAACAATTAATATATCACTCCCTGTAACTGATACATGTAAGTAGTAATGCTTTTCTTAAATTTAATTTTTTCTTTGACTAAAACTTGTGTTTTTTTTTTTTTTTTTTTTTTTGCTGAGGAACAAGTTATAACACAATTTTTTTTAAGTTCTCTTGAAAAACATCAAAAAGAAGAAAATGGCATAGGATAGACACTGAAAGATTGAAATGGGGATGAATAAGTTCTGTTTTTCTTTTTGCAATGATTCGATCTTTTACATGAACTAAAAGTCACCAAATTGTTTTTTTTTTATTGGAGGTTTAACGACCACCGTGAGCAACTCACTGGGCTATAAGCAGTCGCCCGTTCCTAATTTAGGGTCACTGTTTATAGGGAAGGAGAGAGCCAGTGCCGTAAGACAAACACAACATCCATGCCTTACTGGGTTTCGAACCCGGACACCTTTCGGACGAATGATCAGAGGCTATCGCTCAGACCACTGCGCCACCGAGGCGGCGTCAGCAAATTGACTTGACCTGCAGTAGGAACAAAATGGTAGAAGGGAAGCTTTTTTTTTCTTCTTAAAAACATGTTTTTATAAGACAAAAAAAAAATTTCCAGCTGGAAGATATGTAACTAGATAGTCCAATATTATTGCTTTTAATTTATTAAAAGCACTGTTGCTTTTAATTTATTAAAAGCACTGTTGCTTTTAATTTATTAAAAGCACTGTTACTTTTAATTTATTAAAAGCACTGTTGCACAATAAATTTGCATAAGTTTAAATATTTATAATTGTGTTTGAAATTCAAAAGCAATCTTTTGCGTGGAAGTTCTTCATACACTGCTTAAAGAAATTTTGCTTCTATATTCTGCTTCTGTGGTGTATTGTGCCTATGGTATTTATTAAGAATACCTTCTACACCGACTTGCAGAGCCATAGCTACAGGAAGGGCAAGGAGAATGGTCATTCCAGGGGCATAAATTCATGCTCTGGGAAATGTAAAAAATATAAATTCTAACTAAAAAAGATAGGTATACCCTTCAGTATTTTCTTTTTAAAGACTTGACTTAGTCTCTTACAGCATTCCATGCAGTAAAGAGTAACATACACTATGAGGTGTGAACACCTCATATATGCAGGAAGGGAATTTTCTTAAACAGTGGAAGCCCATAAATGCCTGAATTCCATGACCTTTTCAAACATGTAGTTGGGATGAAGACCTAATTTATAAGTTGTGCTCTGTCGCAAGAAGTCCATCCCAGTGTTAAACCTTTAACAGAATTTTCCCCAAGCCCTACGCCTAAAGCTTTTTCCTATTGTTACGTTCTTTTTTTTTTTTGGTTGAAGGTTTAAACGACCACCATGAGCAACTCAATGGTCTATAAGCAGTCGCCCGTCCCTAATTTAGGGTCACTGGCTCCAAGGAAGGGAGAGAACCAGTGCCATAAGACAAACACAACATCCATAACTCACCGGGATTCAAACCCAGACCCCTTCCGGACGAATGATCAGAGGCCATAGCTTAGACCACTGCACCACCAGGGTGGCATTGTTATGCTCACTATCCGGTACTCATTTGTTCTGCACTGGTTTAATTTTCGCTATGCATTTCTGTGGGGTGTTGTGTTGTTGGCATTCACACAACGTTTACACTTTATTTGGTATTTACAACCTGTGGTCCTTGAGTACTTACTCAGTTTTTACATTTTTAATAAAATTATATCAAAAACCTGATGTGTAATTCTTGAATGATCATAATATTTTCCTATATAACCGCAATTTGTAAGAAAATAAAAACCATGTATTATTTGAATGGAAGTCAATGGGACATAATTTCCAGTCTCACCCTACCAGATAAGAAAAGCTTGCTATGGTCCAGCTGTCTTGTGATGAGCATGTAAACACCACCAGGATGGTTAAAAATATCTTACTGTTATTAAAGAACATGCTGTAGTCTTTCTGCAAAATCAGTTTCAAAGCATATTACAGAGGACAGTCAGTGTAATTAGAAGTAGACTATCTACAGTCACTTCAAGACATGATATGCTATTTTGGATTTTGAAGGGCACATAACTTACAATATGAACTAGTTTTCTTGATATGAATATTTAGCACTATTAATTATTACTGCAACACAACCTTTCTGAAATGAATTAATCTGCTTTTAGATAAATTCTCGTAGATCAGGTTAAAAATATCTTTTTCTTACTAATAGGAGTGATGCAAAAGAAGTGAGGAAATTATTACAGAGTGGTTGAAAAATTTGAATAAAAAGCCTGAACACTGCTATCTAAAAAGGACGCTAATCTACACATTTAACAGCGTATAAACGACAGTGTGAGCGAAACAATTTAAATTACCTGACAAATGACATATCCATAAGAGCTGGGTGATATTCCAAGTAAAATTCAAATCTCGCGAACACACATGAACACACCAGCCATGTGAGCCATTGTCCTCCATCAATGGCGGAACTTCCTGTTTCTCAAGAATAGCGGAAGTGACGAATAACTCGCTTTACGGAGTAGCTTTTTAGTTTACCGCTCATTCTGTGTCTGAACTCTGAATGTAATGCAACGTTTTTTTTTGTTTTGTTTTTTGAGTGGCGGGGAGCTGCTTTTTAAATCATTATTATTTTGTGCACGATATGTTTATCTTCTAAAAATTCAATTACGTGATGCAGAAATAAAGCACAAAAATATACAACTCGGACCAGTATCTGCTGCTCCTGTGACGCATGGTCTAAGCGCTGGCTTTTGACTATTCGTCCGTGAAGGGGTCCGGGTTCGAATCCCGGTGAGGCATGATATGTTTGTCTTACGGCACTGGATCTCTCTTCCATGGAGCCAGTGACCCTAAATTAGAGACGGGCAACTGCTTATAGCCCATCGAGTTGCTCCGGGTGGTCGTTAACCCTTCAATAAAAAAAAAAAAAAAAAGATCCACTATGTACAAAATTATGCCGTCAGTTTTCAAACAGATATTTTGAAATTATTTTATGTATAGTAAAAGTATGAAAAAAACTCTAGCCATAAGATTCATTCTACTTACTTGAAATTGTGGAAATATCCAGTTGTAGCACGTGCTGTTTGAACAACAGTGGAACCAAAGCCTTCGTGTTGCTCACATGTTGCTCCACAAAAGCTTCTTGCATGTTTACTTAGGTAGTAAAGGTTGGAACTTTGTTCCTTTGCTGCTTATCGGATTAGTGAATCCACACCGTGGTTGTTTGAAAAGTGTAGGCTGTTCTACCTACGTCAACATACAACGGAAACACTGCCAACAAATTTAGGAATATAAAATTAGAGACGGTAGCTCAGTGTTGGGCCCATAGCCTGATTTCCGCACGTGCACAGGACCTCATAACTTTTTTTTTTTTTTGGGGGGGGGGGTCAGAACTATCTTGATAATAATATAGATCTTCAGGAAATATTCTTTTAAACGGTTGATTGAAAACTTTAATCGAGCGGAGGAGGGTATACACAGGATGTGCACAGGGCCTTGACTATAGCCTAGGTCGATCCCTGCTTGGGCCTACGTTAAATTGCAAGCATGCGTGTGTGCTGCCTGGATTAGTAGGAACGCAAAACTTATTCTAGCAGCACAATAGTCTATGCAAAACTCATATTATTATCTCATGCTTAGCTTTCTTAATCGGGGACCGACTTAGACAGTTTGGGGCACTGGGCAAGAGGCTTTCAGGCGTCCCCCGGCATCCCGTGTGAATCGCTTTGCAAAGCAAGTAATATATAGCTATATCTTAGGGGCCCCTCAAAGTTCGGGGCCCAGAGCACGTGCCCCGAATGACCTCTCGTAAATCAGGCCCTGTTTTTAATGCCTTCATCATCTGAGCTCTATCTAAATGAAATTCTCAAGATTTCGTAAAAAGAACAAATACATAATAAACGAAGTTCATAAAATGGGCACCTGCTTAAATTCATGAAAAATATTACTGACACTTTACAATAGAAAAAATTACAAAATTTCTTGAAAATATTGTGTTTCAAGAGCGATTGGATTATTGATTTTCAAATAATAAGTCTACGTAGGAATAAAGGAATCAATCAACATGTTGTGACTATAAACTCACAGTAAACTGAGTAACAATAAATCCTTCTATCAAAAGGTCGCTGACAGGCAGGTACAATGAGCGTATGTACGTATAAATATCATGAAAAGTCAGTATGTATGCAGCTTGAACCAGTATTATACCTTTCTTTGTTTTGAAAAACAAATCATAAAACTTGGATTATAAATTTTTGAGCACTTTGTATAAATCTTCATATCATGGCAAATGCGAGTGCGAGGCAGCGCTGCTGAAATGGAATAATCGATTCGTGCAATTGAGAGAAAATAATTACTAACGTAAAAATTCGTAAAATTCAGATCATGAGCTTTGTGTCGTTCCTCACTGTACAAATAGAACTCAGTATCTCGGAATGTGCTGTTCGTATACAGCACATTCCGAGACTTGAAAGTGTGTAAATAATGGGTTAATGTAATCGTATAAGAAAAACAAACAACGAAAAAAAACCCCGTAAAGTATATGATTTAAAAATACAATATTTTGGGGGGGGGGGTACTCCCACCTCCCCATTAAAACTCCGTATGGTGGCAAATGCGAGTGCTGTAGCCCACGTAATGGTGCGTTTGTTCAACCATCTCATTTGCCGATTTGTTAAATTATATTGAACTATGATTTCATTGTGTTTCAACCAGAACAAAAATTTCTGATATGGGAACGCCCAAGAGATGAAAAATTGCTCAAAACGAAAGCAAATATGAGACATAACAGTAAGGAAAACATTTAGAACACATTTGTAATGTGTTCCCAATGCTTTCTAAATGTGTTCCGAATGTGTTCCATTCTCACGCATAAAATGTTCCATTCTCACGCGCAAAGTGTTCCGAATGTGATCTGGAAAATAATATGTTCTAAAAATTAACACTAGAGCACATTTTACAGGAGAAGAACACATTAGGAACATATTTGGAGCGCATTAGGAACACATTTGTCGTCAGCAGAACACAACCGAAACACATTTGGAACGCATTTTAAAAAAAAAGCGTTCCCAACGTGTTCCAAATGTGTGCCGAGCGTTTGCAGTGATAGGTGGTCATGATGTATTGACTCATCGGTGTACATCTCATAAAAACTGTCATCACCTACGAAACAAAACTAATCTGTATTTTTGAAACGAAAATTAGGAAATCCTTTACAAACACATTTATTAGACACCATGATATTAAAAATTTCTCTAAAAGTATGTTCTAAAACGTGCTCAACTAAAGTGAAAGCAGTGTTGCTCCTGTGCTGTCCTAAATAAACGTCCGTCGCTTTGTGTGGCGCAACTCCAGCGGAAAACGGATCACTCAGGTTCCAACCATGGAACCAGGGAGGAAATTTGATCCTCGGTTCGATGTGGTCGTATTGCAATGTGAGGAGAAAGGTGAAAACGAGTCACCGTCGTTTAAGAAAAGTGTAACATTCAACGCGTCGAAGACATTGAAACCACTCAGATGATACAGCTTGATACATATAAGGGACGTAATACAATTAACTTTTTTAATCAAGATAGTACTAGTATAAGAATGAGTAGTTAAATTACCTTCTATCATTAACAAACACAGGAGGCAGAAGTTGAATTACAATTCATTTCAAATATATTGATCGAAAGGCATATTAAATTTTAATAACATAGAATTCTTTTTACAGAAAATTTACCCGAAATACTTCAATATAAATCTTTGCTTTAAGAAGTGTTTGTATGTTCCCAGTAAACAGCAGAATACATTAGACCTCCAGGTAAAATTAGTTTCCTAGTATGGGAAAGACTGCATATGTCACAAAAAATGTGTACGAATTCAGGTGAATAAGCATTTGACTTTATGTCAATATTCTCATTATGTGAATAAATGAACAATGCGATTTTAAATGTGGGTATTAAACTTATCTTTTGAACATTAAATATGAGCTACATTACATTTTAAGACTACATATTTATGTGAAACTGAATTTCTATTCTTTGCCACCATCAAACAAAATGTCGAAACAAGCTGGATGTTGAAGACAACTTGTCTTCACAGGTAGCACGGCTTTGCAATGTAACGTTGGCCCAAAAGTGAGCCACAGTCTTCTCTTGCTAAGAGATGGTGGATTAGCGTGGGGCCTACGTTAAATTGCAAGGCTGTGTCTACCTGAGTTTGTACCTACGCAAGATAACTCCAAGTATTAATCAACTTTGTAAAACTTAAGAAGGCCAAACATCTCACTGATTACTAAACAACATTACTTATTAGTGTTATCAGATATTTCAATTTATTCACGCAATTTCTGTGACATTAGTATACGTAATTTTTGTAAATAAATATATACACTGACGAAAAAAAAACCCCAACACCACGAAAAAATAGTTGTAGAGGAATGAAATGGCGGCAATACATTTGTATAGGTAACATATTTATTCAATTAAGGTTTCGAGATCAAAGCTTATTGTAAGCGCGCGAAGAGCCATTTTAAATGTGAAATGCTGGTACATTGATAACCGGTGTAAATGCCAGAATGTTGAATGCAAGCACGCAAACGTTCATGCATTGTGTCGTACAGGTGCTGGATGTCAGTTTGTGGGATGGAGTTCCATGCCTCTTGCACTTGGTCGGTCAATACAGGGACGGTTAATGCTGGTTGAAGGTGACGCTGGAGTTGTCGTCCAATAATGTCCCATACGTGCTCAATTGCGGAAAGATCTGGTGATCTAGCAGGCCACGGCAACATGTCGACGCTCTGTAGAGTATGTTGGGTTACAACAGCGGTATGCGGGCGAGCGTTATCCTGTTGGTAAACACCCCCTAGAATGCTGTTCATGAATGTCAGCACAACAGTTTGAATCTCCAGACCGACGTACAACTGTGCCGTCAGGGTGCGTGGGATAGCCACGAGAGTGCTCCAGCTGTCATAGGAAATTGCTCCCCAGACCATAACTCCAGGTGTAGGTCCAGTGTGTCTCGGCCGCAGACAGGTTGGTTGCAGGCGCTCACCTGGACTCCTTCTAACTAACACACGGCCATCACTGGCACACAGGCAGAACCGGCTTTCCTCAGAAAACTCAACAGATCTCCAGTCCGTCCTCCAATGAGCTCTAGCTGGACACCACTGACGTCGCAAACGGCAGTGGTTTGGAGTAAGTGGAGTGCACGCTACAGGGCGTCTGGCTTGGAGCTGTCCTTCAAGTAACCGATTTGTAACAGTTTGTTGTGTCACTGTGGTGCAAGTGCAGCTCGAATTGCTGCCGCAGACGCGGTACGATGCTCCACGGCCATACGCCGTACACCTCGGTCTTCCCTCTCAGTAGTGTCACGTAGCCGGTCCGAACCCCGTCTTCTTGAGGCAGTACCTTCCCTTGACCACCGCTGCCAACAATCATGCACAGTGGCTACATTCCTGCCAAGTCGTTCTGCAATATTGCGGAAAGAAAATCCACCTTCTCGTAGCCCTATTACACGACCTCGTTCAAACTCCATGAGCTGTTGATAATGTCTTCTTCGTCTTCTTAAAGGCATTCTTGACTAATATCAACACACTACGTCCAATCGCAACGACAACTAACGCTCACAACGCTACAGCGCGTATTTACAGCAAACCTGCTTTGCATGTTCCGAGGGGCGCTACTAGCGCCACACGTATGCGCCGAGCGCGAAATTTGCATAGACGTCATCTTACAGATGTACTCTCACCGCTTACAAACTATCGTTTATCTAACACAACCCCTTCTTCGTGTTCTGATTTTTTTTCCGTCAGTGTATGTGTATATTGGTAAGTGTACGTATTTATTTCCTTTATTTAATTGTATTCATACATGCGTACACAGATAAACATAAACGTAATGGAGTAAAGTTTTATTTGTTAATTTAGTGTAACACTTTTATCTAATACGCAAGGGGTACGCAGATTATCTAAATATTATCAAGGGGTAATGTAATCATAAATACACCACACTGTGAACACTTAAGAGACCCATATAGCTTATTAAATCCCTTTACTTTTGGGGCGTAGTAAGTATGAAGATTCGCCAAGCATTTTATGCATTTATATGTTTGCCATTGATTTGAAAATCCTCCCAGTGTAATGCAAAAGCTTGGCAAATCTTTGTACTTACTACGCCACAACAATATAGGCATTTAATACGCTATTTAGTTCTCTGGAATGTTACCAAAGGGTACTCGAAGAACAAAAGTTTGAGAACCACTGCTGTAGCTCCTAACTTAAAGGTAAAAACCGGGAGTCCCCACATTTTTGCTGGAAATCTCGGAAAAATCATTGGATTGCATACGGTTACTTCAAATGTGTGTCATTACACAGAGACCTGATAGCTGGAAAGTTACGGAGTCCGAGATTTATGGGCAGCAGGAAATTTATGGCATCACGATGTTCTTCTGTGTAACACATAATACATTGCCAAATAAAAGGAGTGAGATTTTCTACGATTTTTTGGGTGGCAAACTACCGTATCGTACAGTTCAAATTTTCTAAAGCATAGAACAGTTTGACTGATAAGGAAACTGGTGAGAATAATAAGCGTACCCTCCAGTTGTGATACACATTACTTAAACTAACAGATGGGCACAAAACGATATCAGTGGCTAACACTGCTTGCAATTCACCGATATTCGATACATGAGGACATAAAAGCAAAATATGCTCGAACGGTTTTCCAAGAAAACTGGAAGCACTTTTACATCATATAAAACCAAGCGCAACAAGCACTTTTTTTTAAATAATCATACTGTTTTTTTTTATTCCAGATAAACAAATGACGCCGAAAGTTAAAATTAAAAAAAATGTTTCTAATTTTCACAGGGATAAACTTCATCCGGTTAAATACGTAAAATATCATGTATTTGAACCATTGGAAATAATTCAGGTTTTAGTTTGAATTTCCTTCACTTCTTTTCTGATCTGTAATCATTCCTGTGAATAGAGATTGAATTCGTTCCGTGCTAAAAATGTTTCAGATGCATACTTTGTTTAGGTATAGAACACATTTCTCTGAAGCTTGAAAATACTTGTGTTATAAGGTAAACTTAGATGTATCCAATTGACGTGAATTGATGGCGAGTAAATTTTCGGTTTATAAAAATTCAGAAGCGTGGACATGGAACATAAAGATAAAAAAAATAGAAGGATAGCTAATTGTTGAGATAACTGCAGCACCTTTTTTGGAAAATGTATATATAAATCGGAAATTGTTTTAGAATATTTCCATGGTGGGCTGACATTGATGTTTAATTCCCTGCGACGTTATTCATTTCTTCTGTCAAAAACTACTAAAAGTGTATCTTAAAAAACAATTTCATCAGGAAAACTCGCTTGAAATCCTTTGCATCGTTAGCGCCTTATAGCATAGGTACGACATGAAAACTCACATTTCCAAACTGATAATAATCTATGATGGTGTCGCTCTTCTTTTATTTCATCACATTTAAAAAAACTGATGCATTTTTTTACACCTCTTTTGGAAATGTTTCGATATTGATGGAAAATTATCGACACATTTGTACAGAACCTGCCGGAATATTCCTTACACTGCGACTTTAGGCTAAAGAATTGAACGGACGAATTCCTCAGAGCAGAAATGCTGCTTATTGTACCCATTATTATGTGCAGCATTTAACATTATTTTAAAAATCTGTGTTTATCTTTAACTCGTCTCTGCAAACGAAATGATGTTTCACGGAAAAATCTGTTTGTTCTCGCATTTCAAACAATCGCACAAACTGAGTTATTTCCAGTCAACCGTTGCAGCATTATGCGTTTTTCCTATTACTCACGCACAATATTAAAGAAAACTGTATTAATGGACTGAGATTTAATCAACGGAATGCTGTTTGCTACTTCGTCAAAATATTCATAAGTTACAATGTCCTTTTCAAGATGCATAGCCTGAGAGAGAATCCAATGAGCACCAGAACATTTTTGGGGACACTGGCTTGTTTCATTCTAATCGGCCTGCAGTTGCACCTGAAAATAGTCAACAATATAAAATGGTTTACCGGTCGGACACCTTGAGAGCGTCTTAAAACGACATTTTTCTGACTAAGCTTCCTACCATTTTATTTAGCTCGAAGCGGGAGCAATAACGATAGTACAATAATTTAGAATATTTTAGTTTGCCATAAGTTTTATATAAAATATTTTTCAAATAAAAAACTTAAAACAAATAATTCGAACATTTTATGTGGCTCAATCCTATAGCGAGCCTACCGGAAGCAAACATGTGCATATTATATGCTTTTAAATCTTGATTTTTTTCTTTGGGTACCAGGTTTAACGTAAGAACGTCAGAGGCATTTAGGAAAGTGAAGACTGTGAGTGATGCGTTTCCATTCCAGTGTCGTTTTGAAAATGTACAATATACGAAGAAGGGGAGAACATCTTGGACAACTTGACTTTACAATAAGGGAAATGATATACTTCTACTCAAGTTTTTGATTCACTATCTGTTAGGAATCCATGCGCGTGATTGAAAATAATATCGTACGTTAATCAATGCAAGATACGATTTGTCACGTTTCTCAAAGACTTGTTAGTATACAAAATTTTCCACAAACATAAAAGTCACAACTTCTACTAGAAAATTTCTTCAATAATTTAAAATACACATTCTTAATAGCATCATTATTTAAATCACAGAAAAAACCTACCCAACCTGTTTACCATTTTTATGAAAATTGAGGTAATGCTTTCGAAACATCACTTCAGTGAACATCATGAGGGTTTTCAATTAGTATGTTCTATATCAACATCATAATTTTCACAGAAAGAGTTACATGTTGTCTAGTAGCTCTTCGCGATTTTGAAGTTTCAATGCTTTAATCCAAAAATGAAGATACTTTAAAATAATTGTGCCTTCTCATGCGAGAGTGGTTAGTTTTTCTAGTTTCCATTTTCCTGCAGCGGTTATTACAGAGAAATAAAAATATTTAATTTTATTAATTTGAAATGATATTTTTATTACCACTGTTTAGATGAACCACTCAGTTTATGCTCGTGAAAGGCATTTTTAACACACACTTTTAATTTTCAACTTCTGATTCGAAGTGGAGGTACTATCGACGGCACTATCTAGTATCGATAGTTTTGTTTAACTCAGTACATTGATAGTAATCGATAGTTTCACGTTTTTCAATGCTGTAAGCGTAAATAACGATGCTGTAAACTATTCACCTTCCACCGATGGCTTTGATGACTGAAGCGCTCATTTTCACCTCATTCCTACTGGTGTCAAAAACATTGAGCCCAGCCATACTGATACATGATGACAATGCGAAAGTAAAGTTAACTGTAATCAAACGAATAAACGGTGAGGGTATGTGGTTTTTGCACTCTGTTGCGCGTTTCAGTCGGATAAAGACGAAGTCAAAAGCATTGTGCTTGTTGTTTGTACTGCAAGTTTAAAGGTGCGTCAAGTGCTGAAACAGTAATTTGTTGAGAGTAAGTAATTAGTAATAATGGGTAAACGCAAAATATATTTTATGCAACTTCATTTTTCTTTTGGTAAGGATAAGGTCTACACAAAACATAGCCTTTGCGGAAAGACGTACAAAACGTCTGGCAATACGCCAAATCTCAGTAAAAAACAATTGAGGAAAAGCCCCAATCAAAATATGTTTATTGAATTCCTAACGAATTATTACCAGGATTTTGCTAAACACTATAGAAAAAAATTGTTTTGCATACAAATCTGCTGAATTTTCTTTTTTAGCTTTTCTAAACACAAACATCAAACAATCATACAGCACAAACAAAAAATGAGAATTAAGAAGTCACGAATTAACGAATTAGATCGTTCTTTAGGCAAAACATTTTTTCGTGATTTTTGCTCACTCGCTTCGGGAGGATATCGTGAAAACGTAGACTCCCTGAACCGGTGGAGCAGTTATCTCAGCGCTGGCTTCTAATCATTCGTCCGAGGTGGGTCCGGGTTTGGATTCTGGTGAGGGCTGGGTGCTGCGTTGTCTTACAGCACTGGCTCTCCCCCTTCGCTAAAACCGGTGGCCCTAAATCGGGGATGGGCGAATGCTTACATCCCATCAAGTTACTCACTGTGGTCGTTAAACCCCAAACAAAACAAAAAAAGATAATTAGTGTAAATTTAAATCATTCAACAGGCATGCAAAACACAATTGGGCTGTCTTACTCTGGAGCTCATGTGATTTTTCTGTGTTCGAAAGAACACAATACGATATGAGTTTGTCACAGGTCCTCCACATGTAAGTCCGGAAATCGTCGAATTCTGTTTTAAATCGTATCATTTAAATTATTAGAATACTTTATATATCTAACAGTTTTGGTTTCCTAAAATCGTTACCCTAGAAGGTCTTAAATTTGAAGAAATACACTCTACTTTGTACTCAACCTACTGGGAACTGAATATTTTGAAATACATCTCATAAATTTAAATGCAGGACACGTGTAAGAAACAGACAGTTTATTTAACTTATGATATCTATGGATTCACTCTCATTTTCGTTTTAGTATTTTCATGAAATTTGCGCAAATTCCGCGTTAAATAGCCAGGTTTTCTAAAGATGACAAAAATTACAGTGGCACGGTCTCTTATAAAAGGTGATCAGCTTTCGCACCCCATAACATCCAAGGCTCTAATGCCTCGTGTTGGAGCACTATGCCTAGTGCGAATGCACTCTTCCAGACGCCTATCTCCGGTCGTCAGCGGATACAAATGAGGTCATCATATTCGCCTAAAGAGAAGTGGGTTTCGTTGCAGAACGCATTAACTTTGCCATTCTTTATGCCGCTCCTTCGTTCCAGTAGTCGCCGCTTAATATGATTGCGGCTAGTTATTATGAGATGAGGAGACCCCCTCCCTCCCTATCAGTGACATCAAGAAGGGGGGGGGGTACAGAGCTGAGACTGGACAGGAAATGCCGTTGGGAAAGAATTGTGTGGGTGCTAACGTAACAGGTTCAACAATTATTGCAGATCGTTATCTCCCCTTCTTCCTCCGAAAGTTTAGAGGTTGGGGTTGCTTTCACCTTCCATTTTTTTGTTTAAGCTCAGCTGATGTATCTTCCCCTGTATACTTCATTTCAGTCTGATTCCATCAGAAAGCGTTGCAAACGTCCAAGATTGGCTCTAAGGAAAAGAAGGGCAAAGGTTTGTCCCTTAATGAAAAAATGTCTGTTTTAGAAAGTATGATGCTCTGTCAAAAATGAATTAGCGAAACGCAGCTTTAACTCTGAAAAAAATCAGCCAATTTTATGCAACATTTAAAAAAATCGTGACGACATAGAAAAAAAAGGCCACACTGCAAAGTTTGGATTCGGAGTGTAGAATTTAACATCGTTACTGAAGCGAATCTTACGAATCCGTGCACCGAATATGTCCAGTTGTTCAAGCATAGCTGGAGAAAGGCGTAACGTTGAAGCTAAATATGGATTTCGAACTGGCTTTCACAAATGAATATAATCTAGATCATGATTGCACAGTGCACCATCAGTTTACTTATGGCTTTCAAAAAAAGCTATTTTTTCTTAATGGCATTTAATACTATTACGATTAAGATGTGCAGTGCATGCGAATCTAAACAGTAATGAGTGGGATAAAGTTATTTGTGGACGCACGATTTGCTGGAATTTTGTAGACAAGTACAGTGAAAGGCATAGAGGTATTGTGCCATTACACTATCTTAATGTTATTTTAAATCGTTTGTATGATTATAGCCAATGATAGTGGTTGAACCGAGATTTGAATACAGGCTGAGTTTTCTGTGGGGATTTTTTTTTATTAAATAAGGATGAGGTAGAGCGGAAGGAGCCATTTTGAAACTCTTTCCATCGGTCGGCCACAAAAGCTAAACGTGCAGTGCGCCGTGACATCGGCAATGTTTGCTAAGGCATTTATTGCGGCTGCTTTGAGATTAGCGTAGTTAACTGAGAATATAATGAAAAATAATGGACTGTGTACAGGGAGAGATTTTAAGTTAGTGAGTTAAAGAGAAAAACTAGGAGAAAAGTACTTCGGAAATAGCAGCAAATTTACGAAATCAAAACGAAGGACAGGTTCTTACGTATACATATGCCAATTAGGAATTAGAAACGTAATAACTAACACACAAACGTTAAGTACAAAATTAAAAGACACAAAATTATTGAAAAAGATAACATAGGTATAGAAGCAAATAACAAAGGAATGCAAATTATTATTGAAAGTTCAGATCAGGCGCAACATCTTTATATAAAAATGGAAAACATTACGGAAGAAGATAATGAGAAATGCATGCAAATGAAATTGGAAACTCAGACTAGGAAAAATAGGTTCGCGAAGCTGAAAGAAAAAAAAACGATGCAGTAAAGAATAAGCGAGAACAATTCCACATATTAGTATGTTAAAGGAAATCAATGATCAGAAAACGACACAACTGTACATATTCCTCTTTGGTCTAAAATACTCAAAATTGAAATGCAAACAGTTAATGAATGATAAATTGTGTTTCAATGGAAGCACCGTCTTTCAGTCAGCTGCTAATACTTTAGCTGACCGATCGTGTTCTGTAATTGATTTCATGACTTCATATAGTATACTGTGCAAATTAATTTGGAAAAAGTAAAACATCACTCTTTTTTCCAAAACTATGCCATTCTATAATTCTATGCCATGATCATCATCATTGTCAACCTTTATCAATCCAATGCTATTCGAAGGTCTCAACAAGTTTCCTCTACAACGGTCTGTCTTGTGTCAGTCTCTTCCATGTTACTCCCGCATACTTTGAATTTCATCCACCCAGCTTCCATGTGGTCTTCTTCTGGGTCTTTTCCTGTCCCTTGGAATCCAATCTAAAATTTGTCTGTCCATCGATGGTCTGTCCTTCTGGCAGTATGTCCAGTCCATTGCCATTTCAGGGATTTTACTCTGATCATGATGTCTTCCACTCTTGTCATTTTTCTGATCCACGAGTTCCTCTTCTTATCTCTCCTGGTTACACCAAGCATGCACCTCTCTATGCTTCTTTGAGTTGTCTGCAGCATTTGTATGCCTCTTTTAGTTAAAGTCCACGTCTCTGCACCATACCTAAGCACTGGAAGGATGCATTGATCAAACACTTTTCTTTTAATACATAGTGGCATATTGCTGTTGAAAATTATTCTGTTTCTTCCAAAAGCTCTCCAGGCAAGTTTTGTACGCCGATTAATTTCTTCATCAATGTGACCCTCACTTGATATCTGCTGTCCAAGATAAACGTGCGTGTCTGTTATCTCCATCAATCGATAAATCTTCATTTCTTTTAAAAGCATTGAACATCACTTTTGTTTTCTGAAAGTTCGTTTTTAATCCCACTTCTTTACTCTTGTCAGCAAGTTCCTGAATCATACTCTGCAGCTCTGATGGGGTAGTTGCAAAAATGACTACGTCATCAGCAAAACGAAGGTGGGTTAGATAATCTCCAATAATTTTTATTCCCTTGTGTTCCCAGTTCAGTGATTGAAAGACATTTTCCAATATGGCATTAAAGAGCTTCGGAGATATGGTGTCACCTTGTCTCACTCCGTTTCACATTTTTATGTGTGTTGTATTTTCAAATAGCCGAATCTTTGCACTTGCATTTTTATAGATGTTATTAATAATATTAATGTATACATCTTCAATACCGCAGAAGTCAACACCTAAGCAAAACTATATGATATTCTACCATTTGATAGGAAAAACAGTAATAAAAATAATCTGAATCTTATTCTTTCCCTTAAAATTCTGTAAAAGCAAACTAACCTGTGCACACCAAGTTTTGCTAGTTAATTTAATCGTCCTAAAGAATCTGAGAAGAATTTCAACGCGTGTATTTACTCTAAACTATTTGATCAACAAAGTCTTGATTATTTAATAAGAGCTGCATGTTGAGAACACACTAATACTAAAATCATTGTTAATTAGGCATTAATGAATATACATTATACATACTAATTGAAAAAGTTCAGATCAATAAATGAAAAAAACATTGTTTACCTGAACTAAATTGCTTGTTAATGCATATTAAATACAAGCAATTTGAAAAAATGACAGAAGTGGAGAGGTTCGACCTTGTATTCTAAGATCCAGGTTCCTTCATGAAATTCACTTTATAGTGAATTCCGGTGATGATCTCAGAAGTACCCATATCTCTCTTCCCCGGACGCCACGGGAACACGGGATTAACACTTAAAACTCTAATGTAACTCTGTCAGCCGTTCAACCGAACGAAAAGCCTCAAAAGCCTTAACTCAGAAAAAAAAACACCAACTTGAACATCACTTCTCACAGTGCATTTAAACTACTTCTCCCCACATAAGATCTCTTTCTTACTTTCCTACAAAGTTGTGGCTTCTTTCGCTCAATCTATGATGAAGATTGGCAGATACATGAACCGAGGTACCTGGTAAAATGCAAATGTACCAAAAATGCATTGCTCCAAAGTGGGTCAAAAACCAACCGTAGGAAGAAGGGGTGAAAGAGTCCCTCCTTCCGCAATTAGATACCCCCCCCCCTAAAAAAGGAAACTGTAAAAATTGCTGCTATAGCCATCTACTCGTTATTCGTAAACTACAATATTTAATAAAATCAGATTTGTTCATACTATGCAGATGGATTTTATTCTTGTTTGTAAACGCTCTAACTTTTTCTATAATTTTACCAAAGTGAAACAGTCATAATAACAATATTTACATTAATAACTATTTGAATCATCAATTATTCATATACATTATCTCTACTATAATTTAAAACCTAACTGAATTTAGCATCAAAAATTTTTATTTTAAGACAAGAGAGTATTATTATTTTTGAGTCTAAAATGTTCATAAATTGTAAGGTCATCTTATGTCACACTTATGGTACTCTAGGGTCAGAAAGAAACTTTAGTCATTACACTATTTTCAATGCCTTTCTCCTAATTGGAAAAATACTTTTTTAATAAGTAAGAAAGAAAAATAATCAGGCGTACGTTCAAATTCTTTTATTTTGTATGTGAATTATTTTTTTTAAAGTACTTACTGTAAGCAATATGTCCAAAGTTGAGTGGTATTTATTCAGATTTAATCAACAGCTAAACCTTACATTCAAAACAGCCTAGAATCGAAAGCGCATGGATATACCTAGGGATAATTATGCCCTTATACCGGTATTTGTCAACGAAGTAAATTTGATATTGTCCGAATATCAGCTGAAAGAGAACAAAGTGTTGGATTAAAAACAATTTTGGGTACACTATTGGTCTTAATCCAACCTTATGTATTTTGGGGTATTTGGAAATATAATTTTCTTTCCCACAGCTTTTTCCATCGAGTATATATTTTTCGACGATTTTCAACTTTTCTATTACGCAAAATGCTTTCGCTAACGAAGATTTATATCATATTTCCTTGTATATTTCTTCTTTTTATCTGTTAAATTGAAAATTTCCTTGGGTATGACACTTTGCTTCAGCTATGAAAAACATATTGTGCACCATTTGTTAATTTTCGTGATGTATTTGGTATCTGCTTGTAAAACTAAGATGCTTTTTCTGGACATTTTGCCAATTGTTTAAATACGGTTGATTTAAAAATTTGAAGGCATATGTGTGACCCTTCGCCCTGTTGGCTCAGTGGTGTAAACGCTGGTTTCTGACCATACATCCGTGATGAGTTCGGGTTCGAATACCTGTGACGCATGGATTTTGTTTGTCTGAAGGCATGGATTTTGTTTTTCTGAAGGCACTGGCTCGCTCCCTTCCCTGGAACTAGGAGCCCTAGTTCAAGTTCGAGCGACTGCCTATAGCCCAATGTATTTCCCACGGTGGTTGATAAACCCCCTAATAAAAAACATGTGCGAACATCTTGACAATTCTGGCTGCGTTTCCTAGGTTAGTATTACAAACACAATATACAGTATATGTGAGCTCCTTAGGATTCCAGCATCAACGATCGCCAGCTAAGGAAGCTGTCTGCCTAACCCGTGATATACACCATGGGACTTCAATTCATCTACCGGTGGATTTCAAATTGGCTTGTATTAGAATGCTACCATTTGATGCATGCCTGATTTTAACAAAATCTGAACAAGTATTTTAAGATCTGAATATTTTTTAGTCATTTCTTTGAATTGAGGTCTAGTGTAAAAAATGTATATAAGGTTTGTGCCTTCCCAAATAATTAAATAGTTTTTTTTTCCTTTTTCTATATATTTAGACGGTGAAAGGGAGTGTGTGTCAAAATGCTGTACTGTCAACAATCGCTGGAGATCCCATTTTACTACCTAATTGGCACTATAAGCTAATTACTAGAATGCGTAGTGTTGAGGCGATAGGAGAGCATGAGTTTAAAGTGGAAAAAGTCCTTTCTGCCTATCTTGAAATTGAAGAAGGGAGAATTCAATCTACGCAGCATTTTTACATGGCTTGGCAAATGGTAAAAAAACTGTCACCAAAATGCGCATATAGAAAGTTTACATAAATAACGCTAATTATAAAAAATATGTTTTAGTTTGAGTTATATTTCCCTGCTCATTATGTTGGCAACAAATAACATTGAAAGCCACAGGCCCGCCTTGATCATTTTGAGAAACATCTCGCGCATCTAAGTTGCTGGAGAGCTAGTAAGCATACAATCTAGCAAATCATTCTGAATGTCTCTATATGTTCCTTTAAAAAGCGTTGGCCGCCCTGTGGTGGTGCAGTGGTCTGAGCGATGGCCTCTGATCATTCGTGCAAAAAGGGTCCGGGTTCGAATCCCGTTGATGCATGGATATTGTGTTTGTCTTACGGCACTGGCTTTCTCCCTTCCCTGGAACCAGTGACCCTAAATTAGGGATGGATGACTGCTTATGGCCCATTGAGTTGTTGACGATGATCATTAAACCTCCAATCAAAAAAAAAAAGAAAAAACTTTGAGTCAGTAATTTGGTCTTTTAAAAAATGCAACAAGTTCTGCTGAAAAATTAAACTCTAGAAACGCCGGGATACAAGGGCACCACAATTCCGTTACGAGCTCGAAGTGTTACTGCAAACGCTTCGCAAAAGTTTAGACAATTAATTATTTATTAAAGGATATAACGATTTCTTGTAGCTTTCTCATTATGACTTTTAAGACTGAGATGGCAGTCGCTGTCAAGTTGCTGGAGAATATCTGTCTTTCCCAAAAGGTAGAGTAAAGTTTAAACGTGATTGTGCGAATTCATGTATTTTTTTTGTTAGTCAGGTCAAACGAATCAGGGAGGGATCATGTTTCAGCACTATACTTTGCAAACAGCAGGAAGAGAAATCAATATTGGCGGTTGGTTACTTTACATCCAGAAGTTGTTTTTTTCATGAACATTTTGCTTAAATTCTATCTTAAAATCTTTTTTGGGGGGAATTAGTTATTTGCACTATGTTAAACTGAGGCTTTGTTGGGCAACTCCGCCTTTTTTCCATTTTTGTTTCCAACGACAAGCTAGAAAAAAATAGTTCTTTTAGTTCTGAAACTGTTAACTAACTCAAAGCCATGACGTCTTTCTCTTTTGCGCTACTTTGAAATTAAATTAATCCGTCTCACATAAATGAAGTCCTATAATTCAAAATTTAAGAGGTCAGCAAGACTCAGCGTACAACAAAGCACAGCCAGATATAAAACGCAACGGTGCATGACAAACGACTTTCAGCTTCGATTGTGCATATCTAATCTATACACCCGCAATTCCTTATAAAAAGTGAAACCCCATCATCTAGTCTACAGTCTCTTCTGAGTCAACGCTCACAGTTTCTGAACCATAGGGGCGGTCAAATTCAATAGACACTTAGATTAACACTCCGAGAAAATTAGTTTCTTTTCTTTCCGCGTGTTAGTCTTTTTTACACCTCAACAGACAACAAGTATTTCTTTCTACCTGAGCATGTAAGTAAAAGAATGTTGTAGAATTCGGCTTCTGAATTTTAATTTTTGATTGAGGTCCACGTGATTGGAGATTCTGACATTGAACATTGAATTAAAAACGTTTTTTTTTTTTTTTTTTTGAGAACGTAGAAAAATTCCTAAAATGGAAAAAAATATTAAAATAAAATCATCCTTCTGCGATAAAATCATGTGCATACTTGTGATAAGACTGTCTCTCCTGCTGCAGACAACTATATTCAAAAGCAATATGTGTTCACTTAATTGCAGCTTTTATGCTCCGGTCTTCACGAAACTATCGTTTTTGTAATGTGACACACGCCTGGGGCTCATAGGCGTGTGTCACCTTTCTTGCTCTGTTAATGAACGTTAGTATTTACTTACGCAGTGTTTACGTGATAAACACCACCATGACACATATCAACAGTACTGTAAGTAGATAACACCAGTTTCGACCAGATTTAACTTAACATAGTAGTATTAAAGCATATCACTGTATAGTATGGAAAGCATGTGTGAAATGCAAATTTGGACCACAATATTTCGGGTAGCAGGCAAAGGAGATTAAATGCTAATTACAGAGCGATAAAATTAGAGTTTTCTATTTATTTCCGTACTGTTATTAAATCATACAAATACAAAGGGGCGGCTGCATTTAAATATAATTAGTTGGGGTGCGATTCAGTCGCTAGAGATTTTCGTTGTACTGATGAAAAAAGGAACTTAACAAGTATTCCATACTATAAATCTATCACTCCTGTTTCGATCAGTGGTGAAAGTGGGGGAGACAGTTTTAAAATTGGTAAGGGGAGCAGAGTTCGCCTAAATAGTGGTGAACAAAAGTACAGCATTCTAAAAAATGCACTGCAGAACTATGGCGAGGAAATTTCTGCTGGCAGTTTATTTATATCTATGAATACTACTTGTAACTCGTGTACGATTTTTACGTTTGAAAATTATGTCCTTGATTTTGCAGTTACTAGAGCTTTTGATCATGGACACTAAGTTTTGTTCTTCGGAATCTTAGCTAAAAGCCCGTTCCCAACGGCGTGCTCCCATATCGACTGTTTTGATTTCGCATCATTTATTACTTTATCCCGCAGGGTGGAATTTTGAATTAGTAACAAGTTTTCAGTCTCAATTTAAAACCAGGCAAATAGAATGTACTAACTTTGGCTTTAGAATACAAGACTCAGATGCTTTCTCATAACAATTTGGTACATGGCAGCTGACCAAGAACGCACTAGATTCAGGAAGAAACGGCATACTCTAATTATTTAAAGTGTTGTCTAACAGCAGAGCGGTTTGTTTTGAAACACGAGAAATGAACACTCTCTGGAGTGTTCCTCTCTAAGTTAAAATTACCTGTCGAGTGCAATTTGGTCCTTTTGATACTGAATAACGTTGTGAAACTGAATAGGCTCACCTATTACGATGATTACATTTAGGTAGTAAAACAGTTAGCGAATTACAAATATTTTCACCATTTTTCAGCTTCTAAAGTATGAAAAACAAAACTTCTTGAGCTTTCGCGTCACCATCTCTTTATGATCGCGTCACCATCTCTTTATGATAGAGGCATTTTGGGTGTTATTACTATAAAAACAGATTTATTACTGTTTAATTATTATTCACAGTGATATTTTTAATTTTTTTACCTATGTATATATAAAAAACACAGACCTATAAAATGGAGAGAGAGTAAGACTTAACTTAGGGTATAAACACTAAATATTTCTTTCCCCCAAAACAAACGGTCTACTTTCACCATCGTAAGGATCCTATGAAACAATTAGAATTGTACTAATATATTAATATTTCAACAATCACGTTTCTAAAGAAACACGTTGTGTAAATTTTGCATTTAACTGTTTAACGACCGCCGTCGTAAATTGTGTTGTCGCTCAGATCGTAAATTGTTTGTTCGGCATGAATTTTGTAGCTCTGCTGCTTGTTTCGAAATTTCATTTCCCACTCTTCTGCAATAACAAAAAGGATTAGCGTTGGCTCGATTCTCAACACTCCCGATATTTCTAGGCTTGGCATATACTGATCTTCAGACGTTTCTCTTCTGCAGTCACTGCATTCTTTTACTTAGATCCTAAGGCAGATAGGGGCGACTGCTGACATCTGTAAAATCTAGTTTCCCGTAACATACCGTAATCTAGTTTACCTTCTCCGCTTTAGAGGGAAATCCAGTATATCACAGACAAATAAAGTACGTAAGAACAAAGCAAGGGTTCAATTAACCGATGTCCGAACACTGAATGATATAGCCCAGGAAGGGACCAACTCCTGGTTCACTTCTTTGATTAGCGACAGCTATGACTGATGGGTGAGATTTTGCAAATTCCGAAGGCACCTTGGAAATTCAAAAAATCTGAGGGATAAGAAATATTTCTCATGCTATCCGGGAGATTCGGGCACTTGTGGTATTTATCTGCATCAGAAGTTTCTTTCGTTTTCATCTAACACGCTGTTGCCAGTTTCAATCCTTTGAACTTTCTTTATTTTATGCAATTTCTCATGAAAATCTTCATAAAAATGTGCGAACATCCTCAGTAATTGAAATCCAGTTTCGACAAGATGTTTTATAAAATGTCCGCATTCACGTTTCGCACGCGACTACGGCACGATAATACAGCTATATATCCCTGTGTATGATGTGACTATACCTACAGAAGGATATTATACCATTTCAGAATAAACGAAATTACCTATCTCCGGAAAAAGCTTTTGAAAAATAATTCAAGGTTTAGGCAGACAGTAGTCATCAACTTCAAAACATGCGTTCCGTGCTAAATTCAAACTTAGAAATTAGGTTGGTTTGAAACAGATCGATTAGCGCATGACTAAATTTCTTAGCCGACGTATTTTTATATTTCTTTTAATTATTACGACTCTATCCGAGAACAATCTCGGAAGAGTAATGGCAAGCCAGAGCGCATCACGTTGCGCCACCAAGGCGGCTTACTTTTTCCATATAAAGAGAGATTTTTGCATGATGCAAAAAAAGTACTGAACCTCGTGTCCAAGAACATAGGAATATTATTTCAGATAACAAAAGATTTACTAGAAATGACATTTCGGCTTCAAATGCGAGTTTAAAAGAGCCATCAAATTTTTAACTGAAGAGAAATAGATCGTAACTTAGAGACAAAGGTTTTTCGAGAGTAAGTTGTTCTCTTGCATGTGGAATTTCCGAGAGAAGAATGAAATAAATCTCTATAACATGATAAAGAAGAAAAAAAGAATGTCGGTGCTTATTTTTTAGCATTGTCCGTTTTTCTTGAAATCGAAAAGCTATCTGACTGAAGATTCCTGCAATTATGGCAAAACCATTAGCAACCGTCCTAATTACTTTTAAGAAATGGAACTTCGAAAAATTTCCTTAAAGTTGGTCTTTACGGTTTTTTAGATCAGAAAGTCCAAAGAAAAACTCATTTGTGACTTTTAAGAGCTATAGTGCATACTTCATAACCTGAGAACCTCTGGAATTAAGAGGAAATTGTAGTGTAAAACCATACGAGGGTTCTAGTAAGGAATACGGAGAGACGTGCGTTCATCATAAGGACATCCTTTGGGAAGATTACATATAAAGTTTTTCGCTTTCAATAACATTCAGTATCCCATATATTCTTTTGTTGAAGATGTCGACCTCTTTTATGTGTGGTATACTATGCTGAATGTGTCACAAATATAAGAACAGAGAACAGAGAACAAACAAGTTCCTAGTATGCTGATCTACCATCACTAATATCCACCGGTGACCCTTGCTCGACGGTGGTTCAATCGGTCTGATTAAGTCCACATTAATGACCTGAAATGATCTGGGGAGTCTCCTAACTGCCTCAATCGGAACCCTGTCTGCCCTCGTGATGGGACGTCTCAACTGACAAGCTTCGCATACATCACAATATCTACGCACATCTTTCTTCAAGGAAGGCCAGTAGAAAGAATATCTGATCCGCTCAGAGGATCTTCTTGTGCCCCAAATGCGCACCAGAACCGAATCGTGAGCCAGCTTTACCACTTGCGCCCTCCGCTCTTCATGAACTACCAACTGTAACGTAACCTGTCCCAACACTTGCTCCCGATGATACAACATTCCATCCGTATAGAGATAACCACCTCTGCCATTTTCCGCCTTATTTCTAGCGGCTGCTAACGTCATACATCTCTTTTGTTGCTCTGTAAACAAGATTCTTTCTGAACTCTCCTGAGCTTAACTCGTATCCAAATCAGTAACGCTATCTCCTGTTCCCTCGCTAGCTGTCATTGCCTCCCCTGATTGGTCGGCCTGCTGTTGCCCTCGCTGATTCTCTTCACCGCCTCTAGCACTGAGCGCTAAAATCCTGGGGCCATTTTGCTCTTCAAGCCACGTTCCACCAACTAAGCGCGCTTGCTCCTCCTCAGCTGAAATATCTATGATCGCAGGGCTTTCAATTCCTAGAATATCCTCCACTTCGATTAGCGCTTCGCCAGTCTCAGATTCTGTATGCACATCCGGTCTATGCCCTAACTCTAACACCTTTTCATACGAGGTTGCCCACAACGGTGTCGCTTCCCTTAAAATTTTCATGCGCCGGTAATCTTCCTGTGCTATAATTACCCTGTTTACCAGATTAGGAACAATTGCACACATCACTTCACAAAAGCTTTCTGGCGCTTCTCCTGTTTCTAAACACTCTTCATCTAATCGGAGATTCAATTGTTTAATGACAAACTCTCCCTTACTACCATCAAAGCCTCTTAAAATTATTGTACCCTTTGATTCCAACAGCTCTTCGCCAAGTAACCCTCCTCTGACACAACTCACCTCCGCGCCTGAGTCAATAAGGATTTCGGTGCTCTTTCCGCATTTCAACTTAACCCTCTTCACTTCTCCTATCGGAATTTCTATTACTTTGCTCGAACTTCCTTCCTGGCCTAAAATTCTATCTACCTTAGCCATCATTCTTTTATCATCGTTTATCTCTACGGGCTCTATCCTTCTCTCTGAGACATCTTTGGCTCCCTTTTGTCGCACTGCTACTCTGTTTACCTTATTTGGGGTCTTTCCTCCAATTCTGAGAGTAAGAGCTGGGAATACTCTGGGATGTCTTCTGGTTACAATTTTCTTTACGATGCCCCACTACGTCACATCTAAAACAGATAATTCCCTTATCCAAACTGAAATTCCCTACTGTAGGCCTCGCCGCTGAATAACCTGGCTTATTTCCGACGCTCTGATCTGTCCCGGAAAACTTTCCTTTTAATTGATTTCTGCCTGTCTGAAAACTTCCCTTCTTCCCGGCTTCTGATTGACCTCCTTTGAAATACGTTCTTGAGGGATTACTTGGTTCGCATCTTCCTACCTCTATTCAAACAGCTCCCACGTGACTTTCGTATAAATCACAAAGTTCTCCTAATTCTGTCGAAGGAACTAACTTCCCTACGGAACCTTTTTGAAGAATGTAGGTCTTCAGTTCTGGGGACAACAAGGTTTTGAATTTGTCGCATACCAACATATTGACCAACTGATCGACTTCTTTCACTTCACTACTGTTGATGTAGTATGTTATGGTCCTCTTAATACGTCTCGCTAACTGCAAGTAGCTTTCCCTTTTGTTCTTACTAATATTCTCAAATTGTTTCAAATAAATATCCGGAGTCAAATGGCATTCCACCAAAAATGCCTCCTTAACCGTTTCGTACTTATCATACTGCTCTATAGTCAAACGACAAAATAAGTGGTTCACACATTCTGAATTGAATAAGGCTATCACCAAACTACCTTTCATTTCTTCCGGTACCGAGGGTAATACAAATGCCCTTTCTAACGAATCAGAGAAGTCCAGAATTTCTTCCGGCTTACTGCGACTTCTGGGTAAAGTTCTTTCTAAGATTCTCATGTAGTCGGCCAAATTACCCTCATTTTTACTTTTAATAGACTCCTTCTCATTAATTCATTCTAATTTTCTTAACTCAAATTGCCTTTCTTCTTTCCTATCCGCTAATTGTAATTCTAGCATTCTTTGTTCCCTCTCAGCCTTTCTATCTTCTAATTCAAGCATTTTAAATTGAAGTTCCCATTCCATTCTAGCTGGATTATTTTTCTTGTATTCCATATTAATGCTTACTTCTTTACTAGAATCTACTTCGTTGTCCGCGTCTAAATTATCCTCAACTTTCCCTTCCAAAAGCTCAGTCATGATAATACACTAATAATAATACACTCATGCAAATAAATAATAAAAGAAATCATGCAAACTTCCACATTAAATCATCGAAGGTTAATCTCCTTCCTGCTTTGTTTCTAACCTATCTCTACCTTCATGTATTACCCGAACATCTGTTATCCTAATTTACTCAGAATACTTATTTCCTCCGTCTCTTTCGCTACACGTTTCTATGTTCTTTCTTTTTTTCTCTACGCTATTCTAGCTTCCAATTTCTTACATCGTAAGCATGAAAACTCGACTTATTTAAACACATTTTTTACTTAATGAAAATACTTTGACACTTCGCATTCTCTAGCAACTGACATAAAATTAACTGTTACAAAGTTTTACTTTACAATGCTTTACTCTGAGAATATCTAATTATTAGCTTTCCCTTTCCTTTCTAGTACCATGATGAGAACTTCTACTCTTAACCCTAAACTATACCAAATGCACAGGCAAAGACACAGAAATAATCTCAGAAAAAATGTGGTACGTTACCGGAGCACTCGGGCCCCCTTCTGCTTCTTCTGTTGTCTTGCATGTAAGTCCTCGTCTGGATCGGAATTTCCATACGTTCAGGTGCACAATGTCTTTTTCTAGGTCGACACGATGGATGCCTTATCTCGGGTAGCACGCTGGTGTCTCTTTGTTCCGGTCGGTACGTCGTCAGAGTTCTATCATTCGGTCACTGGAATTTTCACAAAAAGTCCGTTGTTCCTTCTTCACACGTGTCACCATTCACGTCATTCATGAGCTCGCTTTCAGGCTGATCCTGCTGATAGACTGCGCCAACTTATCTGGCTGTAGGGCCAGACATATCAATTCTTAGATAATACATTTCGTTTCCCGCCGTACAGCAAGCTACCGCCTCGCCTTTGCTATAGGATCTGGCTATCAAGGCGGCTGAAGGTGTCCTTGTGTAGAAGATTAATTACCTCGACAAACTCAGTCCAGTACACGGAAGGAAAAGCAACAGCAAGACCTATTTATTACGATAGCATTTGCTTCCCGGGTTTCTGATGACTTTCCGCTCAGGTTCCCGTGCTGACCACGTGCTACCTTTCCACAACTCTTTCCGCGATACCCGGTGGAAGAAGGAATCCTCTTTCCCGTTCACCACGCTGCACTTCTGCGATACCCGCTGCCCTTTGGACAAAAACTGGTGCGCAAACCAGGACCCTCTCTCCTTGACGACCGAAGTTCAACAGTCTCACTCAATTCTCTTGGCCCTTTTTGTCCTCTACCACGCATGCGTAGGAAAAACTGGTTTCTACGGTCAGCACGTCAAACACCTGAACTCAGGAATGCCGTCGGATACCCGCAGGCGATTACAAACTTGCACGTATACAAAAGCGGAATGACAACTTGTTTAACAGAAGCACTCGAGCAGCTGACTCTTCAAGGTCAGGTGCCCCAGGTGTTCATGCACGCCTCTCTTAATCCCCACACACAGGATTAAAATTGTAGCATGTATGTGGTGAAGAATATCAGTTCTTAGCTGAAACAACAAAATGGCGGAATGAAACGGCCATCCGCACATGTTCATCACAAAATTTAAATTAAATAAATTCATAATTGACAGTTTGATTGCAGGCGACCCTTACAGACACACTGGAATTTTCATTTCTATTCATGTTTACAATAGCTGATACTCTCAGCACATTATTATTTACCATTCCAAATTCACAAATTAAAAGATCAGAAATAAAAGAAAAGCAACTGTACATACTTCCGATATGTGTTATTACTGTCCTTTTTTACTACTAAATGTTGATTTACTATACACACTGACGGAAAAAAATCCAACACCACGAAAAAATAGTTGTAGAGGAAGGAAATGGCGGCAATACATTTATATAGGTAACATATTTAATCGATTAAGGTTTCAAGATCACAGCTTATTGTAAGCGCGAGAAGAACCATTTTAAATGTGAAATGCTGGTACATTAATAACCGGTATAACCGCCAGAATGTTGAATGCAAGCACGCAAACTTTCATGCATTGTGTCGTACAGGTGCTGGATGTCAGTTTGTGGGATGGAGTTCCATGCCTGTTGCACTTGGTTGGTCAATACAGGGACGGTTAATGCTAGTTGGGGCTGACAATGGAGTTGTCGTCCAATGATGTTCCATACGTGCTCGATTGGTGAAAGATCTGGTGATCTAGCAGGCGACGGCAACATATCGACACTCTGTAGAGCATGCTGGGTTACAACAGCGGTATCCGGACAAGCGTTTTCCTGTTGGAAAACACCCCCTGGAATGCTGTTCATGAATGGAAGCACAACAGGTTGAATCACCAGACCGACGTACAACTGTGCCGTCAGGTTACGTGGGATAACCACGAGAGTGCTCCTTCTGTCACAGGAAATTGCTCCCCAGACCATAACTCTTGGTGTAGGTCCAGTGTGTCTCGGCCGCAGACAGGTTGGTTTCAGGCGCTCACCTGGCATCCTTCTAACCAACACACGGCCATCACTGATACTCAGGCAGAACCGGCGTTCATAAGAAAACACAACAGATCACCACTCCGTCCTCCAATGAGCTCTAGCTTGACACCACTGACGTCGCAAATGGCAGTGGTTTGGAGTCAGTGGAATGCACGCTACACGGCGTCTGGCTCGGAGCTGTCCTTCAAGTAACCGATTTGTAACAGTTCGTTGTGTCACTGTGGTGGCAACTGCAGCTCGAATTGCTGCCGCAGACGCAGTACGATGTGCCACGGCCATACGCCGTACACGGCTGTCTTCCCTCTCAGTAGTACCATGTGGCCAGCCGGAACCCGTTCTTCTTGAAGCAGTACCTTTCCTTGACCACCGCTGCCAACAATCATGCGCAGTGGCTACGTTCCTGCCAAGTCCTTCTCGTAGCCCTATTACACGACCTCGTTCAAACTCCGTGAGCTGTTGATAATGGCTTCTTCGTCTTCTTAAAGATATTCTTGAATAACATCTACACCCTACGTCGAATCTCAACGATAACTAACACTCACGAACGTTACAGTGCATATTTACAGCAAACCTGCTTTGCATGTTCCGAGGGGCGCTACTAGCGCCACACGTATGCACCGAGCGCGAAATCTTCATAGACGTCATCTTACAGATGTACTCTCAACGCCTACCAACTGTCGTTTATCTCCCCTTGTTGGTGTTGGGATTTTTTTTCCGTCAGTGTATATTTTAAAACTTATGGTTTTGATTTAGAATACATTATTAATGTTTATTCGCAATTAAATGTCTGATTAAGGTCTACTATTGTTTCGCAGAACGCTTGGCTCGGCATCATCACGAGAAATGGAGTATAAACATTGAAATAATTGTGACATTGTCAGAGTTCCGACGGTCACTGATTTTGATGAGTTGTTTCCACGTGCTTGAAATAAATGTCTTAGACGTCAAGTCGTTGACAAGTCGTGAAGGATTCCTGTATATGTGGAAAGCTTATAATAGAGTAAGCTTGATATTCGAATCAGGTTTATAAGTAAGCGTAGCGTTTCCAAACAGAAATTTATGGTTATTTTTGTGACAATATTGGGCTGTTTATGACTTCTTCGGTTCATTGTTCCTTACGTAAGTCTTGCGTTCCTTCACGCGGGAAATAAAAGCCCTGCGTGTCTGTCCTGTATATGAAAGTTCACATTCACAAAGTATCTAATAAAAAATTCTCCAGGAATGCCACGTGGACGGCCGGAACCCGTTCTTCTTGAAGCAGTACTTATCTTCGACGTAGTCTTTTGAAACGTAAAAAGACATCTTGTTTATGGGTTTGAAAATAACTTTGAATTTAAAATTTTTGAGAATTCTTTAAATTGTGAAGCAATTCTTTGAAGCAAATGGAATAACTGCCCAATTCGTTTTTACTGGGAGTTCTATTGTCGTGAGCGAGCAGACAAGATTCGATTTTCTGAATTTTTTTTTCTTTTTAGTTGGAGGTTTAATGACCACCGTGAAAAACTCAATGGGCTTATAAGCAGTCACCCATCCCTAATTTAGAGTCACTGGTTCCAGGGAAGGGAGAGAGCCAGTACCGTAAGACAAACACAACATCCATGCCTAACCGGGATTCGAACCTGGACCCCTTTCGAACGAGTGATCAGATGCCATCGCTTAGACCACTGCGCCACCGGGGTGGCAGCACTGAATTTTTGGACAGCTTTGCCTATCAGGGAAGTGCTATGTTCTCTGTGTACTGCAATCGTAATCAAGCTCTTCCTGTAAGATATCCTCAGGTGAGCATATATGTATTGCACGATATACGTATGTGTAGAAAGCAATTTTGATTTTGTTTCCATGGGTGATTTAGTTTTGCATGTGAAGGTTAAAAAACAGCAAATGGTTTTCGATAAACTGATGTACTAAAGGATATATCAGAGATGTACTAAGGATCCTTTGATTTATTAACTATCATCGTCGGTAAAAGTACTCCTTTGAGTGCTGGGTAAAAGCCTTTTCACGGTCCTTCCGGAACTTAGCTATTTTCCTCCAGGTCATTCCTGTAACCTACTGAATATTTTCCAGCAATCTGTCACGTAACGTTCAAGGCCCTGCACTACATCTTGAATTCGGGTGTGGTATTTTATCCATCAAACCTCGATCAGTCCTGTAACAAAATATGTCCAGCCAATTTCCAGTTGGTGGCTCTTATTTTGATCATCATGACATCAACGCGTTTTCTCAATCCTGCAGATAATCCTAGCTTTTTTTTATTCCTTGATATATTCATCTCGGCAGTTTCCTTTGAGTTATTAACCATTGGTGACAGCAGGTTTTTTACGCATCATGTCACTCGAACCAGAGGAAAAAACTGGAAATATGAAACGAGTGACATTTCACAGCTTTCCTCAGTTTGCTCAGAATAAGAGCTTTATTTAACCCATTAATCGGACGGAAGAAATTAGCTCGTGGTTAACAAAATGGGCTGAAATCATCTCGAATAAATAAAGTCGGTGTCTAAAAAGTGGGCCGAATTCGGCTGGAATGGGTAAACCTTTGCATAAAAAAGCTTTGTTTTCCGCTTAGCTTTGTCTTTCAAAGTGGATATTTAGGATAATGATTGAAATTAATCATTTATGACTGATACCAGCTAGAACGACTATAGCAATGGCGACGGACCTAAGAAAATACAGAGGCATGTAGCAAGGAATAAAGGAATAAAAAGGGGTGCTTATCAGGTCAATATTGGTCGATTCGTATTCAATTTAGAATTTAAGGGTTTTACCATGCGATGAATAGAATGCGCGTAAAATAACATACCCTTTAAAAGAAAAAAATTCGGAGATAGGGAGCTAATTATCATGTTAATTAGCTTAATTAGCATTTCTTCGCATCACGTAACAATACCTTTCAAATGGTTCCCCTACTTGTTTAAATGCTGCAAACGATTCCAAAGTTAGGTGTACCTTACTAGTTCAAATGCGGCAAACGATTCCAAAGTTAGGTGTACCTTACTAGTTGAAATGCGGCAAACGATTACAAAGTTAAGTGGGGTTGCTTTTTTTCTTTATGCCTGTATATTTATTTTCGTGGTCACTTTGCAGTCTCATATTTACATATTAATTTATTTTTTGGAAATTTTCTTGAAAGAATATTCCCGTGTTCCTGGGTCTCTTCTTTATTTTGCTAAAATTTTACGGGGAATCCACAATTCAAGTCAGGAAGACGTTCGCAAGGATGAAAAAGAAAATATTACAGCAAGTAGAAACGTTTGGCATCTAAAAATGCACGATGTGCATTTCAGAGAGGATTAGGGAAGTAATGGAATGTGCATGTCGTCTGAGGAATAACGGGAGACAGAAATTCCTGGAATTTTGTCCATTATTACCTTCCCTCTACAGCTGAGCATTTCATTAGACGAATGGTACTGCTTTTATTTCATGAGTGGAATTAAACACCGGTCCGTCTTACATGGCTGTCAATTGGAAAATCTTACGATTTTAGAATTGACAAAATTACTACGAGACAGCCTTATACATAAAAGTCAAAGTACTGATCATTAGACACCACAACATTGTGAAAAACGTGTCCCAGTATGCAACATAACGAACTCTCACGTTTCGCTGCTTCCACATTGTTCAAACTCAAATACAAATTTGTGCCGGCTTTTAAAAGAAATATTTCTTCAAATTAAACGTAGAATAAGTGCTATAAAACTGATTTCGATGATGCTTTTTTTGAAATGCTTCATTCTTTACGGGAACCTTATCCAACCCATAAATGTGTAGATAATGAAACTTGAAGCAAAAACTGTGGTGCTCAGCTTTGCTGTGACAAAGTTCCAGGTTCCACTGACTGGTTCAACAGATTAGAACAAGAAGGAACAACTGATAATTGAAATTTATTAGAAAAGCGTCATTAGTGCATAAGAAGAAACGTAGAAATGGTTGAGTACCGTGTAACCATTTTAGTGAGGATAACATTTATAATGCGGAAAAATTAAATGTGTTTTATGTCTGACTGCAAATCAGATTATGAAATTTAAAGGAAGAAATAAACAGGGGAAATTCTAAGATATCGTCTGATTGTTTTTGTATGAGCCAATGTCTCGCAGGAAACATAGAGAATTGTTAGTGACAGGTACATGAGCAATATATCGGGATTTTAAAATGAGCATCCTCCACTGGTACATGGAGAATTGCATTACGTTGGATAAAATTTAATTCCGTATTTGGGCATGGGTCACGAAATTCCGAAGAAAAAAGCCCATATAATTTAGCTTGTTACAAACAACGACATTGAGCATTCACTCATAAAAGCTTTCACTAGCATTGAGCCTATCTTCTTGCGTCCGAACACAACAGCTGTGCTAAAAGCCATTGACCTAAGAGTGATTGGGCTCTTTAAAGTCAGTCACCGAATTGAATTTTTTCTAACTCTGTCTTATATAATAACCAAAAAAATGGATATTGAAATTCTCATTCTTGAAGCCTTTCGATTATTATCTCATCCTCGGAAATTGGTATTCCAATCTTGCATCGATAAATGCTACATAAAGCTGGGCCGGGTTGCACAGCTAAATTTGTTAATGGAACGGTAGATCTGCCATTCTGAGTGGTTACGACGTCCTACGTAGCACATCTAAATGTTGTTCATGCTACTGGAGACTTCATCAATGTAGATGACGTTGTAGCCACATGGAGCATCTTTTCTGTAGACAATATCCAAGATGTAGCTAAACGTCGGAAATTCAAGAACAGAGTGAAAGAAACGAAGAGCAGAACACTCGAGCACCATCGCATGCAACGGCCATTGATTGCGGGGAAAATATCCAATGTTTTTATTTAAAAAGTATACCACGCCATCACCGCTTGTTTAATGCACTAAATTTTATTATGCGAAAACTTGACAGAGCATAAATACAAAACAAAACAAATAAGTTTATTATCTTTTTTTTTTCAATATTCCCCCATTACACAAATAAGGAGGATAGCTGTCTAAGCACGAACACTTTAGATCAAACCAACTGCAACACTCAAATGAAGATATCGTGCCTGATGATGAAACTGTAAGTCGTAGGTTCGAAAGATCTCGCAAGTTTTTTACATTAAACCTTTTTAAACCTCAATGGAATGAGTTATTCGTGTCGTCATGATTTTTAACTATGTATACTTTTGATACCGGTGAAACGTCTTATCTTCATTTGAGTGTTGCAATTGGTTTGAACTAAAGTGTTCGTGCTTAGACAGCTCTCTTCCTTATTTGTGTATCAATTAGCACGATAGTGTCTTCATCATATCCCCCATTACGTGTGTTTCAAGATTCGTCAGTTGTCTGAATGATGTAAGTGCTTACATTTTTAAAATTTCTGCTGCTTTAGGGATTTAAAGAAGTTTCCAAATATATCCAATCGTCGTGGATATTTGATAAAAGCTTATATGCACATTTTCACTTCAAGCGTTTCGTACTTCAGAACGGATTTAGCTAACGTCCGGATATAGCGGGAACTCTCGTAAGTTCCGAGATATCCTTTACAAGAGGGTTACGTTGCATGAGGATATTGTTTCACAATATTTACCGAAGGAGCTTTTGAGAATTAGGTCCTAATAAAATATCCTCTCTAAATTTTGTTGACCAAATATGGGCATTTCCCTACTTTCACTTATTAACGCAGTCGTGCTTAATGGCACCTCTCTAATTTGAATATAGAGCCTTTCTTCTT
Source organism: Macrothele yani (assembly GCA_039090855.1). NCBI lineage: Eukaryota > Metazoa > Arthropoda > Arachnida > Araneae > Macrothelidae > Macrothele > Macrothele yani. Next base: position 125,056,940 of record CM077015.1, on the reverse strand, counting down.
TCCATTTAAATATTTCTTATCTATTACCGAATTTTTTGTCCTGAATGATGTGATTTATAAATCCAAACATTGATCGATACATAATAAACTTTTACTGGGAATAATGTTCTTTAAAGATGTGATAGTGCTAAGTTAATAAGAAAATTTCTCAGTGTGTCCTTTAGTTTTGGGCAAATCGTTTGCCATTAAAGATATTTTTGGAAATCCTTTTAGTTAAGTATTGAAAAGAAAATATTAAATAAAATTCCTCAAGTACTAATAACATTAGATGGATGTTTTCTTCAATAAGATCTTTACAAGGTTGACACCTCCTGTAACAGCTGTCAAATTTTTCAATATTAGAGAAACAGAACCTAGGAAAAACCCCTTTTTTCCAAAATAGGTTGTTAAATATACGAAGATTATACTTGCATGTAAGTAGAGAAAAAGGCTATATATCATATATATTTTAATGTTATTTAAAATATAAAATTTAAGATTACTCGCTTCCAATTTTTGACAAGTTCAGAATATTTTATTTAGCTGAGTCGAAGGAACTTTTGAGATATTAATAAATTTTATTCAAAAATACTGTAACGCTAGTAAATAAATAAGATGTAGTGTAGTTGTTTTTAAGGAAAACATGTTGTAAATATACAGATAAAAATGACCCACGTTTATAAAAATATGCCATGTTAAAATTTGTTTTTTCTTTCTTTTAATCAGAAATCATGTTTTCCAAATAAACATTCTAAATAGGTTAAAAATTAAGGTGAAAGTAAAATCAAAGCTATCTGTTTTTTTAAGTATGGGTTTTGACTGCGTGCTGATCAGTGTAAAATATTACCAATAAAAAGAAATAGGAATTATCCGTTTCATAAATAAATGCATATTATTATTTTTTACGCTTTCCAACCGTAGGTTGAAGAAACGTATATGCTCCAGCTTTTTCCGTCCGTCTGTCCGTCCGTCCGTCTGCCTGCCTGTCGGCACGATAACTCACGTAAAAATTGTTCGATTTCGATTAAATTTTAGCATGTGGTAGGGCGACACCAGGGGACGAACTCTATTGAAAATGGGAAAAGTGGGGTCAAAGGTCACGCCATAAGAGCAGGATCCATTCAAGTGTCCTTATGCGTCATAACTTGCGTAAATATTGTTCGATTTCGATGAAATTTTAGTATGCGGTAAAGGACCACCAGGAGACGAACCCTATTGAAAATGGGTGAAGTGGGGTCAAAGGTCACGCCATAAGAGCGGGATCCATTTCATTGCCTTTATGCGTCATAACATGCGTAAATAAGGTTCGATTTCGATGAAATTTCAGTATGTGGTAGGGAACCACTGGGCACGAATCCTATTGAAAATGGGCGAATGGGGTCAAAGGTCAGGCAGGGCATAAAAGCGGTATTTATTCCATTGCCTTTATGCGTCATAACTCACGTAAAAATGGCTCGATTTCGATGAAATTTTAGTATTTGGTAAGGAACCACCTGGGGACGAACCCTATTGAAAATGGGCGAAATGGGGTTGTGGCCACAGCCGGCAGATGGCGCTTGGATCTGTCCATCTACGTCACCTGCAAGGTAGGTGTAAAAGGGAAACAGCTCTCGCGCTCAGCAGCAGAGAGAAGAGACTTGCACTTTGTAATGTTCAGTTTATGATCTGTTAGCTCTTCGAAGAAGTTCGTTACTGTAGACGCACTGATGTTAGATGTATATATCGATTTTGATTCTTATTATTAAAGAGATATGGAATATATTTGGGGCATATTCTAAATTCCTTTAATTACCCCAAAGTGGTGACCCGGACTGCGCACGAAGCATGAAAGTCAACAGGAAGTGATCTCGAACACCGAAGGTTGCTCAGAGTATGTTCACTTTTCTACTTCGACCTGCGAGTTGTTTAGTGGTTCGTTTTTTTTTCAACATGGCTGTTTTCCACTATTTCGCTTCATCTTTCGTTCTGGCGTAATGTCTACCGCCTGTTTCTGAACTGCACACAGCGCAGCGATACACACTGTGTGTGGATTCTGCTATTTTTCTGGCGAAGGTAGGAAATTAATTATTTCTAAAGCGTTGCATGCCTGATTCAACGGTTTTCGAATCGTTTCATAATGTCGGATTCTGAAAATGCCGAGACCTCACTGGCGCGTGTGACGTTGAAATGTCCTCCATTTTGGAAGAATAACCCTGCTCTGTGGTTCGCTCAGATTGAGTCACAGTTTTCCAGGGCAGGAATTTCCAAAGCTGATGCTAAGTTTCATCATGTTGTAGCATCAACCGAAGGTTATATTCTTGAGCAAATTAGTGACATTATATTGCAGCCCCCACCTGCAGATAAATATATTACTTTGAAAAAGCGTCTTATTGCTCAGTTTGCTGACTCTGAGGACCGGACACTCAGACTTTTATTGCAAGAATTAGAATTGGGTGATTCTAAACCATCGCACTTATTTCATAGAATGAAAGATCTTCCTCATCAACGATTATATGCAGAGAGACTTAATTCCCTATGGCTTCAGCGTTTGCCAAAGCGAATGCAACAGATCTTAACCGTCAGCGGTGATTATTTAACACAATTAGCAGTAATAGCTGACAAAATTCATGAAATTGCTGATGTTTCTTCTGAAGTGAACGTTGTTGATACCTCACAGCATATTTGTCATGCTCCTGTGCTTCAGAAACAAATCGAACACCTCACATCACAAGTAGCAAAACTTTCTGCACAGTTAGAATCTTCCACTCGAACACGTTTGACATCGCGTGAGACTCGTAGATATTCTCCCACAGTTCGAAGACAGAACCGTGACAAGCCAACATCTCAAGTTTGCTGGTATCACAGAATCTTTAAGGATGCTGCTACCAAGTGTAAATCACCTTGTTCTTTTCAGTCGGGAAACTAGAAGGGCCGCCCCTTATGGCCGGAAGTGGCGAAGGCCTAAAATAGCACAGACTCATGTTGGCTGATAGATCTACTGATCTAAAATTTTTGATCGATACTGGGTCAGATGTCTCTGTTATTGCAGTCTCTTCACCCAAACCGAAACAGTCGGAGAAGTTGAAATTGTTTTCTGCAAATCGTTTTGTTATTGACACGTACGGCACACGTCTACTGTCCTTAGATCTCAATTTGCGTCGAACATTTTCCTGGCCATTTGTCATTGCGTCAGTTTCTCTTCCTATTATCGGAGCTGATTTCCTTCAGCACTTTGGTTTGTTGGTAGATATGAAACATCATTGTCTGATCGATACATTAACAAAGCTAAAATCTTCTGGCCACGCTACTTCGCAATCCGCTACTGGAATTACCGCTGTCTCTGGTACTTCAGATTTCCACGAATTATTAAAAACGTTTCCACAGCTCGTAAGTACAGATGGTATGCCTAAACATAAAGATCACGTCATTTTTCACCACATCGAGACTACCGGAACCCCAGTCTTTTCTAAGCCTAGACGGTTACCTGCTGGAAAACTTGCATGCGCCAAGAAGGAATTTCAATTCTTGCTCTCGCAAGGTATTTGTCGTCCCTGTAAATGCTGTTGGGCCAGTCCCTTACACATGGTTCCTAAAAATTCCGGAGACTGGAGACCCTGTGGAGGCTACAGGCGACTGAATGCGTTTACTGTACCAGACAGGTACCCTTTGCCACATATACAAAATGTTACTCAATTTCTAGCATCAAAGACAATATTCTCCAAACTTGATTTAATCAGGGCATATCATCAGATTCCTGTAAAGACAGAGGATGTTCCGAAGACGGCTGTCATTACGCCATTTGGCTTGTTCGAGTTCCTTTACATGCTATTCGGACTCAGAAATGCAGGCCAGACCTTTCAACGTTTCATCAACACTGTCCTACAGGATCTGGATTTTTGTACCGCATATCTCGACGGTATTCTTGTCGCTTCGACTAATGTAGAAGAACATCAATATCATTTGAGCTTAGTTTTCCAAAGACTTGCTGACTACGGTATTCAACTCAATCCCTCCAAATGTGTGTTGAGCCAGTCCACTATAGTATTCCTTGGTCATACTATCTCACCTGAAGGTATCATGCCCCTTCAAGAGCGAGTGGACACTCTATTAGCTTACCCTGAACCTACCACCGCTCATTAACTTCGTCGGTTTCTTGGTATGATGAACTTTTATCGCAGATTTGTTCCGCACCCAGCTCAGGTGCAGGAACCACTGCATGAGTATCTTTAAGGTTCAAATAAAAAAACCAACAGATCAATCATCTTTTCTGATGACGCACGTGATTCCTTCACAAAATGTAAGCAAGCTCTGGCACAGGTGGCTCTTCTAGCACATCCGATGCCTGATGCTCAGCTAGGTCTAATGGTCGACGCCTCTGATACTGCATTTGGTGCGGTTTTACAACAACACACTCAAGAAGGTTGGCAACGACTTGCATTCTTCTCCAAAAAGTTACATACATCACAGCAAAACTATAGTGCCTATGATCGTGAAATCTTGGGCGCATACTCGGCAGTGAAGCATTTTCGTCACATGCTGGAAGGCGCACACTTCACCATTTTCACTGATCACAAGCCACTAATCTATGCTTTTCAGCAGAAATCAGATAAAGCTTCACCTAGACAGATGCGTCATCTGGATTACATTACACAATTCACCACAGATATTCAGTATATTCCTGGTTCTGCAAACCTGATTGTTGATTCTTTCTCCAGGATCAACACGATTAATTTACCATCTGCAGTTAACTTCATCGACATTGCGATAGCACAAAACAGTGATCCTGAACTACAGTCCATACACTCAGGTAAAATCACATCAAGCTTAGTCCTTAAGAACATGCAGGTCGCTGACTCATCCACTCAGCTTTATTGTGATGTCTCGACAGCTGTAGTTCGCCCTTTTGTGCCGAAGAGTTTCCGTCGATCTATCTTTGACAACGTGCATAACCTAGCACATCCCAGCATACGATCAACTATCAAAGCTATCCAGCAACGTTTTGTATGGCCGTCCATGAAATCAGAAATTTGCTCCTGGGGTAGATCATGCCTGGCATGTCAGAAGTCTAAGGTGGCACGACATACCTTTTCTCAACCTGGTACTTTCGTTACACCGTCAGCACGCTTTGAACATGTTCACTTTGACATCGTTGGTCCACTACCTGTATCACAAGGTTTTTCTCATTGTCTCACCATGATGGACAGATTTTCCAGATGGCCTGAAGCCATTCCCATTCCTGACATCACAGCAGACACAGTCGCTAAAGCTTTCTACAATGGTTGGATTTCTCGCTTTGGCGCTCCGCTTAAATTTACTACAGATCAAGGACGACAATTCGAATCTCAACTTGTTCGCTCATTTTCCAACTTGCTAGGAGCACAAAGAATTCGCACAACGCCGTATAATCCCTCGGCAAATGGCATGGTAGAACGTTTTCATCGTGTTCTTAAAGCTGCCATTAAAGGTCATGCTACGCCCCAGTGGGTCAATATTCTTCCAACCGTGCTTCTGGTCTTACGTACTTTTTTGAAGCCGGACCTGCAAGCTACCTGTGCTGAACTTTTATATGGCTCAATCCTTCGCTTGCCAGGACAGTTCCTGCAAGAAAACACGGAGTCTATGGATCCTGCAACATTCGTCGGCCAGCTTCGGCAGTCTATGGCCAGTGTCACCTCAGTGCCTGTTAAGCATCACTGCAAACCACGATTTTTTGTTCATCGGGACCTGCAAAATTGTTCACATGTGTTCGTACGCCGTGACGCCGTCAAGAAACCACTTCAGTCACCGTACGATAGTCCATTTTCAGTGCTTTCCCGCAACGAGAAAACCTTTCGTCTCCTTATTAATAACAAACCAAGGCTGATCAATATTGATCGGCTTAAACCAGCATTTATATTCTTTGATGAACACGCCTCAACTGTTCCTCGACAGTCTACCACCACATCACAACAATCTCCAACTACAGAAGTGTCTTCACCTTTTGTGTCTTCTCCAGCAGTTCCTTTGAACTCTGCCGATCGAGAACGGACTTCTCCAAATTCAGTGCTACCACGACATTCTCTGGACTATAGACTTTATCCTGTACCCAGCTCTGCAGGCTCCCCTTCACAACACATTACACAGTATACCATATCGAACTCGATCAGGTCGCCAGGCAAGATTTAACTAACATGTAGAAACACCTGGAGTTTTTTCTTTTTTTATATATCCTTTTCACTAGTGGGGAGTCCTGTGACCGCCGCCGGCAGATGGCGCTTGGATCTGCCCACCTACGTCACTTGCAAGGTAGGTGTAAAATGGAAACAGCTCTCGCGCTCAGCAGCAGAGAGAAGAGACTTGCACTTTGTAATGTTCAGTTCATGATCTTTTAGCCTTTCGAAGAAGTTCGTTACTGTAGACGCACTGATGTGAGATGTATATATCGATTTTGATTCTTATTATTAAAGAGATATGAATATATTTGGGGCTCATTCTAAATTCATTTAATTACCCCAAAGGGTCAAAGGTCAGGGCATAAAAGTGGAATCCATTCCATTGTATTTATGCGTCATAACATGCATAAATATGGTTCGATTTCAATGAAATTTTAGTATGTGGTGGGGAACCACCTGGGCACTGACCCTATTGAAAATGGGCGAAATGGGGTCAACGGTCAGGCAGGTCGTAAGAGCGGGATTTGTTCCATTGCTCTTATGCGTCATAACGTGCGTAAAAATGGTTCGATTTCGATGAAAGTTTAGTATGTGGTAGGGAGCCACTGGGGACGAACCCTATTGAAAATGGGCGAAATGGGGTCAAAGGTCAGTACACTGGAGCGGGATCCATTCCATTGCCCTTGTGCATCATAACTTACCAAAAAATGTTTCGATTGCGACAAAACGTTATCATGTTGTTCCGGAGGTAGAGTGAACCGGTTCAGCTGAATATCAACGAAATGGGGTCAAAGGTCATTGCACAAAAGCAAGATTTATTCCACAGCCATTATTCTCATAACTTGCGTAAAACTGCTTCTATTGCGACAAAACTTCAGTATGTTATTCTTGAGGTGAACTGAACCGGTTCTGTTGAATATCATCGAATTGGGGTTAAAGGTCAGGACACAGGAGCGAGATTTATTCCACAGCCATTATCCTCATAACTTGAGTAATAATTTCTGGTATGTTGGAAAGCGTATCAGAATCAGTGAGTTGCATGATTTTACTAACTTGTTTTTTCCTTATTCTACATATCTCAGAAATTCTGTTTTGTAAATAATATATTAAATACGACAAATGAAAAATGAAAAGTATATAATTTCGCTGTATATCTTTAAATCTATGATTTTACATACAAAGGGTTTAAAAAAAGAAAAAAACCCAGGCATTTCTGTATGTGTGATATAGCATTGTAAAATACCAAATACCAAATTGTGCAAAAATTGTAGTTTTATTGTTGTTATGAGAAATGTATATTATCCCCCAAGCAGAACGGCTTTATGTTAATCTCAGAAATCCCCTGTGGGTAACGCTGTGAATTGCTCGTGGCAGTACAAATTAAGATACAGAAATATATGCCAACTTAACAGTGAGGGTGTGTTGCTATTCCAAAATATGTAGTTCCCAACCATTTGCATTGTTACCGGTGAACCATGTTCTTTGCGAACTGTGTAGTTCTTCAAATCATTGTAGTCTGAAAGGGCTACTCAGCTAAAACTATGACACCTGGTGAGCAGGTGACTCTGCTAAACTTAAATTTGCACTTGACTTCCAGGAATGGCATTGTTCCATGTTCAGCCACGGATATTTTGAAGGCTGTTAATGATTTGTTCCTTTCGCTATGCCAAGATCATCTGTAAATGCTCCGAAATATTTTCTGTGTGAAAATGTATGCTCTTGAAAATATATTTGTGTTACGTACATTTGAACTATTCTGTTTGAATGATCCTTATGTTAAACTTTGTTGCGTGAATGTTCCTTACATGAGTTTGTATTTACGTTTTGTTCTGTAAAACAAGTCACTGCCAATGGCTAAATCATTCCCTTCCTGTATTTTTTAATGAAGGTATATTTCGTAAACAGATAATCCACATTTTTAAATTCTGTTATATGCGAGACTTCATTTTCTAAACCATAAAAAATCATTCACTGATTCGTATTGCTTTCCGTTTTTAACAAAACTGCTCTGCTGAAAAAATCAACCTCGGTAACGAAGGGAAATTTATGCAGAGACACCGGAAACTTTTCGCAGGAATTATTTCCAAACATAAGATTTAGAAATGACTATCTACTTCTGTTACAAAAGTAAACTCATTTTCTTTTTAACGCCGAAGTGAAAAACAAGGAAGCCCTTGATCCCCAAATGTCAAACAAATAATTCGAATTACTTCATTTCCGCTGAAAGAAGGAATACTTTCCGTTTTGATTTTGTGAAACTGAAAACTGTAACGTAAACAATCATAGAATAAGGAATAAGCCCCTTGTTTTGGTCGCCAAAGGTAACGAAGAGAGAGTGGAATTTGATTTCACCTTTAAAGAAATTAACGATTCCTTTTCAAACTCTCACATTACAGCTCTGCTGATCTATTTCAACCGTAATTAAACAATGCATCCTAAGGTGAATTGGATTATTTGTTTCACTCAATGATCGACACGATCTATTCTTTAACAGGTTTACCTTCGTTTTGTGAGTAGAAAATACTTTTATCTTTTTTAATCCAAGAGAAAAATGCTAAACCTCCCAGTACAGATTGCACGGCCCGTGCCCCGAATTTTTTAATTTACTAACAAAATATAGTGCCGTAAACATACAGACCACTATTAAGAATTAAAATATATGACAAATCATCTTATTTCAAATAGGTCTGCATTTTACAGCAAGAATCACAGTTTTGATTATTCTTTTTAGACCAAGGTAATTCGAATCAGCTCCCATTCTGATACCAGAAGATGCTGCGTTCGAAAAACTATAAGTCCTGAAATATTAATTAGTCCCATAATTATCTATATAACTTGGGAAACTGAAGAAATTTCATGGTTTTCTCGGAAACAAACTCGAAAGGCTCCAGATGATTTGTTTCACGCTTAGGTATATTTGAACCTCAAGTAGGACGCCTGGACGTAGCTCGAAGTATCTCCCTCCCTGACACGCCCCCTTTGTTCATCGGCTCCTTCGGGCTACGTTCCGGCGTCCTACTTGAAGTTGAAATATAAAAAAATGTGATGAAATTAAACTAAAAAAAAAGAATGTTAAAGCTGAAAGGGTTATTCCATTAAGCTGACTTGGTTTTAATGTTCCTCATTAATAATTCTGGGTTTATTAGATTTTGAGAACTTTTGGTTGGAAAAGGCAATCTGATTGCTCTTGCACGGTTGGGAAGAAAAAACGTAGATGGGGTATTTTCTATGACAGCTCTTCAAGTTAATTTCTGGGATTTATTGGACTTCGTTAATTTTGTTTTTTTGGGGGGAGGGGCTGGAAGAAGAAATGGGAAATCTTTCCCCCTCCAATATTTTCCCAGGAATTTCTTTTTTATATAAAACTTATATTTTTTATGTTTTGGGGAATCCTGCTTATGCATTATTTTTTAATTCTTATATTTTTCCTCTCTCCAATTTTAATCAATGTCGTTTGGAACCGTTGACCCCATTCATGAGAGCGATGCCCTACTCAAAGGAATGTGTAAGTGGAGATTTCCACCATGTGTTAAATTTCACTCAGGAAAAAGTGGGTCAGGACGGCGAGATTTCGAAATCTGAAATTTCTCTGTGTGGAGAACAAATAATTCTATTGTTCACTCTTTTTTGAAAAAACCCAGCATTAATTCCAAGTTGAATTCTTTCAAGGTGTCTGATTAAATTGTATCCCTTTCCGTATACCTCTCTCATTTTAGGAGAAATTCAACCTTGAAGAATTTCTTTACGCTCATTATGTACTCTACGAAGATTTTTTTAGTTTATTCTGTAAAGATATAAAAATTAGTTATAATGAAATCCTTTCGTTTATCTGTCACTAAGAATTTCCCTTAAGATAAGCATTGAGCTGAATTTCGCTTTGTCTGATTAAAGTCAATAGCATGTTCTTTCCGAGATGACCAGATAAGGAAACAGTCATCATGAAGTAAGTGTGCTGACGCATGGTAACACATCAATCACCTCGTGTTGATCAGATAAAGCAGGTGGGGAAGGAGGTAAAGCTACAAAGCTTTTCTCGAAAACCTGTTGTCATACGTCTTATCGCAAGCCTACCTGCCTGCCTGACTCATTATCGCTTCGGTGCTTGGTGTGAGTGTTTTGACCTGAAAAAAGAAAAAAAAGTCTTTAGCATTGGTCCGAGTTACGTGTGCCTTCTTTCTCCTTGTTGTGTGGTAACGATTCAATTTCCCGAATCATGATGAAGCGTTCGTCGATCACTTCCTCGTCTGTTGACAAGAAAGTCTGCATAGCTGAGTCGAGCATTATGAATCGTTCTCCAACTACAAATGATCTTCCCCCCCCGCCATCACTTTCCTTTGGGAGGAAAAGTTGTGGTGAAAGTTACTGATTTCACAAATTCAGTCAGAGTCCATCTCCGGAGTTATCGTTATGACGGACAAACTTCCCAGCCCACCGAAAATGCAATTACTATGTCAGATCTAACTTTCCGAAAGTTTATGGAACGTTCATATAGTTTCCGAGCTAGGATTGACGAAGTGATTGTCAACAGTGAACTGATTGTTTCTTCCTCTCCCGCAGAAGTGGGGGGCAGTTGTGTGTATTCCTTTGAACAGATCTCCCCTAGAGTTCATGGTTTCCGTCGTTTAAACCCCATTTCCGTCACACTAAAGTGGGAAGAATTTGATGAACTGTTGGAGAAATGCGACGACATATGGAAAAGCATTACTCAACTGCAGTTTGGATTCATTTTTAGAAAAGCTGTGTTAGAGCTGCACAGTACGAATCGTCCAGGAACGAACATTTCTGATGAAGAGTTGGTTTTCATCTTGACCGAGGTGCTCACGACACAAATAGAAGAAAAGGTAAACCTACTGTTTCGATGTCCGGAATGTCTCTTGCCTTATCGTGAATTGCCTAACAACATCATGGAGCATGCCTGCGCTGATTCATGAAAATTAAGTTTAGCACTAACTTTGCCTGCGCCGTTGCTATGCTGCAGCCTGTGGTTGTAGCGGAATCTTTCGTTGCTGCTTCGAAGGGACTCATCTCCAAAGAATTTTTAGAATCTCTGGACATTACGATATTGTTGAAAACGGTTCACGACTTGTATTGAGTTGGAGGAAACAGCAGCTGTTGAAAAAAGTCCTTTTTTAGGGCTCCTAAAAATATGGGTAAGGGAAGGGAGAGGGAGGTAGGTAAATCACTGAAAAAAAAGTGAGAATTCAAGTTTTTAAAAAAAGTAAACATTTTTAAAAAATGTTTAAAGTAATTTTTTTTCTATTTCTAGAGCCTAAATTTAAGTGTAATTATTTTTTTCATTCTAAGATATAAGATTTGTGAAATTATTTTTTTTATTAACCTAAATTTAAGCGAAATTATATTTTTTTATTGAAATGAGTCAAAATATTGGGCTTTCAAGAACTTTAAAAGTAAAAGAAATTTCTTTTTGAAATGTTTAAAATAGTAACAGAAATAATTGTTTTAATGGGGAACTAGTGTTTTTTTTTTTTTTGCTAAAGACTTTTCTTAAGGATATTTTGGTATTTATTAAGGGAAATGGGCCTGATGTTTTCCATCAGGCGGCCAATCGGGGGGATTTCTGACTGGTCTGAGAGCAATGCTTTACAGTATTGAGTCGAAACCAGAGTGCACGGCTTATTTTCGGGGAGTTTGAAATATTTGAAACTGACTCGCTTTATTCTTTTAGTTGAAAGAGAAGAAGCGCTCTCACTGATGACCCCTGTATCCTGGGAAAACTAAAACAGTTGTGTTTTATAAAAATTTCTTTCCTTAGACATTTTTAGTACATCCAATTTTCAACTTTCAGGAACTTGCTGTGACTGTTTTTACTACATTCTATTTTCTACCTAATTTGTTTTCAAATTTTTCGAAAACGAACTTCAACAGAGTTTTACTCTTTCCGAAACAGTCTTTTTATGCATGCTAGTTTTCCCGTGTTATTCTATGGGACGTTCCCTGCTTTTCAAATCTGTGTTTTCTCAAAATTGTCTACTAAGAAAAAATGCGGTCTTCCATTTTTAACCCTAGGAAAGAATTAACTTTTCCGAAACGAACCTTATTTATTTTCAACTTTTTCTAAAACGATCTTTGCAAACATCTTTCAATCAAAATTTAAACATTTCTCAATATGAACTTATAGAAAATGAATACATTTAAAAAAAAAGAAAAAAATCAACTCAAAAGAATGATACTTTATGAAAAATAGATTAAGAAAAGAAGTTTTAAGTTACATAGGGAAAAACAAGAAACGAAAGGAAGTAGAAAAAAGAATAAAGTTTACATAAGGAAATACAGAATTTGATGTGAAAAGAGCCACTTAATGCTTTGCATAGGGGAAACTTGTTTCAGTAAAAAAATTCTTATTCTTATGATTTCTTTAAAAAAACTGACATTTTCAGTAAATTTATGCATTTCTATGAAAGTTTTTCTCAAAGGACTCCATTAAGTTGATCTCAAGTCTTTGAAGTGAATGGGAAGAAAAATAACATGTCTATGTGATGTGAGAAAATGAAAGAATTTCCTTAAGACAGTGTGAAGTGAATTGAACATCAAGCAGTTGTAAGATGTTTTACTATTGTAATATGTACATAAATTTTGAGAAAATATCTTCTATAGTTAGAGGGGAAAATATATGAATATAAAAAAAAACTTCCTTAGATTTACAAATAGAGTATTTGAAGTAGAAAGAGAGATGGAATGCTTTGAATAGGAATTTCTTGTTTCAGTGAAGGGATTCTTATTCAGGAATTTTTTTATAAGGAAGCTATCATTTTCAGGAAATTTCTGGGGGAGTCGAACTTGGACATTTAACAAAATTCCTGGATATATAGGAATTTGAAGAAAGTTTATGGAATGAAACATGAAGAGAAAGAAATGGGTTGAAAGACTTAAACATTCAAGCTTCGTCAATTTTTTTGGTTCCTCATACAATTCTGGGGAAATTTTAAATTTTTGTGAGAACTCGTTTTTTTTTCAAAATCAACCCTTTAGAAGTTTTTAAGATAGGAACTTCTAAAGGGTTATAATTAATTTTCATATCTTGAGAGAAACATGAAGTAACTTTTCAATGTCTAAGCATTGACGTATGAGTATTCGTTCGTCCGAAATTGAATCCTGGGGAGGTTTGAGTTATGAGCTTTTGAATTACGGCACTAGCTTTCTACCTTCCTTAGAAAGAGTGGACTAAATCAGGGTCTGCTTACTTCCCTTTCAGTGGTTCACGACGGATCTCTTAAATGGTGAATGAACGTCAAAGTTGAAACGCTCTGTCCCATTGAGTCAGCAGTTTTAGATTTTTGTCATCTTAGACAGTTTAAGTCCGCTCAGAAAACTGTGCTTTTGCGAGCTTGAGTTTGCATTGAAAGTTTAAAACCAGAATTAAGTTTAATCTCCCAAGCAAAGTGATTTCATGCCATATAAGGTTTTCCTGTAAGCTGTAGACGCGTGAAAACAGTCGCAGGAGATAATCATTTTCGGGTAGAAAGAAGGGGGATTCCAAAGTTAATTTCTTGGGGAAAGCTCACACACTAGAGAGAGCGTAAAAACACTCTTCTTTCATGTTTTAATGTAAACCACGAGGAATTAGTTTCTAACTATGAAAAGGAAGTTCTAAAGATTTTGGGGCATTTACACTAAAATCCTAGAATGACTTTATTTGAAACAGGGAAGAATCGGCCTTATAGACTAAAATACATCTGAAGATTTAAACTACATTTTTGTTCAAAAGCAAAGTCGAATGGAAAAATAAGAGTAATTAAATCGATAGGAAAAGATTGACAGGTTAAATCAGAAAAAACTAAGAAAAAAAGAAGTTTAGTAAAAATAAACGAAAGTTTGAAGAATCATACAACACTGAATAGAAGGAAAAATATAATAAGTAAAATAAGGGAATACGATATTTTTACTATAGGAGTTTGGAAACACCTGCTTTTCTGAAGAATTAGTGAAACGTGAAATAAAAACTTTCAGAGGAAGTACGGACTTAGTCGCTATGTCTTTAGAATGAATGCTTTTTCTGCTGAGACAATGAATAAAAATACGATAATGAAAACCCAATTAAAACCAAAAAAATGTCAATGAAGCTAAACGTCTAAAGAAAAAATGCAGCAGGCACAGAAGTTAAAAATGAAGGGACAGACACAGGAGAACTGGACATTAAGTGAATGAAATATACGCGAAGTTTTGAAACATCTCAATTTAAAGCGAACTAAATGAGGAAACGGAATGAGATTGACTTTGATGAGGTGAGTAAACAATAAAAATTTAGGGATACATGAAAAAAAAGCTCGTTTAAGAATATGATTTTTGGTGAAAGTATGAAATTTTAGAAATTTTATTACAGCGAACAGCATGCCCTTTTGCCCCTCCGACATTGTAAGAAACGTCACGAAGGGGGGATTGAACTATGCGCTTTCTAAGAATTGTGTTGGTTCGAAGTTGAAACAGTTTCTGAAATTCTTCTGGCATCTGTTCACAAGGATGACATCACGACGTACTCGTCACCATGCGTCATCGCTTCAAGCAGTATGATGACTTCAGTTCACAAGGATGATATCATGACGGACCCGTCACCATGCGCCATCGCTTCAGGCAGTAACTGCACGGAGACTTTCCTTCTCTGGCCATCTCGTGCCTTCAACGTTTAATTAGTTTTCGAAATTGTGATGACGTCAGTTCACAAGGAAACGACGCAACGTGTTGCTGTGTCATCATGTGTCATCGCTTCAAACAGTAGCTGCACGGATACCTTATCTGGTCACGAACATGCTACTGATGAATCACTATACCGCTTTAACCAGACAAAGCGAACTGTAGCCCAGGACTTATTTTAAGGTAAATTCTTAGCGTGAGAAAAAATGAAAGGATTTCGTTATAATTAATTTTCATATCTTGAGAGAATCAGCGTAAAGAAATTCTTCATAGACAGAAGAAATAAAGCCTCGATAAAAGTAGTGGTTAGTTTGAAAAGTTAGAAAATAAAATAATGTTGGTACATCGAGAAGTTTAACGAGTATGCAAGCATTTAGAAAAAAGATTAAGATAATGTATTAAAAGGTAAATTTCACTGATTAATCATGAAGAAATAAAAAATACGAAAAAATAAACATTTTAACTATGCATAAAAAATTGTGGCTTTGTACGGTGGAAAAAGGTACAACGTTAAAAAATGTAACAGAAAATGCCATGAACACGTTAATACATTAATAAAAAATCGTGTTTTAAGATTATGGACGTAAAATGGGAAATTAGGGGGAAATAAGGAATACATTCGTTGCAAAAAGATCAAGGTATTGAAAAAAAATCAGTCTTGGAGCTTAATGTGTCTAACAGAATCTCAAATGACGTCAACCGCCTAACCCCGCTGAGGAGAAAACGACGTTGGCTGATGTCATGGTTTTGTATGCTATCACGGCAGCGTCACCCATCAAAGTGACTCATCCCAAAACACGTGTCATACAAAATTTTCTGAGACAAAGAGAAAATGGTGACGCATCCCAAAACACATGGCTCACAAAATGACAACGTGGCGAAACTAAAATGGCGAAACATGAATCAACGGGAACGAAATCTTTTCAGACAAAGCCTTTCCTCGTCTAATTTAAAATTGTAGGGAAGAAAAATATAAGAATTAAAAAAATAATGCAACGTCTTATAAAAATGTGTAACACCTCACAGAAGTTCTAAAAATATAAGTTTAATAAAAAAATTAGAGAGAATAAATAGGACACAAAAAATACGAGTAAAAAAATATTGGAAACGAGAAAAAAACTTCCTTCAAAAGTTTGACGAAGTCCAGTAAATCTCCCGAGAAAATAAAAAAAATAATGCAACGTCTATAAAAATTCCTAACACTTCAGGGAGTTCCTAAAAAATATAATCTTAATATAAAAAATTCGAGGAAACAAAAATATTGGAAACGTCAAAAAAACTCCCTTCAAAAATGTGTCAAAGTCCAATAAATCTCCCGGGAAAATAAAAAAAATAAAAAATGCAACGTCTATAAAAATTCCTAACACTTCAGGGAATTCCTAAAAATATAAGTTTAATAAAACAAAACATATTGGAAAGACTTCTTTCAAAAATTTGTCGAAGACCAATAAATCTCCCGAGAACAGTTCCAAAAAGCACCGCTAGGGGGCAGCATATCGCGTACACATCTCCTTTCCGGCATTCGGTCGTTGCCATCCGTCAAAGATCCATCGAAAGTTCCAAAAAGCACCGCTAGGGGGCAGCACATCGACCCTACACACTAGCGCTATCTGCCACGCCCTTTCACCCACTCGGCCGTTGCCATCTCTCAAAGGTTTATCGAAAGTTCCAAGAAACACCGCTAGGTAGCAGCATCACGCCCCCACGTCCTTCTGCGCCACAAGCCACGCCCCCTGCTCCTTTAGCCCGTGCAAACATTCGGCGTCAGACCACGCCCCCATCCTTCTCCTAGAAGGATGCATCCTTGCCCTCGAATCGGTCATTTTATACTACTGCGGTTCGAGAAAAGAAAGGGATTTTCTCTTGGACGGCAGACATCCATCTGTCAAAAGTTGCCGGCTGACTTTGAAGAAAAGTTGAATGCTTTCCAGAAACATTTGACCGCTATTCGAAAGCAAGGGCAACACGACTTAAGGCAGATTGGCAATGCTGATCAGACGCCGATTTATTTCGATATGCCTTTAAATTTCACACAGGACAATGTTGAAGCAAAACAAGTGAAATTTACTGACAACGAGTGGCGATAAAATCAGAATGACAGTAATGCTCTGCGTTATTGCAGATGAAAATAATCTTCCACCCAAGAGGTATAATAAAAAGGTCATATATGCAGTATATGCACTAAACTTCTACCCAAGAGATATAATAATAAAGATCATACACTGACGGAAAAAAAATCCCAACACCACGAAAAAATAGTTGTAGAGGAATGAAATGGCGGCAATACATTTCTACAGGTAACATTTAATCGATTAAGGTTTCAAGATCACAGCTTAATGTAAGCGCGGGAAGAGCCATTTTAAATGTGAAATACTGCTACATCAATAACCGATGTAACCGCCAGAATTTTGAATGCAAGCACGTAAACGTTCATGCATTGTGTCGTATAGGTGCTGGATGTCAGTTTGTGGGATGGAGTTCCATGCCTGTTGCACTTGGTCATTCAATACAGAGACGGTTAATGCTGTTTGGGGGTGACGCTGGAGTTGTCGTCCAATGATGTCCCATACGTGCTCGATTGGTGAAACGGCAACATGTTGACACTCTGTAGAGCATGTTGGGTTACAACAGCGGTATGCGGGCGAGCATTATCCTGTTGGAAAACACCCCCTGGAATGCTGTTCATTAATGCCAGTACAACAGGTTGAATCACCAGACTGACGTACAACTGTGCCGTCAGGGTGCCTGGGATAACCACGAGAGTGCTCCAGCTGTCATAGGAAATATCTCCCCATACCATAACTCCAGGTGTCCAGTGTGTCTCGGCCGCAGGCAGGTTTTTTGCAGTCGCTCACCTGGCTACCTTCTAACCAACACACGGCCATCACTGGCACCCAGGCACAACCGGCTTTCATCAGAAAACACAACAGATCTCCACGCCGTCCTCCAATAAGCTATAGCTTGACACCACTGACGTCGCAAACGGCAATGGTTTGGAGTAAGTGAAAAGCACGTAACCGATTTGTAATAGTTCGTTGTGTCACTGTTGTGGCAACTGCAGCTCGAATTGCTGCCGCAAACGCGGTACGATGCGCCACGGTCATACGCCGTACACGGTAGTCTTCCCTCTCAGTAGTGCCACGTGGCCGGCCGGAACCCGTTCTTCTTGAGGCAGTACCTTTCCTTGACCACCGCCGCCAACAGTCATGCACAGTGGCTACATTCCTGCCAAGTCATTCTGCAATATTGCGGAACGAAAATCCACCTTCTCGTAGTCCTATTACATGACCTCGTTCAAACTTCGTGAGCTGTTGATAATGGCGTCTTCGTCTTCTTAAATGCATTCTTGACTAACATCGACACATTACGTCGAATCTCAACGATAACTAACGCTCACGAACGTTACAGCGCGCATTTACAGCAAACCTGCTTTGCATGTTCCGAGGGGCGCTACTAGCGCCACACGTATGCACCGAGGGCGAAATTTGCATAGACCTCATCTTACAGATGTACTCTCACTGCATACCAACTGTCGTTTATCTAAGACAATCCCTTCTTGGTGTTGGGATTTTTTTCCGTTAGTGTATATACAGTATATGCACCGAAGTGCCAAATTATTTTGACCAGCTCGTCTTTATGTAATTCGAAACAACTCCAGATAAAGTTCGGCGCATGTGAAGGTCATTAAACGATCTACATCATACCTAATACTTCTTGAGATGGGTAAGGCATTGAGTTTTAGCAATTTTGACAAATGTCAAGCTGTAATTGCCGGACGAATGACTCAGAGCATAACCGAGACGGCAGGGTTTCTGGGTCGATCACGGTCAGCCATAGTAAAAGAGTGATCCGAGGCGTGTGAAACCACTGATCGCAGAAAAAGCTGTGGGTCGAACACTACAAATATATGCCAGAGGTAAACGACGTCTATTCCGAATGGAAGAGAGAACAAAAAGAAGAAAGTGGCGCAACTCTCCTGTAATGTACATGCTGGTGACGGTAGTAATGTGTCACAGCCTCCACTGTGGCGCAGTGGTTGAAGCGATGGCCTCTGATCATTCGCCCGAAAGGGGTCCGGGTTCGAATTCCGATAAGACATGGATCTTGTGTTTGACTTACGGCACTGGCTCTCTCCCTTCCCTGGAACCAGTGACCCTAAATTAGGGACAGGCGACTGCTTATAGCCGATTGAGTTGCTCACGGTGGTCGTTAAACCTCCAATAAAAAAAAAACCTCAATGGACTAAAAGCAGTCACCCGTCCCTAATTTAGGGTCACTGGTTCCAGGGAAGGGACAGAGCCAGTGCCGTAAGACAAACACAACATCCATGCCTCACCGGGATTCGAACCCGGACCCCGTTCGGACGAATGATCAGAGGCCATCGCTTAGACCACTGCGCCACCGGGACGTCCCCATTTAGTAGCTCACCGTGGTCTTTAAACCTCCAATACAAAAAATGTGTCACATGCCAGATAACATAGAATTGTGCTGAAAATGGGGTTGTGAGCCCGTCGGAAGCTCCGAGTGGGTATGCTAACCAAGGCTCACCGTCGAAACGCCGGCAATAAAACTGCATCATAAATTATTGGAAGAATGTCGCTTGGTGCAATAAATCTCTTTTACTGTTGCAACATGTGGACGTGCTGGTACCTAAGCGTGGTTAACTTGGGGAAGTGTTAGTACCAGAATGCATAATATCGCGATAACGAGCCGGTGGCAAAGTGAAATGCTTTGGGTAATACTCTGCTGGAAAGCCCTCGACCAGACATTCATGCAAGATACTATGACTTGTATGATCTACCAAAAATCAGTAAAGTCCAGGCACATCCTTTCATGGCAACGGCAATTCCCTCTAGTGCTTTCTTGCAGTAAGACAATGTGCAATGTCACACTCCCCGTATTGTTGGAGCATGGTTTAGGTAGAATTAAAAATTATTTCAGGTATTGCCGTGGCCTCCAAATAATACAAGCGTCACTCCAATCGAGGCACACTGGTTTGTGTTGGACAAAAATTCCGATTTCCCGCGGCTCAGCCACGTAACTTACACGAGCGCAGGTATCTGCTGGTAACATATAGGGGCTAAGGAGACTATTAGTAATCTTGTAGTGTCCAGGTCTCGTCGGGTAGGTGCTGTTTTGGCAGCATGTGGAAGAACCACATCATATTTGGGAGGCGGTCAAGCCTTTCTAGGAACTTCAATCTGCAGAGTAAAACATATTTTTACGAGAACATACGCTACCTCGAACAATGTTGTTAATTTAAAAAACATACCATTCGCCACTTTTGTCTCTTTAAAAAGCATACAACAGGGAGGTAATTTTTTAATGGAACTTTTAAAAGTGAAAATTGAGTTGCAAAAACGAAAATCACTATCACCACCTAGAGGCAAACTTCTGTAACGTTAAAATGCATCCGTATGTGAGAAACGTTCCAGTACAAGAAAGCTAAGCAATGTTAAAATAATTTCTCCATCAGACCATCGTAGGCACAAATATCGAGAAAAACTGGATATGTTTTCTGCGCCTTACAGGTAAAGTGGGTAAATTATCTATTTTTCCGCCAAGAAATACGCGTAAAAGATTTTCCGAGTGACCTATATCTGTCAAATCACAAATCTTTCCATTTGGAGCTTACATACACAAACGGACTACAAATGAAACAGGTATGTGCGGTTGCAGTCGCTATCCGAAAAATTGGTCCCTCGAAAAGTTGAAATGACATGTAATGTTTTCTTGAAACAGAAACAGGTGCAACTCGGAAGCTGATTTTCAAAATGGGGTGAAAAAAATATATAATTGACTGTCTTCTGCCATGCGATTTTATTACAGTCGTCGTTAAGTTCCGAACCAGAAATGATACCTGTGAAATAAAACAATATCTTTTCAATGCAACTTATACCCGCAGTTTTGCAATTTTTAGAAGAGAGGTTTGAAATTTCAATGGCATGCATTCCGCTATAAGAGGAAAATATTATTCCCAGGGGAAATCATAATACAGCTGGACTGATATGGAGACGGACTTTGTCCATATATGTCGGATATCATGTACACGCACTTAACGACTCTGTTACTCCATTTATCTTAGTTTTTGTTTAGAATATAATACGTATTAGTCGTGCGAAAGTTAAAGTATGACTGACAAATGAAGTAAATTACCTACTCGCTGGTGGATGCAAGTTTGTTACTTTTCAAAAAATTTCCAAAACATTTTAATTTATAGTCTCATTCACATTTATTACAAAAGAATCTGACTTCGTCATAGTTGCAAAACGATATTTTCAGATGCATATGACACCCAAACGAAATGAAACTTTCCTATGATCGACCAAATTGAAATGTTTCATTCAATGCTTCTTAATACAAAACAAAGGTAAAGGGAAGCACTTAAGGAAAAAAACGCATTAGAAATTCTCAAAACATCTTATCTCAGTGTGCAACAAAAAGTGATGTAGGATGTTTTCGATTTCTGTTATCGTTTAATTAACTTCTGCTGTAAACCACGTTGATTGAAAAATACTGATGTATATACAAAGGTTGAAATATTTGAATCTAAAATTTATAGGTAGAATAATATTAGAGGGAAAGTAAATGCATGTGTTAATTTTCTAGAAACGGTGCAAAGTCTTTTACTAAATAATCTGAAAAACTGAAGTAGTTAACTAAATGAAACAAAAGTTAGCACTTTAGCTGCAGTTTTGTCGCATTTGACTGAAAACACTCCTAAAGATCTCATATCTGAGAGGTTTAGAAAGCCAATGATTGTTCGGCTTTGAGTGTTAGCCGGAAGTTTTCCTGTACGTAAACTTATGTCAACACCTGAACGATGTAATGATATTATAAGGAGAAGCATTTTGGGAGTTTCAAATGTCCAGTTTGAAGACGATAATTTCACCAGTTACTGAAAACAAGCAGAACATTCCGAACTGCGTACACTACACTATCGTGCATAAATATTAAACTAGAAATTTTGATCAAAAAGTTACGAAAAAGAACATTAGATTGTGCTGTTCGTTGGAGAACTTGCGTTTTCCAGGGAAGCTAACGTGAAATTTGATTTGAACGAAGAAAATGCACTTTCTTTCTGGGCATTGGAAACAACATCGCTGATCGATATATGAGAAATATCGAAAGATAGAGATAATTTGGACGTTCCATGTTTCCGATATCCGAGCAAGACATTTTAAGCTACTGATTGTACAATCGAATGCGCATGCCTTTATACATACAGCCCGAACAGTCAGTTTGGCGCATCACTACAAATCCTGATTCATTAATATTATGTGTTGTGAGAAAACATGTTTTTTTTTAATTTAAGCTAATACGTATATTAAAATGAAATTGTTTTCAATTCACACAAGGATATGGTGTTGGTTATCTAATTAAAACCGGCTTCCAGGAGCAAATTTCCCCTATTCAAAAATATGTGCCATACATGAGTTGGGAATATCCCTAATTTGCAAGGCGAAACGATTTGGTTTTTCGAATGATTTTGCAATGTCATTAATTGTGGCGCAGGATGCAAAGCAAGTAGCAGCCAAATACTGAGCCCCCAATAAACAAAAGTAACAAAAAAAAACATTAAACAGTAGCAAAGCATTAAAGAAGATAATGTTAAATAACAGAAATATCCTAAATTAACCAAAAATTTAATTTTAATTTGTAATTGCATTACAAAATTACTTTACAGAGTTTGCTAAAAGTTAACCATCTGTGATTGAAAAAAATTACATTTTTCTTTCCTTTATATACATTATTTTTCTGATAAAGTACTAAATTAAAACTCATAAAAAAGTAATCTAATTACTTCTGGGAGTTCATAGTCTACACGAGAAGTGAAAACTGTTTCGTTTAAATATTTATTACTCAAACATGACTCACTTTGAATGGATATCCTTGAATATAAGTTGCATGCAATCATGAAATCTATCAAAATTAACAAGGTCTTTAAAAGTTACTTCTAATTTATCTCCATATAAAATCTTCAAAATGTTATTTCTCTAGTTGCTCACAAGATGATATTCTCATTACCGAAGTTATAGTTACAAGATTATTGTTCGATTTTAAGAAACCATTCACACAGAATAGGGTGCACTACGGGTGGTGGGGTTTCGTATCACTCTTGTTTAGAAAACGCGTAATGATTTTAATTGTGAGCAACCTGTGAATACGTTTTTATTGCAGATCCACATTTCTGACATGAAAAAGTTCTGGAGGGATGCGTTATTTGCATACTCTTAAAACAACATGTTTAACGTATTGAACATTTTAGTTGTTATTTGTGAACCGGAGAGATCGATATTAGGTAGAAAAGCCAAAAAGATCCTACAGACGACACAGTGAAGCATTAGCGGAAGCATAGTTTGTGTAACCAAGAAAGATAATTAAAGGAACGGATTATAGTAATTACGAGATATGATCCTTGATTCGGGAGATGGTTTACGAACATTTCAAACACAGCAATCTCCCAATTATTGCCATTTTCCCGATATCCTGCATTTAAACAATAACGTTGTTCACTAACGTTTTCAGCAATCGCTTGAAGTAGAGTCTTTTACATCCCCAGTTTGAAACTGAACAACATCTGTTTTGCCAGCCTTTGTCCAACCATTCAGCCTAGGGAATTTAGGGGACTAGGAACCACTCATATCATTTCTTATAATATGTAATATCATAACATATCACATCTTCTAATGCTGCTAAAGGAACGAGATAATCAAATTTTTGAGGCGTAAAGCTGGTTGAACTAAATAAATGGAGATTTTTAAAGCAACATTATGAACACTGTATGATATAATTCTTATATTCGCAAGAAAAGCCTTAATTGTTCTCTCGTTTTTATAAGCAACAGGTTATCATCAGCGTCTTTTGACAATTATTCTCGTAGGAAGTCATTCAGAGAAGGGATATTATTGCGTATCCGAGATTCAGCTGAAGCGAAAATACAGCCAATGTATCTTCAATGTACGAGTTAATATTCCAGTAGTAACAATAAGTACCTATGAACACATATTTTGCCAACTAAGTTTGGCTACTGAATGATGTTTAAACGTGAGCAGGTTAAAGTCCCATACGTTTTACAATGTCAGAGCACTATGAAATTTTTTAAGCTTTAAACAAATTACACCGGCAAGTTGAAATTTTGATCTACGTCGACTCAGGCCCTTATCTGTGTCAATACCCTCAGTGGTTCTTTCCTCTCGGTATACGGAAAGTAATCCATCTTCTGAATGAAAGTGATAGAACTCAAATGATGATACGCTGCTGATATCGGTGTAGTGCCTTTGTGTGTAACAGAAATCCTGTGGTTCAAATTGTTCTGAATCATTAGTTAAACACACATTTTGATTGATTTATTGATTTATTGGAGGTTTAGCGACCACCGTGAGCAACTCAGTAGGCTATAAGTAGTTTCCTGTTCCTAATTTAACGCCACTGATTTCAGGAAAGGGAGAGAGCCCGCACCGTAAGACAAACACAACATCCATGCCTCACCGGGATTCGCACCCGGACCCATCTTGGACGAATGATCTGAAGCCATCGCTTTAACAACTGCGCCACCAGAGCAGCACACATTTTTTCATATTATTGCCTTTAAAATAACCACTTCTAACTTTACACTATTACGAATGTTCAGAATTAAAAAATGCAGAACATTCGAAATTATAAAAAGTAAAATTTTACAATTGAAATATTTATTAAATACTTCGAAATAAGGTATTTCTAATTAAAGTATTTTATTTTGTTCAGGAACTCCCACACTCCATCAAGCCGACTGATATGTTTTACAGCGTTAAAGTGTTTGCAAAATCGTTTTTGGTTAATTTAGGACAAACCCTCCCTCACGTATCTGCAGGTTAATTACCAACTTAACCAGCTGGAACGAATTAACTCACGTTATAACAACAGGCTGATATCAGAAGGAACGAATATATTCAAAATATATAGAGTGGGAGGAACACGTCTAGAACGAGCGAACCAGCTCAACAGAACACGTTGCTTTTCTTCAGGTTTATTACTCGAAATGGTCATTTAGTGTTCTGACAGACACTATTTCCTTCTGACCAGTTACTTGCTGAAAGGGTTCTAACACTATCGACGTACCTAAAAATGGAGAGGAAATATTTGAGTCACTTTTTCCTAACCAGTCGTATGATATACGTAGCAGGGTGAACTAGCACCTCCCTATCATGCTTTGGACATAGAACAGAGAATAAAGGACTAAGAGCCGGACTTATTACATTTCATGATTTTATAAGCAGATCTGCTGAAATAAAAGGAAACAAATAATTGTTTTGCCGTAGATTTTGTCGACGCCGGCGGCCACGAGACCCTTTCTTTCAAAGAGCGCAGAAAATTTTCTGTACCACTTGTTTCAAGTACATTGGCCGGTTAAAAGTAAATCATAGAAAAAAGGATATTTTGACTGAAGGCATTTGGACACTTAAAATATGCGGCATGCAGTGACATTCCTTGAATTTAAAATGTACACCCTTGATAAATTAATGACTGTATTTTAATTACCATCAATACAAATGAAGAAGCTCTCACTAAGAAATAGATTCCAGTTTTGAAGCTCAGAGATTTGACATTAACAGTAAGGGATGAGGAAGGAGATATTTTTAGCTTAATGTGCTGTGTCTGAGAAGTGCCTCAAAAGACGACATCCAGCACGAGAGAGAAGATGATACTTTTCTGAAAATAAGTATGACATATTGGAAACCATGTCTTGTACTTATTTTACGTTCTATCTAAGATAAAAAAAAATGTAAAGTTATGTTAGAATAACATGGAGATATGCATAATGATTTTTAACATTAATTTTATTCTATTATATACTGTGTGTTTTATTTTATTTTATCCTTCTAATATTACAAATAAATTAAAGGAAACAAAACCGATGTTCGACTATAGCAAGCTAGCTAATACCGATGTAATGTGCTAATTCAGAAAATATCGAGATGATACTAACAGTCTGTGACTTGTTTGGCTAGAGAAATTTACCTGAAATCAGTTTACCTGAAACCAGACCTCCGAAAATTAAAAGAAATCAGTAAATCACATTTTTTTCGTGAAGTTTGCACCACCTTACAAACGTAATATAATAATGGATGAAATATCAATTCAAAGAAACACTTTAATTTACTAGTACAGTGAAATCCCGATGATCAGCGACGCGGCTTTGCGGTAGTATTTTTTTTAGTCGCTGAAATATAGGGGTTTTTTTTTAGTCACGGTAATATTTTTTATTACAAAAAAGATTTGAAGAAGAATGCAACTTAAAAATTTTCTGGCGAGGTTATTCAATTTGTGACTTTATCTATTACGTTGCAAGCGCCTGGGATCACCATCACTATCAGTACGTCGTGGAGAAAACTTCCCTCCGATGGAAATTGCGCTTCTGAAAACAATACATAGAACTAACCAAATTAGTGAAACCCGTCCCCGGTAAGCAATTAATGAAACTGATATTGCCAAATAGTAGGACTGCGACATACTTGGCCCTGATTTTGAATATTTAACTGATGAACAAATAATGAATAAAGTTAGAGGAATAGCAAATGAAAACGAGGGAAGTGAAGATCATGAAGAGGATATTTCTCAGCTACGGGCATGTCGACGGCCTGTTCAAGTACCTTGAATGACAAGACGATGCATTATTAGCTGATCAGCTGGTTTGGCGTAGGCTGCCGCCCGAATAAAAAAATGTTTGGCCGTTAAAAAACGGAAGCAAGTAACTGATTATTTTAAGAAGATTTAAACAGGTTGCTTTTCACTATGTACTCGTATTATTCGTAAAATAATAAGTATTAATCTGAATAAAGCATACCACTATGTTATGCGTGTAATTAGTAGATTAATTTATTTTTCCTGTAAAAATTGTGATTATCCGAGAAACTCCTGCCCGCTATCGCGGATAATCGGGAGTTGACTGTATTTCAAACAATACCAGTACTTCACAAACTGCAATAAAACACCCCAATAATTTCAAACAAATACAGTCTTGAGTCGCTTTTCTAGCAGATATTACTGGAAAAATAATGCTCATCGTTAAAATTAATGTTGGTGCCATTGAAATAATCATGACATTTGCCTTAATAGTGTAGTTACAGTTGGTCGATCCCGCTATTTTGTCTTTCTTATAACGGAGAGTTGTGTACTTATACTTCTTACTAAACGATATGCAAATATTTGCAAAGTACGTTAAATAAGTGCTATATTAAAAAAAAAGGGATCATTAACACAAATATCGTACTATAGCTGTTTCCGTAATGCTCTGCTTTTAACAAAACTAGGGAAAACCTTTGTATAACACACTAGTTACTTATTTGGAATAAAAGGACTTTTATCACAAACAGTATGAATTTCAAAAAATAATTGGTAGCAGGTTTTGAATAATTTTTGTCTTCTTCTGAATCTCCTTTGTACACCATTTCTGAGATGAGTCTTGTCGAATGGATCGGTAGATGGTGAGCACTGAAAGAATGCAAACATTTTTAGACAGGGTCTCACTGAGTGGGTAGACGGTCTTAAAGCAGAGAAAAATCAGTAGATTACGAAAATCTATCAGTACACTAAAATAAAATTTCAGTAGAATGACAACTCTGGTGACAACTGCATATGTTAATATACACACATTCGGTAATTTCTTGGGACAAACAAAAACTTGAGGTACGCAAGTTCGTCAAAATCAAATGGTCTTTCCTGGCATGAAAAAATCGAAGTCTTTGCATAATTTTCCAGATACAGAATTTATTTTTTTCTTTTATTATAAAATCTACACAAAACAGCCATACCTACCTGTCGTTTACCATATTACAGATTAAATTCAACACACACGTTGCTCTTCACCACTGCACGAGACAGAAATCATCCTGTAGACTACCTGTCTTATTTATCTTCCAACAATGTTATTACGGCGCACTGTGAGCAGAAGGTAACTTCCTATTGTAATTTCTGTTCGGGGTGACTAACTTTCTGTCCGGTGTGCTTGTTTCCACGTTTATTACAATTTATCTAACAACTAAAAACATGTAAGTTACATCTAACTTCACTCTGTATTGTGAAAGGAACAGAGTTTAATTTCATGTTTTTTGTCATTTCACGTGCTTTTATCCATAATGGCACAGCCACAAGTGGAACAAAAACTTCAACACTTATGGTGCCTGGTAATACCCAATTGAAATATGCAGCAGTTACAGTTTGCTTCGCTTCGACGTCCCTCAATTTTTTTAAACCCCGTTAACACGTGACTGATGTGCTATGAATAGAACGTAAAACAGCATGTACCACCCAAATGCGTATTTACATGCCCAGTATGATACCACGAATTTCACTCTTTTCATGATAATATGTTGGGTACCACATTACAGGATGATATTGACTTTCATACAAAAATGCATTCAAGTTCTATGCATGTTGTTTTAATTTTGAGTTCCTAAAACATATAACTTCATTCACCAATCAGTCCTTTGATATATTCGCTCCTGAATTTCGTTAGAAATGGTTTCAGTAGCTATTCAGGCAAGGATAAGATCTTGCTCACTGCAGTTGAACTTACATTGACGCTTTAAGAGACCGACGTACCTCAATCACTTGGTGCGTGCCCAAAATTTCCATTGCTCCCCAAACAAAAAAATGCACATAACGTTATGAAAGGTACGGCAGAATAATTATTTTTTGCTCTCACCTCACAGGTAAGAAACATATAAATTTCAGTGGTAGTAAGCGCTCCCTTCTGGTCCTTTATTTTAGATACATGTACTTGGAGTGCCACTTTTCCAAAAGAAGAAATCAACGCTGCCAAAGTTTGATACTAGTTTTGAACAGTTTTGTACACCCAAAAGAAAATTTTGTACACCACCGGAAGTGGTACTTTTCGGCTCTCTAAAAGTGGCGCTCCAAGTTCATGCAGAGTGCAACCTTTTCAAAATCGAAAATAACAACTGCCAAAGATTTGTACACCCAAAAGGAAATTTTGTACACCACTGGAAGTGGTACTTTTCGGCTCTCTAAAAGTGGCACTCCAAGTACATGCTGGAGTGCCACTTTTTCAAAATCGAAAATAAATACTGCTAAAGATTCGTACACGTTTTGTACAGTTTTGTACACCCAAAAGAAAATTTTGAACCTCACCGGAAGTGGTACTTTTTTACTCTCCCTTGTGTCCTTCGAGCATGTATTTGGAGTGCCACTTTTCCAAAAACGAAAATGAACAATGCCAGAGTGTTGTACTAGTTTTGTACATTTTTGTACACCACCGGAAGTGGTACTTTTTGACTATCCTTTGTGGCCCTCGAGCATGTACTTGGAGTGCCACGTTTCCAAAATTGAAAAAAAAAAACATTGCCAGAGTGTTGTCCTAGTTATGTGCAGTTTTATGCACCCAAAAGAAAATTTTGCACACCACCGGAAGTGGTACCTTTTGACTCACTTTTGTGGCCTTTGAGCATGTACTTGGAGTGCCACTTTTCCAAAAACGAAAATATACACTTCCAGAGTGCTGTCCTAGTGTTGTATAGTTTTGGACACCCAAAAGAAAATTTTGTACACCACAAATAGTGGTTGTTGTTGGCTCACCAGCACGTACTCAGAGTTCCACTTTTTTAAAATCGAAAATCAGCACTGCCAGGGTGTGTGCATCCTAAAGAAAATGTGTATTCTACCGCATGAAGTTCTTTTCACCTCTCCTTAGTGGCTCTCCGGCATGCGCTCTTGTACTGTCCTTTTTCTAAAATCGAAAATGAACACTTTCAGGGTGTTGTACGAGTTTTGTACGGTTTTGTACACAAGGTTTTGTATACCACCGAAAAGGAACCAGTCACTTACTACGCCGAAGCAAACTAGCCTTTGTTTTCCTAGAAAGCCATCGTAGAAAAGTTTCTCCAAAAATGAAAATAGACACCACTAACATTTTTTATTATGTTCTACCGTGAAATTTAAAATTATTTTCCTGAACAGAACAGTAGTAGAATTTTTCTACGTGGTGTACCGCTAAACATGTACTTTCAGTCCAAAATACAAAAGGTCGTCGTATTTTATGTTTTGCCTTAATGAAGTTAGTTGCACCTGACTTTTTTTTCTTTTTGAATTACAGATTTGGTACATTTTGGGATTGCATAACGCTATCCTCAGTTGTGGATACCCGCATGACTGCATTAATAAATAACTTGTAGAATTTTTGATTTTCGAAGCAGTAGCTTAAATCGTTAACTAATTTGATTAATATTCCTAGTTTGTTGCATATAAAACACACTTTTGCAATAACCCAGAAGCCGAACGGCCAAGTTGGAAGAATCACCAAAAGAATTTATGTTTAAAATCTACTTTCCCTTAATTTTCCATTCACTGAAAGTTCGAAGGTCATCTATATAAAAAATCGTCACATTGTGATTCATCATTTGACACAAAATAGCTCTTAGATCAAAATATAGCAACAATACGTATTCGTTTAAATCTCTTTCTTTATATCAGTTCCCCACAATTACTTGCAATCTTTCTCTCTCTACACCACTCCCCTCATTATTTACAATCAAGGTTGTCTCTATAAATTTTGCTGTGACCCACTGTCAGTGTCGCTGAAATGTACAAGCTGTTTAGAGAAGTAACGAACTATTCAGTGGGAAAATGTTTAGTTTAGAAGCAACTCGAAAGGAGGGTTAAGTTTGTCACGTAGTTATTTTGTCAACTACATTTTGTCATGTAGTTTATACGTCACAGACTGAAATTCAAGCAATTTGAATTTCTTCGCAACGTTTTTTCAATCTAGAGGTTTTCAGTTTAAACAAAATTTTTAAATTTAAGCATTGCTTTGTAGAAATAATAAGATATTCAGTGAAACTTCGGCTATGCGTATTCCAGTTATATTTTTTGACATTTATACGTAATTCAGCATTAGTCCCGATATTTTACTGTAGTTTCTAAGCTTTTCCAATTCGATAATAGCTAATTAATTGATTTATACGCTTTTTTCGATGTACATAAATTTTTAATTTCCGATTATCATAAACTCACAGTTCTTTGATTTGTTTACGTATGCGTAAGTTATATCACAAGTTTGAGAGAATCGAAACAGCGTTACTGAGTTCTTGGTGCAGCCAAAATTGAACCTTCATCCCATCAGAGAAGGTTATGCTGTTTACTTTCGGTCATCGTTGTTGTGTTACTTCTTGGTGCAAAGTTGAACCTTGATCTCATTGGAGAAAGATATCTTGTTTAGTTTTGGTTTGGATGAAAAATTTATTTCGCAATCTTTGCTCTGAATAAAACGTGCACTTAAGCAAGCTACAACTTTTGGCATGGTGCGGACGTTTTTTTGTTGTTGTAGTTCAGCCATGAAATAGATGATGCAAAATTTAATAACGTTCACAGTTATGCTTTTTCTCTGACTTTGACAAATTTTAAACAAGCAAATATTAGAGAATATTTTACTTAATACTATTGAGGAATCAACTTGTAAACAATTTGCTTCGAAAAGAGTGATGCTAATAAAGAAGGAGTAATATAATAGGGGTATGGATATAAAACAAAATAACATTCGGATTTACTACAAAGTTTTTAAAAAGTAGAGATGTTTTTTTCATGTACTGAAAATGCAAAATTGTACAAAATCATTTTGTCATGTAGTTTATGAAATAATTGGCCAAACTTTGGGAACTTATTTTACAGCCATTTTGGTGATAACAAAATCATATAAATGGCCTGCAACTTTTTCCCGCAGCGATATCCCCCATGAGCATGGGCGTCCGCTGCAACTTTTCCGGGTGAGGAGTCAAACGGGTATACTCCCACTATAACAATTGTTGCTAAAAAAATTTTTCACATGTAGAGGATTTTAGTAAGGGAGTGTCAGACCCCAGGTCTTAAACAATCCTTAGAAATAGGAAGCTAGGGGATTTGGGCTAGAGTGCCTGATTAGAAAGTGACACGGAAGCAAAGTAGAGGAAGAGGCCTTTATTTATTACAGAGAGGACAGTACCCGGGGTCCGACGGCTTAACGTGTCCATCCAACGCACGGCGGACATTTAGTGGATCGAGCGTTCGTACCTACCTGGGATCGAACCTGAGGTCCTTTCCGCGGCAGTCACGAACGTTGCCCACTGGGCTACCCGCGGGCAACATTTGTGACTGCCGCGGGAAGGACCTCAGGTACCCCTGCGTCTTTATATGGCATAGTGGAGGTTCGGTCAGGCGAGGGCAACGAGCCCCTAAAGCTAAGGGATGGGTTCGGATCACTGTTCGCCCCGAAAAAGTCTGGGAACTTGGGCACACCTTTCTTTATATAGTCAATATTTAGTATTGAAATAACGGACAAAAATAATAATTATGTCATTTACCAATTACTGGCCACTGATTATTCATATCTGAGTCAAAAGTTTAATCTTACTGTAGGCTTCTTGCTAAATTTAATAATCAACTTAATACAGTCTTTTTGTTTGGAAACATTAAATTGGGATTACATAAAACAATTGCACCGCTCCATCGTCCTTTATTGAGTATGAGTACAAACCCCCTTTTTTTTATAAACATTGATCTGTTTATTTTTATAACCCCTTCAATTTTCTGTTTCTTGCACTTTAGAAGAGATACTATGAAAAAAACTGCAAACATCTTGGGTTTGTCCAAATCTGTCAATCACATTTTGAATGAGTTCATGTTTATTCTCAAAAACCTTTTCTTGATTAGTACTCATCATGCACAGTCCAGATAAACGTCCATCTGCCATTTTTGACCTTAACCAGGTTTTTAACCGTTCTTATAGTGCTGAAGGAGCTCTTTACTGGGCATTTTGTTACTGGTAATGTTTGAGCAATAAGAATAGCCTGTCGAACAGAAGGAAACAGATCAGTGTGTTTGAGCAAGCCTAAAGTTCGTCTTCACATCCATCATCTTGTTTCTTCCTTCCTGACCACAATTTAAACTGTTATGGATAGGTTTTGCTCATGTGTGTAATTAATAGTTAAATTTAACAAATGTTAAGGTTAAGGTAAATACTGACTTTAGGTAAAATTAAAATTTGGGAGACGGGTGGATGCATTTCGAAACAAAAAGTAAATTCAATGAACTAAGGCCATGATAAATGAAAATAAAATGCAACGCAACACTTATATTAAGACATTCCAAAAGTTATTATTGAAAGTTTGCGTTGTTCCAATTTACGATGAGTTGTGACACCTGCAAGTGCAAAATAAGTAATTATTGTTTACATGTGTACCAAATTTGCGAACACTAAAAAATGGATATTATACATATAATGAATAAGCTGTTTTTACTGGTAGTTGTTGTAGTATTTATAATGAACAAGCTTAACTGCTAGTTATGTTGTGTAGTTGATTAATTATGATGAATAAAGTCTTATGCTGGTTGTTAATAGTAACACTTAATGAAAGAGACCTAACTGCCAGATAGAGGTCTGACAATAATTGAACAGAAAAAAAGGTACTCACTTTAAAACCTTTTATTAGGGAACTCCTGGTATCATCCAACACACACTATACTAATCACATAGAACGAAGCTCTCGGCACATAAAACAAAAGCTCTCTCACTTAACACAAAAGCTCTCTACGCACATAAACAAAAAGCTCTCTACACATAAACGAAGCTCTCTTTACATCAAACGAAGATCTCTCACATAAAACAAAGCTCTTGGTATCGTTGAACACGCCTATTTATACTGCCTACCACCACGTCATGACATACACTCATTGCCACATCTCATTCAGCGGGAGAAATAACATCTCGTTAAGTAAGAAGATAATTTACATAGGAAAATAAAATAACCAGAGACAGTAAAATCAAAAGGAAACTGAATCTAGAGTATACGTTACATCATCTCCCCCTTAATTTTTTTTTTCCGAAAAACCTATCAATTTAGGAGTGTAATTCTTACACTTCGTTGACTGACGTTTATCGACCTCTTTTTTGTTGTTGTTTTGTGGCAGCAGTATGTACAATATCAAACTTGGCATGACAAAATCAGGAAATCTGTGACCGCAGCAATTGTCTGTGAAGCAGGAAACACTTTTTTCTACTTGAACAGAACAAACCTGCATCGGCATACCTTACTTTTATTCTGCCTAGCAGGAATCACTTTTTTAATTTCAAATGACGTCCTCATATTATCGTTGATTACAAACCCACTGTATCAGCAGAGAAGATTGCCTGTAGCTGCCTAACAGTAACAATTTTCATTATTTTATCCCTACGCACACAGATATAGATTTCAAATTACGTCCACATATTATCGTTGAATACAAACCAACTGTATCAGCAGCGAAGAATGTCTGTAGCTGCCTAACAGGAAGAATTTTTACTATTTTACCCCTAAGCACATAGATATATATATAAAAAATTTGGATTAGTAGACGGACATAGAAGAAATATAAAAAAAAACACATATATACACAAAAAGAATGCATAGGCCCACACGAAAAAAAAAAAAAAATTCTGACACGCCAACTGGTCGAGCAAGAAAAACAACAAACGGAGAAAATAACCTGTCCACGAGAACTTACTTATCTCGAGGACGCATAAAAAACTCTAGTACGATAACGTTTTCCAGGCCTAATCGGACTGGTAAATTCAGGTGGCGTCGATCTTTTCAAAGACTGGAATGAATCTGGAACATCTGTAGTCTGTCGGTCAAGAAATCCCGGCGGCTGACATTAACGGTCAGGACCGGCTGAAGTCCGTCGGTCAGGATCGGCTGAAGTCTGTCGGTCAGGAAATCCCTGCGTCAGACAGAAACGGTCAGGAACGGCTGAAGTCCGTCGATCAGGAACGGCTGAATTCTGTCGTTCAGGAAATCCTTGCGTCAGACAGGAACGGTCAGAAACGGCTGAAGTCAATCGATCAGGAACGGCTGAAGTCTGTCGGTCAGGAAATCCCTGCGTCAGACAGGAACGGCTGAAGTCCGTCGATCAAGAACTGCTGAAGTCTGTCTGTCAGGAAATCCCTGCGTCAGACAGGAACGGTCAGGAACGGCTGAAGTCCGTCGATCAGGAACGGCTGAAGTCTGTCGGTCAGGAAATCCCTGCGGCGGACAGGAACGGGCTCCCCCAGGCTTTTGATATGCAGTCCCTTTGTGCTGGGGCCCGTGTTGTCCTTCCAGCATTCTTTTGAAGGGACGTGGCTCCGACCACATCGTTTGTTTTCGCTTTCTACCTCTGGGCATGAGAGTAGAAGCAGGCATCGGCCCTGTTTGCCCTGAGCGTAGGTTCCAGGGGCGAAACCCGGGCGGATGCAAGGATCTCTGCCTTCGTCGCTGTTGCGGCGAAGCAGATTGGGGAGACAAGTTGCGTTTCCGACCAGCTTTTGGTGTTGCTGGACGGTTTGTAATTTGTGTCTGACGTTTAGGAATCGTCAAACTACTGTCTATATCTGATAAATCAGAAATATCTGATGAATCTGAGTCGCTGCTGTAAGTTAGTGGTCGTGCAGGACGATGTTTATTTCAGCCTATAGGAATACTCTCTGACGAGGTATTCAAGGAAGTAGGAGCTTGTGTTGGTGCAGAGTTATTAGGGAATGGTGCAGAAATAGTCTTGGCAATGGTTGGAGGGAAAGGAACGATACCAGAATTTGAAGAACTTGATTCGAGCCTTCGTCTCATGGGAGAATCAGGTTGTATGTTTGGAAGCCCGTCTTGAGGAGGGGAGGGTGAAAAAAATCACTGGAGATTCTTCAAAAAGGTTCGTCGGTTCGTCCAAAATTTCTGGAGGTTGATCGTGAGATATAGACTCTTGAGTCTGTGGAACAGAAGGTTGAGTAGGGTTGATTATAAAGTCTATATTTCGTTCATGATACTTGCGACACTGAGCAACGTGTACGTATTGAAATTGATTGTCAGGTTTTTCAAGGATAATGTTATTTTCAAACACATTTGTCACCCGATATGGACCTTCGTAGTTGGGTGCAAATTTCTTTACTAAAGTATCAGAAACAGAAGACTGGAAGTGCGTTTCCACGAGAGTGATATCTCCAACGACAAGATCTGGTTCCCTACGCCTAGTATTATTGTATCTTGCTTGAGCCACTTGTGATCCTATCATTGCAACACGAGCTTTTTCAATCCGGTTTAGTTTGTCGATAATCCCCGTTAAATTTTCAAAAGGTGTCTTAATTTTTCGACCCAAAAAAGTTCTGCATTAGCAAATTTAGTAGATTCGTGAACACACGAGCGGAGGGCGAACGAAAAAAGCTCAAGATGTTCATCCCATCGCTCGTGATGATCCATGACAAATGTAGCAATCATTTTAACTAGCGTGCGGTTTACTCGTTCCGCGGGATTACTCTGGTTATGGTATGATGAAATGAATTTATGCTTTATGTGTAATCTCGCACACATTCTTTCAAGAATGTCAGAAATAAATTGGGGACCATTATCCGAAACTACTTTATTAGGTGCACCATATCTAGAGAATACATCATTAATTAATACATTACAAATAACTTCCACCGTAGCTGCTTTAATGGGAGAAACTTCGACCCATTTAGAAAAATTATCAGTTAATACTAAATCGTAACGACCTTTGTTTTTAACAGATAAAGGATAAGGTCCCAATAAATATATTGAAATAATGTCAAAAACATGAGAACTTGAACTAGATTTCAAGTGACCGGCCGGTCTTACATTACGGTAATTATTAATCTTACACAAGTGACATGATTGAACGTATGCGAGCACACTTTGTTACATGCCAGGCCAATAGGCAACATCCCGCAATTTGCAACGGGTCTTGCGAATACCTAAATGGCCTGCAAGAGGTTTGTCATGAAATTCGTTTAAAAGGGCCATTCTAAGGGTTCGCGGAATACATGGGCGAAACTCTGCCCTAGTAG
Source organism: Macrothele yani (assembly GCA_039090855.1). NCBI lineage: Eukaryota > Metazoa > Arthropoda > Arachnida > Araneae > Macrothelidae > Macrothele > Macrothele yani. The sequence goes on along the minus strand of CM077015.1, from coordinate 125,020,343 downwards.
TCCTAGATTTCGTATAGTAAAGAAGACCCTCTATGACTTCAAAATGTTGTGAACTCCCAGCCAGAGAAGGATCACTTTGTAGTGGTGAACCCGCAAGCAAAAAATAATAGATATCCCCAAAATCTGGATCATTTACTAATTCTGCCATTATCTGCTCCCTGGATGTTATATCAGCTATTAAAAGTAAAGGCTGACATCCAGGAGTAGTTTCTGTGGGGACCCCACTAATCGGGACGCGAGACAATGCGTCCGGTAATTGATTCTTATGACCTGGTTGGTACGAAATTTTGATATTGCTCTCTTGTAACTTAAGAGCCCACTTCATAAGCCTTTGAGAGAGGTGCTTAGCAGATATCAAATACTGAAGGGCAGAATGATCCGTAATTATGTTAACTGTCAATTCGTTAAGATAACATTGAAATTTGTCAAGAGCATACACTACAGCAAGACATTCGCGTTCCGTAGCTGAATAATTGCGTTCAGCTTTGGCTAAAGTACGGGACGCAAAAGCTATTGGATGCCCAGCTTGTGACAAAACGCAACCAAGACCAACTCCGGATGACTCAGTATAAATATCAAATTCCTTAGTATGATCTGGGAAAGCTAATACAGGAGGCTGAGTCAACGCAGACTTTAGTGCTTCAAATGCAGCGCTAGCCTCAGGTGTGCAAACAAACTTCTTGTATTTACGTTTCAAAGCATAGAATGGCTCACAAATTGTATCATAAGCGGAGACGAACTGCTGATACCATCCGGTCATTCCCAGAAAGCGTGATAGTTCTTTTGATGTTTTAGGCCGAGGAAAGTCAACAATAGGCCTAATTTTTTCATTATCCGTAAATAAGCCGTGGGGAGTGATTTTCAACCCGAGATATACGATCTCGCCCCTCGCTATCTGGCATTTACTAGGTTTTAACGTCAAGCCAGCATTGTATATGAGTTGAAACACCTGTTTGAGCAGAGAAAGGTGCTCGTCAAAAGTCTCGGATGTAATAATAATGTCATCCAAATATACATGCACATGGGGACCTAGAACAGGTCTGAGAACCGTATCCATAAGCTTTTGGAAAGTAGTAGGTGCAGAAGCTAGTCCAAAGGGCATACGCAGGTATTTATAAGCCCCAAAAGGAGTCACAAAGCCTGTTTTATCGACGGAGTCTGGATGTACCGCCACCTGCCAATATCCACTCGCCAAATCCAAGGTTGACATCCATTTAGTTGACGACAGGTCATGCAAAATATGCGACATGACAGGTAGTGGATAATTGATCGTTTTCGTGACTTGGTTTAGCTTGCGGAAATCTGTCACGAAACGAAATTCGTTGGGTTGTTTCTTTGGAACAAGAAAAGTAGGTGCGGGCCAGGCGCTTGTTGATTCCCTTATTATGCCCTGTTTAATCATCTCAGAAATTTGACGTTGCATTTCCTGTTTCTTATGGGGAGCAAAAGGGTAAGACTTCGTCGCTATCGTTTTCGAACCATCAGTGTCAATGACATGATAAACCACCTTTGCGAAACCAGGTTGATCGGAAAATAAACCAGGGCTTTCCTGCAAAAGTAGAGAAAGCTGGTTTCGTTGCCTCTCATTCAATTGGTTACTCAGTAATAAACTCGTTATGTCTATAGGATCCGTAGGAATCACTTCGACAGGTTCCGGAAAGGAAATAACATGTTGTACGAAAATCAGGGTAACTTGAAAAGTATTGATAAAGTCCATGCCCATTAGACATTTAACAGGTAGTTCGTCTATGAGCAGGAAAGAATGCGTGAAACGAGCCTTTCCCAGCCCTAGAGATAATGTGACAGTTCCTGTGATACTGAAGATTTCGTTATTTGCACCTCGCAAATACTGCGTCGCAGGCTGAACGTGTATTGCAAGAAAATTTTCAGTGCAAAACTTCGTATTTAGGGCTGATATTTCATAACCAGTGTCGAACTTTGTCTCGACAATAATATCTTCAATTGTCAAGAACACATCAGGCAACTGAGGAGTTTGGACAGTCACTAATAATGTTTTAGGGTCAGAATGCTTGGTATCAGGAAGCAGTACCGACCCTTGGTCTACTTTCTTTGAAAGTTTAAAGGATTCCTGGTTGTATTATCATGCGGTCTGAAACCTCGGCCCTGCTGGGTATCGGGAAAATTTTCACGATGAGGAAAACTGCGTGAAAACTGCTGCGGGAACTCCGCATGTCTGTTGAAATTTTCATTTCTATTACTTCTTCCCTCAGCACGGGCAGAAAAATCATCATTGCCCTGAGTATAAAAACGTTCCGAATTCTGCGGATTGGAACGGGGTCGAGCATACTGTGCATTTGTACGGTACCCAGAAAATTGATAAGAAACTCGCGGTTGGTGTACCACTCTTATATGCGGTGGAACGTATGATGCTTGGACTTGCACCTGTGTACGCTCGCGTTGAAAGTCATTAGGCCTATTATGCCGCTGAGGATTTTCGTAATAAGCCTCGCGGGGTGCCCGAGCATGGTGAGTTGGACCATGTTTGCCGTGTCGCTCTTCATACGTTCGTATGAGGCGAAGGCATTCATGAATTGTAGCAGGGTGTCGGACCTCAAGAAAATCCTGTAGAAATGGATCGAGCTGCTGCAATAGGGTGTCCAACATGTCGACATGACTGGCATGTGGATCCCATAAGTTATACAAGCGTGTTGTTTCTAAAGCAAATGCAACAGGGCTATCGTTGTGTCCTGGCTGACGAGAAAAAATTTTTTGTGCAAGGCTAGCTCGACTGAGGCAGAAAGGAAAGACTTCCAAAAATTCTGCTCAGAAATTCTCATAATGAGAATCCGGGTTCGACACTCTTCACTGCTGATACCAGGTCTTAGCGGTATCCTTCAAGCAAGTGCCTGCTATTTGCACTTTGCAGTCTTGAGGAATATTGTATAGATCAAAATGATCTTCGAAATCCTCGATAAATTTGAAGGACTCCTCCAAACCATTGAAATTAATTGTTCATGCATGCGGCACGAAAAGGGCAAGCATTTTGCTTCTGTGAGAGGATTGAAATCCCTCAGGTACGACCCGCGACTCAGAGTGATAGGAAACTGGTGAATTACGAAATTGTGAAGAATGCCTGGGTACTTGGAAATCATTATCATTAAAGTGAGCCCCACAGGCTTCTTGCAGATGGTCGAAGTTAATCCCATCACCACCGAAACTTGCCTGAGGGTGAAATATTGAAGTTGTCTCAGGTAACGAAGACATGGGTAATAATTGTCAAGACCTCGTGTTCAGAAAAAGTTCGGGCGCCAATTATAATGAATAAGCTTTTTACTGGTAGTTGTTATAATTGTAGTAGTAGTTAATTATGATGAATAAAGTCTTATGCTGGTTGTTAATAGTAACACTTAATGAAAGAGACCTAACTGCCAGATAGAGGTCTGACAATAATTGAACAGAGAAAAAGGTATTTACTTTAAAACCTTTTATTAGGGAACTCCTGGTATCATCCAACACACACTCTACTAATCACATAGAACGAAGCTCTCGGCACATAAAACAAAAGCTCTCTCACGTAACACAAAAGCTCTCTCACGTAACACAAAAGCTCTCTCACGTAACACAAAAGCTCTCTCACGTAACACAAAAGCTCTCTCACGTAACACAAAAGCTTTCTACGCACATAAACAAAAAGCTCTCTACACATAAACGAAGCTCTCTTTACATCAAACGAAGTTCTCTCACATAAAACAAAGCTCTTGGTATCGTTGAACGCGCCTATTTATACTGCCTACCACCACGTCATGACTTACACTCATTGCCACATCTCATTCAGCGGGAGAAATAACATCTCGTTAAGTAAGAAGATAATTTACATAGGAAAATAAAATAACCAGAGATAGTAAAATCAAAAGGAAACTGAATCTAGAGTATACGCTACATACAGTGTACACGTGTAATAACTTTTGGAGGCGGTGATGATTATTTTTAGTGGTTAGGACAAAATGCATTAATTAAATAAAAACAAAACTCCAGAGACGACTCCTACCTTAGGCAAGCTAAGGTGGATGAGCATGTGACCCTGAGAGGAAATTCAACTGAGTCACCTAATTCTTCACTGCATAAGGTTTGGGTTTTTGAAAGGTCACTTGCCAGCATTTATTGTACAAACTTAACCACAATAACAAAAAACACAACAAAATGTTTTAAGGAGTCGAAGACTCACCAAGACAACACAATGTCTGCAAAATATTGCTGCCAGAATTTAGCAGATCTCCAAAATTGCTAACTTTGGCCCCTGGCCTAAAGAAACATTCAGATGACACATTTAGATTAATCGCTTCACAAGAAACAGAACTTCATCCACAAATAAAAATAGAATGTTTACTAAATAAGTGTGAGATTTTACTTTACAAAATGCTATTCCTTAACAAGAAGTTACACCCAAATTTTAGATTACCATAGCAGGCCTAATGCAGCACATATTTGAAATTCACACATTATATAACACTCTTTAGCTTGTATGATATGCTGCTGAAGTGAAGTGTCTTCTCCCTCTCCCGTCAGTTATAATATAAGAATATGTACTATAGTTTTGATTAGCCTCTTTCAAACAACCCCATCAAACCAGTTTTCTTACCACATGTTAATTTGAGACATTACAACCACTGACCAAAATTCACAAATAAAAGTTATATTAAAAAATGGTTCTACACTCCCCAGGAATATTTGCCTTACAATTAAATATACTCAACATTATAGCATTACTTGATACAAAATCACTCTAAACACTCTACCAAACATACTGCACTAAATACCTTACTGAATTATCTCGAAAGTTATCATTACACCACAATGCTGACAATTAAACTTAAAGTTCACAATATCATCTGGAAAAATCAAAATACTTCACTAACACCAACTTGCTCTGAGTACTGAATATCCTATTATGTAAATAAAAGAAAAACACTAATTCTCAACACTCCTGGACTTAGATTCATACTTATCTGCATTCCTCCTGTTCATCACATTTAAAATTACTCAACTAATTCTAGCAAGCAACTTATAAACAAATTAATTCAAATTCTCAAAATTACACCATGCAAGCTTTTACTAATTTTAACAACCCATATAGTAAACCACTGAGGTAACGGCTAGGCAAAACATCTCTGTTCATCAAACTCACTTTCTTCGAAAACAAAATTTACATCCCGAAGAAAATATCAATCAGGCTAAAGGCAAGAAATTGGGTAGTGAAGCCAATTCAAGCATATGCAACGAAATGGTAAGTCAATATGTGTGACTCATTACCCTTGTAATTTCTTTCCTCGCTCACTGTCTCTGCGACAACACTCGAACGCATGCAACTTGACAGGGGCTGGTCCTTACTGGCCAACGATTTTACTGGGGCCGAAGACGAACCCCCAATTCATCCTCATAAGCACCCTTTCAATACCTGAAGTATGTCCACGTAAGCAAAAACCTCCTGCATGTCCACGTAAGCAAAAACCTCCTGCAAGAGCTCTCTTGCCACCAAAGTTTCTCACTCCAGGCACACAGCTCCTAGAGAAAAACTATTTGAAAACGCACTATTCCCTAAGCACACAGCTCTCAGAAAAAAACTATCTGAAAACTCTCATTATCTCTAGAAAATATCCACATAAATCTCACTTTCCAGAAAAGACATCACATCTCTATTTCCAGAAATCATTATCAGCTCTCGAAGCACTCTCTATTTCCAGAAATCGTTATCACCTCCCGAAGCACTTTCTATTTCCAGAAAGCATTATCACTTCTCGAAGCACTCTTTATTTCCAGAAATCAAACCCCTTGCGAAGAAATCTCACTGTACACAGGTAATGAACAGGATTCACTTTCAGACAACCCTAGTCTGCTTGCATACCCTCTTTGACATCCTCCCCTTATGCAAATCAAATTCTCAAATCCATTTGCTGATATGGTCTCTAGCCATAATTACTACAAAATGTTACATATTTTCATCCATTATTCGCCAAACACAAAAATCACCATAACCTGCCTTTAAGGACAAATATTTCACTATACATGGCACTGTAGGTTTATAAATACAAATGCACTTTCTATATTATTAAATGCTACCGAGCACAAAAAAAGCTAAATTTCCTTAATAAAATTTTACTGGTTTGAGAGGTTGTTCTTCAAAATAGCTGATAACACCATTATGATATTAGATATTCCCTTTACACAACAAAAGCGACAACATTACATCCTTTTATAGCTTAGCTCAAGAAATAAAAAAAATAATGACAGGAGTTTCCCATGCTCACCATTACTCGACCACAAATACAAGACCTGACACAATGATATTGACAACTTTTCCATACCCAGCTAGCCTCGAAAAATCACAGAAATATATGTACGTTAAACGTGTACTGCTCCACTGCAAAAATAATTTTAAAGTAACCGCACATAATATTGAAAAAAAAATGCCAAGCAAAACTATTTACTTTAGCACAGAATTGCACAAAGTTGAGCTTTCACAAAATACTACTGTCAGAGCCAAATATTTGAGCCCTTCCTGATATGGGCTCGCGGGAAGAACTTTTTTTTCTTTTGATCTCATACCTGAGATACTAATAAAATTTTGAACCAGAACGACAACACAGCCACAACAACAGGCGAAATGTTTTTCTTATGCTCAGCTCGAAGCTCAAGTGCTTGCTTGGGAGCTTATGTATTAACACAAAAAAGATATGAACTAAAACATTACCTTCGAGCTAGTGTCCTTTTAAAACACAAACCCCCAGAGTACACTGCCCAGGAACAACCAAATTCTCTGCATGTCCCTGTCGTTCCCCTGTTGTTTTTTTTCACTATGGACCTTCTGACCTGGAGCGGGTGTATGGGATATAATCCTTATCCCTGCTGACACATTGTGCTTGGCTTAACACCAGGAAGCTGAACAGCACTTTGGATTTCCCTGCTGGTGATGGTGGACCAGACAAGACGACCATGATGACGACTCCAGTGATTTCTGGAAGCTGTTTTTCCTTCTCCATGTCTGAGTCGTTCAATTTTATATGATGTGCAGAGCGGCGAAAGTATTCGAGTTGGCAGAACGCCTCAACGTGCAGGTGGGCATGAAAAAACCCTTCGATTTAGGCCCCTTTTGTCAAACCTCTCAATACTGCAGTCGTCCACAAGGGATGAATCAGTGGCAGCTAATGGCACACTTGGAATAAGACGTCTTCTCGTTGAACTCTCACGAAAAAACTTAAATTCTCCAGAGCTGACGCCACCCCCGGAAATACACACACACATTTTGACCTTTGAACGAAATTCGTAACTTTTTTCACCCTGTTACAGTTGTATGATCCGGGGGTGGGGTCAAGTGACCCGTTTGCCCTTTTCCCCAAGCGGACGCCCATGCCCATGAGGTCTGGAAACTTAACGTGGTTTGGAGGCCCCGCTGAGAAATCCATTTCATTCTTTTACGGATGAGTGATAGATTATTTGCGTGAAGCAAGTAATACTTTACTGCGTTACCCCGTGTAATGTTTTCGTTGCTGGTGGAATTTCTTTTCGCCATCCTTGGAGAACGAGCCAAATCCTCTGGAATTTGTGTTTGTGTCTGTGACACCCTGTGGTTAGCTGGTCTTCGCACCGCCTTGGATCTACGCAAAAAGGTGTGCGCATTTCGTTAATTGGTCGTCTTCATGATCTAAAGGTAATTATAAATTCATTATCTATACTATTTGCGTAGGGCCGCCTTCTAGAGAGTAAGAGACCAAGCAAGTAGTTACTTTACTGTTCTCTTCTGCATTTTCCATAAATTCTACATTTATTTTCTGCTTGTAAGGGCTGCCTTTAAGTGTACAATACCACATCAAGCACTTCCTATTGTTATATTATGCGTAAGATACCCAAGCAATAGCAACACCTATTTAGTCTATTCCAGCATGACATGAGGAAAATAAGAGCAGCTACATGTGAAAAAATCAGAAAAAATAAAAGGCCCTTTTCAGGGCTCATTTCATTTGTTTAAAAAAGGATACCAATCTTACCAAACCTAGTACCAGTTGAGCAAACATTCTTTTAACGTTATTTAACATATCCAAATTTAACATTAATTACTCTAAATGATTCTGCAGATCCATTTACAAGACTGAAAAAAATAAAATATTCTCTGTGTAAAATACTAGTTATTCACACTGTGAAAAACACAACGAACATCTTTACAACCCCATATACCACATAATATGTTAAAACAATACATAGCCGCCCCGGTGGCGCAGTGGTCTAAGGCGTTGGCCTCTGATCATTCGTCCGTAAGGGGTCCGGGTTCGAATCCCGGTGAGGCATGGATGTTGTGTTTGTCTTTCGGCACTGGCTCTCTCCCTTCCCTGGAACCAGTGACCCTAAATTAGGGACGGGCGACTGCTTATAGCCCATTTGAGTTGCTCATGGTGGTCGTTAAACCTCAAAAAAAAAAAAAAAAAAAAAAAAAACAATACATATACAGCAACATTAGCAAACAAAGTAAAACAACGCTTTCACATTCAATTTCAAAAATCACAATAACATTGTAACCTTACAACTATTCACAAGTATGAAGAATACGCTAGTCACTCAGATAACAAATTGAAGTTACTCACACATGTGAAGATTAACACAACAATAATAATCAGCTTACCATCTTTTTCTTCAGCAACTCAATCAAAAACTTATTATTTAATATCTATATTAATGACATTTTTAACATCGAATCTGAATCCAGCATTATCCTCTATGCAGATGACACTACATTGCAATTTAAGGGTACCAATCCAGAAGAAATAATTTTACTAAGTAATATTGAATTGCAAAAATACACAAATTGGTTGACTGCTAATGAACTTGTATTAAATACACATAAAACTAAAGCAGTTTTTTTTTCAAGACAACAAACAAGTAAACTTATTAATATACCATTACTTCTCGACAAGAAATCAATTGAAATAGCAAATGAGTTTACTTACTTAGGTATTAAACTTAATAATGATTTAAAATGGAGTAAACACATTGATAATCTCTTGAATAAATTATCAAAAAACATAGGTATTGTAAGTCATGTTCTGACAAATCTTACTGTTAAAAATTAAAATTAATATAATTTACTTTAGTTCATACACACCTTAAATACTGTATATTAACATGGGGTCAAACAACTCAATCTAATATTTAAAAATTACAAATACTTCAAAACAAGTATATTAGATTATTAGATTTAAAGTATAGTTGTAATAATGCCATTTTTTCTCAATCATGTATACATACATATACAAGAGTTGACCCTAACAAATATAACATAATGACTATTAAACAACTATATAATTTTAACTTGGGTAAAATCATGTACAAAAGAATAAAAAATAATATAGAGCAGGAATTAATTAAAATATCTACATATACGCATCAATATAATACAAGAAATCAACAGGCACTTATACCAGTGCTCCCTAAAACTTAAACTATGAAACAAAGTTTACATTATTGTGGGCCGAAGTTTTGGGATTCATTGCCCAGAGAACTGACATTAATTAATAACTTTAACCTTTATAAGAAAAAATTAAAAGCATACTTATTAAGCTAACTGTTTAAGGGAATAACAGGGTAGGGGGGGAGAAAGTGTTATACTAATGGCTGGTGGTGTACATTGCTGTACTTGATTTGTAAATTTCCTTCAGGGAGCTCCGGGCTAGACAGGACTCAATGAGGCCTTTTCCTGGAGCTTCCTAGCTGTTATTTTATAACTGTCAATAATTGTTATCATTATTCAATAACCTGTAACAGCAGAAATAATAAAATGAAATGAATGAAATAAAATGAAATTATCAACAATTATATCAGTGAAATGATATTACAGATCGTATTACAAGTGTTAAGAAAAGAAATTATTCACTGCGTAAAAACCAATTTTTCATACTCTGAATATAAATAAGCAGCATTATGCAGGAACAACAACATGTAAACATTTCAGTAAACAATAACATCACTGCTAAACACCATAATATTCTTTACGAAATAATCAACTTATGCTCGGTAAGAAATAATTATACACTAGCATATATTATACTAATATTTAATTAACTAAGTTTGCAACTGATGTTCATGAGCAACAATAGCATTACACCAAACATATTACAGCATTAAAATCATACGCAATCATGACATTTCACCAAATACAAGTATGAATAAAAAGAAATTATTCACTGTGCAAAAACTAGTTCTTCACATTGTTAATATAAATAAACAGCATAATGCAAGAACAATATGCAAACATTACACTATACAATAACATCACTGTTAACAAACCTAATATACAAACAGTGCAGTATACCAATTAAACTGTTTGGCCTTTAAAGGTGTTATGAACCTCCAATAAATAAAAAAAAAGACACAGACTACAAATTTAATATATGACCTGACAGCTGAAACATAATGACTATTTTATAACTAAACCAAGACCATAATAAATTAATTAATAATATAAATCAATGAAAAATAAAATAATTACAGATACACTGGTTGAAACAATAACAACAAAACCTAACTAAATCCTCTGCAAAGGCAAATCAAATGAAATAAAACTACAGAACACTCCACTTTAATCTATTCCACGGGACATTAAATATATTATAATTTCAATGGCTTTATAAACATCTTATGAAATGACTCAGTTTGCTTTATTACTGAGCATCATGCCCTTGAGGCCATGTTAATATTCTAACATTGTAATCTTTCCTATTTAATACAAGTTTCTTCCTAATTTTAAAGACGGTTGGACCTACGGCATCACGTCTTTACTGTCTGACAGGGCTGTGATGAACGATCGTTCAGGCGACTAAACCTTGTTAATGGCAAGAAATCTGAAGTCACTGTTTGAACAATCGTTCAGGCGACTAAATTTTGTTAATGGCAAGAAATCTGAAGTCACTGTTTGAACGATCGTTCAGGCGACTAAACCTTGTTAATGGCAAGAAATCTGAAGTCACTGTTTGAACGATAAGGTTGACTCTATGTTTGAACTTTCGATTCTTGTGTATCGATTGGTCTCACAGAGATATACAAGGTGGATGTAATAAATTGCTCAACAGCAGCTGGACGGCCGAACGGAGGCTCGTAATGAAGTGAAACCATTGGTTTTGGTGTAAGTGACAAAAAGCTGATCCTATCAGCTTGACTTCAGCACCCCTAGCGGCGAATTCGCATACTCAGTTCACCGAACTCAGACTATATGATAGAGCCAAAATGTCAAATACAAAGTTGGAGAGTATCTTTTGCTTGCTACGAATCGGTCAGAAAATGTGGGAGTCAACGGGAAAATTTGCAACGTGAATAAATTTCTATATCGTATAGAAGAGCACGTGGAAGGTCTCTTCCTTCAGGGGATTGGCCTTGTACATTTTTTGATGAAGGTCATCATACACCTCTTATTCATTGTTTTGACGTAAGCAATACGCCCTATAGTGACCTACACTGGCAACATTACATCCTCCAATGTAGCTAACTGCCCCTCTCAAATAGTACTGCCGCTCACCAAAGGCAAGCATTCGAGGCAGTTGCGCTGGCTCCGTTTTCAGACTTATCACGTTTTCATCATTTTTGTCAATTACTTCTACAACAACGTGATACAATGACGGTTTCACCCGTATCGTTTTAATTCCATTACACAGGTGATGTTTCTTTGAGTTTTCCCAATCAATGCATGCGTCCTCAGCTGTGCGATCTACGTCTTCCAACGCTGATCGACAAATACCACTCCGTTCTGCTGTCAAGTTCTAGTTAACCATTTCTGGAATAATACTGAGATTTCCGTTTTTAGTTCCCACTGTCACTACGGCAATAGGAAGAATAACATTCCTCCTAGAAGATACAGAAGAAGTGCATTCTGCCGCCCCGGTGGCGCAGTGGTCTAAGGCGCTGGCCTCTGATCATTCGTCCGTAAGGGGTCCGGGTTCGAATCCCGGTCAGGCATGGATGTTGTGTTTGTCTTACGGTACTGGCTCTCTCCCTTCCCTGGAACCAGTGACCCTAAATTAGGGACGGGCGACTGCTTATAGCCCATTGAGTTGCTCACGGTGGTCGTTAAACCTCCAATCAAAAAAAAAAAAAAAAAAAAAAAAAGTGCATTCTTGAAACTCCTGTGCCGTACACATATCTTCCCATGATCTTAGAATCATCTGTGCTATTGGTAGTGCAGCGTCTAAATACACCAAACCAGAGAATAATTTCTTCGCGTTTTTAAAAACTTATTTAAGCGCTACAGCCCGCAATCTGTAAACTTTAGCTGTCGGACCAGTCGTTATCATTTTCGATACCATATTCGCCATTGCATTGTTTTGGGCATGTTGGTCTATCGCCTCCCTGTATTTCTCACTATCGCAATAACCAACGCAAGCTAACCGAACGAGTAAGTCGTGTGGGCAAGTGTTTTTTACTGTAATTTGCTCTTCACCAATCTGAATTGGACGTAGACCAATACAATTTCCATTTTTCAGAAGACCAATTGGAACACATTTGTTTGGTGACCTGAAGTCTATAGCAAGCATTTCTGCACTTGGTTCAAGATACGATTTCTTTGGTCGTTTATGTTCACTTTGTTCCGCAAGCCCTCTCCAATTCTCGAAAGCTTTGCTTTCTGAATTCCTTTCTAGTTTGATCATCTCTCTGCGCCTAACAAAATATGTTCTTATGTCTCATGGGTTTTTCTCCTTCTGTTTGTCTTTATTCGAATGCATCGTCTTCGTCATGCAGTTATCTTCTGAAGCTAACCTGACTTTTTCTTCTGTGGGTTCTTTTTTTAGTGCACCCACTTTTCTACTGGGTTCAAATAGTATTCCAGTAAGTTTGCCATCACTTACTTCTGTATCGGTTAATCCTGTTGCTACTACATTTCTTCTGGGAGAAAGTGTCAGTATCTCTACTTCTGATTCACCGCGTTCCCTTTGATGAAGATTATGAATTTCGTCTAAATCAATTTCTTGTTTTTCTTCGTGTTCTCCGCTAGCACTTTCACTCGCAGCGGGAAGGCAGCTGGAATTATTGTCTGCGCCTAAAGGTACGGAAGCGGAAGCTAATTTCATCATTCCACTGAGAGTTTTTATATGCGTAAGCAAAAATCATCAATTCGGGCAGGTAATTTAAGGTTTTCACATACTCTCTTCTTCAAGTCATTAAAATTGCTCACAACAGAGGCCCTCGAAGCAGTTCTGGCTCCATATCCAAAATGAGGGACCATTACAGCTGTCCATAAAGGAATTAGGTGATACACCTTTAGAATGTCATCTACTATTCCTGGAGCATACTGCTGATTTCCACGATCACCATGTGGATCAATACATTTCCTAGCATTCTGTTCCACGCTAATGGCCCATGTACGAAAGGCATTTCTGTGCCCTTTCTCTTTCAGAATTTCCATAGTGTCATCGAGAAGAGACTCTTCAATAACTGTGTTATCCGTTGCGAAACCTGATAATCGGCGCTGTAGATGGCATTTGCTGTTCTCGCAAGAGGTCTCTTCTCTGGAAAATTCATCGTTACCTTCGGTTTCATTCAGCGCTACAATAAAAATGTTAGTTAACAAAGTCTTTACGTCATTCATGTCTGTTGACTGAACAACTGCGCAGAAAGATCTTAAATAAAATTGCCGTGTCCTTCGCAATTTCCCTTTCAAGCTCGGAAATTTAGCAAATAAGTTGACCACATGAGCAACGTCTGATCTAATAAAACCATTTGGAAGATCGAACCTGTCTCCTTCTTCGATGCCAAAAACATTTGCACACTTTTCTAGGTATGACGCAAGTGAAGGCAGATGTGTAAACGATTGTACAACAGCTGACATGAGGGCTGCTGACATGTCTAATAAAACCTCCATTGGCATGATCTTACATTCCTGAAGAAATCTACTTAGCCAATGCCGAATTGTTTCTGTATCATGTCTTTCACTTAGCGTGTTGAACACAAAATACTGTTCTTTTTCTTCTGAGTGCGCTAGAGTAGCCCCATATAGTAAATGTGTCCCGATTTGCTGTGTTCCGTTCTTTTGATCTTTTTAACCAAACCACCAGTTGCATCTATGAATATTCTTGATACCTTTAAAGCTCTGAAAATCGCCTCAGTAATGTGTACCTGCTCCGTGGACCAGTAATGAATTACTAACTTATCATATGTTACATCTTTGAGGTAAGAGTTATATGGGCTTATATATTTACACTTAGCTATGGACAACACTGGATCTTCGTGCATCCTTCCTCGTTGCATCTCACGGGAATTGGCTAGTCGAAGAGCGTTTAGTGCTGGCACATGACTGGGCTCACGGTCACCGAACACCATGATGCGCTCAGCCTCCAAGCGCCTAAATGCACCAGCTGACGTGGATTCCCGGGTTATTCTGTGTACTGCTCTCTCTCTTTGAGGGATCCCGACAGGTTTCTTTTGTAATTTTTTGGATGGTCTTGACGAAAGATCCTTTGAATTTGCATTTCACATGCACAAAATCTCTCTCTTTCGGTTCATTTTCAAGAATCCCATTCAAAATAGAGGCACAGTACTACACACACCGCGAATAGGCACATAGGGAACATTTTCCTTTGTGTTAACCTTGCCACCTTTGTAAATCATTTTACAAGGTCTTCGTGTGTGTTCGAAGAAATTAGCATGGATAATATGTGTCCATACATTTCGCTTCAACACTGCATAAGTCCTTTCTCATCGGTTTTGGGTGCTGTAAACACTTCCGAGTGTACGTTACTCTCTCTGATCCCATTTCGGACCACTCCTTAGCACTGAATGATATTGTGAATTCCACCTGATATTCTGTTAGATCACCAGCTTGTTCTGCTTCGTTGACAGGAAAATGTACTTCTCGATGAACTGAATCGTCATCCTCCCATTCTAAACTGCTGACTTCTTCAACTTCTGAAGATGTGGAAGAAATGTTACTTTCATTTGTCCTTGTGTCACCCTCTAACGGGAGTTGTGCAAAACAAATGCCCAGTAAAGAATGTAAACCAGGCCTATTCATGCGCACATTTAGGTACAAGGCTTGCGGTGTTGTTCTGTATTCATCTTTCATGGCATCACAGAGGCGCTTCCATATAATGTCATTTCTGGGAGCTATTCTTCCATTGCACTTGTTAATAGCAGATTCTTCTGAAAGAAAAAATTCTTGAGTTTTTCTATTGGGATCGACGCAGGCCTCGGCGTCGTAGTTGATCGAAAATCACAGTAACATTAACAAGGGTTTTTATGTTTTTGTTTTATTTGCAATTAAGCGGAAACCAAGTGATGAATGCACCCGACAACGAAAGCTTGATAATACGTAAAACTTTCGCGACGCTTCTTCATAAAATTATCAAACTCCGTCAAGATAAAGCTCGCCTACTAGTAATACAGTACCTAGCGTGCAACAAGGAAGTGATGATACGAACCTATTGTCATTACACGGAACTAAGTGTGACGCCAGAAAATGTGGCAGGTCTCTTCTGAGCAACCGCATTCCGAGTACGCAATACTACTTCTGCAGCTGCGGGAGGGGGAGGCAAGTAATATAGAAGTTAAAGCAGCTGCCAGGAGTTTTAAGTTCACTTTGAAAGCACTGATATCCTAAGTGAAAATCCCCCAATTATGTGGCGTCAGTTGAATAAACAAATACATCGCTCTTTCCACGTTTCACCAACACACAGCATAACAATTTTTCGGTTGCTGGATGTCCTACACATTGAAGCTTATCGGCCCTTTGGCTCCGGGTTGTAATATGATCGCTCTGCAATTGCCTTATCGGTGCACTATGAACAAAAGTGCGAGACCATCTGTTAATTTCTCATCACCTGTCTTTTGAATCTATGTCTGAAAGTTAAAATTTTGTATTATTCCATGCATCAATACTGTGCAAAATTAATATTTTATAACGCTCTTCAAGCTGAATTGTTCCTATTCTCTGCTTTGTCAGAGACTTTTGTTGCCTCACCAGACACTCAAGTGTAACTAACTGTTTTTTACTATCATCAATGTACAGAACCGGGTAAATAAGCAGTAGCGTAAGCTACAAGCATCTGTAAATATTTTTTTTGTCATACATCATTTGAAATTATATATTCAAGCACATCTCCTGTATCTTTCTTCTAATAAATACTGTGTGAAAAAACATGGAGATTCCTTGTGTAGAATGTGGATCCCCACAATTGTCGGTGGTTGTACTAAACTATGTAATTATAGCCTTAATGCTTTTCTTAACACTCACGGCTACCCGTCACAGTAGCATCTGTACAGAGATCGTTTTCCAAATTAAAATTTGTAAAAATCATTTGAGAAGCATCATGTCACAAGATAGGCTACAGGAATTGTCACTGCATAGAAAGGCAATTTGCCAAATGATTGGACCTCAATGCTTTATAATTTCGCCAAAATGAAGGCTAGAAAGAAAGACTTTGGCCTAAAAACATGAAAATTTAAACTTATCGCATAAAAATTTTTTCCACTTGTATTTTAATCATATAATTATAATTTATATCATATCTATATTATGTAGTTATATGGTACACCCAGTGCTCGAAGTGGCACAGAGCTACTGCCGGTAGGGTGTAGACCATAGATAGACATAGTATAAATAGGAGGTTTCGAAAGAAATACATACCATTTCGTATAATTTTTTTTCTGTTTTTTTTTGGTATTAAAAAATTAATGTATATAATGTTAAAAAAAATAACGTAAAAAATTAAAAAACCTTCATTGAAGGGTTTGTGGTCTCTGCTAATTATCAATTTTAACCGTTAAAAATGTCATTTGCTAATTTTTGCGTTAAAATTTGTGCTTTCATTCTAATTTCTTTACGTAGTTTGTAAAGGATTTATAATTTATTACATACCGGGATGGTAAATAATGCTTTTTTAATTGCCGGTATGCTCACTTCCATTTTTGTTAACTACCGGTATGCCATACCGGCAAACTTCGAACACTGGGTATAGTACTCGTATATTTGTAAACATCACATACCTGCACATTGTATTTTCACACGCACTCTTTTTTTCCTGGCCTGCAATGAAGTTTTGTTGTACATGCAAATTAGTATCTGCAGCTACGAAATCCATATTGTATTCTTGCAGTGTAGAATACTTCATTCCCTGTTTGTATACAACCATATCCAATAACGATCACTAAAGTCTCATAGTTGTTAACCTTAAACATTTAAATATATTTTACCGAATTCGTTTCAATGCAATAAAACGTATATTCATGATTATGCATCTGACAGCTCACAGTGTTAAATCTGACTGGCTGATTGATAACCTTGCATTACGTACTTCTGTTCCAAAATGTATTTTAAAAGTTAAAACTACAGGGCTCAGTAGGTAGTTCCTTTACCTTTCCAGACAGTCTCCCTAACTTCTTGACACCCCCATTTTCCCAAAACAAACACGGTAAAAAACACATCCTCCCTAGTGTCCGAAATCCTGGAAAAATTATTATGCTTAGGGGTGGTGAAATAAATTTTCTGGGGTGGCAGAAGTTGTGCTAGTTACGCTACTTCGAATGCGCCTAAGTGTTTTGCAGCTTCCCCCTCTCCCAACCTTGCTCGGCATGGCTGCTAGACTGGAAGCGATCATACGCGCTAATTTTAATTCCTCTTCCTCGCGTTTTCGAAATGCTTTTGCTGAAAGAATTGCTTAACAAAGCAACAAAAAACTGTTTCTTTTCTTCCTTTACTACAAAAATGAAGGCTCCGACAATTTCGTAGTTTATGCAAGACAAACGCACGGAAATTTGCGACCTTGAACAAATACAAGTTGTGTTTAATGAACACGAAAACAGCTGGTTGTGTATAATGGCCAGGAGTAAAAGTATGTAATGAACTGGAAAAAGATAGCACTGTGTTTACTTCCGAATTTCGAAAGATGACAGTCTAAGAGCATGCTGGACAACCAAAGAGAACCATCGCCCGAGGGGCACATAACTCTCTTTTGTTTGTACAAAACTAGTACACCATTCTGGCAGTGTTAATTTTCAATTTTGGAAATAAGGCACTCCAAGTTCATGCTCGGGAGCCACAAAAGGAGAGTAAAAATGTACCACTTCCGGTGGTGTACAACATTTGTTTTTGGGTGTTGAAAACTGTACAAAACTAGGGCAACACTCTGGCAGTATTTATTTTTGAATTTCGAAAAGTAATACTCCAAAAACGCGCTCGAAGGCTACAAAGGAGAGCAAAAAGTACCACTTCCCGTGTTGTACACAATTTTCTTTTGGGTGTACAAAACTGTACAAAACTAGGACAACACTGGCAGTGCGTATTTTCGATTTTGTAAAAGTGGCACTCCAAGTAATTGGTCGAGAGCCACAAAGGAGAGTCAAAAAGTACCACTTCCGTCGGTGTACAAAATTTTCTTTTGGGTGTACAAAACTAGGGCAAGATTCTGGCAGTGTTTTTTTTTCAATTTTGGAAAAGTAGCATGCCCAAGTACATGCTTGAGGGCCACAAAGGAGAGTCAAAAAGTACCACTTCCGGTGGTGTACAAAATTTTCTTTTGGGTGTACAAAATTGTTCAAAACTAGTACAAAACTCTGGCAGTGTTTTTTTTTTCAATTTTGGAAAAGTGGCACTCCAAGTACATGCTCGAGGGCCACAAAGGAGAGTCAAAAAGTACCACTTCCGGTGGTGTACACAGTTTTCTTTTGGGTGTACAAAACTGTACAAAACTAGTACAAAACTTTGGCAGTATTTATTTTCGATTTTGAAAAAGTGGCGCTCCAGCATGTACTTGGAGTGCCACTTTTAGGTAGCCAAAAAGTACCACTTCCAGTGGTGTACCAAATTTTCTTTTGGGTGTACAAAACTGTACAAAACTAGTACAAAACTTTGGCAGCGTTGATTTCTTTTTTTGGAAAAGTGGCACCCCAAGTACATGTATCTCTTTATTTTTTCCTTTATGCCTCAACGCATGATTGGGAAGGACTAGTGCACATGGCAGAGACACATAGCCACTGGGTAGAAATAAGTGGCTAAAGCATCTCGTTCCTTTCATACGTTTTTAGCTGTTATTATAGCTATTTTAGCAGGTAAGCAGTCAAAAAGGACTAGTGTCAATCTTCCACCTAATGGAAAAATTTGTAAAACAAATCTAGGAAAAAGTCAACGCATTGCGATGAGCAGGTTCACTCATTCCAGCCGTGATCTGGCAACCTCTCATATAGCGCATGTATTCGGTCCAGATTTCTGTCTATTTTACTAATGCCGAGTCAATATTTATTTCAGCCGGGGAACGGGTTAATGTCATAATTCTCAGCGTTTATTGGTTTAACTGTTTGCTCAAGAAGAAGAGTTGCTATTCATTTTCGATTATCTGAACTTCCGTTTCTACCACATTCGCTTTTTTGCTGTAAAAACCCATTCCTTTTCAAATTTTTTCATTGTCTTTCTTCAGGACGCTGAGAGCTTCTATATTTGCACATACAGAGTAGTATGCATAAAAGAACGTTTTAAGTTTTAAGGAAAACATTATAATCAGAAGACCACATTTGAAAATTCGAGGGCCACCCAAATTAACTTCATTGCTGTCATGGATTTTTGTAGACCATCAGAAACATGTGGTAATTCTGTTTTCAACGCAGCTGTCTCCCATTTTTCCAATGCAAGGTATCAAAATAATACAAACACTATTTACTGTTTAATCTAAAAGTGTTAAACATCTTTTCACTGATATCGTCTGAAAAAACGATACTGGTTCATAGGATCACAGTCATTCCGATTTTGGTGGTTCGATTCGGTCATTAGTGGTATCGGACCACTGGACCACCGAATAGTTCAACACTGGTTATTCTTTTACCAGTGTAGAAGGACAAATCATTTTTCAGTCACAAATTTTTCCC
The DNA here is from genome assembly GCA_039090855.1 of Macrothele yani. Taxonomy (NCBI): domain Eukaryota; kingdom Metazoa; phylum Arthropoda; class Arachnida; order Araneae; family Macrothelidae; genus Macrothele; species Macrothele yani. The sequence continues at coordinate 125,000,498 of CM077015.1, read as the reverse complement.
GATGTAATTGTCTAAAAATAAACGTAAACACAAACCATCGATCTGCAAAGAGTGAATTATTGAAACGCTCGAAACGATACATTGCTAATTCAAGTAATCACAGCATTTAAAATATAAGACATTTCCTTTCTTTTGTTGGGTTTTTAAGCATTGGGGTGTTCTTATGTGTTTTTTCGGGTTTTTTTTTCAATTTCAATTCTTCAGCTTTGTTGCAATTTTAGAACATTACCCTGCAAAATGGTAGAGGATGGACCTTCTATTTTAGACGTCAAAAATTAATAAAACGAAGAAATTAAGATGAGTCTGCTCAAAAATTCAAATTTTCTCACTGCATCGCTGAAAATAGTTAACATGAGCGGCCAAAAAAAATGTTTCCAGAATTGGTCATATACGAAATTACCGTTAACGCATGCACGATGGAGTAATATTTTTTTCGTGTGTAGTAATGTAGATTAGCGTAGATATTTGGCCTCCATGCCGAAAATCAACGCTAAACAACAAGTTTAAATCTTCAATGAAACGAAAAATGTCTGAAACTTGAGAAAGTATATATTTTAATCTTTCCAATGCTTTTTTTAGTTCTCTTTGTTTGTAACATATCTTTCTTTCAAAACCCTATTGTATACCATAGGTTGTCCTACTAGCCTACTTAAGTTATTAAAAAAAAGGAATTTGTTAGAAATACAATATTTCTGAATGTAAATTTTTTGCAATGCGTATTTTACAGGGTGTGGCCATGTTTTACCTGAGAAACGTACACTTTTCAAAAGAAAATTAAAATATAAAGGATTTTCAGTATTAAACTGGAAACCTGTTAAATATAAATATCTGATCTGTTTCTTAAGTGACTTCCTTGGCATAATAGGTTTTTCTTAATGGGACATTCTCCTGAACTACAATGGCAAATAATCCATCACAGCTTTGCACCGCATGATATATCGGTTTATTGACAGAAGTCTTCAGTAGCAGGCATGCGTCACGCTGTGTTAGCCTAGTATTTTTAGTTCAACACATTTATAGCTCACTTTCTTTAGAAATGAGAAAATATATGTGTCTCATGCAGTATTCAAGAACTTTATGTTTGCAGATCTTCATGATGATGAATCTATCTATATACAGCAGTGCCTAAAACCTAAGGGGAGGAAAACTTCTAAGTCTTGCAACCATAAAGTTAGACGCAACAGCTTGTGGCAGTTCATATGACTAGTGACGTTCAGTAGAAAGACGTTGCACATGCAAAATGTCCAATCGTGCACACATTGGTCACGTGGTATAACTTAAGCTGATAAAAGAGAAAAAGTTGCGGTAGGCTACATGTTTTTGTCTGAAAGTCTTGACTAGAAGGCATAAAGGTGCGAAGGTGTACTTTACTCTATATCTCAAATACATCATCTAGATGGTGTCACGTGGGGAAGAATTATAGGAAAACTGGAATAAGGCCGCCTAAAAAGAGACATTGCCCGTAAATCTAGAATCACGCATAAAGTGGTATCCATGCTCTGAACAGCGTTGCAAAGCAATGGAATGTGTTCCAGACGAGTGCTAGGAGGTCAACCTTGCTTCTACTGCGTATGAAGACGGATTTTCAATTGTCACAACAAAAGATAATCACCGCACGGCGGCTGGTCAGTTTGCGAGTATCCTGGCAAACTGAGGCAAGACGTCTGCGATATAAAGGGCAGAATTCCCGATGTCCTGTAACCTGCGACCACCTATCCAGAGGTCAATGAACGTAGCACACGATTTCAGTGATGTCGTATGAACAGAAATTGGACACGTCATCAATGGGCTAATGTACTCTTTACAGAAGAAAGTCGTTGTAGTCTGTTCTGTTTCGACACATCAATTGATCTAGCGTGAAATTGTGCTGCTTGCAAGCCCAAGAAAGTTCAGGAAAGGGACAGATACGTCGGTGCCGGGGTCATGGTGTTTAGCCGCATCATGATTAACGGACGCACCGAGGTACAAGTGCTGGAGAGTGGGAATATGGAGGGTTAACGATATTGCATCGAATTCTTTCTATGTGATGTTCGACTATTCCGTGGTGCTGTAGATAAAAAAATTTGTTCATGGATGACAACACGACACATCGTACTAGAATAATGCATGTACTTCTGGAGACCGTGGATATTCATCGCATCAGCTGGCCAGCGCACTTCACACACCTAATCGCCATCGAACATGTCTGCGAACTAATGAGGAGACACATTGGTGCTCGCGAACCCCTTCACAAAGGAGCAGGGCCTCATTCATGCTCTGACGAGGAAATAGGCAAATTCGCATAAAGAACACCTGACTAACGTTTTGCTCAGCATGCCACAGTTTTGTGAGATCTGAATCATCGCATTTGGAGATGGGCATGGTCGAAATTGAAATGTTCTCCGCCTGGTTATCGGTAAGCACTGTACAGTGTACGTCCATTCTCCAACTATGTCCTTCGGAAATCCGTAACTTTTGTACAAACACAGATTACAATATAATTTTTGCGTTTTTTATAAAAAAAAAGGTTTGTGTCGTTTTATGTGTTCGTATGTTGGCAATATAATTATTTCCATATTTGGCTGCAGCCACCTATCGATTTTTTATACATGTAAGAACGTAGTCCGTCCTAAGATTTTGGACACTATTTTCGTATTGCAGCTAAATTTTGTCTATCAAGGCTAATCGAAAATTAGGAGAAAAAAAACTACGGGAGAAATAAGCTAAAACGGTATTTGAAGTTCTCACATATAGTCACAGATACAATTCCGTTAAAAGAGGGATACCACTTGAACCCATTTTGGGAAAGTTGTATCGAAGGTTATTCTTTAAAAAATTAGAATGCACGTAATTTATATCTGTGAGGAGTTTTAAACAGGAAATATAGGAAGAACACGAAACAGAAATATGTTGTGGATACTTGTGCAGAATTCGTTCCAGCAATGGATAGATAATGGTTAATGAAAGTCATCATGAGTGAGAAGAATTATTGCCCTAATGATAATTTTCTTCTACAGGCTCCCTTTAACCTCGGAAACAAATACATGAATCTGAAAGTATGTACGTGATTTAAAAGTCCAAGTAGCGGTGTCTTAATATGCAGCCATCTGAACGACAATATGTGAAAACATGTTTGCTAAAATATATATGCAAGAAAAAGCACTAATAAATTAGGGCACAACACTCATACAGCTGTAGAAATACTGTCTATCTCGATGTGTTTTCCGGAGGCGTAAGTTATCGTTGTCATGCCTAAACTTCTGGGATATCAGGCCAAATTACTTAAAGCAATAATATTTAGAAATTAATTGGCACCCTGAGCAATTTCTATGTTAACATCCCCTCAATTAATTCATGACGCTTGTACTTTGCTTTACTGAGAAAAACAGTTTGGAAGAACCCAGGTAGCACAGCCTTGCAATTAAACGTACGCCCAACACTGAGCCACCGCAATTTAGGAATGCAAGATGTGGCTCAGCTTTGGGCGTACGTTACATTGAAAGTCTATGCTACCTGGGAGGCCATTAGCCGATGTTATGCCAAAGGTGCATCAATTTTTCATATGGGAGATCAAGCATCTTGTGTGCAGTAAAGTGAATTTATCAGGCAATGAGAATTTTCTGGTTTTGTGTCAGATTTCCATTTCTTGAAGGCGTTCTAATTATGACGGCAGTCAGCTACAGTTATAAGAATTAAATCTGGAACAAGGCAAGATTTTATTCTTAAAATTGTCCTGCATCCTTGATGCCGATTGTCAAGGGCACCTTGACAATCGGCGTCAAGGATGCACGACAGATGCGACCGCAAAGCACCTTTCTGCTTTTCATGAAAAATTCAAATGAATTATGATGACATAACGTAAACGAAATTCATATCGGAATGTCTACACAAAAATACCTCATTATGTACTCACATTTAAGCTGATCTTGAAAAAGTTGAACCACAAAAACGGTCAGCATCATTAATACGAACTTATAATGCGGCAGACTGCGGACTTTCAAGAGTTAGCTACACAAATGTGTTTGTTTTTAATATTTTATTTCATCATTTGTCTATGAAGAACTGCAATGAAATTCTCATGATCAATTATGATAAAAACGGATTACGTACAAATATATACTTCGGAACGAATAAGTTGTTCTATGAATAATGTCCTGTATATTGGTCTCCATTTGCAATAACAAAAGATCTTTTAGCCAATAGAAGCTATGAAAACCTGTATATAGAGGACAATGGGTTAAAAAAGAATAAATGAACTACATTTCAATACCGTGATAATTGATTTGACCAGAACTTTGAACCTCGATATCGTAATTCAGTAATTCTAAAACCAATGATTTTTAGTCGTCTACGTAGAAAACAAATTGGCGAGAAAAACGCGAATTGGTTTACATATTGTTCGATGCAAATTGAAATGTTGTCCAACGCTAATTTAATGTTTAATTTTTTTTTTTTTTTTTTTTTATTGGAGGTTTAACGACCACCGTGAGCAACTCAATGGGCTATAAGCAGTCGCCCGTCCCTAATTTAGGGTCACTGGTTCCAGGGAAGGGAGAGAGCCAGTGCCGTAAGACAAACACAACATCCATGCCTCACCGAGATTCGAACCCGGACCCCTTTCGGAAGAATGATCAGAGGCCATCGCTTAGACCACTGCGCCACCGGGGCGGCTAATGTTTAATTGGCCTAACTGTTGTGGAAAGAGCGTTATACTACATTTGTTACTTCTTAAAAAACTACTTATACTAGCGTCGCACAGTATGAATATAACTCAAGGATTATTTGTGCCATAAATTGTACTGAAAAGAAGAAAACCTGTAATAGAGAACTATTCAAGCAGGAAGAAGAAACGGACTCCTACAGGCCATTGTTACGCACTTCAGATCTTCTGTTTTTAATTCTAAAGTTTGTTTACAATAGTACTTTGATAACTGGTTTTGTCTTTGATTCGCTGATGCATTTCAAAACTATTCTAAGAGTTCGGATTCAGTATCCCGATCTCAAAGGCGATAATACTTCTTACATTCAGTCTTCCTGTAGAAGATGTTCTTTCTTTACTTCTCGGATCTTGACTCCAACTTGCAGACCATACTTATAAGCTGAATAGAATAAAATTCGGGAGTCTTACGTTTATAGAATTCCAGCCGAACTCTCTATTTGTTTTGTATTTTTAGAGCCTCTGCTTTCAAAAGCAGAAGTTCTAATTTGTTTTCAAGACAATATACGATATTTTCTGTCTTTGCTTCCGTTTTTATCGATTAACGTGGAAGAGCTTTAGATAAGAAAGGGCTTACAGCTTCCATAATTTTCACTTAATTACATACCCGGTATGAGCATTTAGGGCAACAAATACTTCACTATGTGGTTTCAAATTTAGCTTTGGCTTGCATACCATTCTTACTTTAATAGATCTTTCTGTTTAAAAACGATTACATGCTAACTCACTAACTGGAACCAGAATTAAATAAATAAATACATCGCACTTTCCACGTTCCAGAAACACATAGCAACCAAATAATTGTTTTCAGCCGCCGCCCTGCAATTGAATCACGGATCTCTCGATATTGAACCACGGATATCTGGAACGTGGAAAGAGCGATGTATTTATTTATTTATTTACTGACGGCACGTATTTGGAGGATTTTCACCTGGAACCAGAATTATTTTTAACTGTTTGAAGTTACCAGGTGGGCTTTGCCAACAGTTTTTTCTTAACTGTTTATTCTATTTAAATGTTCTCATCTGTCAATAATACTTTGTCGTTGTTTGAGGTGCATCTCTCATCTCACTAAACCTATACAAACGTGTGTGACTTCAAATGTTTCGATTAAGTGTACACCTTTAAATATTTTTAATTAAACTCCTCAAATACTTTTCTTGGACACAAATTGCGATGTCATATATTACGAAATTATTTTTAAATCGCTATTAAATAGTGCCATAAAAACAGCAAAACCAGTTCTTCCCCGGTTATTAATTTTGCCATTTTACATTGTATTCCTTATTATAGGTAATCCGTTGAAATACACATTTAAAAACTTTGAAATGCAGTACGTATTTCTGATTTTCATTTAGCGGTTTTTGCAAACGTGTACCGGTATTTTTCCGAAACAAAGAATCCTAATTTAACAAACCGCTTTTACACAGTTAAGCAAGTGGCAAAATACGATTGAATAAAAAGAAAAAGAATGCAACTCCGGAAAGTTTCAGAAAATATCTGAACAGCTTAGTACTGGAAGCTTTATAATAAAGAATGCCGATTATATTTTAGGATCAAAAAGTCAATAGTTCATAATTTTTATGTGCTTGGGTACCATTTCTAACACAAGACATATTTTGTCCACGATAAATTAAAATTTTATTAATACAATCCGACAAAGTGATTTTGTATTTTCGGTATTTTTTGTCTTATGTTTATTTGTTAAACGTAAGAAATTAAAGTTATTTAAACATGAAATAAAATAATCTGTCCATCGTTTGGAGTTGTTAGGCATTTCATGGAGTCTTTGATAGATTTACACATTAATTTCTGTTTGCGTTCAAATTTATTACTTTTGATTGTGGTTTCGAGTGTCCGAACTGCAAGTGTTTGAGAATCGCTTGACGGAATCCAATTCAGTCTTTTTAGACTTCCAGACTGTGAACATCCCAGGTCCGTCCCTCAACGCTGAACTAAATACATGGTAGTAGATGTAACCATAAGTAAGACAAGTTAGAACGTTATATGCGAAGTTTGAGATTATTCATGGGTAGAATTTATGTAAGATTCACATATCATTAGAAACTCCAAAGAAATAGCATGATCCTCACTAACTCAAATAGCTACCAATACCCAAAATACTTTTAATGTCATATTCTTTATTCAATTTTTGCCGATAAACAAGAACGAGTTTTTATATTAGGAACGTTAAGCAGACTAAAGAGTGAACCGAAATTCGTACAATACAGAGATATTTAATGAAACAGCTTTTGTAAGCAACTTCGCCTATAGTATTCAACCGCTGCAAAAAAAGGTAAATGAGCGAATACATAATTCATGATTTACTCGTATTCCGACCATGTCATACTTCATAAAAATTATTAAGAAATAGCTCTTGTAAATCTTCCAACATGAGCGAAGCAGTACTTCAACAGTGAAGTTATTCAAGAAAGGAATGCGTATGCGTGCTGACAGAATCAACAATCCTCGCACAGGAAAAGAAATTTTAAATTAGCTGGAAATCCACGTGTATTTTCAAATGCATCGTAATGCCAGGGAGAATCGATGAGCTCAACATAATATGAAATGTATTAGGCAAACAATACACAATATTAAACATTTAATTCACTATTCATGACCCTGACGACACGAAATGTATAAATAATATTTCTTCAATTTCCGTCGTGTAGTAAGGACATTTCTTAAGCAGAAGACAACTATTAGTGTATGATAAAAACGTGGTTCATATGGAAGTTGTTTTTCCGAATGCTATGTATAAAATGGACGATTACGAAAGGAAAGCATTATTTAAAATGCATAGCTATATTTTTTCTGTCGTTCACAAAGGAATTTTCCTCTGATAACAAAAAACGAGCGGATTGTGTGAAACTAAAATTTTAAGACAACTCCTCGAGTACATTTTCTAAATGGAATGCATTTTAATGTTCTCCTATTTCTTAATAAGAAATGCAGGGAACATAAAAACTGATTTTTGGCACTATCTATCTAACTAGAAAAAACGGAACACCGAAATTCAACGTGCACGAAGAATTATAGACGTAATCACCTCTATTCCGTTGCAAAACGTTTTTACAAATACGATTTCCATTTGCAGAAACCTTAATCGCGTGACCGTTTATAAACAACACCAGCAAAACTGCATTAAATACTCAAAGGCACAAGTGGAATGCAACGTGATTACAAATAAATGTACTAACATCTCAGAAAGGAAATTTTACTAGGATGAACATAATTATTTTCCTTTTATAGTGGTGGTGCACAATCGCGTAAGGAAATTTTATTGGGTTAACATAATTATTTTCCTTTTATAGTGGTGGTGAACATTCACGTAAAATTCCAAAGCATGGGATTTTAAGGTTATTATGAAATTTGAGAAATATCACTGAAAACCGCCTATGAATGAGGATTCAGGAGAATTTAAACTCCTTGAAGAAACGAAAAATTAATAACTTGTGAATTAAAAAAAATTATATAGTTATTATTAAAAATGTTTCACGTTGAAAAGTGGAAATGAATCAAAGCTACACCTCGATGTAAAAAAACATTTCTGGTACTGCAGTGAAAAGGTAAAAAGGTATAAAAACAAACATTATCCAAAATACATTTTAAATTGTATCGCACACAGTTAAAATCGCTCCTACATTAATCAGTATAATACATTCTCATTCGTATTTCAATGCAAATGACACAGCATGGGAGTAGTCTCTCATATCTTTACTAAGGATAACACCTTTAAAGAAAAACTGAAAAATTTGCTGATATCAAACCTGTCAACTACAGCCGTTCTACGTACACCAGTTTTAAACGCACTTATTTAATGGATATTATTCGATGAGAATAAAATAATAGAGAAAATTAGATCACTTGTTATTTTTTGGAAATCGTCAGATTTTATCATTTTTGTATGTTTACTATAAACAAAAAAAACTACTGTTTAGAAGTATTGATAAGGTAAAAGCACTAAAATTATACCCATTTTTCATATTTATGATCTAGTGACATCAAACTTTATACTCATAGTGACACTCTAAATTGCGTTTTAAACTGATCTTGGACTTTTTTTTATGTTTATAAACTCATGACCGATTAGCAGAGTTGCACGTACATTTTGTTCGGCACAAAACTTAAATGTCATTTCTTTTGTAAAATACGTAAAAGTCTGTAATTTTTGAAATGGGATACACAATTGTGTAGACAGAAATCACAGGATACCTACCTTGTAACAGGTAGGCCTACCTCTCTTCCTGACAATCGCAGTCATACGTTGGAACATTGAGATTAATATATCATAAAAGTCTTACATAGTATCAACACACATAACTGTAAACTACGAATCCAGTGCAGAACATTTTCATGTCATTGGAATTAAAAAATAACCTAAATATCCGCCATCACATTGTTTTATGTGCATGAGGAGAATGTCAATGAAGAAGTAAATATTTCCTGCTCAAAATAAATGTTTTACTGAACATGGTACTTCACACTCCCAAGTGTGAAAAAGTCAAAGTTTACTATAAAGAAATTTATTACTAAAGACATTTATTGCAATTTTTGCGGCCTTTTTGACGTATTTCTTATATTTTCCAAAGTAAAATATTTTAGCATTCTCATTAAAAACCAATGCAGAGAAATAACATGGAATGCATGTGTCAGTCACTAGAATAAGAAAGCAGCACTGCTTGATACGTGACAGATCGAAACAGTACATTATTAAAATAGCATTATTTAAATTAATGCTTTACAGGACATCTCAATTTAATGACTCTAGTGTTTATATTATTTTCAAACTGAGGTAGATTTGGAGCATACTTCAACACCACTTAAAGTAATATTAATTTCCAATATAAAATATATTCGTGGAAACTAGGTGAACACTTCTAAAATTCAACCAAAGTGTACAATCTTAAATCTTGATCAGATTTGAAAAGATAGTTTGGATTTACCCAAAGAGTAGGCTAATGCCCTACAATGAAGTAAAATGGAATGTTCGATCTGAGCACCAACAGTTTCACTCTCGGTCTGCTTGCAGTTTTCTAACAGGGGTTATTGGGAACGTCAATGTTGAAGTCATGAGAATGAGGTTGATGTACCACAATAATCGGTATAGCGACTTAGTTTGAAATACAGTTCATTTTGCACTCCGTTTGGGTTTTCGCAAATTATTTGAATCCGTTTCCGGACTCCGATTTACATGGGTACGATGGGTAGCTGCTAGTGTTGATTCAACTGCTGCTGTGTACTTGTCGTGTGCGTGCCTCTATTAGGGAAAATGTTTTCTCCGTTTCCCATTGGAAGCAATGCTCAGTCGCCAAACAGCTCTGTTACCAAGATTTAATTCCGTGTTCCTTTCCCACTTCTCCTACTTCTGAAACTCTATGAGTAGTTTAAGAAATGGGTTCGTAGACCCCTTTCTAAAACAGACGTACGCGTCAGCTAATTTTTTCGATAGAATAAGCAAATGAAGAATCAGTTAAATAACCAAATATGGCACTTTAAAGACTTATAATTTGTTCAAATTTTCAGCGTATTGAAATTTGGTTTAGCATCCTGAATAGAAACAAAGTTTTGCATGTTGGATGGAAATGTAAAATCAGTAAACTCTTCAGAATCTTTTTTTATAAACATATAATACAAAATTTAAATGAATCCCAATAAACGCGTTTTTATGTAAAGCAGGAATAGGAAAACATTACTATGGACTGTTTGAAATTCTGCAGAAAACATCTTCTAACCTTCTTTCTTTCTTTCGCCTCGCTTCTGCTTCTCTATGTGTCTGCGGAAGTACATTATAATATTAAATCTTCAAGTTACTGCAAAGAAACAAGGTCAATAAAGAACCATTTACTACGAGATAAGTATAATACTACACTGTGGGACAATTGCTAAGGATGGATGGCAATAGCAACGATAGCAACCATAAAATGGAAGGCAGGAAAATGTGGAAATTAGCATAAGTGCGGGATACAGTAAGACGTGTTGTGCATATGTAAATTTTGGATTGCCGAACTTGTTCGTGACGTCATCGCGCTGATAAGAGATAAAGGATTTGACGCGTATTGACCGTTGTTGTTCAAACGCAAAGTTGAAAGGGAAAGAATCAATTGACGAACTTGCAATTTTCAGTATGTCTTCCCGACATCACCTAGATGATTTTACGCGTGGCCGTATTATTGGCAAAATTAAATAAGGGCTAAAAATAACAGATGTTGCCAGGGAGCTCGACGTCAGCCACAGCGTTGTTTCAAGGCTTTGGAAATAATTTCAAACAAATGAAAAGTGTAGCAAACGTCACGGGGGAGGTCGTGTTCGCAGTACGACACCTGCAGAAGATCGGTACATAGTGCTATCAACAAAAAGACACCGGCGCAGCACAGCTAGTGAAGTAGCAAATCAGTTTATGGCTGCTACTGGCAAGCGGATCTCCCGAAAAACTGTCGCCAGACGTTTGCACGAAGGAGGACTATCCGCCCGCCGTCCTGTTGTATGCATCCCATTGTCCAGACGTCACCGTACCACCCGTTTGCACTGGTGCCATCAACATCGCAATTGGACTGATAACGACTGGTATGCTGTCCTCATCTCAGATGAGAGTAGATACAGTCTATCGTCTGATTGTTGACGACAACTGATCTGGCGTGAAAGTGGTACTGTATATTGTCCAGCAAACATACAGGAAAGGGAGCGATATCCGACATGTAGTGTCATGGTATGGGCTGGCATCATGATCAATGGCCGTACGTCCCTCTATGTGCTTCCAACTGGGACTATGACTGGACAACAATACATTAATGATGTTCTGCTACCTCATGTTGGCATGTTCCGTGGTGCTGTCGGTGATAGATTCATTTTAATGGACGACAACGCAACATGTCATCGAACAGTCGCTGTCCAGGAGTGTCTTGAGAGCGAGGATACTAAACGCCTAGTATGGCCAGCACGTTCTCCAGATTTGAATCCCATTGAAAATGTGTGGGATGCTTTGGAGAGGAGTCTTGCTGTTCGCCAACGCCCTCCAAAACACAAGAACACCCTCATCCGTGCACTGACAAAGGAATGGGATAAATTACCCCAACAGCTGATTGATAATGTTATGCAAAGCATGACACGACGTGTGGAATCTTGCATCGCCCTCCACGGTGGCCATATCCCGTATTGACATCTTACGCCGAAACGCCTGCGGACGGTAATTGCATTATTTTCACGTTTACGTATTCTGCACAAAATGGCCTGTTTGTCCCTTGAACACGTTCCAAAGCCTTCTGGATTTCAGAGCACAATAAATTGTCTTTCTTGTAATGTCCTGGCATTCTGACATTATTTTATTTCACTTGGCATCCAACCACACTTACTTTTTTATGCGCTATATAGCCGTTTATGATCCGTCCTTAGCAATTGTCCAGCAGTGTATATTCAACTGCTTTTGACTTCATGTGGAATTTAATCGGATATTCCGCCCTCACCCTAGACTTGGACGAGAATCTGACATCTAGGACTATGCCGATGATTTTGTGCTAGTTTCTTCAGCCACAGGCAGGCACATCATCGAGCATGAGGTATACCGAGCTCTTGTGCTGTTAGAGGACTGGAACAAAGGTCATTAGAGGTACCTCATATTAGCACTTCACGGAAATATTACTGCACGATCCTTCTATATGAAGTCATCTATCCCTGGATTGAGGCACAAAAGTTGGAGTGTATATTGGACGTTAGCACTCTGTGTTAACAACCAGGTACAAAACGTTTATTCACATTCATTATCGTTTCCAGGTCATGCCAGGGAAACAAGTTGCATATCATACATCCTATCCCATTGGGTTGGATATTCGACGACATGTGAGAGTTAATAGATCATGCTGCAACTACGTACGGGACAATAGACAGAATGGATGATATAACATGTTTCATAGGATGATTCTTCCCAGTTCTCATGATTTGTTACGTACCCTTAAGTGTGTCGCTAATCTTTGATTAACTTCACAGTAAGTCACCTAATCAAACGACGTAGAAAGTCATTGTTCACAATAGCCTTTTACGACACTTTTTTCAAATGCCTTTCCATAATTTTCCATCTAATAGCACAAAAGTAATCCTTCCACTGATAATAAATTTATATATCAATTTCTTTTAATTTTCAACTGCACCTTTTCAAATGTTTAATAGGAATTTCTGCCAAAAATGTGTTTGTCTAACAATTTTCTTAGAGTAGTTCGCGAAAAATTGAATTACTACTGAACATCGCTCTAATTCCTCAGATGCTAATTATTATAAAGCAATAATGTTTTTATTCGCGACATTTCTGCATTCTTCCTCGTGAGTTGTGTACTTAAATTCATCTAATTATGTAATATTTACTCTTCTGCGAAAAATCTGCTTTAGAAACAACAGATACTACCAACGGCTCCTTATTTCAGCACAAATTGAATTTTAATAAAAGAGGACTGACTGTCAGCTTACGTTCTAGTGTGGGTGAATATTTTTACTTTGCCCTAGTGAAGTGCAATTGACAAAATTACTTTCATTGTCACAGCGTATTTTTGCAATAACACCCAAAGTTTTTTTCTTAAAGACAGTAGTCCAATTTAAGAGCTCAGATTTAGATTAGAGTCATCATATCTCTCATTTTGTTCACAACCCCCATGAACTCTAAAAACGAACGTCATACATAAATATTTATAAAAGTCCACGATATTGTTCTTAATTTCTTAATATCCTGTCGCTAAAAACGTCTTATTGGTTTTCACAAAACATATCATCATCATCATCATCATTGTCAACCATTATCAATCCACTGCTGGACGAAGGTCTCCCCAAGTTTCCTCCACAACGGTCTGTCTTGTGCCAGTCTCCTCCATGTCACCCCTGCATACTTTCGAATTTCATCCACCCATCTCCCATGTGGTCTTCTCCTGGGTCTTTTCCTGTCCCTTGGAATCCAATCTAAAATTTCGGCTGTCCATCGATGATCTGTCCTTCTGGCAGTATGTCCAGCCCATTGCCATTTCTGGGATTTAACTCTGATCATGATGTCTTCCACTCTTGTCATTTTTCGGATCCACGAGTTCCTCTTCTTATCTCTCCTGGTTACACCAAGCATGCACCTCTCCATGCTGCTTTGAGTTGTCTGCAGCCTTTGTATGTCTCTTTTAGTTAAGGTCCACGTCTCTGCACCATACGTAAGCACTGGAAGGATGCATTGATCAAACACTTTTCTTTTAAGACATAATGGCATATTGCTCTTGAAAATTATGCTGTTTCTTCCAAAAGCTCTCCAGGCAAGTTTTGTACGCCGATTAATTTCTTCACCAATGTGACCCTCACTTGATATCTGCTGTCCAAGATAAACGTACGTGTCTGTTATCTCCAGCTTTTCTCCATCAATCGATAAATCTTCATTTCTTGTAAAAGCATTGAACATCACTTTTGTCTTCTGAAAGTTCATTTTTAATCCCACTTCTTTACTCTTGTCAGCAAGTTCCTGGATCATACTCTGCAGCTCTGATGGGGTAGTTGCAAAAATGACTACGTCATCAGCAAAACGAAGGTGGGTTAGATAATCTCCATTAATCTTTATCCCCTTGTTTTCCCAGCTCAGCGACTGAAAAACACCCTCCAATGTGGCATTAAAGAGCTTCGGAGATATGGTGTCACCTTGTCTCACTCCCTTTCCAATTTTTACGTGTATTGTATTTTCAAACAGCCTAATCTTTGCACTTGCATTTTCATAGATGTTATTAATAATATTAATGTATGCATCTTCAATACCGCAGGTTTTCAGAGCCATTGTAACTGCTGATGGTTTCACCGAATCAAAGGCTTTTTCATAATCGATAAAAGCCATGCACAATGGAAGTTCATATTCCCTCGCTCTTTCAATTAGTTCTCTCAGCACGTGGATATGATCTATTGTGCTGTAGCCACTCCTGAATCCAGCTTGTTCTCTCGGTTGAGCCATGTCCAGTGTTACCTTCAAGCGGTGTGAAAGAACTTTAGTGAAGATTTTATAAACTACTGATAGGAGGCTGATAGGTCTGTAGTTTCCGAGATCCTCAATGTCACCTTTCTTATGTAGCAGGATTATTGTAGCGGTGTTCCAATCCTCAGGAATCTTTCCTTCATTAAGGCATTGAGTGAAAATTTGGGCGAGTACTGTTTCGATTTCTCCACTTGCTTCTTGTATGATGTCTACAGTAATTCCATCTTCTCCTGGAGCTTTTCCTCGCTTCATGTTCTTGATTGCATGTGCAACTTCTGCTGGAAGGACTGGAGGAACTCTGGTACTGGTATCTTTCATGATGTCTGGAGTGCATATATCATCCCTTTCATATAATTTGGAGTAGAAATCTTTCACTCTTGTCAAAATTTCGCCTCTATTTCTTGTTACAGAACCATCTTCTTTTCTCAGTGCCATAATCTGTTTTCTTCCCTTACTGAGATGTCCCTTTGCTATCTTTAGGCTTTGGTTGTTTTCAATTGCTCTTCCTCACTAGTTCACAGTTGAATTTCCTTACGTCTTCAGTGATACTTTTTCTTACTGTCTTGCATAGCTCTATATATTCCACTTTGGAAGTCACATCTTCTTTAGTTGTCCTCATCTCTCTTCTTTTTTGCATCAACATTTTCGTTTTTCCTGATAATTTGTTCACATGCAACTTGTTCTTAGACCCAGCTAATTTTGTTGCTGTTTCCATAAGAGCTTTGGTTACTTTTCTGTTAACTTCAGAGATGTCCACTTCTTCCGATGTTAGGCCTTCTAAAGCAGAGAACCTGTTCTTCAGTTCCAACTTGAAGGTATTATGGTGTTTTTTAAGGTTGGTTATGTCAATAGATTTTGTTTGTCTTATGAGCTTGCCACGTTCAAGTTTAGTGTTGAGGTGCATCTTACATCTCACCAATCTATGGTCACTACCTGTGTTGAACTTGTTTAGCACACTGCAGTCTTCTATGACGAATTTTTTGTTACACATAATAAAATCAATTTCACTTGTCGTCCCATTTGGATGTCTCCATGTCCATTTCCTGTGTGGCTTTTTCTTGAAGAAGGAGTTCAAGATGAAATACCCATCTGCCTCTGCAAACTCAACGAGAGTATTTCCACGCTGGTTTCTGTTGCCATGACCGAATTTACCTACTGAAGTTTCATTCTGTTGCCGTTGCCCTATTTTTGCATTGAAATCTCCCATAATTATTTTCAAGTGCTGCTTACCTTTATTATTTAGATGACAAATTTCCTCATAAAATTCTTCAATTTCTTCTTCAGGATGACTTGTGGTGGGTGCATAAGTTTGAATAATCTGAGCCTGGTATCTTTTCGAGAGTTGGATAACAAGTCGTGCAGCTCTGTCAGAGGAACTTTCAACTTCTACAACTTTATCCTTCAGTTTCTTGTTTATTATAAATCCAACACCACTAGTTCTGCCAGTATCTGTCCCACGATAGTAGAAGAGATGTCCACTTTTCAGTTCGATGAGATCTTCTCCTTTTCTCCTTACCTCACTTAGCCCCACGATGTCCCACTTGATCCTTTGTAGTTCCTCTTCCAATTCAAGAAGCCTTGAATCAGAAGATAGGGAGCGTCCATTGTAAGTAGCCAAGGTCAGCATCAGATGGCAGCCTAGTCCGGTCCTCCAGGGATTCTTAGCACCCTCTGCCTTCATGTCGCACTGGCCGCTGCCTTGGCCAGGTACATTCCAGCTGCCGGAGACTGAGGGCCAAGATTTAAGTTGTGGAATCATTTTGGAGGGGTTTGGCCATAACTCACCACGCTGGCCAAGCGGGTTGGCGAGTGTGGGATAGAATTTCCTCTAATCCCGATGGTATAGTTATACCGCTATTGGCGGTCGTCAGAGCCCCTTTAGTGGGAACAGGATGCACCACGAGAAGGCGGGGTTGACATTTGTCAAGGAGAGGCTGTGATGTTACGCATCACCTGACCTTACATCCCTATAATCATTGCGAAACCTTGAGACATATTTTCTAGATTTGAATATTTTCTTCAAAATACTTTCGTCCTTTTTTTATAATTTAAATTCTTAAAAAACGTCGGAATTTTATGGTTCTGTACTTAAACATATAGTTTGAAATTTTTAAACTTTCTTGGGTGTTACTAAATATTTGAGAAATTTATTTTCGAAAATATTATACTTGATGCGTGTCGGAACCCTCTGGGTTGGTCGAAGTCTGGGTCCAACAATTTCGTAATTCCAACGGTCCCGAAGTAGATTATTTCATCTTGTGGCAGGACTTTCGTTAAACGCTGAGTTTCAACCGTCATGTATCTGGTTGAGTCGTGGGCTACAGGTGAAGCAGAGAATGCTAATGAAAAGTTGTTTTAGTAACATAAACGAACATTTAATTGTTTATGAAAATAACCTCCGATAGTCCTCCTGATTTCTGAACAGCACACGCTTCCAGAAACTTGCTATAATTCTCCGCACCGATGAGAATTTTCGTTGAATGGTGTCGGTTCCACTTGCACAAGATACATCCCCGTAAGTCTCCCTTTTCTTACCGGATGGAAAAATCCGCTTTCCGACGCAGGACCGCGTGGTCTTGTTGCGAACATTCCGTAGTCCGGCTTCATGGGGTTATCCGCCAAACCTTTCCGAACAACAGTCGAACAAAATATCAGAAACGCCAAACGATCCAACAGACCAAGCAGCCCCAAAAATCCTTGAGCTAACCAGCCCTGCTCCTTTCATACCGGTGCATTCCTCTTCCTCAATTGATCCCCAGTGTCTGGAAGTTACGGCTACACGGAGGTCATCCGATCTAACCGTGATTTCGGCTATTTACTCTCAGGTCTCAGTTGCAAGGGCTGGCGCATCGCTTTGTGTTTCTGGTCGTTGAAGTGGTCCTTGTCTGCGCCGCTCAGTACGTCATGTTGATGCAAGTCACTTGTCAGTGCGCAATGTAAAACTCTCAGTGGATGCTGTTAACACACATTAGTTGCATGCGCTTTAGTTATTGCAGTGTGTTTAGTTGTATTTCTACCATCGAATTATTTTATTTAATTTCTCGAGTACATATTTTCGTACAATGGCTTCCCACTCTGTTGCTAGGTGACGAAATAGCAGCAAGAATACGAAAGGGCGAAACACAATTTTTCAGAATTTCCATCGAAACGACCCCAGTATTTACAAAAGCCGGAGTTAAGAGGTGTTGGAGAGCTGATTCTTTTTATGAGAAAAATGACAAGATTTGCAAAGAGCACATTTTAAATAGTGAGTACGAAGACGGTATGAATGAAACATCTGTTTGGTTTAATAATGAAAAAGGTATAGAAATCTTGGTCTATCCCGACAATCAATTTACGGAGATCAAACGTTGAAAATATTACTGCAAGAGGTGAAAGACAAAGGAAGAGAAAAATACTGCATGATGCTTTTGATAGACTGAAAATCTTAGTCCCAAAAACGGTAATTTTGAAGAGAATGTGGCGGCTATTCAACCTGCATCAGATAAAGAGACGGTTTACTGCGTGAAATGGGATACGTTTAAAAAAAAAATGACAAATTTTCAATAATGAAAAAAAAAGAGCTAAATTTTCTAAAAACTGGAAAAAAGGATATTTTAAAAAGCTTTTCTCTCAAAGCCAGAAGATGGAATTGTTCGGCTCAGCTTTTATTGAAACAAATCTGAGAACTGAAAAGTAAGGTAAAAAACCAAAAGAAAAATATAAAAAATTAAAAGAAAAGCTGACAAATGCTATTGACACAGGTGAAGTCGCTTGTAAAGGGTTAAAGTCGAATTAAAAGAACACCTGAATATCCGAAACGTTTCACAAAAATTACAGTAGTCGAGGTTTTGTTAATAAGAAAACGCATTATTTTCGCATTTGATGAAAGTAATACAAACATGAATAAAAAGGAAAAAATCAATGATATACATTCTGCATCATTCGTTTTGTAGACAATCCATGTTCTGGCTTGTGTAACGGTGACTTCGTCTAACGTAAATCGGGAGATCTTGGTTCGATTCCCGTTCCACGACGATGTAATTTTCAAATGTTTCGAGGCATGTCTGCAGTCAATATAATATTTTTGTATTCAGTTTTATAAAACATCTTGGGCTAATTTTATCACAGACCAATATATGTGGTAATAATAAAATACATAGCTGTAAAAAACTTCGCATTAGGTTGTTTCGCAATATTTTCGGAGACCTTTTATTTTTAGATCTATGTACAATTAAACGAACAAAATATGAGCAAGATTTGAAAATTATTATATTGGACCACTTGAAGAATCGGATTTATTTATGTCATGAAAATAAAATAAAAGAAGTGTATGTTGGTCTAAATTATATTGAATGTATTTGAACATCAATTTGGTTTAAAAAAATATATTTCGTTCACATTTTTCCAGGTAATGCTACAAACCGATATGTGAATTTCAGAGGTTAAATATCAGTTCGTACATCTAACAATAGCATTAGATCCCAGGATTTGCACCTATAAAATTTCTTTAGCAATCTTGAATTACTTATAAAGAGAAAGAAGTAGAACACGAAAGACACAGCATTGCCATTGTAACATTTCCGAAGAAATAATTGGAAGTGCTTAACTATTGACGAATTTTTGCCCCTTGAGATCCCTTGAACTAAGTCTTTCTCTCTTTGACGTCACTATATCCTCTATCTTGCATGCTAATATCACCATGGTAGATAAACCTAAAATCTAACAAACTTAAGCTAAAGAATATTTCAAATTTTATCAAAAAAACCGATAATTTTTCCTTATTGTGAAAGTGCTTTCCTCCAGGAGGAATTAAGACTAGTTTTGGTGAATATTCAATTAAAATTTCAAAAACGCTAAGACCAATTATCACCCCGTAGCCAACAAATACATAACATTCAGTATATTTTCACGCATAACACTTTAAAACAATCTCTGAACCAATAAAACTTTGAAAATTAACTTTTAGAAAGGCAACTCTTCACTGGTCTACAACAATGATTCACATGTCAACGTCTACGTTCGTCGATATACACTCGCGTTCATAAAAAACAGACTACCAAAAAGAAGTCCAGCTACGATTTTGATTTTTAGAGAGTTTAAAAATCTGGCGATATCGCAGAAATAATAAGCATTACGGCGTCACAGATCCATACGTACCGCCTCTAGGCAAACCAAATCGATCAAAGTCACAGATCGGAAACCGTCCACATTTTGTTATGAGAGGCGCGTGGCTCGGTTCTCATGTCAGTGCTTGGTCAGCGAGGGTTGGGATGCCTCGTCGTCGTGTAAGACAGTCGTACAGTCAGATCAGCGAGTTCGACAAAGGTTGAACTATCGGCAGGAGAGAATGCAATTCTTCCCTTTGGAATACTACCCGTTGTATGGTGCACAGGGTGTCTATCGTAGCATTAGTGTGCAAAAATATTACGTAGAAAGGAGCAGGGCACGGAGAGAAGATTCTGGAGGTCGCACACAGACAAAGCCGGGGAACAACCGTAATCTCATGAAGATGTCTCTTAGTGGCTGCTCTCCATAAGAAACGGCCTGGCGCAGCAGTGGGGAATTGCAACGCGTTTTCCCATGTTATCCGTAACAGTACGTCGAAGGCTATTACACGAAAGATTGCAGAATTGTCGGCCCCTCCTTAGGCTACATTCGACATCGTAGCAGACAATTGCTAACGACGGATGACAATAGCAACGATAGCAACCATAAAATGGAAGGCAGGAAAATGTGGAAATTGGCATAAGTGCGGGATACAGTAAGAAGTGTTGTGCGTATGCAAATTTTGGATTGCCGAACTTGTTCGTGACGTCATAGCGCTGATCAGAGATATAAAGGATTTGACGCATATTGACCGTTGTTGTTCAAACGCAAAGTTGAAAGGGAAAGAATCAATTGACGAACTTGCAATTTTCAGTATGTCTTCCCGACATCACCTAGATGATTTTACGCGTGGCCGTATTATTGGCAAAATTGAAGAAGGGCGAAACATAACAGATGTTGCCAGGGAGTTCGACATCAGCCACAGTGTTGTTTCAAGGCTTTGGAAATCATTTCAAACAAATGGAGAGTGTAGCAAACGTCACAGGGGAGGTCGTGTTCGCAGTACGACACCTGCAGGAGATCGGTACATAGTGCTATCAACAAAAAGACACCTTGCGCAACACAGCTAGAGAGGTAGCAAATCAGTTTATGGCTGCTACGGGCAAGCGGATCTCCCGAAAAACTGTCGCCAGACGTTTGCCTGAAGGACTATACGCCCGCCGTCCTGTTGTGTGCATCCCATTGTCCAGACGTCACCGTACCACACGTTTGCAATGGTGCCATCAACATCGCAATTGGACTTATAACGACTGGTCTGCTGTCCTCTTCTCAGATGAGAGTAGATACAGTCTATCTTCTGATTGTCGACGACAACTGATCTGGCATGATAGTGGTACTGCATATTGTCCAGCAAACATGCAGGAAAGGGACCGATATCTGACATTCAGTGTCATGTTATGGACTGGCATCATGATCAATGGCCATACGTCCCTTCATGTGCTTCTAACTGGGACTATGACTGGCCAACGATACATTAATGATGTTCTGCTACCTCATGTTCGCATGTTCCGCGGTGCTGTCGGTGATAGATTCATTTTCATGGACGACAACGCAACATGTCATCGAACAGTCGCTGTCCAGGAGTGTCTTGATAGCGAGGATATTCAGCGCCTCGTGTGGTCAGCACGTTCTCCAGATTTGAATCCCATTGAAAACGTGTGGGATGCTTTGTGGAGGAGTCTTGTTGGTCGTCAATGCCCTCCAATAAACAAGGACACCCTCATCCGTGCACTGACAGAGGAATGGGATAAATTACCCCATCAGCTGCTTGATAATGTTGTGCAAAGCATGACAAAGCATGACACGACGTGTAGAATCTTCAATCGCCCTCCATGGTGGCCATATCCGGTATTGACATTTTATGCCGGAACGCCTGCGGGCGGTAATTGCATTGTTTTCACGTTTACGTGTTCTGCACAAAATGGCCTGTTTGTCCCTTGAACATGTTCTAAAGCCTTCTGGATTTCAGAGCACAATAAATTGTCTTTCTTGTAATGTCCTGGCATTCTGACATTATTTTATTTCACTTGGCATCCAACCACACTTACTTTTTTATGTGCTATATAGCCGTTTATGATCCGTTCTTAGCAATTGTCCAGCAGTGTATTTAATATCCTTTAATCAACCTAAAAGGCTATAAGTTCATTTGGAATCCCCTGTGCATGCACATCAACTATTTTTTACAACGTGATATTGTTATGGAAATTCAAGACCCCATGCATTTACAACCATTACCGCATTTTTCTGTGTTAGAAATTATTTTGAAGAAGTAGTAAAAACTAATGCCGTCATACTATATATTTTTGAATTTCTGTAGTTTTATTGCCCCAAAGGAAAACAAAATTGTTATCGTATTTACAAGCAAACTTTAACTTACGCGCTGAATTTTCTTGATAAAGCAAGGGTCAGATCTCAGTCAGCAGATAAAAAGTAAAATTTGTTGACCAGTGTAATGTAAGAAAACAACATCCCATGACACGGCTATGACGCAATATGGTGGTATCAAAGCAGTAATTCCATATTATCTTAGCGTGACAAATGAAAGTCACTAAAATTTAAAATTACGTTAACAGCATAAATATAAAGTCACTCACTCGTGCATTCTTGATAAATAAGTGTAAAACGTCACCGTCTCTGCACCAAAAATAAAGAAGCAAATTAAAACCAACGAACTCAACAGCCACAAACTTTCAGTCCATTAGTTTAATCTGAGGAAATACATTAGTACTTTCGGGCCACTTTTTCCCATCTTCAGATGTGAAGTAAACATTTAGACAATGCTACTATTAAACATAGCTGACGTAATACACACATGCTATTAAATACACACCTTGCACATAGCTGACGTAATACACACATGCTATGTCTACCCATACTGCCACTGTCCTGTATAAATAGTAGCATTATTCAAATGTTCACTTCATATATGAAGATGGAACTAAAGTGGCCCGAAAATACTAATGTCCGCAGATTAAACTAATGTACTGAAAGTTTGTGGCTTCTGAGTTCGTTGGTTTTGAATTTGCTTCTTTATTTGTTCGTGCAGAGACGGTGACGTTTTATACTTGTTTACGTTAACAACTTTTTTTTTTTTTTTGATTGGAGTTTTAACGACCACCGTGAGCAACTCAATGGGCTATAAGCAGTCGCCCGTCCCTAATTTAGGGCCACTGGTTCCAGGGAAGGGAGAGAGCCAGTGCCGTAAGACAAACACAACATCCATGCCTCACCGGGATTCGAACCCGGACCCCTTCCGTGCGAATGATCAGAAGCCATCGCTTAGACCACTGCGCCACCGGGGCGGCGTTAACAACTTTAAAATTCTTACTGAATCTACTGAATTACGTTACAGTGTTTTGCCCCTTAAAATCGGACACCACGTTTATATTTAGTGCTAATATTTTTGTACTTCTCTTATTCGTAACATTATGAACACTTTTTTTTGCAATTCTTTAAGGGTGTAAAACCTTTAAAAAACTTTAGTAATCTGAAGCGTCAAAGATTTTGAACGCATCACTTTAATGGGATACGCACAAGTCGCTTTACAACATTTCCTTTTTGAAAAATAACATTTTGGTCAGTTATACCCCCGAGTTGTGTGTAAATGTATAGTTCGGGCCCAACATTGTTGTCTTTAGCACAGTTCCTGATTTCTTATTTTGTCAGTATTGCATGCGCGCAATACAAACCGTCATGTAGGGGCACCTGTGCATAAAAATTTAGAGTCTTGTGCAAATACTGTATGTATGTAGCAGGTGTGCGTTTTAGTCGATTGGTTTTATTTACTTTGGATTATGTTTTAAATTAAAACTTAGAATGAATATACCTCTGGATGTTTTTGAAGTAAGGCTTTTCTTGAATGGCTAATCTGTCATAACTTAAATGAGAAAGCAACATAATTATATTTATCGTTCATTTCAATACGGGCAGATTATTTTTCTCTTTATCACTCCTTGATAGGTTATGTGACTTATTTTTGCAGCACAATTTATCGTTTGCTTTAAGGCACGAAATTTGAACTTTCCATTTAGGACTGCAGATTTATTTCTTTATATGTTATTAATAGATTATTTTACTAATTGTTATAGGAAAATCTATAGCATACTTCTGTGAATATATTAATACTTTCGACTGTTCTGGTAGGTGCAGAAGATTTTTTAGTATACCCGGTGTGAAGAGAGTATATTGTTCACTGCTGTTCCAAAAAAACAATCATTTAGGTGAAATATTGCAAAGCATACCTTTTTTGTAATATATATCTCTTGTGCTAAACTATCAGCAGAATGAAAATAATTACGAAATCATGTTTCGTTCCTAAGAAACTACAAATCAAAATAATTAAGTATTCCTGAATGCCAACAACTTATCTACAAAATGAAAGCAATTATAAATTCATTTATCTTACCTCTAAGCATACACCAAATGGTTCTACTTATTATTATATGTACCACATCTAAGAAATCTGCCTTCGATTGTATTGAAATGATTCGTGTTTTCCCAAGATTTCCTATTTGCCATCCTTTCTAAAAACCATATTTTTTCTAAGGTTCATGATGTGAGCTTATATACTTTCCGCTTGCTTGAGGGACGTTTGATTTATGCCTGAAGTTTCAACTGCAGTTACGAAGTAATGGGCTGTATTACCCATTCCAGTAATATTTATAAATGCATTACAGTGCCGATCCTAATGTCTTCCGCAATTTTGGTAAATATAATTTATTATTACATTAAATATATAAATGAAATCGTATTTTATGTTGGGCTCAATGTTAAAAAGAATATTATTCGGGCATTTCCTTTTTGGAACGACTGCAAAAACTGTAGACACAGGAAATTCATTTTTGAGCTGCGTTCTTAAAAGGATACGATTTATGTTTATTTTCCGGATGTTAGCAACATACAAAAGTGGTTTTCTTTTACACTATTTAAAAGATCATATGAGAACTGGTTGTTTATTATCACTATGATTTAAAATATCTATTGGCAACTGGTTGTTTATTACCACTATGATTAAAAAGATCTATTGAGAACTGATTCTTCATTACCACTATCTCTACATATTAAAATATCTGGCAGTAATTTGTAATAAACATTAGTTATTTAAATATATCAGTAGGTATAAGTTGTGCAAAAAGTTGTGTTGCACTAGGTTCTTGGTAAGGAACTGTGTTGTTCCAAATCACCATTAGGAATGTTTTCAACAGGAAAATTTACCAACATGTCAAACATTGCAATGTAATACGTTATAAAAGATTGGCATCGTATTTCAATATCGTTCCTAAATATAGTATGTTAACGACTAAAATTATGATTAAGTATAAAGTCATTTTGAATTAAAATAATTCTAGTTAGCTTTCTTACCTCTGAAGAATTTCAAGCAGGAAAGCGCAATTTTCTTTAGTATTTAAAAAACGCAGCGAAGAAATGTATTGAGACAGCCCTAGGTATCGTGTTTTTATGGTTTCCGGCACAATGCGTAAACCGTGACTTTTGACTCTATAAAATTTCTGCTGTTCGAACGAAAAAACATTATAACAAAACGTTTTTGAGTACATTTCTTCATGCAACAGAAGTAATTTATATGAAAGATAATGAATTATTTAGTAACTTCGAGCTTTCCTACTTAGATAGCAATGAACATATGTTGTTATAATTTTTAGGAATTAATTCCTGGTACAAAAAACAAACCAGCTTACAAGGAATCTAACTCGCTTTGCACTAAAGAGGAATATCACACTTACATTCATGTGAAATTATAATATATATTTTATTGCTTCGTCCACTGAAGTTATAGAGGTTACAGCTGTTTCACCGTTTCGAGTGTTGAATGGTGATTCGTGACGATTATTGAATCTGCATTTATGCAGCTGAATTCTTGTTCTCCAGAATAATTTAATCGGGAATAATTCTATGTTTTGCGTGTACTTGGCTAATTCATAAAACGAGGGCTTTCTTAGTCTTTGTGCTACCCATTTTTAAAACTTTTAAGTGATGCAGCTGCTTATCAGATCCCATCCGTTTATGTCGCCCACTGTTCTGTCAATCGACTTGTCAAAAATGTTGGGAAAGTGATTTCATTGTTAATGACTAAAGGATAAAACCAGGATTACGATCTTTGGATTCGGATACGAAAATTATCTCATTAACACCCAAACATGTATTTTTTAAATTCCACATGCTTTTAAATAAATAAGTACAGATGAATGAGTAAAGCCCAAACAAAAAGCTGCCATTCCAGAAACATTGACTACTGAAGACTTTAGGTACCTAGAGGTTTTAGAACAGAATATGTGATATCGCAAACGTCATTTTTGGAAGATGTATGAAGTCTATGGAAATGTAGGGTGTAAGAGTGAAGCTATGTCATTAGGTAAAATGGCAAAGCAAAACGTTTGCGCAGGATGATTTGTCCCTACCTATCCGTTTAATGAATTTCGATAATTAACAGCGCTTACACCTAAGTTGTCTCGCTTTAATCATATGAGGTAAAATCTAAAAGAGTTTGTGCTTTTTTTACTAAAGCTGCTTATTTTCACTAAGGTATCTCTTTTTTTTTTCATTGTACTGGGCGTGGTGTCGATGATGGTTGTTATCTCACCTATCCTGTGAAACTGCAGGATAGGTGATATAACAACCATCGCCAACTTTAAAGGAGACCCACCTAACTTTCTTTCGGATCACACCAGAGAAGATAAAATGAGCGATTCAGAGTGTCCATTGCAAGTAAAGATTTTAAGAAGGGGGATTAGTGATGTATTCTCCAATAGAAACACAAACATATGAAGTACTAGTAGATCCACCTAACTTGTTTGAGATCACACTAGAGAAGATAAAATGGGCGATTTGGAATGTCCATTGCAGGTAAATGTTTTGAGAAGGGGGATTAGTGGTGCATTCTCCAATAAAAACACCAAAATATGAAGTACTAGTAGATCCACCTAACTTGTTTGAGATCACACTAGAGAAGATAAAATGGGCGATTCACAATGTCAGTTTTAGGTGAATATTTTCCAGGAGTGTGGGATTGCAGGGTTGTGGATCCAGCTGTCTGATGGCTCGTTCAACTTCATCCCACAAATTCTCAATGGGGTTGAGATCTGGAGATTGTGGGGGCCACCTAAGCTAAGTAAATTCACCGACATGTTCCTGAAATCAATCCTGTACAATACGAGCACTATAGCAGGACGCATTATCTTGTTGAAAGTAGCCAACGCCATTGGCATAAACCATCCCCGTGGCAGGGTTCACTTCGTCCGCCACGATGTTTAGATATGATGAGCCAGTCAGACGTTGATCAAAACGAATTGAAGGGCCCAAAGCATGCCAGGAAAACATTTCCCAAACCATAACGTTGCTTCCACCAGCTTGAAGGGGTGTAGCAATGCATTTGGGGTCCATGCTTTCGTGCTGTTTCCGCCAAATTCTGACTCGGCCATCGGCATGGTGCAACTAAAAACGTGAATCATCGCACCACATAATTTGTTTTCAAATATCGACTGTCCAATTCCTGTGCTCCTGTGCGAACTGGAGACGTTTTCTCTTGTTAACTGCGGACAGCAAAAGTGTTCAAACAGGCCTTCGGCTGCCATTTCCCATCCGATGCCGTGTACGGTGTACAGTGCGTGCAGAGATCATTTGAGGGGATCCTTGATTACGATGGTCTGTAATTTGTTGCACTGTTGTTTTTTCTGTTGTATGTTACCAATCTGAACACTCTCCGTTCCGCCCGAGCAGTCACTAGTCGATGACGACCACACGTTGCACGTAGAGACCCAGTATTTCGGCTGACAGTCCGGTCTTTAAACAGTTTAACAACAGCTGCTCTGGAACACTTCATGAATGCGGCGGTTTCGGTGATCTCGCTCCATGGCTCCGTGCTCCTACAATCACCCCAAGTTAAAAGTCCGTGAAATCGCATTTTTTACCCATATCGTCGACCAAAAAGCACTCCTACTACTGTCGCAACCACTAAGCTTTCCCTTTTTATGCTAGCCTCGCCTTCTGGCGGCAAAAGCGTGCAGCCATAGCTCATTATCTTAAAACTGTCAGGTGGTCATAATAAAGTTGCCACTCAGTGTATAACAATAAAAGAATGTCTTTGCAAAATATAATAAATGAAATGAAACTTCACCGTCTATGTACGATAAGCCTGATACAAGGTCCACAAAACGATTAGTTGGAGCATTGGACCAGCACCCCCGTATCGCTAACACACTATATCGTGTTTGTTCAAAACCTGACATGCAATTCGGCACCCGCTCGAATAACCTCCTATCATCAGTTACAAAGAATCGAGCAACAACAGATATTAAGAACAATTGGGGCGTGCATAATATTCCACTGTTGGATCCCTCAACAGGAGAACATGCTAACAACCATGGAGGCTAAACACGAAGAAGTTTGTGTCTCAGGGTTGAGGAACACAAGTACGATATCCGAACCAACAGCATTAATACGGCATTATCAAGGAATGTCGTCAATGGAATGTTAAAACCAGACTGGGAAGACATTAGACTACTGAACACTCCAGCATATATACATTAGCTGCATTTTTTTAAAGTATGCACATTGAAGCTTTAAGTGACGAATGCTGTAATGGCAACTTACCTGCGAACATATCAAAAATTTGGAAATAGCATATCACCAATGTGAACTTTTAATTTTTGTAATATACATTAATAATTCCAATAATATATAAAATTGAACATAACTTTGTATTTGTATCAAAGTTCTTGTATTGATATTTGAAATTAATAATTTGTGAAATTGTACCCGTTACATTGGTGTAATGGCAACAGTCACGACCCATGCGACGCTGGATCAACTTATACCCATAATGGATCGAAAGTGCTAGTGGGGTATTTTAACTGTAAATATCTTTCGTATTTTATTAAATATCGTACGTAGACGGTGACGTTTCATTTCATTTGACGCCTATATAAGTTCGGAGGTTTCTGCGCCCAAAGCGGCAATGACGCAATACCACGTTGATCGAAAATCTGTTCAAATGCCGCTGAAACGGAATATTTCGTCCAAATTTTTTTTAAGATTAATAGGGGCGAGAACGTGTATTGGCGCATCTTAAAGACGAAGAATACTGCAGAAAGGGGAGTCTTCTGTTACACATGGGAAAAAATTTCAAATTGCCCATTCCCATGCTCCTGCCGCCTGGAGGGTTACGCACCTGCGGTAGATTCACAGAACAATATTTCAAGCCTTAATATACTTGAATTAATTACGATAAATTTCATGGAATGCAGTCAAAAATACATTTTATAGTAATACAAATAAAATACTTGATGTTGGGCTGAAAGTTAGATAAAGATATGTTATAAGCATTACACGTATTTTATATCCCATAATATGCAAAAAATAATTTGTGATAAATGCGTGGTCATTTGCTTACTGAAAATCTGGATATTGACGCAACGAAATTTCTCTACTCTTTTGGGCTTGAACGATTCGTGTTCCACGTTGGACTCCGTTGTTACTGAGACAATGAACTGCATAATGAAAATTTATTTTTGAAAAAACTTATAGCACGGATGGAATTCCGTCCTTGATTTCAAATATAGTCTTCGTGATTGTAGACCGGTATTGTATTCATTATTGATACATTATATCCACGTAATAAATTCACAAAGCAGAACGACAATGATCTTATTTTGATCTTTCAGCAAGATAATTAGCAACATACAAAAAAATGCACAAAACTCACACATCACCTAATAATATACATGACCTAATGATACTTTAGAAGGAAAATGAAATAAAGTAGAAACCTTACAAAAGAAAGGGACTGTTAATTCAGAATAAAAAGTGAAATCAGTGAGGAACATAACTAAAAATAGCGTCTGTTGAAGGAGAAAAACTGGCTGAAAATCATTGAGAAATTAACTAATAAGCAGGGGTCATGTATTCTTTAAATGAGGATTTAAATCTTTCTAATTCAATAACTGTCGAGTGGGCTCAAGAACAGTTGTTATTAAAAAAAGTTACATTCAGACTAAATATCCGCTTATCTGACATTGGATATGAACAGTGATGGAGTCACGGGACAATGATTTACAGTGGCACCGTAACCTGAAAGAAGGTATACAATCCGACATACAGGCGATTTGTGCCTTTGATTCTGTAGACAACCTAGTTCATTACAAGCGATCAAATCAACGAAGCTATTCGTTTCAGCCACCATCTTACTAGAAGTAACCAATTCAAACCATTACGAACAAAGTACGACGTGGCTGTTGATAATTCAAAACTTAGCTTCTACAAATTTTGAAGTTAACAATACGTTTTCTGATGCAATTGTAAAAAGGATAAGTCAGATAATATGCGAAAACTTGAAAATGTTGTCACCCTTGAGCTGGAATCGAAACCGCGTCTCCCAGAAAGCGCCAGGGTATACTAACCACTACACTACACAGAACAACAAAGTCTGAAGTTCCCAATAAATTTAATTATAAAAGTAGCTGTGCTATCATGTATTTCATTCATGATAACATAGCTTCTTTTCATGTGGCTATTTTATACATAATAATATTACTTTCCTCTGCCTATCATGCCCTTATCTAAATAACGATTTCGCCTCTTTTGTGAATAGTCTTCTTTCTACAAAGCCCATGGTGTTTCAAACACTTGTCGCAATGTACATATGAAACAATCAAACCGTGTTCAACCTATGGTATCATAACACTTCAGCAGTGACGTACTGTACTACTGGAGAAAGACAATTTAGTGTCTGAAGATGTCGAAATTAATAATATAATGCTTTTTGGTAATTATAACGCATATTGGTGTTTTAAATTCACACTCCTTTTATAACGAAGTAAATTTCTCCGTCATTTCTGTCCACGCCAGGATTCGAGCCCGGATCCCCTCATTCCGGAATAAGTCACTCTACCAATTGAGCTACGCGGACGTTTTTTTGTTCTGATTCCTATCTGCCTTTATGTCGTGTGCGTCCTTCTGGCAGGTTCGTCACATCTACTGGTACGTTACATCATCTCCCCCTTATTTTTTTTTCGAAGTGCTGGAGAAGGGATTCTCTTATTTTTCCTATCTCGCAGTGTGGAAAAAACATCACACCAATGAGAGATTTTGAACGGCCGTGTCATCCGGATAGTTCGGGCCCCATTATAACGAAGTAAATTTCTCCGTCATTTCTGTCCACGCCAGGATTCGAACCCGGATCCCCTCATTCCGGAATAAGTCACTCTACCAATTGAGCTACGCGGACGTTTTTTTTGTTCTGATTCCTATCTGCCTTTATGTCGTGTGCGTCCTTCTAGCAGGTACGTCACATCTCCTGGTACGTTACACTTTTTATACAGCATTGGTGGTTGTGCACAAACGTTATCAACCAATGTGGAAACGTACACACCAAATTAAGACCTTTTGATACAGAATGCAAATTTGAATCCTTATAGATACATAGCGCCTGAAGTCGCTTACGAATGTTTTGAATTCAGTAAACTACTGTTAAAGATTGCAGATTTTAAAGTGTTATTATTTTCGAACATTACACTGAAACCTAATACTGTATTTCCCGAAATCAGTTGCATTCGAATTCTAAAATTTATTATGATACTTATATGTGTTTAAGAAATGTCTCATGATAGGGCGAAATATTTTATAACTATGGAAAAGATTTTTTCTTTCGTTAAACAGAAATTCTAAATTCAGGGTAGTTTTTAAAATAATGGAAACACATTATCTGTTGCGAACTTTTGTTTAAAAACTTGTAGACTGACATCGAGCTGTCAGAACGGAAGTATTTCAAAGTGTAATACATTTGCAGGTGTCGTGCACATACGATAATATAATTTAGAACAATTTTTTTCCCGTAAAAAAAGGCCCAGGTGTGCAATTTGTTTTCCAAGTGTAATGTGTGATTTGACGTTTCACAAATACTGTATTCAATAATATTAAGGTAAGGTGATTAGAGTAGATGTTAGCTTATTTCCTCTTGCGTTGTCAGCCAGTACGTGATAGGTTTTCCACAGTATACGAGTGAATTATTTACGATCAGTAGGAGACAAAGCGTGCAACACTGATTGCAGGTGCTCCTAAAAAATTGTATTATGCAGATGCGACACGAATTTTCAGAATAACCAATGGCCCTAAGAAATCCATGCCACCGCATAGAATCAAGTGTTAAGCTTCATGCATCAGGTTTAGGACCAAACAGACGAAGTGGTACGATGAATAACCCAGATGCATTATCTGCCAGTCATGAGGAAAAAGGGTGAAGCAAAACTAATCAGGCCAGATGAGGCGTTGACAATATTAAGCATACCATTTCTCATCTGTTTTGCTCTGCGTTACACGTTTTGTTGAATTAATAGTGAATATCAGATATTAGTGGATTGCAGCAGGATCATAAATACCGGAGCGGCTGGGATCCTGACGAACTGTTAAGACAGAAACGGGATCATTGCGACTGTTATTCAACGTTGATTATCTTTACGTTATGGACGTCTCAGGCTTTCGTCGTGCAATTCTCACCAATATTTGCTTATCCCTATCTGATGCATTTGTATGGGGTTTACAAATTGCACGTTTGGATGTGACGCTGTGCCCTATTTGATGAGTAGTCATAAACTTTGATATACTTTCTCGCCTTATATCAACTATTGCTGTCGTTCTATTTACCATAGGTCCTACAAGATGTCCACCACTGGTAATGCCTTTCCTGAGGTCACTGAGATCGGATATTGATGGAAATTCCTGCAAAACAATTGTTTCATCTGGTACTGTGGCACTGCAACTTGATAGCTGACAGCACTGTGAACTCCATTCGATACCTGAAATCACTTGTGACGTCGTCCACGTGATTTTTTTTCACAATTATGGTTTACCGTGACTCCAATGGAAGACACGTATCGTGGAACTAAATGAATGGAAAAGGTTCTGCAGAAAGATTGTTTTTTGTTAAAGTTACAAGTGAAAGAAGAACAGATTTGGCAAGAAGAAAGGAATGTGTTGCGAATTCATTATTAGAGTAACTGCTACGTAAGAATTAAAAGTGTTAAGGTACGTTTCTTTGTTCTGAATATGGAAGGGGCTAATGCAACTCGACCTTTGTTGATTGATTTGGATATTTGCTACGATTATTCCACAGAGGGGACACATTGTACTTAACTGTGTTGGATTTATAATGAAAAAGGACAAAATTCTACTCAAGTTATTTTCCTGAAATAGAACTAAATTGAACTCTAGTCATCCAAACATATAAGGTGTGACTTAATGGAATGTGTGAATAGTGCAGTTTTACTACACATTAAGAACACTTCAAAACTTGCAGTAGAAGTATTCGTATATTATGCGATTTCTTCCTATACGTATGGGAGATCTCAAACTACCATCCCTGAGAGGGTGGTCAGAGGCGTAGGATTCCGGCTTTGAATTTGCGTTACGCTTGCACTATCCAGCTATACTTTTCTCATCTTTTTATACTAAATTTCAAATACTTGAAGGATTAAACTTCGGCAAAATGGGAATTCCGATTCCATTTTTGGGTTTTTAGCGTTTTAACCATTCCACAAAATTAACTTTGAACCTTTTGTTAAGTGATAACCGTATAAAAATATTGTCAAATAGCAAGAGTCCCCACCCACTGCTTGATTGGCCTCAGGCAATAGCTTTTGACGATTTGTTTGAAATGCGTCCTGTCTAGGCCGTGGATGAGGCCATGGTTGCATGCTAATGAGATTATTCTTTCCGTTTCTCGGAACGGGTGGCTCTTAATTCCTGATGGGCGAATATTTATGTACATGAGAGCTACTCATGGAAGTCATTAGGTGTCCAAGCAAAAATAAGAAGTTTTGTGGGAGTATGAACCAAAGGTTGAAGTTTTCAAAACATATAATTGTGCAACACCATTTCGTAAAAATTAAAAAATGTTTCGCTGTTTTCTGTTTAAAATTCTTAATTACAGAACGAGAGTAAGAACTAGGCTCTTTAACTTTGAAAAGTTGGAGATCATTTAGTTTTGAGATCATTTCCCATCTAGTTGCATGATAATCACGCCTTAATATGTCAATTATTACCCCTTTATAAAGACGTCCAGTCGTCTGACATTACAAATGGCCTGTTTAACCTCGCGTTGCCTTTCCCATCTGAAGAACAGGGAAAACGTTGGTTAACGAATTTCAGTGTCTGACGTTATTTATAACACTAGCCTGAAGCCCATCTGAAGACGGCTGCTTTTAAACTTTAAATAAATATTCATTTACAGAGGATGCTGCACGATCCAGGAAGGGGTGAAATTTTGAACTGAAGCAGATTGAAAACATATTAAATAGGTGTAGGATTTCTATTTTGTGTTACTAATTCCATTTTATTTTCCGGGTATTTCTAGTTGATTTTACGTATCGGGCGATAGCGTTGAGCTTAGCTCCGATTTCGGCCTCCAGATGACAGATAACGCTGCAAGTGCTGATTGACGACAGTGAATTAGGGGCAGACTTCGCATATTACAGAGGCTCTATTTAGGCTTACAAAAACAGAAACCACTTATTTTTATAGGTTTTATTAATGCCCTATACAAACAGAACTTTTGTTTGTTCCGTGGTTTATCAGTCAGCACGAGTAACCCATAGGACGTTAAACATTGGCTGTTCACGAAATTTGGGGCCGTGTTTAAAGGAAATCGAAAATATTCCGCAATTAGACAATCGCACTGGCGGTGAGCCATTCTAGACTCAAACTTTGGCTCATTCTTGCCGAATGTTTAGGACCCACAGCGTCGGATCATTCTGTCACTAAAGTGGCTTAAAATCAGTTCTCTGTGACGTCTAAATTTTGAAACAAGTTGAAAGACACACTAAAACGACAAAGAGTTATGCCTTCAAAATTAAAACGTATTCAGAGAAATGACTCTGAAAGCTTAGGCCTAAAGTTTTTTTACCTAAGTTGACATAAAATTATGAATATGAATTGCAAGGAGTTGAATACACGTCGTTAACATGAAATCGGGAACGCCCGTAGAAGATACCTTTGAACATGAACTAAACCAGATTTAAAAAACACTTGAAATTATCGAAATAACTGATATTGCTTTTTACAAAAGTAAGCCATTCAAGATGAAAATGGACGTCAAAATGAAATAAATATGTCTGCTTTTTTACGCTTTCCAACCGTAGGTTGAAGAAGCGTATATGCTCCAGCTTTGTCCGTCCGTTCGTCTGTCCGCACGATAACTGGCGTAAAAATGGTTCGATTTCGATGAAATTTTAGTATGAGGTAGGGGACCACCGGGGACGAACCCTATTGAAAATGGGACAAATGATGTCAAAGGTCACGACGTAGGAGCGGGATCATTCCATTGCCCTTATGCGTCATAACGTGCGTAAATATGGTTCGATTTTAATGAAAGCTTACTATGTGGTAGGAGACCGCCTGGGGACCAACTCTGTTCAAA
This sequence comes from Macrothele yani, assembly GCA_039090855.1. Lineage (NCBI taxonomy): Eukaryota > Metazoa > Arthropoda > Arachnida > Araneae > Macrothelidae > Macrothele > Macrothele yani. The sequence goes on along the minus strand of CM077015.1, from coordinate 124,965,314 downwards.
ATGGGTGAAGTGGGGTGAAAGGTCAGGACATAAGATCGGGATGCATTCCATTGCCCTTATGCGTCGTAACGTGCGTAAAAATGGTTCGATTTCGATGAAATTTCAGTATGTAGTAGGGGACCACCTGGGTACGAACCCTATTGAAAATGGACGAAATGTGGTCAAAGGTCAGGACATAGGATTGCGATCCAATCCATTGCCCTTATCCACATTATTAAGGTGGACGTCAAGTAATTTTGCTTCCTATACTTCCAATGGAAACATTTTGGAAACATTTCTTTTACAATTAATGTGTTCCCAAGGATGAAAATTTGAACATCGATTAAAATAACTTCATATTATAACTTGGAAAACTTAATATTTTGTAAAACATAACCTGAATTATATTAAAAATCAATCACTTTTCCTTTGGTGGTCTTGAAACCAGAGAAAAGATGGCGCGACCTGTACTTTGATGACGTCAGTGGACAAAAAAATGTTGGCTTGCATAATTACGGTTATGGTTTAGAAAATATTAAGTATTCCAAGTTATGAGATGAAGCTATTTTAATCGATGTTCAAATTTCATCCTTGTGAACGCATTAATTGTCCAGAAAAAAGATGGCGCGACATGTATTTTCATGACGTCAGTTGACAAACAAATGTTGAATTGCATAAATATGGTTATGTTTTAGAATATATTAAGTATTGCAAGTTATAAAATGAAGATATTTTAATCGATGTTCAAATTTTCATCTTTGGGAACGCATTAATTGTGAAGAAAATGTGTACAGCAGTTTTTCCATTGGAAGTATAGGAAGCAAAATTACTTGACGTCCACCTTAAAGTAGCAATTTTTGTATGTATGTATGTATATTTTATTTTGAAAACGGCTCTAAGAATTTTGATTAAAGTCGTTAACCTACCGTTTTCTGGTACTAGAAATCGATTTAGCTTGATCTCGACTTTAGGAGAATTCGTTTAGTGTGTTAAATAACCTCCCCGAAATATAACGTTTTTAGTGATGGCGTTGTTCCATTAATGTTATCAATGCTTAGAAATCTTATGACGTCATAATCTTGCCTTTAACAATGTTGGCGCGCAGTCACGCCATCTGTCTTATTACGTCACGCATTGTGTGTGGATCCTACTAAAGTTTTATGACGTCACACTTGCAGCCAGCAGATGGTCGCGACTCCCATCTGCCTAATTACGTCATGCGTTGTGTGCGTATGTCGGTCCGCAGGATAGCTCGCGTAACAATCGTTCGATTTCGATAAAATTTTAGTATCTGGTAGGGGATCACCTAGGAAGGAACCCTATTTAAAGTGAACGAAACGGTGTCAAATGTCAGTACATAGAGCGGGATTCATTCCACTGCTCTTATGCGTCATAACTAACGTAAAAAAGGTTCGATTTCGGTGAACGTTTAGTATGTATTAGGGGACCACCTGGCAAAAAACCTTATTGAAAATGGGAGAAATGGGGTTAAAGGTCAGGACATAGAAGCGGAATCACTTCCATCGCCATTATGCGTCATAACTTAGGTAAAAATGCTTCGATTTGGATTAAATGTTAGTATGTTGTAGGGTCTTGCCTGGGGACGAATTCAATTGAAAATGGGCGAAATGGGGTCAAAGGTTAGGACACAGGAGCTGAATCTATTCCATAGCCCTTATGCATTACAACTTACGTAAAAATGCTTTGATTGCGACAAACATTTATCATGTTATTTCGGAGGTACACCAAACCGGTTCTGTTGAATATCATCGAAATGGGATCAAAGGTCAGGGCACAGGACCTAGATTTATTCCACAGCCATTATTCTCATAACTTGAGTATTAACTTGAGTAATGATTTCTGGTATGTTGGAAAGCGTATTATAATCAATGTATTGCATGATTTTACTAACTTGTAATAAAATAGCAGGCACTCTCTTCACAGAGTCGTCTCTGTCTTTAATTATCATGAGCAAATTAACGAATTTGGAAAAAAAAGACTAAAGTTTTTGTTATTTGAATTATTCAGTTCAGATGGCCTCTGAATTGCACCAGTGTTGCGGAAATGGCAGTTCTGTGTAATATGCTGTATCATGCAAGTTCAAATCATTCTTCTGTTTCTCAAATTTCATGGTGTTTTCCACACCTTTTAAAATCATTTCCCCAACTGATTTGAACGCGATTAGCAGATGGCCACCATCTGATATCATTAAAGCACCTTAAACTCGTCATTTCGTGTATCCTTCTTGTGAAAAATAACTTTTTTTATCATACTGTGCAATTTATAAATGTATTTTGTAAACTGTTTTCCGTGAAATATAACAACAGCATATGCAAATTTTTTTCATACCAATGCCCACACAAACACATACACATTACTACAAAATCCCTGGCAAACAAACATTGTAAACATTTAGACAGCACATTTGAAATTCATAAATAAAGATTACTTCATGACCACTGAAAACATGTAAAGAACTACGTAAAATTAAGGTAATTTTGTTATCCTGAAGAACAACATATTGACCTCGGCCGATCTCAAAGGAACCAAAACGAAAGCAAATTTGATTAGGCCATAATGTTTATGTTATTTTTCCTTTTCAAAGAACGGCTATGAATTTTTTTACTCGAATTGTTTTCTGTTTTTTCACGTATATTTTTGAACTAAAATAATAAATAGGACTCTGATATATTTTAACTGATGTCAGTATATGACGGACTACGCCGAAATACTTTGCGTCATTTGTTCACGAGGAAGCCTATCTTTCATGTCCATTTAGGGACGAATTGCGATACCTTTTCCAAGAAGGAAGCGAATGACAGAGCTTTATTTATCCTTTAGCCAAGATATTCTTTTCTGAACCTAAATTAAAATGTAGCTTAAAGTATAATATTGAAAAATAAAAGTATTTAAATAATGTTTCCATTAAGGCTCTGACAAATACTAGTTATCATATGTAATTATGTTTAAATAGCTACAGCTCAACAACTAGTCAAACGAAGTTCAACACGTTACCGTTAATCAATTTTGGGTGTTCCATCAAAGTCCACAGAAGAGGAATTGAAATGTCTACATATTTCATACACTTTACCAGAAATAAATAAATAGTTCTAACATTTTCTTTGTCGCTTATCCACAAAGTAGTACGTGCCTTCAGTACTCCTGAAAATATTTTCTTCAAACTTTTGTCGAACTGCAGTGCATTCTAGCTCATACGACATAATTTATTCTTTTTGACTCGTAAACAAACTGTTCCACAGGCAATAAATTAAAGTATATAGCATGTTTTTATAAAACAGTTTATCTTTTGAAGAAAAAGCAGGTTTTGGAATTAAAACCTTTAAAAGGTATTTTTCTTATGAACACGATTTTTCACACATTTTAGAGATACCTTTTGTGCAAGACATTTCTATTCAGTGAGGCAGTACACCTATTTCTCGTTTGAATGCGATGGCTTAAAACTTCAAGAGACATAAATTTTATAAAGATTGATATTTGACACCATGAGGTTGAGAAACTTATAAAAAAGTTTTACAAACAAAAAATATGTGCATCTGTACCATCGAAGTTATATTTATTATTAAATATCCTTGTACACAAAATAAATACAAAAATTCTCAACCTTTGGTATACCAAAATTGAAATCTCATCAGAAGTTAGAACGATACTTTGATGGAAAACAATCCCTTTTTCATATATTACACACAGATAACGGGAATTGTAATGACAAATAGCATCTTTTCGGACATTTCTGTTTGGTATTGTTGTGGTTATTTCACTGAAAATTTCTGGACTGATTAAATTGTTCAAAGACATTTCCAATGAATCAAAGCTAAAATATCTAGAAAAACGTGAACCGTTTAAAAAATTATATATATATATATACGGCGTAAAACCGGGCTGAATAAATTTTGTGATTAAAATTTGTATTTTTTGCAAGGGTGAAGTCAACAACTTAGACTCAGTTTCATGAGAAAGATAAAATTCCACATAGCAAAATTACGTCACACAGAGGCGATTAATTTTAGGTTACGTGCCCTATAATAGAAGAGTGCTATTCTACCTCTTTGGATTGCGTATCCTACAATACAATTTTTCTAATCATTGTTACCCCATTATTTTTTACAATTTATGAATGGCCAAATGGAATTACTCAATACTAAAAATTCAGATGACTTGCCAAGTAATATTGTTTAATAATATAAATATACACGGGCCGTCACGGTGGCGCAGAGGTCTAAGCTATGGCTTCTGATCATTCTTCCGCAAGAGGTCCGGGTTCAAATCAAGGTGAGACATGGATATTGTGATTATCTTACGACACTTGTTTTCTCCCTTCCCTGGAACCAGTGGCCTGAAATTTGGGACGGGCGACTGCTTAGAGATCATTGAGTCGCTCACGGTGGTCGCTAAGCCTCCAACGAATATATATATATATATATCTGTTGGAAAACGGCAATGCTTATAATAAACCATTAAAAATCTGGCAGTATTGGGGATTTTATTATGAAATATCCATTTAGTGAGGAGGCTGACCTTATTTTTTTTTAAGCTAGAAATTCTATTCATGCGCGAATGAATTTGAATCTTCCAAAAAACAATTATATTTTCTTAGTTAAATTCAAAGTATTGATTGATGTTAGTACACAGACGCCTTGTTCACACAAGTAAGTGGCTGGTAATGGAAGTAATTCAATAAACTCTTTTCGAGTTCTGTCCAAAATTCCGAGAATAGTATGTTCTCGAGTGTTACTTTTAATGTGCTGTAAGCAGACATTTCAACTAAGTCTTCTTTTCTTTAGGAACCAAAGGTCTCTCATAGCCTATAACACAATGTGAAACGACAAGGAGACCCACTTCTTTTGTTTTAATAATCAGTCGGTAAGGGATCTTTGGGAATTTCAGATCACATATGTTTTCAGGGGTGTTCGTTCTTTCGAAGACGCCACGTGTCAGATAATGTTCGGCAAAAGCCACAATTGCCTACCACCAATGGGCCAGCCAGTCTTCCAAAATCAGCTTATTAATAAAAACAAATTGGGCGCTTCATTATTTCAGACTGAAACAGTAATAATATTTGCTACACGTCACTTTTGTCTTTACGATTCGGTTTTCGACGAGTTATTGAGCAAAGCGACGACGAAGGCCAACTAATTCCTCGAGTCTCTTTTCGAGACTCGAGGAATTAGTTGTTCGAGCATAGGTACAAGATGACACATCCGTTCACCATGATTTTTTGCATGCCATTGGACATCGTCCATGGTTAGGTTTTGACGCCTTCCGATTTCCAAAATTCCGTGTCATTGAGGAATAATCGTCCAAAACTTGCATTTTAAGGGTTTTCCGGGTTTTAAAAAGGAATCGTTTGTTACCTATCTTCTCCAAGGATCTTCAGCACGTCGCGGTGACACTTGCCTCAGAGAAAGGGCAAGGTATGGTGAGTGCCATGGGTTTGGTATCATGGTGACTGGTCCTGTTGTATAAAAATAATAACCAATTTTAATAATAATTGAAAAAAATCCGATCTCTATACGAGACTCGGGACAAGTAGTTGTCGGGAATAGCTACGAAATGGCACATCTGATCACCGTGATTTTTGGCGTACGATTGATCATCGTCCATGGTCAGGTTTTGACTCTTTCTGATTCCCGAGATTCCGTGTCATTGAGGAATTTCAATTAAAACTAGATGGCCGTTTACTTGAACTGTTTCACGAAAGTCTGCTCACCCACATTAACTCGAAAAAAGTATTTCAATTATGAAACGTAAAAATGGAAAAACAGCGTCTGTTAACTAAACACTTGCTTAATTTATAATAATAAAAGGAAGTTTGTGTATGTGCCTGTGTCTGTCTTTCATTATACAAAATGAAAAACGTGGTTCCCGATCTGAGGATGCCTTTCCGCTTTTCTTACATGTAACCTGATCACAACCAACGTGAAGGCAAGTAGTTCATGATAAATTTTAGGAATTTGTTTAGAATGTTTCATACGTTTGTTGGGGGAATGATGATTTCTTACCGCATTCTAACACACTGACTTCGCTTAAAGCCCGTCAGCTGTATTCTACGTTTTTTAGAAATTTTACGCGTTCGTTTTTTTAGAATTCGTTCTATTAGACGCCTTAATGAGCTCAGACTTTGCATTAGCTTCACTTAAAATTTGCCAACTGCACCCAAGTTATCGGTTACCGTTGGTGGCTTGTTCTAGTTTGTCAAACACAGGTAGGTCTTTTCGTGATTGTTTCGCTATTAAGACTAATGCTACACAGGAGTATTCTATCTAATATATACGGGCATAAAACACACCTTAAAGATCGACGATTAGTCCTACCACGAACAGCAAATTTAAGAAGCTTTGAATTATTTATATAAAATATTATCTCAAGAAATTAGTAAACACTAAATTTATGAATATGCTTTCTGTTACCTAAAATTTCTTATACCGAAACATAGGACTTTCTGTCCAGAAGAAGAGAAACTATATTATACATATTAATTACCTACCAATTATAAATAATGGGAGCCTAACCTGACCAGAAAGCTCTGTGTGTAGAATTGCAACTTCCGTGACATATCGGTGTCTGTCAATGGCTCCTCCAATTCGTAGGAGGCGGCAACACGAATTGAACCCCACAGCACTCCACACCAGAATACCAGGTGTATAGCCCATATACGTACTATGCATAATACATGCCTCTATAAGTTGTTAACCAGGGTGTGGCCGAACAAGGATATTTTACCATGGGTCATTTATTTGAACCGCGACTCGTCGGGAGAAAGTATGCTTTGCCATTCATCATACCATTTCCTGCCTTCTTGGCGGAAGCAGACGTCATTTGTTTAAAGGTCAAAGGAAGTTGTTGCAACGGTAGACGTGGAGTGCGACCTTTGTGATTCAAATGGCGTCGGACAGTGCTGCCAGAGCTTTCGGATTGTGATACAGACCTCTAGTCATATGCTAACCTCTAGAGCTGTTTGGTCCGCCAGAGCCATACGGAGGAGTTGACGGTCTTTCCTTGCATTCAACCGTCGCTAGGCTTCGTACCCCTGAATTCCGTTTGTCAGAAATTGGTCTTCCCACTGAAACTGTATTCGCATCATACAACATATGGGGCGTATGTGGCGATGACGCGATGAAACAATGACTCCTTCCCTCATTCTAACACATCGGCCTCGCTCAAAGCCCATCAGCTGTAGTGCATACGTGTCTCACCGGCTGCAGCTAGGCGTACACCGTTACTATCACTAGCTTACTGCCGCGGTTCCCTCGAATCGACTAAACCATCTTGACCTATACGTCCAGTATTTATATCCTTCCTTTGAGAATACAATAGTCACGGTCCGTTCAGTCGTTCGACACCGTTTGTTGCAGTTCTCTGAATTTCTGACTAAGATCTTTGCTCTCTGTAAATAAAGGGTGGTAACACTATTAATTTACGAAAGTAAAAAGACTACACTGTTTCTTCATTTCAATAAAATTCCCTCCCAGAACGGTTGGATGTAAGTAAGACTTTCACTTATTCATATTCCTGGGAAGAAGAAACTTTGATAACTGATGGGCGCGTATAAGGTCCTCCATCCGTATCTGAATAGCCATTCATGTAGAGAAATTGCTTTCAATCAGCTAAGAAAATAAATGCTGTAAATAGAATGTGCATCCCTTTGCTGCATGTTTAGAGGTGGCTGCGGGATTACCTGAAATAAAGAGCTATGTTCTAATTCAGAGATACGTTCCCAATCGTGGATATATCATCAGATAAAATACATCTCTGAAGTTCGTTTTGTTTCGGGCGCTCAAGTAGCTCGGCCATACCCCTAATGAAATTGAAATGTTCAGGTTTGCAAGAGTATCCAAACGGATCGCTATTGTAGTGTTAGTTCGTCCTCATGAAGCCTCCTGTTGGAAGGAGAAATCTTAGTACAACAGAGTATATTTTTCGTTATACACTGATTCACGGATTTGTATGACTTCGTCATTTCCTTATTTAATAAATTATAATAGTGTGTTTTAACAGCGAAGTACGACTCCATGTTTTCACAGAGAGTATTAAGTGTGCACACACTAAATGTATTTTATGACTGTAAATTAATCAGTCATGCACTGCTACAGCGAGTAAAAGACGAATCAAGGGTATTAAAAATTATTCACGCAGGAATTAGAATATGACTGTGAATCGCCCTAGTTTACTGTTCATCATGTGACAAACTTCAAAAATGCAAGAAAATTGCGTCGCCGAAACGCGTCAGTTTAGAGACGATGTAATTATCAATTTTTCTGCTATGATGTCATAGGGCGAACCGTAAAGAAAAAAATCCAGATCCATATTCGGTTTGGTGTGTGAATTATTGCATAGTTACCCCCACGTGTTTATGAGGAATATTTCTGCCTTGATTTACATGTCTCTCACATCAGTCTTTTGGTACATGCAAAGAAAGAATTGTAATCTGTCTTTAGAAAGTATAATTAAGGAAAGCTAACTGTCAAAGCATCTGCAGCAACTGGCTCCTCCCTTTAAAGTACACGATTTATACGGTTTAAAGTAATTTCACTGAAAAAAAACTTTTATGTATATTTTCAAATACATTTTTTTCCTTACAATCTTTTGTTCCCACTTCTGTGCTCCTAAATATTAAATAATGAAAAACTATTTTGGAATCAGGAAGTGAACGCCTAAAGCATAGGAAATTCCGGTAATAACAGAAGTTATCAAATGATTGAATAAATGTTACACAACCTAATCAGTAGTACAGGAGCAGAATGGACCACAATAAGAAGAGACCGTGTGCTGAATATCTGTGTGCTGAATTAATAAATCAGAGATGCATCAGTGCTTAAGTAGAGGATTTCCTTTACTAAACATAATTTCTTAGCATTTTTGCCGAACATAACAATTTATTTCGCTGCCAATAATTTCATTCCTTTAAATAACGTAGTCTCTTTATGTCAGTACTCTAACGTAGTCTCTGTACTTGCGAATATCTTTATGTCTTTCAAATGTTTTTATGTCATCCTTCCCTTCCGTTAGCCGTTTGAAAAATTCTTATGATCTCCAGTACAATTTAAGCTGAGCATACTTGTGAAATTTTTGGACAACCTCTATAAGTGTAATGATAATAAATGGTAGGTTCATAAGATTACCGTCTCAAATCTAATGCTATGGTTATAGTGGTTAAATAACACTGCTTTCCTGATTTTAGTTTATATTTATATTACCTTAAAACAACAAATTATTGCGCATAAATTAATTTACTTTTACAAGACCACAATTTTGGGATTTCATACTTTTTCATATTTTGAAATAATAAAATAAAATAATGGCATCCGCATCCTGCTGAGTAATTCATTATAAAATATAATCTTGACAAAATTGGGAATCCCTTTTATGTCAAAATTTTCTGTAAATCTTATCAGATGTCTGTAACCACATTGTAGAAAATTTGTCCATAATTTTTGAATTTGAAATCGCATTTTTTTTTGCATGACATATTGCAGACTACGATCTCGCCTTTTATAATGTGTTGCTAAATACAAGTTCGTTCAATCTGCTCTGAACAATTTAATTGCCAGATTGTCTTCATTTTCTTGGTATGAAAACAATGAGAAAATAAATTTAATTTCTATGTTTAGTTTTTTTATACACTAATGTATGTTTCAAGCAAACAAAAATGTTACTTTGCCTCATTTCATTGCATTATTTTTGCACTTAAGTAAATGTCATGTCTTTTATATTGCAACAATCTGTGATTCTTCAGTCTTTATTTTTAAGGCTTACCTTTAAATACGTAACCAATAAAGCAACGCCACTATATCCTCTAGGAGGAGAGGTAAGGAACTTTTTTGACAGTTTCCGTTTTACCAAGAAATTTCGCTTTTCTTACAGCTGGAAAAATGCTTATTTCGCATAAGAGAACAGGAAGAAATAAATAATGCTTCTAAAGGGAACATTTGCAATAAAATGTTTATAACTTAAAATGTTGAAATAGAATAAATGCACTTCCATGTTTATACGCAAGGGAATAACTTTCAATAATTTCTTTCATTTCAGCATATTGTCAAGCGTAGCAATTATGTGTTGTTGCTCATTCTCTTTGTTTGAAGAAAACATTTGCTTCAATATCTCGTATTGAAACCGACATGAAAAACAGAAACAGCTACTTACCTATAATGAATCCTTACGCGTTATCATTGATGCACTCTGAGAAAACATTGTCATAATTGGTTTTATACTTTGCTTAACAGTCTGATGTAAGATTCTCGGGTTCAAACCGTCATTTTAGAAGCACTGAAGGCGCCACAGTTTCCAGGCAAAAGGCAAATGAATAGTATTGCCAGAAAGCCACTTCATCGTGATTTCTATGCTATAAGTTCATTAGAATAACAATTCAATAAGTAATTAATATAAATTAAGAGAAATTGTACTCTACAGATAATGCTCACCATACTATATTTCAAGAAAGAGCTTAAGTGTAAATTGAAAAGTTCCTTTAAACTTATTAATTTATTTTTTCTTAATATTTAAAAGATCTTCTTGGGAAAAAATATCATCGACAAAATGTTTCATCTAATCTAATATTTACTCACCAAAAATATACTTCTTTCTCATTATTTAAAAAAATTAAGTCGTCTCTATTGATTTTGCTGTATTTTTAGATAACTCGTTTGCAGGGTAGGTTTCCATCAGATCTTAGATAACGTGCAGTTTGTAATCGGAAATCAACAGGTGTCACTGCTGCCGTGGCCCACCTGTTCTCCCGATATGTCGCCCATCGAATACGTGTGGTCACTGATACTCAACCGAGTGGACAGACAAGAACCTCCCGCGGCCACTCTGATGAACTGTGGGAGCGTGTGGAAGCAGCCATACCACAAGCCTACATCCAAAGCCTATTTCTTTCGATGCCGCGGCATATAGGGGCGTTATTGCCAGGCCGTGAAGAACTGTTGCACGATGCGTGCCACGAGCGGGCGCGCATTGTCCTGTTGAAGCGTGACCGCTGGCAGGTCCTGCATCTAAGGAGGACTACAGGTACCAAAACGTCGGAGATGTAGCGGTGGCTGTTGAGTGTACCGGCGATGCGTACCAGAGGGGTGCGGGCGTCATATCCAATTGCGCCCCAAATTATAACGCCAGGTGACGGACCGGTACTGCGATGCATAATGCAGGCGTCATACAGTCTATCACCGCGTTGCCGCAACACGCGGATCCGACCATCGTGGTGTTGCAGGTAGAAATGGGATTCGTCGGAGACGACAATATCGTGCCATTTCGTTGTCCAGGTGCGGCGTTCAATGGCCCACTTCCGCCGCACTTGCCTGTGGTGTAACCTTAATGGTAATCGGAGCAAAGGGCTCCGTGCGACAAGTACCCGCTCCTGCGGATACGTGCTGACACAGGTTCTTGCGCAACATACTCTAATTCCTGTGCTAACGTTCGTGATGTGGCAGTGCGAGCCGTCAATGCCCGCCACACAACATGCCGATCGTCTCGCTAGGTGGTGTGCCGCGGCTGCGGCAATCGTTCACGGCGTTCCGTCCGTCCATCCTGCACCCACCGAATCCATACTCGCCTCACTGTGGCTGGATGTCGTCCCACACGGGCGCCGATGTCTCGGTACGATAAACCGCTGTCGCGATAAGCTACTATTCGTCCTCTGTCGAACTCCGAAACGTGCTGGAATGACTTCCGTATCCTGCGACGAGGAATCAGGAAGCTTCCCACGCCCAGGTCCGGCAGCACAACACACTTCCATTACTTTCATCCCGCCTTCTGTACACCCTTCTTATAGTGCTTCTCGGTGGCGTGCCGGATGTACATGATTTGCATATGGCCTGCAATGCTAATCGTTTGCGTGTCCTCTCGCGGGCGACGCATGCTGCGAATTTCCGGCCAATCGGAGGCTTCCTTCTTGGTGTTGCATTTTGGGTGGCCAGCAGTGTATATTTCGAAATCACAAATACGTTGACAACGAAACAAGTATTGTCGGATAAGTAGGAAATAAATATAAAACAATGTTAGCAGCATTTTCCTACTTTCTCAGTTACGGCTGATTTAGCATTGTCCACAGTTCTACAAGGCACGTCGGCACAGGATCCGTGGGTCTGATGTTTCACTCCATGGCTTCCAAAATTTTGAACATGGTTTAAATCCGGCGACCTAGGAAGCCCTTCGTTGATAAAAACCCAGATAAATATTTCTAGATCCATTCCTGGGCGGTTGCGGCCCGGTGTGGCGGCGCGTCGATCTGCTGAAATAGACCACGAACCGCAGCATGCGCAAAGGACATGAAAGCGTGTATTTGATCAGCCAGCATATTCAGGTAGCGCTCAGGGGTTAAGGACCAGACCAGATACACTGAGGGACCTAATTGTTTTGCTAGGGATGCTCCCCAAACCGATATAGAGCCACAAACGCCCTGAACAGAGCAGACCTGGAGTGACGGGCAATGGCCTCAGGCTAATTCTTCCTGATAGACCTAATTATCTGACAAAATTAAATGTAGCAATTAAGAGATACGAACAAAAGGAAGAATTATCTGCTAAGGAAATCACATTTTGAAACATAATGTTACACTTCTAACATCATTTATGTAAGCCGTTGAATTTCTTTTATTTCTGCCTATTAGTGTCTCCTAGTATTATGGGAGTTGCTGAAGCCTAGTTACATTGGAGTGGGCCATGTCGTCGGTCGACCGCTCGGATGCCGATGCCGTAATTGTGTATCTGACGCCAGTATGGCACTTCATGTGGTGTATGGGCCATCGGATGGGACGAGCCTCTCATTGGTTTGGGGCTTGGGGTAGGGGTCTTCATTTTGTGGCAGATATTGCCGTTTTATCTTCGAAAGGTTTTGTTTCGACTTCTTTTGTGGAGTTTATGTATGTCTTTACGGAATGGTCTTTTATTGTAACATGTTCATTAAGAGTTAAATTGTTTGGTCGCATAAGGTTAGTGTCAGTTCCTCCCTTCATTTTAGGGAATTAGGTTATCGTACGATTTATATGACTTGGAAATTAAATAAACTGGATAGTTATAATTGTCTTGATTGTAAGAGTTTTCGGGCCATTTATTGAGAACAATCACGCCTTTCCTTTTCCGATACGAGCTTTATTTCTCGGAATTGTTAGGAGCGTGTAATTAGAAATAGACTCGCGTTAACTGTTTTGTTAGGGACTTTTATTTCTTGCAACTAACAGTCAACTTGAATACTAATTTTAGCTGTTTGGTTAGGAGTTAATGAGGCACTTTTATAGTAAATTTGATTTCTTCTTAACTTATATTAAGTTATTAAGCTTTTAGGACAGGGGTAATTATTGTAAACTATGTTTAGATGTTGATATTTTCTTGTATAGATATTTAAAGTCCCTTAACAGCCAAATGTAGCCCTAATAATATTTTAAAGTATTGTTTCCAATGCTTTTTCACTGTCTCTTATTTTTCTTGGAATTTCTAATAAACTTAATGCAGAAATTTGTACGTGACTTCATATCAAATGTACACGCTGAGTATTCTTGATATTATAAACCAAATTTTAAGCTATCGGTTGTCCTGCATCATCATTGTATGGAAATTCATACATATGTAAATACACGCAGAAAAATATTGATCAGAAATTTATAATATTTCGGACGATAAGAGGTAAAGATTTTTTGCAAGTACAAATACAAATGTATTGTGGTACATAGGATAGGAAAAACAACTAAGAATCTGAAACCCCCGCTTTCACAGTAACCTTACAACAGAAGTTGAAATTTTCGATTTCAAAAGGAATGAAATTCGCATCCAGGAAAGAACTTTTGAAATCCTACAAGTTAGAAATTGTAAACTTTGTTTTATGCATGTATTAAAAGGTTTTTCGAATAATTTAGTGAACCATAAACCTTATCTCTAAAACCGATTAAATATTTCATTGCAGATTCGATGTTTTTTTTGTTTTTGTTTTTTATTTATAAAATAATACACAGGAATACACAGTCGTGTCAGAATAATATGACCGCCTACCTAATAATACGAATAACCACACTTGGCCCGGATGACAGCGGCGAAACAGCGTGGTATGGATGCAATGAGGCTATGGAAGGGTGCCAGAGCCACACATGCATATGCAGAGTCTAGAAAAGCACGAAAGTCCAAGTGATGACGCGGATGTGGGTCAGCACGTCGAACAATTATGTCTAAACAACAACACAAGGGCTCTACGGGATAAAGTTCAGGGAATTTTCCCGCCAATTGAGAGTAGAGACGTCGCTTACTTGTTCCTGAACCAATCACGCACCCTCTTAGCAACATGGCAGGACGCATTGTCCTGTTGAAAGACACCATAACCACCAGGGTAAACGTGCAACATCAAGGGATGTATGTAGTCAGCGATGATGGACAGGTAGCCATTGGCGTTCAGGGACCCATCCAGGTGGCACCAGGGGTCGAACGTCATACCACGAAATCATCCCCCAGACATGCACAATGGCAGCGTCGGTTCTGGAGACCTATGCGTGACAGGGTTTGCTCCACTGTCATCAGGGACACGTATCTAGGTGCCTTTGAGTACCTTTGCGTGGTAAATTGCTTCACCATTGCGCGTCGATTGCCATTTACCAGTCGACGAAGTCGAAGTTCTACTCTGAGGTCGATGGCCTTTGGAGCTCCACAGTTGTGACGTCGGGAGGTGTCTTTGTCGTCAAAGCTAATTCTGAGAAGAACGCCAATTTTTATTATCCCAGCGGTGTGTCAGAGGACCATTCTTATTACACCCTCAATACAGCACCTCACGAACAGTCCACGAAGTCTGCCGTATCTGAGATGTTTCCACCTTTTGCGCGGAGCCGATTATCATTCCTTTTTCAACATCCGTCAAATCCCTACCGCTGTTCATTGTGCTCACGTGACGCATTAGCTCATCTTTCTCAGCTGGACGCTTTTATATACTTGTGGTGGCCTTGTCACGTGCACTCCGTGGCACGCGTGGGCGGGTACACCACTGTGATTTCGGGTGGTCATATTATTCTGATACGACCGTGGACAATAATTTCGCCTAGTAGTAAAGCTATGTTCTAAGGTTTCTTTAATTAGGCATCCACAGACATGTAAACATCCGCCATTCAGGTCTTTGGGAATTTAGCTGGATAGCATATAAATGAATATGTAATTCAACAAAAAGTAAATCGATAAATTGCCTGTAATTTAAATCGGCAATCGAAACATTTTATTTTTGGTCTAAGTTGCGAAGTTGTTAAATCTTATGTACTCCAAAGAACTGCGCTGTTCATGAAATATTTTTCACAGTAGGTAGTGTACTCTGATTTATGTTACCATATTTTTCTATTAAATTTACAATTTATACAAAAGTGTATTTTTAATAAAAACAACTGTACTGTGCAAGCAGTTGAAGCCACAATTATCATGTACTATTCTAAATTATGACGTTTTATAGTTGTAAGTAAAATACCTAAAAAAAGATGGTTTGTCATTTAAGAAGACGAAAACAGTGTTTTTATCATTTAAGAACAGACAACCATGCCATTGCACAAATACAGGAATTAAAAGACATTTGGGAATTGATTGTATTAACTGTTTCATTCGAAAACCCACATCAGTCCGTAAAATTTATTTTTAGAAAAATATGAAGGTGTCGTAGATATTCTGAGTTTAAGGTGAAGAATATTTTGCAATAATATGAACATAGATTGAAAGATTTAAATAAGTGATTCTGATATAAAATGTGAATTAGTCAATTTAAATTTCAAATAAGCTTTTAGTATTATACCAAAGATATAGATTATACATTAAATATTTATTTAATACAACCTTTTTATACATTTATTGTTAAAACGTATTTCTAACGACAGGTAATCCTAAGGCAATAGCTTAAATTTGCAGCAGCATCTGATTTCATCATAGATTTGTTTGGTCGCAGTCCCACGAGAAAAATAATTGAAAACTACATGACTACAAACGCTTTTCAATACCAGTTTCTTAGATATCTCTTAGGTTGGGTACATTAACAATCTACGCTCTCACTGGCTCTTTCATTTGACTTCACTGTGGAGGCACGGTGCGGAAGCAAAACACAGCTTTAATACGTAACATAAGGCAAATAGGGCAGCTTCAAGTTTACATGAACAAAAACTAATATTTTCTTCACTTTAAATATTTCACTTCGTCACGCAGTTACTGAAGAAAAGAAAAATGTCGAGTTCAGAATGTATGCTTGACCAATACAGAGGCCGTTCCTTAAAAAGTGAGGGTAATTTTTTTTAATTTTGGAAACAGTACAAAGGGAAAAAACCACGCACACGACTAACTGAAATAAGGAAGTATCTATGGCAGCAATTATTATTAGTCGTTGCAGACGATTCTGTTTTATCACTCAGTTGTTGAACCCTTTAACGACCATGATTCCAAAATCGTGTAGCACTCTGAATACCATAACGCCCGAAACTGTCTGTGTCGGTTCACTTCTTTGTTTAGTAACAACAATAGTGACTGAGGGTGACACCTACTGATCCTCATAGGTCATGCAAATTTGAAGAGCAAGTAAGAGCAGGAAATCTGACTGGCTCTAGACAGGCCTTTCGGGCGGATATGTTCGTTTGTATGTACGGACGTTTTGGTCGTTGTGGTCGTTAAAGGGTAAAGGTACTTCTGCATTTCGCCATACAACAATGGAGGTGAGTGATTGAGAGTTAAGAAGAGAAATTGTGCGATAAACGTTTGCTACCGTTTGGGTAAAACGGCTGTAGAAACAGTTGACTTAATGAAAAAAATTACTAAGATAAATGTTTGGGTGACTCAACGATTTTTAATGGCATCATGGTTTGAAAAAAGGGATTTTTTCAGCAGAACTGGCTACTAGGCCAGGTTGACGTAACAGTGTTTTTACGGAGCGTACTGGTTTCACTGTTTAGGCAAACCTACAAGAAAATCAACGAAGGGCATGTAAAGACATAGCGGCGTCAACTAATATTTCAAAAACGTCGGTATTCCGCATTCTACGTGATATGGCGACTGCTACGCGACACACGCGTGCTCATCGTGTGTGTTCTATATGGGCACCTCATCACCTGACGAAGAAGCAACTGTCAGCCAGTGTTCAGGTGTGTAATGAGTGGAAACAAATGATTGCAAAGAAACAAACGTTCTAGTCATAACCCAGTAATACCTGCCGATAAAGCATGGGTCCACTATTTCGACCCCCTCACGAAGCACTCAACGAATGTCTGGAAATACACAGACTCGCTTCCCACAGAAAAAGTTCGCCAAAACCAATCAGATGGTCAGTTGGGAAAGTTATAATGATAATTTTCCATGATCATAAAGGTGTCGTCTACTATCATACCGTTCCCCCTCAAACTACTGTCAATGCTAAATATTAGATTTCTGTCTGGAAGCGTCTGCGACGACACATATCGATTACGCTACTGGAACTGCTGGGCAAGTTGACCCTACACCATGATAACGGTCGCACAGAAGTGGGTGCTTGTGTTCAACAGTTTCTATGAAATGCATTATTGAAATCGTGCCACAGCCTGCCTACAATCCTGACCACTGCAATTTCTTACTGTTTCTAAAAATGAAATAGAAGTTATGTTGTGCAACATTCAACAAAGATGCTGATGTAATTCAAGCTGTACAGGGGTCGCTGAAGTAGCTTCCACAAAATGACTTTACCATATGCTTTGAAAAGTGGCCTGAACGATGGGTCTGTTGCATATCATCCCAGGGAAGATACTTTGAGAAAGATTAACATATATTTTGCTGCACCTATATTTTTTTAATATTTGTGTCATTTTACTCTCAGTTTTTATGGAACCGCAGTTATACAAAAGTGTTACATTCGCCGTTTTTCATATGCGTTTCTAAAACAACACGGAAGTGAACCTCAGATTTTTATGGAAACAAACAAGGCATTTGTATAGACAAAAATAATATGTACACAATATCAAAAATAATATGTATATAATATCTTTTCTGAATTGCACAGTTTCAATATGTTGATTAGTATGACTTTTTCGCGTAAAGGCGTGGTCCTTAAATTTTTTTATTCATTCACAAGTAATTGTCGTCACTTTGCTGATAGAAAACTATTCAGAACTTTGTTTCGTTATTTTTTACTTAGTACAAGCGGATATAAGTATTTGATTTTCAGCTTGTAGTTGTTTAATTTCAGTAATATCTGCTTTATTTCCACTGACTGGTTTGAATTTTCAGGTTATGTGCCTTTACCTATTTTGCTCGTGTTTGGTGATACACACTAAATGGTTTCTGCAGAACGCTTACGAAACGCACGGGGATTGCTGCTGTTTAATAGTATAGACTAGTTATACAACTGATTTCCTACATCAGGACTTTCTATGTTACTAGTGGTACCATGTGAGATGTTTCCATTAACATTTGTAGCTGCATGAAGAGTGCTGGTCTGGACATCCGAATCGGAACGTTTTCAAGTAGTTCCAAATTTCAAGTGTATCATTCCGCTTTGCTTACATAGAACCTGATCACACTTAATTCAAAAGAAAATAGTTCACGAACAATTTTAGGTGGACTTTTCATAATTTCTCTATAATAAATGCCTTAATGAGTGTTTTTATTTGCAAATATATTTTATGAAGGAAATTTATCAAATAATAATACTACGTGTTATCAGTTTTGCTTTTTATGCGAAGCTATCTCCACATTTAGTGCGAGAAGTCAGAGTGGCTAATAATTACGCTTCATCTCTTCATCTTTTGGAAATAAATATTCAAATTTTGTAAATTATGCAGGTGTGGAATTGGTCGCATTTTGTTGCGGGAAGCAACTAAATATTCATACACAGCTAGTTAAGGAGCTGAAAATAATGGCCTCTCCCGAAAAGGAAACTTAGTTTACAAGGGCACGAGGTGAATCTGAATAGTGCGTCTTGTACAACTATATGCAGGTCTGTTTAGCTATTATAAGCTTCCTGGAGGAACGTTGCTAAACTGTTTGGAGTGCAGAAGGTTTCTTTGTTTCATAACGCCTTCCATTATGATATATTCATTTTGATGAAAACAGTAATTAAAATCCCCGTGAAACTTATTGTGAACTGCTTTAACCTTTGATGTAAAAAACTTTGGTGTAAATGACGCGGAACGATCCACTCGACATCGGGAAGTACTGGAAAGCGTTCTGATTCGGAAGCCCAGCAGAGTTCTGTCAGAGCACAAAACGTTCGTCTGTACAGGCCGCAATGTGAACTACGGAAAATAAGAGGAGAAAATGTTTTTGCCGCTCGGAGACGCACTAATCATTTTCCCCCTGTTGCCGTTTGGGTGTTATTAAAACCATAACCTTAATATCGAGGTAGTTGAACAATCCTAAATATGTAATTTCCGCATTTAGTCAGCACCCTTGTAGTATTGAACAGTAAATTTAATTTGTCGAAATGGAATGAACAAAGCACAGGATACAATATATAAAATGGCTATAAAAAGAAATATTACTTATGTATGTAGTGCATGACTGCAATGCGTAACCTGATGAATGTATAACGTAATCATAGATTTGATGTTTCTAAAATTCCGAAATACAGCAACAATCATTCTTTAAATCGTCATAATTTGAGAAACATTCTTTTTAACGACGACAGTAAGATATCTTTACATTTTTTGAAAAGTAATTAAAAGGAAGGTCATCAAAAAGAGAGGATATTACCTACAATAATTTTATCTTGATTGCAAAACTCGTGTCCACAATTTTGATCGAAAGTATCAAAATTTCAAACGGTTAGTTTTTTTCAGATTACATGAGCTCTTTTCGCTAAACTCATTTCACTACCCAATACAAGGAAATTTCTTAAACGCCTCAACCGACAAAATAAAAGTAAGTACATTTTTTCAAGGAAAATAATGCACGCCTTGAAATGTTGAAGTCATTTCTTTGAGACAACAGTTATATTTAGTAAGTGCTACGTTTAGAAAGTAAAGCAATGTGCTTCTCTCTCTATTCTAAAAAAAGTATCTACCGCCGCTGCTGCTGCTGCCAGTGTTTAAGAAATTTCGCGAAACTCTTGTTTCCTAGTTCGCAGCGCAAAATGTATTGAACGCAAAAATATGGAATTTACATCGCTTGTAGAGAATTGTTTCGAAAACACGCTGAAATAAAGCATTTCTTGATTCTCGCGATACTTCAAGAGATATTGTATTTCCAACTTAAGGTGAGCAAACAAGTGCTATCAGGTCGCGTTCCGGACACACTAACAGCAACAGAACCACGAAAATTTGGAGGCATGTAGTGCCATAGCCGATTATTTTGCACCTCGTCACCCTTTTTTTGAATTTCGATTTATTTTACGAGAAATTAAATTTCTAAATGTCACAAAATTCTCTATTTTGCGATGGGATCCATTTAAGAAAAAGGATATATGGCAATCCATAAATTATAACGCATTGCAATTTTTGCAGCATCAACTCGCAATTATCATCACTTTTTTATAAAAGAAAATAAGAGTCATTTTCTGATTTTTAAGAGTTTTTTAAACACGCAAAGGAAAGGAACGAACAGCTTGTCTGTCTTCACGATAACCACAGAAGAAAGTTCTGGTCCCGTGACCTGCTACCATGGTGATGCAGAGAATTTGTGATGCATATGTTTTTTGGTAAAGCTATCTCAGTTGTTTAAGGTGGACGTCAAGTAATTTTCCTTCCTATACTTCCAATGTAAAACCCTTCTGTGCACATTTTCTTCGCAATTACTGCGTTCCGAAGGATGAAAATTCGAACATCGATTAAAATAGCTTCATTTTATAACTTGGAATACTCAATATTTTCTAAAATATGATCATAATTATGCAATCTAACATTTGTTTGTCTACTGACTTCATCAAAGTACAGGTCGCGCCATCTTTTTTCTGGACAATTAATGCGTTCCCAAAGATGAAAATTTGAACAACGATTAAAATAGCTTCATTTTATAACTTGGAATACTTAATATTTTCTAAAACATTACCATAATTATGCAATGCAACATTTGTTTGTCTTCGGACTTCATCAAAGTACAGGTCGCGCCATCTTCTTTTTGGTTCCGACACCACCAAAGGAAAAGTTATTAATTTTTAATATAATTATTGTTATGTTTTAGAAAATATTAAGTATTATAAGCTATAATATGAAGTTATTTTAATCGATGTTCGAATTTTCATCCTTGGGAACACTGATTGTGAAGGAAATGTGTACAAAAGTGTTTCCATTGGAAATATAGGAAGCAACATTACTTGACGTCCATCTTACCTCGTTTAGTATAACGGTTTACAGTTTACGGAAATCCTTTTTGGACCGCTTTTGATTTACTTAGTGGTAAATTTAGTAAGTGCTTTAAGTTCAAACGAAAATGGTCCAACCTTCTAGAAATTAACGACAGTAAAAAATACCTCTGAAACTTCGGAATAACAAGCCTTATTTGCCTAGACATGAAATAAAAATTTAAATTTATATGCATGTTCCAGTTTCTATTGCATGTGGTACACTTGGAGATAGGGCTGCAGGGCCCGAGCGCTACTCTGCAAACGAGCGTAGCGAGCCTAGAGGCGCAGTCCCTGGTTTAAAAAAATGTTGATCGAAATGTACTGAGGAAAAATTAGTGGAATGGTTTTCTGTAGAACCGACTTACGCTGTAAATTAATATCTATTTCGATAAAGGTAAATCCACTTGCCAGTATCAAATCTTCAACTCAGTACTAAAATGTCTCTAAAGATTAAAATTCGTAACTCAGAGTTTGAACATAATGTAAATACACAAAGTGCCATTCCATTATGACCACCCCCAGTATTTGAGTGCGCCTGGATACCGAACGGTGATGCAGGTGAAGCTTACAGAGCAATATATATATATATATATATATATATATATATATATATATATATATATATATATATATATATATACAAGCCAAAGACCGTGTTTCAGTTAGTAGAGTGTTTGGAGGCAGAATGGGAAAAACTGCTGATTTCTCGTAGTTTGATAAATGTCAAATTGCGATACACGGCGTCTCGCATCTACAATCTCAGAAACGGCGCGGCTTGGTCCACGTGCCGCTGTAGCGAGTACATATCAAAAGTGGAACACAGATGGCCAAACGACGAACCGTCGTCCAACCATGCGTCGTCCACAGCTCATTGATGCCAGGGCGGAGCGGAAACTGTCGCCCATTGTTCGCATCGACCACAGGGCTACAACAGTGGTGATTAGAGCACTGTGCCACAGCAAACACTTTATCGCAGCTTTCTGCGCATGAGCCTGCGAGCCGAAGACCCAGCCGGGACCCCTTTTTCACTGCACGTCATCGCCAACATCGCAGAAAATGGGTCCAAGATCATCAATAATGAACCGTGGACAATTGGAAGAAAGTGGCCTGCTCTAAAGAATCAGGATTCCTGGTGCATCGAATATACGACCGAACGTGGGTACGCCGATTACCAACAGAGGCTATGTCACTTTGACTCACTGTTGGGTGGAAACAGGACACCGGCGGCGTTGTTTTGCTGTAGACGATGTTTTCTTGGGACATTTTAGACCCCATTATCCCAATAGCACAATCTCTGACTGTTGTGAGTATCTGAACGACGTTGCAGAACAAGTTAATCAGTCACGGAAACTGTGTTCCTTGGTGGTTTTGGCGATTACTAACAGGAAAATGCATCATGCCACACTGCCAAAATCGTCAATGGATGGTTCGAGGAACATGTTGGTGCCTTTCTGTCAATTCTCTGGCCTCCAAATTCACCTGACGTTGGCGCTAAATCACCACCATCACGAAATGTAAGGGAATTGGAGAATCTGCTGTTATCATTATGGTACCAAATACCACAGGATGAATATCATCGAATCGATGCCTCGCCCAGTGGTCGCCGTTTTGCGGGTTAATGGGAGTCTTTGAACTTATTAGGTTGGTGGTCATAATCTAATGGCTCATCTGTGTACATCGGATGCCCTTTACTGTACGTCTTGAATATACCATAACTAGAAATTTACTCCCCTTTTAACTTCTTTGTCTCACAAAAAGGATATGTGTCCTAATAGCAGATCTTCGTGATATATGAAACACTTTCCCTAAAGTCTGCAAACCCTTAGTATCGTGTCCCTGATCATGAAATATTTAGTTGGAAATCATTTTACGAAAATCTTGTGTAAACATAGCACACGTGAAAGAATTAAAAATAAAAATGTCTCAATCAATTCCAAATGATGGATTATTTATTTCTAATAAACACGATGAAATTAAGAAAAAATCTCACTTTTTTTTTTGCCTTTTGCACATGTATCGTGCGCCCATCTGGAAAAAAAAATTCTCTGTCTCATGATTTGGGCTGTAAAAACACAATATGTACGTATACATTTTTGTTTGGTTTCCATGCAATGTAAATAATAGTCTGGGCTGAATTTTTATCTCCTGAAGTGGAAATAGACTTCATCGATGATGATCCACTTTGAGTTGCCAAACGTGTTAAGCTGTGGCACATTTGGATGAACAAATACATTTCAGATTTATCAGGTTTACGAGACGATTGAGCATGAAAGAAATGCGCTTTTACAATAGCAAAATTCTTCAACTTAAGGTGGACGTCAAGTAATTTTGTTTCCTATACTTCCAATGGAAAAACTTCTGTACACATTTTCTTCATAATTAATGCGTTCCCAAGGATGAAAATTTGAACATCGATTAAAATAACTTCATATTATAACTTGGAATACTTAATATTTTCTAAAACATAACCATAATTATATTAAAAAACAATAACTTTTCTTTTGGTGGTGTTGAAACCAGAAAAAAGATGGCGCGATCTGTACTTTGATGACGTCAGTAGACAAGCAAATGTTGGATTGCATAATTATGGTTATGTTTTAGAAAATATTAAGTATTCCAAGTTATAAAATGAAGCTATTTTAATCGATGTTAAAATTTTCATCCTTGGGAACGCATTAATTGTGAAGAAAATGTGTACAGAAGTTTTCCCATTGGAAGTATAGGAAGCAAAATTACTTGAGGTCCACCTTAAGAAAGGTAGATAGTTTACTGATTTGTGTTTATAGAAGATTACAGGCCAGTAAGGGGTAACACATGGCTTCACTATTTTCTCTGTCTGGAAGTAGAAGTTAGTGAATAAGCAGCGAGAGCCTTGAATGTCATCCAAGGAAGATAAGAATGAGAAAGAAGTGAAGCCTAGAATAGGTAAAAATTAAGTCTCAGTTCATCCACTTGTGTAAAAACGATGATGACTAAGGCCATCTTCCTTTTTACACAAACTCCTTACGACAATTAGATACTGACATACATATGTGAATAAAAAAACGTAAGACGTAAAGCGATATTTGACCAGACGCCAAGTTTTCAGGGAAAACTGTTCAAAGCTAGAAACTTTTCAGTAGTAGTCAATTTGGATAGTATAATTAATTTTGGAATAATATACTAAAAATTGTTTTTAGATTTCATTTGGTTCACCTTTCTGTATTTCCAAATATGAATATATCTGAAAATAGTACTGTATTTAACCGAAACAGCAATTCTTCACGCAATTATTAGAAGATGAGAGAAATTATTTAAAATTGATAAATATATTGGGATGTACTTGAATTGCACTAAGATAATTATGGCTTTTCGGATATGTATTTGAATTTCGCAGGGACTTTTTAATATACTTTGCAAAATTCATTATTCGCGACTTTCTGCCTCGCTGCTGCATCCCCAACGAATTTAGCTTGTGTTGCAAAATACATATTCGTGCGATTAAATCAATTTTGAAACTTAAATCCATCGGAATGCCAAGATCCAATTGTGCGTTAGTCAATCAGCGATCCTCTGCACCCGCTCGTAGACAGCTAACTTTACACCTCGACGAATGGCGTCCTGTGTGCGAATTATGGGGACGCTACAACTTCCCTTTGAACAAGGCGACCGAAATAATCGCTCGGTGGCCTGCATGCATCACGACAAATATGGGGACCTAAGTTCAACCACTGTCGCTATATTCTGCCTTCACTTGTTGCATCTAATCGCTTATTCAAAGTTTCCTGTCACCTATAATATAATTATAAAACTACATTCTGCCAGAAAAAATAATTTCCAGAACGCAGGAATGTTTGAAAACAACATCTCCGTGAAAACTTCCACATTTTGATTTGAGATTATGTTTAAACTAAATTTCTTTGTACCTTTCTTAAATATAGAAACGTTGCGTTGCTACAAAACCGTAGGCTACGGTTGCATTAAGTACAGAATAAAAATTATGTGATCAGGGTGTGTCTTAATATTCAGTTCCTCACCGGTTTACATACTACTAAAAGATATCAACGACCCGAGCTGGCAATATTTCCAGTATTACAATTCTTATCACTGGACTTTTCTTACTCACATTTAACTAAACAAATATGTGTTTAATCTAGGCAGTAATAATTTATCATAAATTCTCATATGTCGAATATCTACACTTGAAGAATTTTAAAATTTAAAGAGATGGCTCTTTCGAAATTTGCTTTATGGGAACCAGGACATTTCTAAATTCCTTAACATTTAAAAATGCCATAAGATAATTTCATTGGATTTGGATTTGTAGAAAACCACTAGAATTAAGAAAGGTTTGAGTAAAAACAAATATGAAAAAATATAGTCAATAAGTAAAACAAAATGTCCCTGCTTCCTTATGGTGTTTTAATTTTTTTAATAATTTTTTCAGAATAACCGCAACTGCAAGCTCAATCAAGGTTCAAATGTATTCATTTACTTTGACGCTTACAGCAGGGCACTGGAAGCGAAGGACGTCCTACTGTATCCTAAAATACACAAAGTGGTGGTCCAAGTGTTTCTTAAGAAAATTCTGAGCGGATCGGATCGCACAAAGATGCAAAACGGTCGTCTTCTGAGTCTGCGAAGTACGAAATATATTATCTTCCACAGTGTAACAATCGAATATGAAGATCAAAAAACGATCATTACTACCATATCTACTTGAAGACGGACATATATGGTTATTCAGAAAAAATTAAAAACACATAATATTATAATATACGTGCGCAAAATTTGTGATTAACAAAAGCGGGCTCGTACTGATTTATTTAGAATAACTAAATGCTGTACGAAGCATTTCGTAGAATGTCGTCGAAGTCTGATCAAAATTAGATTTCATCTAGTGGTAATGCCTTTATCAAATGATGGTCACATTGATGATGAAATTAATCGGCGTATAAAACTTGCCTGAAGAGATTTTGGAAGAAACAGCAGAATTTCCAAGAGCAATATGCCATTATGTCTTAAAAGAAAAGTGTTTGATCAATGCACTAAAAAAAACATACACAGGCTGCAGACAACTTAAAGACCCACGAAGAGGTTCGTGCCTGGTGTAACCAGCAGAGATAAGATGAGGAACTCGTGGATCAGAAAAATGACAAGAGTAGAATACATCATGATCAGAATAAAATTCCTGAAATGGAAATGGTCGGGACATACTGCCAGAAGAACAAACCATCGATAAACAGCAGAAATTTTAGTTTCTGATTAACAACAGTGGGTTCGTACTGATTTATTTAGAGTAACTAAACGCTGTACGAAACATTTCGTAGAATGTCTTGGAAGTCTGACTAAGATCCAACTTACGTTAGCGGCAATGCGAATATATACACTGCCGGAAAGTGAAAAAAGAACACCAAGAAGGAATTGGCGGACGATCATGAAATTTACATATGTTAATTGGGTCGAGTTTACGTAGGTGTAATGTTAATTTCGGGACCAGCACGGCATAATATGCAAATTATCGTCGGTTGTATTAAAGGAGTACGGCAAAGTGAATGTAATCAGTCGTCGGTGTACGGACACGTGCGAAAACCCTGAAGAAGCTGCAATGCCTGGACATGGAAGACGTGTACGATTTCAGCAGTTATCGGACTTTGAGCGAGGTCGTCTAGTCGGACTCCGAGAGACCGGATGGTCGGATCGTCGTATTGCGGAGCGAATTGGATGGGAAGTATCGGTGGTGGTACGATGGTGGCTTAGATGGTCCGAGGAACATTCCCACACGAGAAGACGTGGAACCGGGAGTCACAGACGGACTGATGAGCGGACTGATCGGCGCATAAGAAGAGCAGCGTTGTCAAGCAGAACATCCACTTCGACGCACATCCGAGCTGCCGTTGCACCTGAGGTGCAACGGCAGCTCTGTGCTAACAATCCGCGACCGTCTACTGTGCTAACAATCCGCGACCGTCTACTGTGCTAACAATCCGCGACCGTCTACTGTCTACTGACAACAATCCGCGACTGTGCTAACAATCCGCGACCGTCTACTGTGCTAACAATCCGCGACCGTCTACTGTCTACTGACAACAATCCGCGACTGTGCTAACAATCCGCGACCGTCTACTGGATGCAGGACTACGTGCACGTGTGCCTCTGGCATGTGTACCTCTGACTCCAGCCCATCGTCAGGAATGGCTGCAGTGGTTTCGCCAACGTCTGCACTGGAGAACGCAATGGCGATCTGTCGTGTTCAGCGATGAAAGCAGATTCTGCTTGGAGCCTCCGATGGCCGTATGCGTGTTCGCAAACGCACATGAAAGCGTGTCCACCGTTCTTGCATCCGCCAGCGACACACAGGGCCTACACCTCGTGTGGGGAGCGATCAGCTATCACTCCCGTACACCACTAGTGTTTGTACCGGGTACGTTAAGCAGCACCTTCTACATCAACAACATCATTCAGTCCGTTGTTGTGCCATTTGTAAGGGCGGTCCATCGTGGTGATTTCCAGCAAGATAACGCACGCCTACACACGGCACGTGCAACGCAGTATGCACTTTAGGGTGTGAGACAACTTCCATGGCTTACACGTGCAACAGATTTTTCCCCCATTGAGCACGTGTTGGATTTTATGGGACAACGACTTATCCGGTCTCCCCGGCCAGCCACGACCATCCCCGATTTACGCGTCCAGGTTAAGAATGCTTGGAACTCAATACCCCCAACTTACATCCAACATCCATACGACAGACTTCATGCCAGAATTGCACAGTGTGACGCAGTTCATGGCGGTTCAACCTCGTACAAAGCATGTTACATAGAAATGTTATTTTTCAGTTTATCAGCAAATACAGCTGTATTTTGCCATAATGTTTTGTTCGCGTTATCCTCTGTACTCCGTTATTACAAGGTCTTTAGATATATCTCATGGTATAAGGTTGGGCTCGCTACGATGTCCGCCTCTCATTGGCTGCTGAAATGACGACGGCGTGGACGCTCGGCAGCCAACATGGCAGCTTTGAGCGTCTTGTGGCGTTGGGTTAAGGCATACGAAACGATCGTAATAATCACACTTATTATGATAATAACGAAATAAAAGTGCAAAAAACTGCTCCTACATAAATCAAAATCATGAAATCAAACCATTTACCTTCCGTGAAGCGCAACATTTCCCAATTTATCTGCATATATGTGAACTTATATTTTAATACTTACCGCCAAGCCACTATACAAAATAAACAACTACAAGAATTAAGGTTAAACACCGATACTTAAATTATTTCTGAAATTTACTTCATCAAAAAATGCCAACAAAGGCGGCGATACGCATCGCTGCCAAATCAATCAGTTCCGTACTGTGAACAACACGAAAAATATTCTGTCTCTCTATATATTCACTCTTGAAACATTTTTCAACATTCCTTCATGGTGTGAATGTGTATAACACATAAGCAAGCTAAAAAAAACAAAAAAAAACAAATATATGCGCAAGAAAACCAAGAGTTAAGTGTTATACGTCCCTTTTTCTTATTTTCAAAATTGCTTTTTCCTGTAAAGTTAAATAAGCTTATTATTTTGCTCTAAGCTTAAGAATGTGGTTTTGACTTTAAACCTTTTTACCAGCATGTGTGCTAGCTGGTTGTTTTAGTAGTTTACAAGGTTTAGTAGAATTTAATGTTAAAAGATTTTATTAACTTACAAAATTTATATTTGGTGCACTTAAGCAGATGTAATATAGCAGAAACCCACTTTCAGGTCTTTGTAGAAATGAGAGAGGGATCATTTCTGTTTGACCCTGAAAAAGGAATAAGTGATTGTTCTCAACATGTTCTACATTACATGTCTCCTTTTATAATCTCACTATTAGAGTTTACAGTTTTTTAGTTTTAGCCCTCATCATGGGGAGAATATAGCTCTGTGATTGAGTTTTGATATTCTACTTTTTTTAGGTTTTTCTTTTAAAATTGTTTGTACACACCCACACACATCATTTAAGAAGGTTGACATTTTTTTTGGAAGTGAAGATATGGAAGCTATACCGAATATCTACTTAAAAAATGACATCTTGAAAAATACACACACACACACACACACCATATATGCATACATATACACACACGCCATAGATACATACATATTCACACGCCATATATACATACATATACACACACGCCATATATACATACATATACACACACGCCATATATACATACATATACACACACGCCATATATACACACATACCATGAAGGAATGGTGAAAATGTTTCATCTTTAAAAACTCTGTCTCTCCTATATATGTGTGTGGTACATTTTTTTTATGTTAATGACTAGCAAATAAGTTGGTATACTCATTACCACTGCAGCTGTGCTAATTCAATTCTACAACTTTTCCTTTACCAGATTTGATCCTCAACACAATGTGCCCATGACAGATGTATTGAAATTAAACTTTTCTTTCTCAGATGAGTATATATAATAGCTATCAGAAAAATTGCAAATACTTGCATACATGCATACAAACAATGAAAAATTGAAATAAAAAAAACAACAACTTAGCTTTCTTCAACAACTTAGCTCAACAACTTGGCATTATTCCTGCAGGTTGCTTACCTTTTCTCCATGGCATGAAAAATCTGGTTTGGCCATGTGCATCCAGGAACTTTTCACTTTGATGAAGAATGCCACTTACGTGCTTTTGTGCGTTGAGCTTCTTCTGCCTTCCTAACTTTTGCTTTTGCATTTAAATGTCTTAGCCGTATAAAGGTTCGGGTTCTAACATACAACTTTATCACCTCTGTAGGAACATCTGAAAACCTCTGACCAATTTTCACACATAGTTTGTGTACAATCTTGTGTTCCTGGGATAAAGAGTCATGTCCATGCACTTCTGCAAACATCAACTCAAACTGGCTAACTTTCTCCAACCATGGATCTGATGGAACAAGCAGGCCACCTCGTGAAAGGGTCTTAATCCATCCAACAGGTACTGATTCTGTAGTTAATGGTGGATTAAGTAGCTGGCCAGTTGGCGTACCCAGCGGACGGTCATATTTTCTTCCTCGGTAAGCTATGTAACCTGCAAGGTAACGAAAGCCTTCTACAGAGCAATCAGAGCCAGGAGTAGCAGATGGTACCTGAATACCTGTAGAGTCATGTAGTGTAATATCCCGAATCTCAGTTTCACCTTAAATCATTGCCAGGGGTTCTGACATATCAGGTAAAACAGCACTAAACAACTGAG
Source organism: Macrothele yani (assembly GCA_039090855.1). Lineage (NCBI taxonomy): Eukaryota > Metazoa > Arthropoda > Arachnida > Araneae > Macrothelidae > Macrothele > Macrothele yani. Next base: position 124,934,853 of record CM077015.1, on the reverse strand, counting down.
ATGTCAAAAAGTAATCATCATCACCACCACCTAGCGCAACAGGAGCAGCACATGAAAATGAAATGTCACTTACATTGGCCCCTACAAGCAAGAGACGCAAACGTTATTTCACTTCTGTAGGCAATAGATGATCATAGAAGTGGAGTAGCCCGCGTATTTGTGAAAAAAAATTTCAAGGCAGTCTTGATTGAGTCGAGCAGTTAGGATGTATTTTATGTTCAGAAGCTTCAGGTCAGTGAAGAGTCCCAGTAATGAGCGAATGGTTGTGATGAATCCTTTCTGAAAGGGTAGCAGATATGTTGCATTACCTACCTTCATTCTTCGGATGCATGCAGCTGTCGTAGAATCCTCTGTTGGGTTTCACGATGAGTTCCAAATCCACATGCCAGAGACTTCTCATCTGTAGGCCTTCTTGCATTTAGCACATCAAACGAGTCGTTCAGAAGCTGAACAAATTTCGCGACGTGTTCTTCATGTGGCATAAGAAAGCGTATTCCTTGAGCAGTGTGGTTTGAAAAGAGCTGAGTTGCCAAATATACATGTTGGCGGTCACGGCCCTTCACACTAATGTGATGAAGTGACAACTTGGGGCATATCTTCATCTCACTGCAATCCAGAGTAAGGAGCTGTTCAATAGTAGCTTTTGTAATTTTCTTATTACCTGGAAGTGTTAGTCCATCATCGAGAAAATGATTTCTTAGCAGCTTGTAAAGGTGTGGAACATCTGCAAACACCCAAACTCGTTTATTTGGTATTTCAGGATTGGGGAAGCATGTGTTTGTGTGTGTTACTTGTAGATCCTTCCATACAGCACGAGTTTTGCCACCGTGGTCAGCGAGGTCAGCAACAACATTATACTGAATATCTTCCAGAGATGATATTATTTTGTTCAACAATGAGGCTGTCATCTGTATGTCAAAATCAAAATATATTACCTGCTTCCAGCTTGCAAACAGTCCCCGTACCATGACTACTTTCACATTACTGTGTGGACCAACAATCCTATCTTCTTCTTGGTCATAGGAAATTCTGCTATCTATGTTCATTTAATCAAAAGAAATGACACATGTACACTCTAAAGTACTAAGTCTTTGTGCCTTTGCCTTCATTAGCTGAAGGACATCATGTAGAATGCCAGGGCGACAATGGAATGAGCGAGTAGTCCACCGCCTGAGTTTTGAAATACCTGGCAATGGAAACCCCATTTTATCTCTCAAGAAAATATAGCACTTTCTTGACATTGCACGCAGAGTAATGGCTTTACAGATGTCTTCCCTTTCCCATTTTACACATTTCTTACCTTTTATTAAACATCGGATCTGATTTGCAGTGAAGAGTTTTGCTAAAACTTTCCTTACTTCAGTTTCTAACTCTGTGTCAAATTTTTTCAAGTATTTCTGAGAACGTCGTCGAGTTGTTACAAGCTGACTGTGAAGGTACTTGTTTCTTACTCTCATCTGAATGCACGCTGTGTTTAGCCTTTGGTTTCCTTCCTACAATTTCTTTATTCTTTTCTCCATTGTTTTTATATCACTCAGCATGCACTGTGTATCTTGATCAGTTCCCATCGGCTTCTCTACGTTCCTCTTCTTTGGTGATAGATTGTCAAGGGTTTCCAATGCACGTTTCCGAACTCCACGGTCATGACATCTAAGTGCAGTAGGCGTTGCAGTCTCAGGTCCTGAAATGCCAGCACTGGCTCTCGATCTTACCTTATTAATACCAGTATTATTGCTTGTGGGAAGGTTTAGTGTAGGTACTGCATCAGGCTTCAACACTTTCCTGTTAGTTAACCCAAGTAACTCTGCCTTTAAGTCACGCTGGTAGTCATCCTGTGTGAAATGTTGAGAACACACTCTTGCATTGGACACTTTGAAAGAATCCTGACGCTTACATTTCTGAAACCACAATTTTTGTAGTAATAAATCCTTCGGAAATACATTGTACATAATGTCAGTGTTCTTGGTTTTCCTATTGTACGTAGTACAACAAGCCACTGCACAACCCGGCATTATTGCGTTTCGTACGAAACACAGAAGCAATGAATTTCAGTGATAAATACGTGTAAATATCAAAATAAACAAAACATAAACATAAAACTATACGATACAAACTTCAAGCGGTTGAAAATCAACTGCGTTTATAGAGAAAAACTCCAGCACACCAATTGTAAACAAACAGGGATGCCAGAAGTCGAAAGACTGTGCGTCCACACATACGTCATGCGTGGTTTCAAAATAACCGCGTCTGATACTGCGCAGCCCAAGTGGGACCCTCCTACCGCGATTATGCTGTATAAATTTCGTTGTTATCAGACGCCTTCTTCTTGGCGTTCTTTTTTCACTTTCCGCCGGTGTATATTTAATTTTTCAAATAACACACCGCGCACAAACGATACTGACTCTCTTGTAGAAACATTTTTAGTTTTGCTTACTCAGCCCGGCTTAATAGACATTACCTCACAGTTTTATTCCCAGAGCTTCTCAGGGCCTTTTTAATTTGTCCTGTGTAAGCATACATGACCGCATTCTTTCATCTGCTATCGCCGCCCCGGTGGCGCAGTGGTCTAAGCGATGGCCTCTGATCATTCGTCCGTAAGGGGTTCGGGTTTGCATCCCGGTGAGGCATGGATGTTGTGTTTGTCTTACGGCATTGGCTCTCTCTCTTCCCTGGAACCAGTGACCCTAAATTAGGGACGGGCGACTGCTTATAGGCCATTGAGTTGCTCACGGTGGTCATTAAACCTCCAATCAAAAAAAAAATCATCTGCTATCCGCATTAATATTCATCGAAATCCCCGTTAATAGGTCATTCCTGCTATAATACTTGTTTTAGTTAAATAACTAGGATTACGTACTATTCAGTCTTAACCAGAATCCTTTATCTGTAAAGTATAAGGCTCACCCAAATGAAACTTAGACTGTCGGTTTTTGCTGTAAGGATTTATTGCTTGGAATATGTGAACATACAGAAAGTAAGAATGATACATGTGCTACATACCTCTCAGCGGAAGATCCGCAGCAGATCTTGGCACACTGTCGTCATATGCGGGAGGGAGGTATCGTGCATCAGAGTAACCCCATTTGACAACATACCGGGTCGCTTACGTTTAATGGACGTTTTGAGGTTGCGTAAGGTATTGCAGTATATGGATGCCTTTACCGTACTGCCTGCGTCAAATCAATCCAACATAAATGAGCCATTCTAGAAGAAGAAAACCGTCAGCATCACTTTTCCAGCTCTTAAGGACTGAGTTTTTCTGGGCGTGGAGATTTGGGATGCCGCCATTTCTTACTCATGCGTTTTGGGTCCGGATCGAGAGGGTGGAATCAAGTTTCATTTGCAGCCACAATCTTGGAAAGAACCTGCCACTTATTTGCGTATTAACGATGCAGATGCTCCAGGCAAGCACCCATTCGCCGAGTCTTGTGTTTCTCCTGGAGATGCTTTGGGACCTATTGTGCACAAACCTTGCTGAACCCAAATAGGCGATGGAGAATGGTGTTAACAGTTCCCCTACTCACACAAAAATGTTTTCGCAAACTCGCGGGTGGTGATTCGCCGATTATGTTTCATAAAGTTGTCCACGGTAGCAATCGATACAACGCCGATGGCCACTCGTGCTTGCCCAGGTCTCGAAGTTTCCTCCGTGCTCATACGACCTTTATGAAATTCACTGCACCAACGTAACACTATACGCCGGGACTGACAATCATTCTCATACACATCCTTCATACAACGATTAATTTTGCCTCTGTGAAACCCTTCTGCCGTCAAAAAGTGCATAACTGTCCACTGTGCCTTTTTGGACGAATCCATGTCACGACCGTACGTACTAAACATCAACTTGCCTCTGTACGTGCAAACAGCACAGTGACACTTACCGACGATAACAGTGTCTTCCTGACATAACACTACATCTTTCGACGCAAATGCATGGCTCTGTGTAAATATACAGCAACACTTATACACGAGTCTCACTCGTTTTTTTAACCCTTATATTCTCAAAGAATTTTTTTTTATAATTTTTTTTATAATTTAATGACACCAGAAATCAAGCACCAACAATACTCTTTGAGAATTATTATTCATACTAGTATTGTCGTATTAGGAACTGAATGAGTTCGTAGATAAGATGTAATTATTATTTCGTTCATTTTCCAAAAGTGATTGATATAAAGACTCTTCTTCAGGTAGAATTATTTCACCAAAAAACCTTTACGACGTGAAATTGAGAATAATCGCTAATCATATATTGATAGGTTCTTAGGTAAATTTAATGGCCATGAAGGTTTTACAAAATAATGATTTGAATATTAAATGCCAAACATGTTTTTACATTTGCAAAGTCAATCAACCCAAATTGTTAAGTTATTGAAAATAACATCTCATACAATCAAATTTTATTGTTTGTAGCAGCAATAGCTCCCTTTTTTGAAAACGAATTACTTTAAGATGTTAATACACAAGTTAGTTAAGAATTATCTCTTAATTATTTTTTTTCTCAATCATATAGTGGAATTCTTTTCTTGCAATAAATATAATTACTTTTGCAAATTACACATTAATTTAAATATGTTTTATATTTCCATTAATAATATTTGAAAAACCGAGAATACCCAACCTGTGACTATGCCGATAGCAGCAATCAAGCACTCAAACATGCTGATATTATTAATAAATAATTTTTAATGAAAAAAAACGTGGGCAAAGAATACATCAAAATAAAAATAAATTAAAAGCAGTGTACATGTATACTTTACGCAAAAGGATAATCGCCTTGTTCGTCGAATCTATCTGTATTTACAGATACTTAGAGTCACACCAAATGTTGAACGATTACAGAACTACCAGATATTGCATTCTTTATGTGATCAACAGCTGACAAATCACCAAAAGTTTTGCTCTTACTTACAGAGTGACTTTTTCTGTTTCTTTGGTTTGAATCACATCATGTGTTTTTGTTCATAACAGAACGAATCAGTAACTTATTTATTTGAACCTATGTTCTTATGTTACATACATATTTAATTTGTATGTATTTCATCTGATGGCTCACTCCAGTCTCTATGAATCCAAGTTGGTGTAGAAATTGTGTTTACCAGTAGGCTGCACTATAATGCCTCAGCGGATTTGGAACAGAACGTTTCTGCTAGTTCGGTTAAATTTCAAAGCAGTACCTACTCCATATTAAATGGTTAACATGTGACAGTAATGTTTCATCTGAATACACAATTACCTGCTGCAAATATTTGCAGCTGCTAAAGCAACTGTTAAATAACTTCAATGCTGAACTTATAGTACAGCAGAAAAAGCCTATGTAAATGTTTTTGTTACCACATTTTATTGTAAGCAATATTAATTTCTTTAGTTCCTTTACCTTTTAAAACAGTTCCTAAATTATTACTCGAAATTATACACATAACATGATGAAACGAGTTTAACAATAGCGTTTGTACATCAATGGACAAAACATTAGGGATATCTACCTGTATTCTAAAATGCTGGATTACCCGTAACAAAACGCGGCGACGGGCGACGTACGTCACATACTTTATTTCGCATTGCAATCAAAGACGATATCCCTAGACGCCTACTAAATTTGCTCTCAAACACGTCCAATCGTGGATGAAATTTTTCGTCTGCTGAAGGGATTATCGCCAAACTTTTCGAAAACGCAAGTTAGACGAAGTGAAAGATTTTTCCCGTAATCACATTTTATTTCTCGTGATGTTACGTATCATCATCATTGTCAACCATTATGAATCCACTGCTGGACGAAGGTCTCCCCAAGTTTCCTCCACGACGGTCTGTCTTGTGCCAGTCTCCTCCCTGTCACTCCCGCATACTTTCGAATTTCATCCACCCATACCCCATGCAGTCTTCTTCAGGGTCGTTTCCTGTCCCTTGGAATCCAATCTAAAATTTCGGCTGTTCATCGATGGTCTGTCCTTCTGGCAGTATGTCCAGCCCATTGCCATTTCAGGGATTTAACTCTAGTCATGATGTCTTCCACTCTTGTCATTTTTCTGATCCACGAGTTCCTCTTCTTATCTCTCCTGGTTACACCAAGCATGCACCTCTCCATGGCTCTTTGAGTTGTCTGCAGCCTTTGCATGTCTCTTTTAGTTAAGGTCCACGTCTCTGCACCATACGTAAGCACTGGAAAGATGCAATGATCAAACACTTTTCTTTTAAGACATAATGGCATATTGCTCTTGAAAATTATGCTGTTTCTTCCAAAAGCTCTCCAGGCAAGTTTTGTACGCCGATTAATTTCTTCATCAATGTGACCCTCACTTGATATCTGCTGTCCAAGATAAACGTACGTGCCTGTTATCTCCAACTTTTCTCCATCAATCGATACATATTTATTTCTTGTAAAAACATTGAACATCACTTTCGTCTTCTGAAAGTTCATTTTTAATCCCACTTCTTTACTCTTGTCAGCAAGTTCCTGGATCATACACTTTAGCTATGATGGGGTAGTTGCAAAAAATGACTACGTCATCAGCAAAACGAAGGTGGGTTAGATAATTTCCATTAATCTTTACCCTCTTGTTTTCCCAGCTCATCGACTGAAAGACACCCTCCAATGTGGCATTAAAAAGCTTTGGAGATATTTGGTCACCTTGTCTCACTCCCTTTCCAATTTTTATGTGTGTTGTATTTTCAAACAGCCGAATCTTCTCACTTGCATTTTCATAGATGTTATTAATAATATTAATGTATGCATCTTCAATACCGCAGGATTTCAGAGCCATTGTAACTGCTGATGGTTTCGCCGAATCAAAGGTTTTTTCATAATCGATAAAAGCCATGCACAATGGAAGTTCATATTCCCTCGCTCTTTCAATTAGTTCTCTCTGTACGTGGATATGATCTATTGTGCTGCAGCCACTCCTGAATCCAGCTTGTTCTCTCGGTTGAGACATGTCCAGTGTTACCTTCAAGCGGTGCGAAAGAACTTTAGTGAAGATTTTATAAACCACTGATAGGAGGCTGATAGGTCTGTAGTTCCCGAGATCATCAATGTCACCTTTTTTTATGTAGCAGGATTACTGTAGCGGTGTTGCAATCCTCAGTAATCTTCCCTTCATTAAGGCATCGAGTGAAAATTTGGGCGAGTACTGTTTCGATTTCTCCACTTGCTTCTTGTATGATGTCTACAGTAATTCCATCTTCTCCTGGAGCTTTTCCCCGCTTCATGTTCTTGATTGCATGTGCAACTTCTGCTGGAAGGACTGGAAGAACTCTGGTACTGGTACCTTTCATGATGTCTGGAAAACATGTATCATCCCTTTCATATAATTTGGAGTAGAAATCTTTAACTCTTGTCAAAATTTCGCCTCTATTTCTTGTTACAGAACCATCTTCTTTTCTCAGTGCCATAAGCTGTTTTCTTCCCTTACTGAGATGTCCCTTTGCTATTCTTTAGGCTTTGGTTGTTTTCAACTGCTTTCCTTACTAGTTCACAGTTGAATTTTCTTACGTCTTCAGTGATACTTTTTCTTACTGTTTTGCATAGCTCTATATATTCCACTTTGGAAGTCACATCTTCTTTAGTTGTCCTCATCTCTCTTCTTATTTGCATCAACTTTTTGGGTTTTTGGGATAATTTGTTCACATGCAACTTGTTCTTATACCCAGCTAATTTTGTTGCTGTTTCCATAAGAGCTTTGGTTACTTTTCTGTTAACTTCAGAAATATCCACTTCTTCCGATGTTAGGATTTCTAAAGCAGAAAATCAGTTCTTCATTTCCAACTCGTATTTGTTATGGTGTTTTTTAAGGTTGGTTATGTCAATAGCATTTGTTTGCCTTATGAGCTTGCCAAGTTCAAGTTTAGTGTTGAGGCGCATCTTACATCTCACCAATCTATGGTCACTACCTGTGTTGAACATGTTTAGAAAACTGCAGTCTTCTATGACGAATTTTTTGTTACACATAATAAAATCAATTTCACTTCTCGTCCCATTTGGATGTCACCATGTCCATTTCCTGTGTGGCTTTTTCTTGAAAAAGGAGTTCAAGATGAAAAACCCTTCTGCCTCTGCAAACTCAACGAGAGTATTTCCACGCTGGTTTCTTTTGCCGTGACCGAATTTACCTACTGAAGTTTCATTCTGTTGCCGTTGCCCTATTTTTGCATTGAAATCTCCCATAATTATCTTCAAGTGCTGCTTACCTTTATTATTTAGATGACGAATTTCGTCATAAAATTCTTCAATTTCTTCTTCAGGATGACTTGTGGTGGGTGCAAAAGTTTGAATAATCTGAGCCTTGTATCTTCTCGAGACTTGGATAACGAGTCATGCAGCTCTGTCAGAGGAAATTTCAATTTTCTACAAGTTTATCCTTCAGTTTCTTGTTTATTATAAATCTAACTCCACTAGTTCTGCCACTATCTGTCCCACGATAGTAGAAGAGATGTCCACTTTTCAGTTCAATGAGATCTTCTCCTTTTCTCCTTACCTCTCTTAGCCCGACGATGTCCCATTTGATCCTTTGTAGTTCCTCTTCCATTTCAAGAAGCCTTGAATCAGAAGATTGGGAGCGTTCATTATACGTAGCCAAGGTCAACATCAGATGGCAGCCTAGTCCGGTCCTCTGGGGATTCTCAGCACCCTCTGCCTTCATCCCGCACTTGCCGCTGCCTTGGCCAGGTACATTCCAGCTGCCGGAGACTGAGGGCCAAGATTTAAGTTGTGGAATCATTTTAGAGGGGTTTGGCCATAACTCACCACGCTGGCCAAGCGGGTTGTTGAGTGTGGGATAGCATTTGCTCTAATCCCGATGGTATAGTTATACCGCTATCGGCGGTCGTCAGAGCCCCTTTAGTGGGAACAGGATGCACCTCGAGAAGGCGGGGTTGACATTTGTCAAGGAGATGCTGTGATGTTACGCATCACCTGACCTTACGTATACGCGATATTATTGTTTAATATGGGTTCATTGCCTAAATATTTATGTTTCGCTTTCAAAATTGTGCCAACAATTTCCGAAAACGAAAGTTAGTTGGAGTCAAGAGATCATATTTACACACTATCCGCCTCGTGATGTCTTCCTTGCCCACTCTGATGTTCATGTATCATTTTATTAAATCAATGTTTGTATTTAAAATTAAAAATTCTGAAAAATTTTCAGAAAACTGAAGTTGGGTGCAGCAAAGATTTCTCCAGTAATCCTACTTTTTTTCTACGAAGTTTCCGCAGCTCTGTATTGCTGTTAAATGCAGTTTTACACCCAAAAGCTTTGCGTTTCAGCTTGAAAACGGATGCAAAACTCTAGGTACAGAGGGCGAAGTATTTTGACCCTACTTATCGGAATTGTTATAGTACCTAGGCTACGCTATATCCATCGTGTCCGGAGCGAAATCAGCCAGTAGGAAGTCGTTGTAAATCAGGCCAAAACAATAAAAAACATGTAAAAATGCTATTTGCCGTTGCAGAAAAAAGAACTCACCAAATATCTCTGGCGCAGATGGAGAGGCTCGTCGGTAATAGATGGCGCATTCTTCTCCTGCGAAACTCGTACGTACGTTGTGAGTCAGGCGTTATTGAAATTGCTTTGACGGTGCAGCAGAAATCGCAGTGTTTTTACTGGCTTGCAGAATTTAAGTTTCCAGAGACCGTGTATCGTAAATTCCTAGCAAATGTACGAAATTGAGAGCGGGAGTCACATAATGATTGCGAGGAAAAAGATGTTGCTGGGAGCGAGCTCACTTGAAAAGCAGAAGGCACGTAGGAAGTACTTATTCAAGGAACAACTCGGGTCATTACTTCAAGCGTTTCACCGCAGCCCAAATAAGTCCGTTCGTCATGTCACTCGTGAACTGGGTATTCCGAAGTTGATAGTCCATGACTTTCTTTATACGAGGTTATGTCTTCGTGCAAACTAAGTTCAGTTTCAGCAGACGTTATATTTAAATGATATGCAGTTGAGATTCCAGTCTGCTTCCGACATGTTGTCAAAGAGTGTTAACGAAATCGCCTTTCTTCGGAAGGTGGTTTTCAGCGGCGAGTGTATATTTTACATCTCATTGCCAGTTACAAACACAACTGCGAAATATGGGGATTTTGGGATCCGCAAGCAGTGAGAGAGCCACAATGTGAGATACCTACAATGAATGTTTGATGCGTCCTCAGTGTGCATGAACATATCAGCCTGGTAATTTTGAGTGAAAGGACTGTCACTTCTGATATTTACTAGGACACACTGAAAATTTATGCCGTACTGCAAATACTCTATAAACAGTTTTTCCAGAAAGATGGAGACCCTTCTTAGCGCGCAGCACAGATCAGGTTTGATTTGGAAAAATGTTTTCCTAGATGTTGAATCGGACCCGGCGGATCCGTTCTATGTCCTCCCAGATCTCCTGAGCCTACCCTTTTTTATTTGTTTTGTTGGAGGTGTCTCGAAGACATTATGTACCAGACTCCAGTGAATTATTTGATGGATTTGCGTCGGAAGTTCATTGCTGCTTTTGAAAGTTCCACTTCACAGACGCTGGAAAACACATGTCGGAAGTTCCAATACGGTGTGAGCATCTGTTGCGCCACAAAGTGTGAGTATGTCAAGATATATTCATGTCAAACGACACTTGGTAATTTCTTCATTCTGCTGCTTTAATTAGCAATCTTTGTATCTATATTTTGCACTGATTTACACGATTTTTTATTGCTAGCCTTTGTTCGGGACACCGTGTATATATATATAGATATAGATGTATGGGCGTGTTTAATCAGTGAATGCTTCCAGTTCTTACATATGGAACAGGGACATGGAGCTTCAAAGAAAACCACGTACAAAGACCATAAACGACAAAAAGAAGCCTAGAGAGATGCATGATTTGTGTGACCAGGAAATATATGAAGGGGTTGATTGATTGAAGCTTTAACGACCACCGTGAGCACCTTAATGGGCTATAAGCAGTCGCCCGTCCCTAATTTAGGGTCACTGGTTCCAGGGAAGGGAGAAGCGGTGCCGTAAGACAAACACAACATCCATGCCTCACCGGGATTCGAACCCGGACCCCGTTCGGACGAATGATCAGTGACCATCGCTTAGACCACTGCGCCACCGGGGCGTCATGAACGAAGGGGAACTCGTTTATGTGGAAATTGACAAGTGTTTATTGTAGTACATGTGACAAGTATTCATTTGTAGGACATCAAGATCAAAATAAAAACCCTTAAATGGAATAGGCTGAACATGTTGGCAGAATATATACCTATATACTGTTAATCATCGCATGCAGAAGAAATATAAGGTTGTCAATACCTTTTCATATATTGTGTACCCATTCAATTCTTTTTATTGTTTTTCACATGGAACACTTATCTTGTACAGTGTCCACCTACAGATATATTGTGGCACCACAGTATCTGTCACAGACTGAAGACTGATCACGAAATGTCTCCTATGAGGCTGACGTATGACCTTAAACTTAACAAATCGTATTATTTGCACGTTTTGTTTATTAAAAAAGTGTGGAAAGCCAGATTCTTAATTTTGTTCCTTATTGTAAATAACGTTCTCAATGTTTGCGAGCAGATGATGTCATTCTAAGCTGTTAATATATTAAAACTACGAAAGGTGTACCGAAAGTAATAGGAAAGTGGCATAACTTTGTTATTACCTAACAGAGGTCTATCGAATTTTTCTAGTTGGTAGAGTAACTATTCTCTACAGAATACCTTATTCTTCATTGCAGGCAAATAATAGATTCCAAGCAGAAGCAACGTGCCGTCATTGAATTATTCACCAAGCAATGGTGCAGGTTGTCCGACTTCCACAGAAGGCTGCAGAATGTTTACGGAGATGACGCCATTGACAAGGACAATGCGAACAGATGGAGGATGAAGTTTGAAGACGGAGAAAGCAGCATTGGATACAAACCAGTCAGTGGGAGACCATCATCTGCGACCAGTGATACAAATCATCAGCGAGTGCATTAATTGATTCTCGCAGAGAGGATGAAAAGCGTTTGAAGCCAATGAATACATTTTTTTCCGGTCTGTTGACAGGGGATGAAACTCTATCGTTAATATATTTTAAGGAACAAAAGACGGTAATGGAGATTGATGTACCAAATATCACAACAAAAAATGAAACTCTAAAGTAGTTTTTCTTTTCGCTACAAAAGAAAAGAAGAAAAAATACTTCTATAGATTATGTGCCAGATTTCTCACAGCTTAAAATGATCTTAGCTTTGGTAAACTATCGAACTGAAGGGCAATTTTCGGGTGCCTTTCCTTAAGGTGACCGTATGATATTCTCTTTATTTTTCGTTAAAATTTCTTGTGTGGTGTAATAATAAATGTCCCCTCGAACGTTTTACGTATACCCGACGCTGTGTTGTTTATTTGCATTAATTAAAATATGAGCATGCCAAGGAAAAGGTGAATAGAAGTCAGTTTCTTTCAGGTTTTTATCAGTAAAACGCACATATGTTTATTTTGGGTAAAATGTTCTTCAAGGGTGAAAAAGGATATTTTTAAAATTCTTGAAATTGAATTACTGTCTCATTTTATCAAATATTTTAAAATTATAACAACTTCATATATTGCAGTTTCCTTTGTGTTTCAGATTTTGAACTGGGAAAACAAAGGGATAAATATTAATGGATATCATTTAATTAACATCTGCTTTGCCTATAACGTCGTAATCTTTGCAACACCATCTTCGGAGCTGCAGAATGTGCTCCAGGAACTTGCTGACAAGAGTCAAGAAGAGAGATAGGAAGACTAAAAATAAACTCCCAGAAGACAAAACCGATGTACAATGCTTTTACAAGAAACAAATATTTATCGATTGAATTGGAAAATCTGAGGAATACCGATACATATATTTACATTGGACTACAGATATAAAGCGAGGGTCGCATTGGGGAAGAAATTCATCTGCATACGAGACTTGGTTGGAGAGCTTCGGGAAAAAACAATACAACTTTTATGGGCAATATGACTAATTTATTGTCTTAAATGAGAAGTGTTTGAGAAATGTATTTTTCCATTGCTTACGTACGGAGCAGGGGCGTGGACCTTAACTGAAAAAGACATATACGCTTCGTGTAACCAGGAAACATACGAATAACTCATAAATAAGAAAATGACAAGAGTGAAAAACATTTTTAATCAGATTAAAATCCCTGAAATGGCAATTGGCTGGACATATTTCCAGGAGAACAGACCATCGATGGACAACCGGAATTTTAGAATGTAGTAGGTTGGACAGAAAATGACCCAAAAGAAGACCACGTTGGAGATGGGTGGATGAAATTCGAAACATGCGGGAGTGACATAGAGAAGTCAGGCCCAAGACAGAACGTTGTGGAAGAAACTTGGGGAGATCTTCGTCGAGCAGTGAATTGATAATTTCTGTTTTCCGCAACCATTGTATGTAGCAGTGGATAATATATTTTCTGTTTTCCGCAACCATTGTATGTAGCAGTGGATAATATATTTTCTGTTTTCCGCAACCATTGTATGTAGCAGTGGATAATATATTTTCTGTTTTCCGCAACCATTGTATGTCTTTTCTACAAAAAGTACATGCCTCTGATCCATATGTAAGAAATGGCAGGATGCATTGTTTAAACATTTTTTCTTGTAAGACATAAGGTTCTATTTCTCTTGAAAATTGTTCTGTTTCTACCAAAAGCTGTCCAGCAAAGTTTCTTACGCCGCTTAATATCCTGATCGGTCTTGATATCTGGTGTTTATGATAAATGTAGGTATCGATTAGATCGATAATTTTCCCATCAATCGCAAGATCTTCATATCTTGTAAAAACATTTTACGTCAGTTTTGTTTTCTGAAAGATCATTTCTAATCCCACGTCTTCACGCTTGTCACAAAGTCGCTGGATCATACTGTGCAGCTGTGAAGGGGTGGTTGCGAAAATGACGACATCTTGAACGAAACGAAGGTGTGTTCTATAATTTCCATTAATATTTCATCTCATTGATCCCAGTTGTATGACTGAGCTGGGAAACACATCTCTAGACAACTGAACAAAAAAGCTTTTCAGGTGTAAGACACCGTGGAAGGAACCGAAAGTCTTCGACTTACCAATAGTTTCTAATTGAAAGAGGAATGAAGATTTGTTTTCTTTAACAGGAGGGGGCACAGTCAAATGAAACTTGAGCTATTTGTATTCCATATTAATCTCTATTATTTTCAAAGGTTCAGTGTTGTTTACGAAACATCATATCCACGTATTTTGTCCAGCAATACACAATTTTTTTCAATTTTAGTATTACTTGATTGCATTGGAACCTAGATGACTGAGTCTTACCAAAAATATCAGTCAATTCATCAAATTAGAAAAAGTAACAGTGACCTCCTTTCGACAATTTCATGAGTTACATTTGAGAATTTTTAAATGGAATGTATCAGAATCCGAGAGCATAACAATTTTACCATTTAAATGGACATTTTCTTTGAATTTGCTTTTTTCCTTCAAAATTTTTTATCTGAATTTAGTATACAAAAGAAACGGAAATGTATTTCACCATTAAACCATCAAGAAAAGATTTTTCCGGACTGAAATGCAGGCGTCATTGTACGTGCTTAACAGTGGTTGTTCATTAGCGCAAAATGTTTCAAATTACTCGGTTAATGAAAACTTTTCATCTTGGGACATGCAATTTCACTTGTTGGGACGCTGAATCAAGCGGATATTCATACTGAAATCGATCTGCTTTCCTCCGTCAGCTGTGATTTTATTATACTCTGTTCTGCGCAAAGACACAATGGCTTATCATTATCCTCCACAACAGAAATAAAACCTTCGGAATGTTTAGGAATTTTAGTAGGACATCCCAGCTCTTTGTTTTCGCTCTTTTGCATTGATATTACTTTCTTCGAATTTTCACCATTATTTTTGTCATCTGCTTCATCTGCCGTTCATAAAGTGATAGCAACGGTTGGTGTTAGTTCTGTTTGTTTTATAACAGATATGACCATTGTTTCCTAGAAACAAAATATCCTAAACGCACAGGCAACCAGAAGACCAGAAATAAGTACATGGAAGCACCTTTGTTTTTAGACGAAACAAAATTCATCAAATAAGTTCATTCAGGCAAAAACGGCTGTGAAAGCATTCTGTCAGAAGTAATTACCAAGATACCAAGAAAAGGAATGAAGAAAATAGTCAAATCGTTAGAGCACACTGAATCCAGGAACAGGGTTATGCATAGGATCTGTATTAATCTGATCACGGTAGTTGTCAGACGACGGGTATCGAAAAAATGTATAGCATATATTCTGCTACAACACGGAGCGATTACATTTTGATATAAAACAAGCAAAAAAATTGAACATCAGCTGGAAATTTTCCATAATATTAAAGCACCGTTTCCATCCAGTTTTTCACACGTTCTGAAATTTTGAGGCTAATTTCAATATTAGAATTTACGAAAAACTACAACAAAGGTACAAATTTCCCACTGCTGGAAAAGTTTTATTGAATTGGCTCCTGCTTGTTAAAGTACGGTAAAAAATTATTTGATAAGAATAAATATGAATGAAACGGTGGAATGCCGAGATATAAGTATAACTAGCAGTTGGTTATTCAGTGTTTTACGGAATAGAAGACGCACTTTTATTTTTTGAGAACATTTTCAGAAAAAAATTAAACGGCCATTTCAAAGATTTTCACTAACAGACAAAATGTGCATAAAAACATCACATTATGGATTATTCAACCGTTGACATTTGCAAATGCAAAAACGCAAATCATCTCATCAGCCAATGGTGCAAATGCCTGCAGGATTTGTCTGTAATCACAAGTTCATACAGCCAATGGCCTTCGGTTTTGACCTGGTTGGCCATATTCTCCAGTTGACACATGTGTCAAAGTAATGTGAACTTGGCTGAAGTCTACCAGCATTCTGCTTTGTACTCACAATTACTGGGAATTGGAAATTATTTTTCTTCTCTTTTTAAAATAGAACTTGCGAAGAAGCGTTCGAAAAATACGTATGTCAAATAAACAAACTGCTGAAATTGCTCTGAACAACAGCAAGGAAAAGAAACTGAGATATCGCGGCATCCTCTATTGTTAACTGATTATAACAGTACATTCCCATAGATAAAGTGTACGTTTCAAGAATGGATTTTCCCGAAAATGTCTTCAAAATTACGTCTCCATGGTATTTATGTTTCTGTGAACGAATACGATCTTTGGGTCCCTCTAAAGAAGTTTTCGTAATTTGCAGCGATAATAATGCAACTCCCGTATGCTGCTGGTTGCCTCAAGCATGCTGAGAGGCGGTTCTTTTATTTATTCTACAACTTTACTGTTTAAAACAATTATGATAATTCTTCCGTGTCCGTTTGATATCCCCATATCCAACATATGAGAAAAGTACTTAAATTATTTTACGTCACTAGCTCACTAAAGCAATGGTACGCAGAAAGGCAGATGTACAAATGTGAAGTACGCTAGCATACACGGCTCATAAAAACCCACTGGATTTTTTTTTTAACAATGGACAAACACAAAAATACAGTACAAACAAAAATTCACACACACACAAAATACCTTTGTAGAAAAGCGCGAAGTAGAATGTAAATTACTGCATCTTAGATAAAGCTAAATATTTCAAAGTCATTTACCATTCTTTATAGCAACATACATGCATAGACTTTTATGGTGATAGTATCGACTTCCGGTGTAAGACGCGAAGGGATTTTGACAGTATCCTTTCTTTTTTTAACAATGCTTTTTATATTATAAAAATACAGTAATAAAGCTTAGGTGAAGTACTAAACCAAATTGTATCTGATGTGAACATCTTTCTTCGGGCACTCTTTCGTCCACATACGCGAAAATATATTAGTTTATCAAGAACAAGAAATTTTAAAAAGGTGATTCATCTTAAATGTTATTCTTAAAAAATGCATTTAATTTCATACATTTTTAGTTGTACATAAGGCAGTAAAAAATGTCCATTTGGTGTTTCATTGTAATCATCCATTTATTCCCCTAGGAATGTGTATCAGTAATCGTGCCCATTTAAACAGTATACGAATCGTGTTCATTAAAACAGCACAAGTACTATTGAATTCAATACTTTGCATAAATACCGCTATGGCTAATACACTTAGGGAAAAATCACGGGGCCTGCCCAAAATATTACCCAAATCTTGGAGCAGAAACGTCTGACCGGAAATCGGCCTTGTGGCGTAGTGGTCTAAGCTCTGGCTTATGACCATTCGTCCGAGAAGGGTCCAGGTTCACTTCCCGGTAAGCCATGGATGTCGTGTTGGTCTTACGGCATTGGTCGTGCCATCACGGAATCAAAACTTTCGCACACCTGATAGAGCTGTATACTTTGTCTTATGTTTTTGCTTAAAGCGATCACTCCATTAACTTGGTGCAATGAATTCCTTTATTTAAAGTAGCTGGGCGTGATGAATTACTTTTTCCTTCATGACAGGTAAATTACTAGTCCGTGTTTGTTGGAACCAAATGGCAAGGCCTTTTTCCAACCAACTCAGGGGACATGTTTTCATAGATTTCCACTTACTAGAAAATTGTCCAGACTTTGATGCGCAACTTTCACTACTTTCCGTAATGGTACACAACGTTGACTTGGAAATTTTGAATGTTCCTATAAAAGCAGTGTGTGATTTTGGGTTTGCAACAAGCTGCGACAAAATGTTCCACCTTTTTACTGATGGAAAATCTTTTTCTGCTTTTTTGTTACTGCAGTCATTCAGGTTTCTTAACGCTCTCACAAAATGCACTTCTGCAAAATACAGTGAGCAGTAAATTTTCCTTCTAACCTTTCTAGTGCTATCTATGTTCATCAAAACGTAATCCGTAAACAAGATGTGTTGTTTAATTTGACATGTAGATTTAACACTGAAAACGAAAGAAGTCCGATTTGAAGAACAATTCCAGAGGTTCAGGAATGAATTCGTACAATGTTTAAGAGATTATGTCTGTAGCTTAAGACAAGCATCACCAGGGTACCGTAGATTGCCCCCTCCACACCGCATCACTTTTTTCCAACCATGCAAGAAAACGCTGCGCTCATTTGGAACATGTTGGCCATTACTTCCCCTTGTAAGAAGCTTACACCTGATAGTCGGATGACAGGTGAAGAGATTTATGGTTCCGTTAAGCTGTGTCACTGATGGTGTTCTTTGAAATGAATGTTTATTCCATGCGTAAAGTTCTTCTGTTACGTGAGGCTCTCTTTTTAGTTAACTTTTAACGGGAAATTACTGGCTAACATAGTATAGATCTTTAAAAAAAAGTAAAATAAATTCGCTAAATTGATGAAATGTGTTCGCTAAATCGGGATGCACCAAGCATCAATTAAAATGTTGTTCCGTCCGGACCCTAAAAAATAGCGGAAAAATTCCGGAATTCTTTAAATAGCAGTCTGTTAAATTGGGGTATAACTGGAAATATACTCAATGCGATCTTAATTCGCCTTTCGTAGCTAGCTACTTTGATAACCGATCTCCGCTTGACCGTAAATATTCATATCACCACGTTTTCTTTTCGAAAGTGCCATAACCTTAACCTTTTAACACCAGTATTTGCAGAAAAAGAAATATTCCATAGTTTTCTAGTAAATGCGCTCTTTCTAAAGTTTTGTTCCTTGAACGTGCGAAAAGTACCGCAAAATCGAAAAACTTAGGATTGAAAAAACTGTTTCCATAAGATTAAAAAAAGGTTCAAGGCGCACCAAGGTTCCCGAGGAAAAAATGGAAGACTTCAATGCGTAGACTTTGCATGAAGTAATATTGTAGCTGAGTTCTCTTCAATCGGAGAGAGTAAATAATAAATCTATGCCACAGAGGAAAAAGGATACGTTTTCCCAATCCTCCCTGCTTCCTATGAATCGTTAGTATATGATTATGTGCTCTAGTTCAGCATTCGTAAATATCTAAATATTGAGGGCGTAGTTATTTAGAACTACACTAACACAGTATTCTCAAAAAATATTTTGAAGCATAGTGATAATAATACATTATAAACAGCAGCTCTTATCTTAAGTATGAGAAAACGTGATTGACTTCAGACCTGTTGTCATGGGTTCGAAACTCAAATTTACCGAGATCGTTAATAGGGAATTAAGACGCGAAAAACGTTTAGCGAGAATAAACAACATTTACATGACAAACAAGTATTCCAACAGAACGCTGAATTAGAGTACACGTAACATGTTAAACTACGAAAGGATGCTTGCTTTTACAAAAGTTCTCCTTTCAAACTTTGATCATATTTGGGAGGATAACTTGGTAATCTAAAGGTTTACCTATGTTTCAAAATGTGTTTGTTGTGTATTTAGGAAATGAGTCATCCTAAACATACGCCATCTGAAATTCAAGCATATCAATTACATTTTATAGTTACGCAAACATTTACATATAGACATCATCAAAATATATTGTCACCTATAAGAAGATTTGGCTAATTGTTTACAATATATAGCATATGTCCGTAATGCTGTGGTCATTTGACGTATTCAGTAACAGAACATCAAATTACCTTCACCAACTGGTTAAACGTGCAGCATCGCGGGATAATGGACTTGATCTGTCACAGTGTTCAGATATTGCTTAAACGGCCCTCGACCTTCCAGCAATAACACGTGACAAATTTTGTAATAAAAGGCCCACCCCAGAACACACCTCCTCCTCCAAAGCCTTGGGCTGTGTTTAAAGGCAAGCTGTGTGCATTGCTTTTCATGGGGTAACCCCGCCCAACCCTCTGCTTATTGGCTTTGAAGAACAACATGCATCGCCACTCGGTGGACTACTTGACCTTCTTGCAATCTTCCACAGTCAGGTCAAGGTGTTCCTGACACCTCTGGCGACGAAACTTTTTTCTTTCCAGAAATCAGTGTTATCCGCACAGTCATGCTACTAAAATTTTCAATCCTCTTTATTTCTCCATGCATATTTCGCTGATGTATGGGTCGCGAACATCATTCGTTGAATTATGCTATCAGCTAATGCACACAAGAGGTCCTGTCCTCCGTAAAGCTTGAAGTACAAGTTTTACCGTGATAACGGTGATCTCGTAACTACCTCTGGGAAATTATCATCTCTCTCTACAGTAACGCTTCTTAGAAAAACGAGTACGTTATACTTGCACTAATTAAATAAAAACACGGGGTAACTCTCTTCCCGACGAAGCAGTCTGCTGGGCAGCCAAATGCGAAACCACAATGATAAATGTGTAGATTAGCGTCCTAAATTATTTCGTCGGAAAAATATCTGTACCTGAAAAAAGTGCGACGTACGGATTTTAGAGTATGGAAATTAATGGCAAATGATGCAGAAATTTCATATTTCGAATGTGTTTCAATGATTTTTATCTTAATATTGACTAGTGAGTGTGATGCTTTGAAGAGACACCCTGTTAAGCGTAATGCATCGCTTCGGCCACGATGTGAAGCTTTCTTTCGATTTGAAAGGAAAATTCGCCGCGACGTGTAATTCACGCGCGGACGACTACAGGTCCCAGTGCGTACCTTCTTGCCAGGAGAGCGAACCATGTTATACTCATATAGTCATACGCTACACAATATAGTTTCTTCATGTTTTGACATTGTTTTTAAAGCAGATGTTGCTTTTCTATGTTGTACAGAAAACTGGGGAACTATAACTTTCCATTCTTGTTTGAACGGTTTCCATTCGTAGCTAATTTGCCGTGTCACTGCAATTTTGATTCTCCTATTAATAGCTTGTTCGCAGGTCAGTTTATATCTTACTCATTAGTAAATTTTGCAAATCGAAGAGGTTTTGTCCAGTATTTCTTGCCAACAACGTACAGGATACAAAATAAAGGGTGGATGCTGTGGACCTATTTTCTGCATCTATCACTACAACATTTATCCCTCTCCTGCCAACAACGTATCCTCTCTTTCTCTTGTACTCTTCAGCGGTTCATTTCGGCACAGCAACAAACGTTCCTTTTAACGGACCAAAGCTTCACATCTTCGCCGGAGCGATGCATCAGGCCTGCTGCAGCTTCTCTACACAGTGTCGGACTCACAGGTCAGTATTACGATAAACATTTTTAAAACACATTTAAAATATGAAATTTCTGCACCATTTGTCATTTATTTCCGTACACTAAAATCTGTACATCGCACGTCTACAAGGTACTAACATTTCTCTGACAAATAATTAAGGACGCTAAATCTATACATTTACCTACACAAGAAGCCATTCATCAATCCAGGAAAAACCCTTTTGTTGTTTTCATTGCGATGAACAGCACTTTCGTTTACTGACGAGTACCACGTCTTAAGTAGTGGCCTACATCATGTGGGTACAATGCTACTACTTGTTTTGCATATTTCCTGCGTAGACGATGCTTATGTACATCTTAAAAAAACCGCTATTTCAGTGTCAAGAGAATGTGCTTATGTTCAGTTTAAAGATATTTCCTAATTAATTGCAATTAATATTCTATGAATAGCTTCGTAAATTTCAGAAAAACAAACATTACAGCTGAACGCTATATTTTGTGATTTCACCCTAAAATTAGATTTTTTTAACTATGAAGTAAATCATTTCCTCAGTCGTTGACTTAGATCTCGCATTTTTTTTTTTTTTGTAATTTTTACTGCGTTTATTTGACATCATACTTTTTTAACATTTTTAAATTTTGCTTGCACTGACCTATAGCTTTTCGTGTGGAGTTTGCCAATAGGATGAAATTAAATAATTTTTGACTTTCTTACACTGTTGACCTGTACCTTCATCTGTACACTTTTTTTCTGGGATACATTGTAGCCGTGAGGAATCTTGATATAACATACAGTACCGTTCAAACAATTTAGTAAAATTTTACATTCTCAGTTTTCATCAACTAACACATTTTTAAGTTTTGGTAATGAATATTTTTACATTAAATTTTAAAGTTTTATTAATGATTTCAAGATATCAAAAATCTTATTTCATCTTGTTTTCCTACCACAGGTAATATACGCTGGCTATTGCGACGCTTAGGCGTCTAAATGATACTTTCATTAGAGTATATCGCCTGATTTGGAACTATGTAATTGTACGAAGCAAAGAAAAGTCAAGACACATTACAGTATTCTGTAGAAATTTATCATTTAAGTACTTGGAAATCTGAAATATCTTCCTCGAATAATCAATGAAGTACATTTCACTTTCACCAAAATTATTCTGGAACACATCCGTGAAAAATGCCTTTAAAGCTACTAACAGTAACTTATGTTTTCAAATAATCCTTAATACTGATATTCAACTTAACATATCACTAATTATATTCCTAATGAAAAAGTGGAAATTATCTATACAATGATGTAATTGTTGCAGGTAGCATTTACCTTGGATACACAAAACAAATGTTTATTTTTTTGTAAAATACGACTGTACTTCTCCTTTTGAAATATCTATTAATTAGGAGCTGTGCTACGGGTAGAATGTGTACGTTTGCTGTAAAAACTGTTTACTGTTTCAAATTTCATTTGATTCAGATCTTTTGTAAAAACAATTTTCCATCCTCACACAGAGAAACAGAGATATCCTGAAATATGGAATATGCGTTCCCTCTAGCAAGAGAAAATCGTGTGCTATTTTGAGTTGTAAATAGAATAGAATTTACTCAAATGGGCAGTACTGCAAAAATATATATTCTGTCTTGTTTTTGATGCGAACATAATGATGCAAGATGTAGGATAACAAAATGCGTTTTGGCAAATCTGTTTTTTACGAAAAATTTCACATTAAATGAAGAATATTATTTGCCATGAAAGTCGTCCTAATTGTACTTAAAGAATCACCGTAAAACACTGGAAAGTATCTGCTACTTTTTGAAGGTACAGAAACAAAAAGGAATTGTCTCAAAGATTTTCTAAAAACCAGTATGTCAAGGGATTCGTACGTTGAACCAAATGGCACTGGCAATGCGGAACAAATGTAATTCACTGATTTATCAAATTTTTACAAAGCACTACGTGATAAAGTGTTGGAATGACCTTAGCCTACTAAACGGCATCACTTTGATGTGGTATGCATTCAACGAGGTGCTGAGGTGTGATATTAAGCCAATCGAATATGGTGTAGTCCGATTATTATCGGATGTTCACAAGAGGAGGATAAGTGCTAAGTGTGGATCTCTGAAACTCATCCGATAGGTTCTTCTATTGAGTTAATGTTTTATGACAGTGGGGGCATTAGAGAATTTTGAATTTGCTATCGTGATAGTAGAACCATGGTCTGGCCAGCATTCCTGTACGAGTGTAACTGATTATCGAGTTGGATGTACCCATCTCCATGCGAAAATCCCATGAACAGATGTTCCTGATCTGCAATCACATTAAGATGCGTCATTACATCCAAATAGTTATCGGGAGGTTAAAAGCAAAACATTCCCTGCTATGAAAGTGGACATCAGATCTGCATACGGATTTGAAAAGCTTGAGCAGTTAATACTGCTCAGCTGGAATCCATCAGTTCATGCTGCAGATTGCAGATTCCAGACTGATCATCAGCGTGTACTGCCTTAAAGCATGATTTGTCGGAACAGGCGAGCTTTTTACAATCCATAAGTGTGCAGTTTCGGTTTGCAGCCACATTAATTTGTTTTCGAAGAAATGAGCGGAACTGAAAGGGGAAATTTCTTAATTTAGCAAAATGGCTACGGTGCGTGCTGTAGGATTCGTATGCGGAAATTTACTTCTAGATTCTTCAGCTTTTGTACTAAAACTGTGTTCGTCTGTAAACTCGTAGAACCCTCTCCAGCAGATTTTGCTATCGGACATGGACTAATTTTTTCCAGGCACAAAAAGACCGCAAATTTTGAATAACTCATTGAATAGTTTATACACAGTTGTACTTGGGTAGCTGAGGAGTATTTCTCTTTCTGATATGCTTTCAACTCTCGGCTCAGCGCCCACTTTCATGCCTATATGAAAGTCGCTTAAATCAAGCAGTTTTGCCGTATTGTTTCGATGTATGCTTTTTACAAATGTTACTTAACTACAATGAGATGTTTGTACAGCCATTTCAGCATTACATTGGGATGGTGCGAATTAAATGGCCAGCAAAGGAGCAGCACACGTGGACTGCGAGCACGGAAAAGTTCGACATCTTACCTTGGAAAACTAATCCCCTTCGTGATCGACACATAGTTGTCATCTGTCCGGCAAAGCCATGATCCCGGAACAAAAAAAGTCTTGTGTCTGGGACCCGATGAAATCATCAAATGCATGTTGAACCTCGTTGTCAGTCGTAAACTGTTTCCTGGACAGGAAGTAATCCAGGCGACGAAACAAATGATAGCCTGTCGGACACAAGTCCGAGGAATACGCAGGATGAGGCAGTGCTTTATAGCGCATGGCACTTAGTATCAACATCGTTCGTTGTGCGACATGAGGGCGAGCGTTTTCCTGGAGCAGAAGAACCTCATGTCTGCTGACCAAAGTCGGTTGTTTCTGCAGCAATTTGTTTCGTCTCTGGTGTAATTCAGAGCAAAAACGTTCTGCAGTGATGGTTTGTCTTCTTGCCAAAACACTCCGATGATTTATCTGGGATGTGGGCTACCAGACAAGGAACATCATCTTCTTGGTGTGTAGGGTGGCTTAGGATGCCATCCAGCAAGCTGTGCCTTCCTTAACCACTGTGAAGATCCTCTACGATTATCATAAATGACCCACATCTCGTCAGAGGTGATGATTCAATGCAGTACAGGTTCTTGTCTACCCCTGACAAGCAGCGACGTGCAGACCTCCAACCGCCTAGTCCTGTTGCAAATGTTAACTCATGCCTCAGACACATGTCCAGCTTTCTGATGGTTCCCAGCGAGGCCAGACAATACATAACTGTCGTGTGGTAGACACCTACCTCCGGCACTATCTCACGATACGTTTTTCCGGGGTCCTCTTCAACCACAGGTTACAAAATATCGTCAGAAACAGCAACAGGTCGGTGACCAGGAAATTTCGTTTTGCAGGTCCGTATCTTCGCTTCTAAACTTCACAAACCATCGCTCGATGGTTCGTTCGTTGGCTGTTCTCTCCCCAAATACTTTATTAATGTTCCGAGAGTCAACTTCTTCAGAATGGCTCAGTTTAAATTCATACAGGAAGATGACACTCAAATTTGGTGTCTGCATGTTTCCTTTACAAGCCGCGTTACGTCCAAACAAACCATTCCTAAGAAATTTGATCTTCGCACACTTGCTAGATATTTTAAGTAACTCTGGGACGAAAAGCCCGCAACAGCTGTGGGCGGTTCCATTCCGCTGTGGTGGGGCCCTTTCTCTACTGCTTGTTCACGCCTGATATTCATTCGAACCAACCCAATAGTTCCGTGAGTATTGCTCATATCTGTTTGATATCGGGTGTTCTTTATTGGTTTTTTATTAACATATGATCTCTATCATGCACCCATGTAATATTATTATGCGGTAGTATAAGCCTAACTGTAATGAACTTATATTAACCATTGTGAAGATCGACGCTATGAACTCTTCTAAATGAAAAAAGAAGAAATGAAGCAAAAATTGTAGTGACTTGAACTAAAAACCTCTATAAAGAATAAATTGTGTTTTATGGCTTCGGATGATAGCGTTTCTTCATGTAATGCAGTTTTTCATTCCAGGATGTACCGCATTAAGAATAATGTAAAATTGCGTTTAGTGATCTTCTCGCTTCTAATACCGCTTCAGATTACTTGTGAAATGTACTTTAACATTCTTTTCTTCTACAATGATGTTCGAAACAAATCGGCGTTTCGTGAATTTAATTCCGGTTTATAAAATCGAAGAAACAGGAAGATCATTGAGTGTGGAAATATCCTTTAAAAATGTGACAAGGTATTGTGTTTGGCAATAAAGTGTAAGACGTAAAACAATGAATTCTGTTGAATACATATTCTTAAAAAATTACGTAAAATAAGTACAGCATTACAAGGCATTACAGCAACCAGATGTGAGTTAATCGTAACTTCACTCTTTAATGTATCAGATCATCACAGCAGAAAACTTGAAAACCATACTCTCGGTCTATTGCGATGTAATTTTCAAGTTTCTTGATGCAATGGTGTTAGGTATTGAGCACATAAAAACTTGCGATGTAAGTATATCTGATTGCTAGATTAATAACTTTTACATCATTTAACGTAATCAGAGAAGAATATTTCTTCCACGGAATCCATACCTAAGATACTGGTGGTTTACGCAATTACGCTATCCGTTAACAGAACTGATTTCAAGTAGCAAAATTTGGAGGTCCAGATTCTTCTAACTAAGGTTCTAGGAACTTTACGGCCCTGTGTACTGTAACGGATGGAATAAAGGTATGCTGGTTCGTTTCCCTCTTCAGGGCGATTTATTTCTTAAGTTTTCTCATGCGATGATGTAACGGATGGTGAAACAGTCATATCTAAAATATGTAATTTATACAGTGTTATTCACTAGCCAATTACTTCAATGATATAATGATCAGTATTGTTTTAGAACTGACAGGTACATAAAGTATTAAATAAAAATTTCTGTGAAATTTTCTGTCGTATATTTTTTTAGAAAAAAGCGTGGCCTTATCAATGAAGAAAACTAATGTTAACCCTTTAACAGGATGGAACGAATTTAGTCGGGGTGAACAAAATATGCTGAAATCAGCTCAGACGAATATATTCGCTCAGTCTGCGAACGCGGCAGAAACGAGTGAACCCTCGCATCGCAAAGCGTTGTTTTTACTTTAGGCTAAATGGTCATTAGGGGGTATGATTGTCATTAATAATTTTGTCTGATTACCTTTTCCGTTAATAATGCTACAAAATGGGGCGACGAACTTAAGAGAAAAAATATTTGAGTAACTTGTTTCCACCCGGTGGCATGATGTCCCTATCCGAAGGACTACTCCTTTCGAATCATTCATGAGGTAATGGAACAAATAATTAAGGACTATGAAGGAATTAGTCTGCATATTTTAAGACTAAAGAATATAAGGAAGCAATTACAGCCAGTGACAGATTTATAGTAGATAATCCTGAGATAAAAGATCGAAATGAACTGCTTTGCTGTAGCGTTGGTATAACCCGGTCAATATAAGAACACATCTATTTGAGGAGCACAGGGAAATTTGGGAGACTTTGGTTCAGGTACATCGGCCGATTAAGGGGCCGATAGCTGTGGTGGTTGTATTCCAACACTCCGCACGAACGTAGGTAGCAGGTTAGTTTTTATCACGCAAGGGTCATGGACTTTTAGCTTGTTACTAAACTACACGACTGGGCTTTCGAGGCATCTGTAGGTTACTTTTTACATGAAAGTTGTCTATGTCTTGAGAGTTTCAATTTCATTTCTAATAAAACGAAACAAGATATTTTTGTGTTGCAGATTGAGTATACTTCGTTTAGGTCATCCGGGAACTTGTGCCTTCTCTGCGTGCAGTACTTGTTTAAGTGATAAAATAGAAATGCATGAATGCAATTTTCCAATATTCTCTCTTAGAAAAACCCAAAAATTCTCTACAAATGATAATAGTTGCAGACTCACATCAGCGCAAACAATTGGAGAATACAAATCTTTTTACGCTTCCAGACTTCGTGACACTTGTTATATAAACTTTATTGCCTAAAGAAATGAAAATTTTGAAAATCACGAACCCCAATTCTAATTCTATTGACTTCTCGTAACATTATTCATAAGCACCGAAACATATGGATCAACATTGTTTCCTCACATGAAGTGGAAATAGTTTTGGCCATAAAAATTTATATGCGTAGCCCATCATTTTACTTTGCATACAGTAGGGAAATACAGAAAAGCAGTGTCCTCAATAAGATTGAGATGTTCGCCACGAAAAGAACGAAATGCTTTATTCCAAAAAATTATATGGTTATGAAAAACTAGAGTGCATCCTGACTGTAACAGTTAATACATGCTTAACAACAAAGGCATTTCACACAAAAAATTATAGTACGTGCAATATTTAAGGAAGAGAGAGAGAGAAAGATTTAACCACCACATAAGAATCGAATCGGACATGTCATGTTTCACTAAATATTGCATTACATGCTAATGCAAATTTTGGTTTCGGGAATGAAAAATGTAATCATTTTGCCAGTTTCAAATGAATTAAATTTGCTGACCTCATCTCCACTTCCTTACCAGTAACATCGCGGCATATGCATCTTTTCAAATGATCTCCATTTGCAAAGAAAAGTACCTTTGCAAATTACATTTTTTTTTCAACGATTAATATTTGACGTTTATTTAGCTTTAAGTAGAAACCAAACTAAACAATACCTTACAGAAGCTACTGCGTGGGAGTGTTAAATGGGAGGTATGGGATATTCGGTCACTATAGACGGCCATAATTCGAAAGTGAAATTAAAGTATACTTATTATAAAAAATAAGTGAACAAAAAATATATATATATTTGAAATACTTGTTTCGCATTCAGTATGCTGAGCTGATTTGAAAATAATGTGGAACCAAGAAAAAAAAAATGAGGAAACTTAAGTTTTTTATACATGGATTTGGAGTACTCAATGCTGCATAATCTCTGCTCCTATACATTGTTAGGCCGTGACTTCTGCTTCTCGGGAAAATCATTTCAAAGTAATCCTTACTTAGATAAAATCAATGTAAAAACTTAAATCCATGAAAGACGATAATTGCAGACTTTATATATATTTTTACTCCAGTTTCGCCTATAAATAACATATCACCCTGATCCGTGCTTCACAATTTTAGTACCACAGGTAGAGTGGACGTCTGGCGAAATGCTGCAGAAGCTTACCACCTGGACTGCGAAGTATTGAGGTAGATATGTGTACAGTGGGAAGCCATATCATGGCATTTATTAGGGCCGTTGCTTATTCTAAAGAAGGATGCTATATCTGCAACGTGTGCATCTATTCTTTGGGAAAATCTTCACCCAGTGTTACAGATATGGATTTACTAATGATCGCCCCTGGTTTCAAAAGGTGATGCACCCATGCAGTGTGCGATACAGTTATGTTGTGGTTTGCAGATCATGAGGATGAGCTAGATAGCCTGAGCACTTCAATCTCCAGACTTCGACACTACTGAACATTTGTTGGCACATCTGCAAGCGAAGTGTCAGATCACCACACGTTTCACCTCCAACGTCACTGTCTTGTAAGTCCTTCCACACATTGGATACCAATTGTAATTCTACAATAATCAGAAGCGAAAAAGTCTGAAACATTTCTTGCATTTGTAAAACATTAGCGGCACGAGAAGCGATGTTTAGTGACTGATGTTATTTGAAACAATGAGAACGCCATTAAAATTTTGTGTGAAAAAGAGCAAATCAACAAATATCTTTTTTCTATGCATCAAAATTGCAGATCCCCGTTTATAATTAAAAAACTCGTAACTGCTGCGTGACAATGTCAGCGTTTCCGCTTCCCAACAATTCATTGGTTTGTCCCATGCCTTGGGCAGGCGCGTTTCTGGCGATCGCTAACTCCTAGTAACGTAAAATTGCGGACCTCGTATAATGAGAATTAAAATGCGAATACTTATTTTCCCGAAAAATTAAGCAAGTTATGATTTTTGCAGATATAGTGATTTGCTGAGAAAAGAAGACACCCCATATTTCGGCAAAATGCGCTAATAAATTTAAGATTTAAGTCAGATTTTTTATTAAAGTAGAAGTATACAGACTTCTTAATAAACAAAATTAGGTGTAACTTCAAATGTTATCGGTGGATTTTGGCGAAATTTGGGGACTCTGCTTTTCTTAGCAAATCACAGTGTCTAAAAAATTCGCATAAATTTCCATATTTTTCGAAGAAATAAAATTTTTACATATCTATTCTTACTGAAACAGTGAACAGCAGATGCGATTCTGGCAGATCGGGTAAACAAGGTCGGAAGCGAAAGAGAATTAATGCTTTTAGAGTTGAAATGTTTTACTTCCAGAAAAAGGAATTTAAAAATTTTCCACCTTTTAGACAAAGGATGCAAATGCGAACATAGTGCCAATTGATTTACTCTAAGGTAAACCATAACAAATGAGTGCCTAATATGTTATGGTTTACCGTGGGCTAAGGGGAGAGGGTTTCTAGAGTGACAATAAATTTCAATCATGGAAATGCATCCCAGCTTTCACCCAGGAATGAGTTACAGTTAGTCATTCAACACGTTTTGAGGAAGGAACGCGGAGCCGTTGATTTTTTCCAGAACACCGTCGAAATTTCCCCGCGGCGTAGATCTGTATTCCACACGCGCAATGCCTATTACTTTACATATCACACTAAAACACTTCAATTTTTTCCTGTAGCAACTTTTGCTAGAACCAATTTTGTAAGTAGAAAAATACATTTACTTGCTAGTAATTTGCTACTAACTACCGGTCGAAATCGCGGCCTGATCTCAAACCACACAGAGGTCAAATAGCCCTATACCATAAATTTCTGGTTTTAAAGTCCTATATGTGTGTCTTCCTGAACTGATCTTCAAGGGAGCGATTCATCTGGGATAGCAGTATTTTAGTCGCCGGCAACAATGTTTTGGCTGTTATTGTAACAGTCTCATCTCAAAGTTTCGGAAAAAGTGGTGCCTATCTGCAATAACTGAGGGGCAGTGTACATTGTGCGAGATACATGTTTTATTGTGGATTTCAATATTTAATTGCATATATTTTTCACCTAAATCTGACTCGTAATTAAAGACTTTATATAATAAGTTTGTATTTATTATAATTGAGACCACTAGATTTAGAACTTTGCTTACTATACATACGTCAGAAGAATTGGACTCTTTGGGTTGGTAACTTTTGTGGTGCGTATTGCACTTCAGAAACTAATAAATCGTAAGTTCTCAGAAAAAAATCATGTGAAATTTATTTTTAATAATTAATTTTATTAATAAATTAGTGTTTGTCTTTTAAGGATTACGTTTTTATGTAATTTAAGATCAGTAGGTGTGAATACACTCAACTCAAACCCCAGAACATTTTCACGAAAGAATTAAAGAAAAGGGATTGCCCCAAATTCAATGGTCTGATAAGAACTTCCTTTGAATTGTTTCTTTCAAACGTCATAAAATTCAATTTGTATATATTTAAGCTAGTCACAGTTTTTGGTAGCACTTTTGATGGCACGTGTAATCGGCAAAAAAATTTGTTCCAATCGCGTTTAAGAAAAAATATTATTCTCATTCGGCATGTTGAAGAAAATAGTGATTTGCAATTTCCTGCTGCTTGTATGTGATTGGGAGAACTTGTTTCACACGTGATCCTAAAACCACGGGATTATGAATCGTTTTCTATGTCGCTAATCTACCAGCACTAATGTTGGGCTAAATTTGTGAAAATGTTGCATAGAAAAGCACATTTCATCCAGTTTTGTTTATTAGTTTATTTGAATTTTATGTGGTTTTCTTTAAGCACTAGTTCATAGTTACTGCCATACCTTTCTTCTAATTGTGTTTTGTTTTGAAACCCGAAGTTTGGATTTCTGAGCATCTTTAAGTTACCAACAACAGAAGAACGAAGTCGCTCATCGACTAAATTTTTTTGGCGGGAAGACACGAACATGAAATTTTCTATCGCATATCTTAAAAGCAAAAGTTTCGGATAGATTTATGGTACTTTTATTAGCTGGAAGGCTCATATTTACGTGTTTTCATCTGCAATATTTTTTGTGGCCAGTATAAAACAAAACCACCTTAAAGAAAATTGAGTGCGTAGAAGTATCAAGACGAATTTGTTTTTTAGTTCCAAATTCTTCCACAACAAATGAAACATTACTGCCTCCATGTTTTCTTTTACTTTACTTGGAATAGTGTTTGAGAAATAGAAGTGAGAATGCTAAGAGGGTGAAAATAAATTGCTTTATTTCGTTGTTATTTTAAATGATTTTTTCTTTCTCCTCCTTCATAAGGTGCACCGACCGGCGGATTGGGCCCACTAGGGAGACCAAGAAATATTTCGTTGAATATCTCAAGAAATAGCCAATTTTATGGTATTCTTTTTGTTGGAAATTATGAGAACCGACGTGTAGTTATTTTGGAATTTATGAATAATGATAGTTTACCTCATTTGAACTTTGCCTGAGCCTAAAAAGTTTTTTTCTTCAAAAAAAAAAAAAAAAAAAAAAAAAAAGGAAGAAAGAAATGAACGAATCAGAAAAAAAAAGAAAGAAAAGAAAGAAAAAGAAAAGTGTCCTTTCATTTTTTCTTGGGCGTTTTGCTTGGAAAGGACCCAACAATTTATATGTATTTGCGTTAGATAAAAGCCGCCGGACCAAGCAAGCTTTTGTAAATTAATTAAACTGAAGCTCAGTATTGGTAGACATAGTTCGTTAAACTTAACATGTGTAGTCTGTTATGTCCTATTATTTTGTAATCTTGAAAAAGACAATAGTATCCATTGCTATGGACAATCATTCCCACCCCATTATCCATGGACTGACATATAACTCAGATAGATTGTACCTCAGAGACATACCGTCATACGTATTCTAAGCTAGTGCTTGAAATTCATAGCTGTATGAAATACATTTTCTAGGCGTAGATCTCTTACCGAGATGACTGCTTTCTTAGCTGGCCACCGTCGAAACTGGTGAGCCTAGAAGGTCTATCTGCAAATTTAATTTGTAACAGTAAACGTGTTAAAACAGCCAGGATTGTCAAGAGGCGGCATTCAACTAAAAATCTGACTTACTAGGCAATCACAGAAAGCATCTACATTGTGTTGTAGCTCGAGGAAGTGATTTTTCCATCACTTGAACTAAGCAGTTGTACAGCAGGACAACGAGTAAAAACCTAAATTGGAAAACCGATGTGTATACAAATGAGCAGACACAAAGGGCTAACTTCAGAAGTAATGAATTCAGTACGACGCGTACAAGCGCTCTTCGTAAGACATTGGCTGGATTAGCCCTTGAAAGATAGCGAAAGATTTTACATGCTTTCATGCTGCGAGCAGGTAAACGAGTGAAGCAATCAGTAAGATCAAAGAGTATCCTGAACTTTAGTTTTTACCAAAGCAATATAATAACAGCATTTAGGAGGGAGCTCAGAGTACAAAGCAAACATATAAAACTGGTTTAAAGTATTAGTGACAATTTTTGTACTTTACATAACATAAATTCCCCTGATTTGCACAAATACAGAGGTGTTCGCACATTTTTAGAACGTTTCTGAGAAGAATTTAAAAAAAATAATCAAGTTCAAAGAATGAAAATTGTCAGCAGCGTTTTAGATGATCACCAAATAAACTTTTATTACAATGTTCTGCAAAGCAAATGGTGCATCCACAGCTTGCTTACCAAGCTGTGGATGGTGAATTATGTATTTCTCTTTACAAAGAAAATCATTTGCATTCTGTAATTAAAAAACGATGTGAAGATCATGGAATTAGCATTTATAAATATGAAATAAGCGATTTTATTAAAAACAAAGGAAAAAAATTGCTGAACGTTGCTTTTAAAAACATTGTTTTGATATAGTCTTAAAAGAAAATCCACTGACCCAAAAAGCAACAGGAAAGTCGTATCCAAAGAAGATAGGTACCCTTGTGACTATTTCAAATGTAAGGTCTGTGGTCATAAAAGAAAATTCACTGATCTAGAAATCAACAGCAAAGTCGTTCAGAATTTGTATATCAACTGTAAACGAGGTAATAAAGAAATATGTGAATATGTAAAAGAAAATGGAACATAATATTTACCACCTTTTGCCTCGGCACGTAGCTGCGCGCAAAACACGGTGTAGATTTCTTCATGAAAATCACTTTGCCGGAGGTAGATTTAAATTTATTGTGATTTGATGAAGCATGGGACTACTAAAAACTGTAACGAAAATTACGTCGGTTAACAATCGAAAAAGAGTAAAAAAAGTTTGTTATTAAAAGATGGATTTTTCCCTCTCAAAAGCGTGGCTTTGCATGAAATTTGCTTGTAACACATAGCAGAATCTCCTTTACGTTAAACGTGTGTTTTCAAGAACCTGTTAAAAAACATTTTCATTATTTTTCACATTACGGCGCTTCATTCTCTGCGTATGCTGCTTACAGTAAAGCTGGGGAAGAAAACAAATGTATTAGTGATCGTGTCTCAGCCTAAAACCTATTGTAACTACCCTACCATTAATACCCGGACACTTCCATGTCCAAAAGTAATATTCTTAAAAAAAAAGAAATATTTTGTGCTGAAATTTCTGGCACTTGTGACAGCTTCTGTTCTTCGTAGAATGATGTGCATTGGTCTTTTTTAACTGCACGCTGATACAGTCTGCCCATCTGTCTTAAGAGAAAAGTAATAGTTCTGCAGCCTTGCTTGCATGGTGATTTCGTCTTCGAGTTTTCCAAGAATTCGATTCTTCCCAGAAAAGGTTTAATAGGTTTCACTTGAGAAACGAGGGTTGCTCGGTTAAACTTTCCGAAACTTACGACTTCAAACACATTATGAATATATTTTTGTTTGGAAGATATAACGCCCATTGTGAGCAACTCGATGGGCAATAGCAGTCGCCCGTCCGTAATTTAGATTCATTTGTTTCTCGGCAATGGGGAGAGATAATACCGTAAGACAAACACAACATCCATGTTTCACCGTGATTCGAACATACACCAATCTCTTATAATGTTCAGAGAGCTGCCCTTAAATTATAGCGTATTAGGGCGGTCCGTAACAAATCGAAAACTGTGATATTGTACCATTGTAGTACTGACAAAGGTATGGGTTTTCTTCAAATTACAGCCACAACGTTGTAGAGAGTCTTGTATTTACATGAATCTGTCGTGCCTGTTTTATTCAGGCGTAAGGAAAACTTACTAAATAATAATATTGTTAATAAATGCTTCAGGCTCCAGGAAAGAGCTGTCTTCAGTTTTGAAAGGATAGCAAATGGGCTCCAATATTCCTTGTTATTAGACACTCAGTAGACAGAACATTAGACACAGAAGTGTTGGGCAGTTAACACCTTCATTATTCACAATGATTAACACCTTCATTATTCACGCTGAGTGGAACACATCGAAACCGTACGCTGGCGATAGATAGGCAGGCAGCTGGGCTACCAAATATGGTATCGCAATCGATGCCCTTGGGTAAACGTGGTGTTCTGAGCGACTTTGATCGTGAAGGCATTACCGGTGCAAGACTAATGGTATATACTCTAACTAAAATTGTAAGCAACAGACTTTCTCTTTTTGGCTTCTGGGCTTCACAAAATCAGATCAATTAAATTTGTTTGATAATTTTCAAAGGTATTATAATGTAGAATAGGAAGGATATATAAAATAGGAATATGAAAACTGTAAATAAACGAAAACATTTAGTGTTGAACATGTGAAATTTGACTCACGATAGGCATATACCTTTTTATATTCGTAACTCTATAAGGTAAATGGCGAAGGAAATATGAAGTGGACTTAGAAACAAATATACAGTCTCCAGATAAGTGAAGCTCATTTACTGTATAAAGATAAATGCACTACTTATTCAATGGTAAGTACAGGATCTTCCTGACGTTTCAAAGATACGAACTAAAAACACTGAATTTACAAAAAAAAAAAAAATGAAAAATTATATCCCGTCAGGTATTGTAAAGTACTCTCCTCTTATACCTCTCCTTTAATTGTTGCCTTTAAGACTTGAATCGTCAACAACATCGAAATAGCGACAAACAGTCCGTTTGACAACGGCCATATTTCGGCAAATCTTACAGGGTGGTGAATAATGACTTCAGTAGCCAGTTAGAAAGAAAGCGTGCTTCTTTTTTCTTCTATCGCCCTGACTCTTTGATGTTTATTTCCGGATTAAAAATTTCCGAGTTATCTCTGTTTGTGCATCTGTGTCAAAGATCCACAACGACGCACCTACAAACGGAAAATAAATTGAGCTGAAAGAGTAGAAAAGGTAAAGAGTAAATGCTGAGGACGTGTTAGAGGTAAAGGAACTCAAATGTTTTACCACCAAAAAAAAAAGATTAAGGAAAAAATAGCTGATATCTAGCAGCTTAGGATAAGAGTGTCAATTTAAAATAATCTCTCCAGCTGAAATATTATGTATGAGCAAAATAAGAACGAAATCATTAAAACATACCTAAAAAAATTCTCAGATAAAACACTTTCAGTTCCATACTCATTTTCAATAACTTTTTTACTTCTATAAGTTTTCCTATTTCTGATAATTATCGCGGAAGACAAATTCGCTGATGACGACATAAACGCCATCGCTTGAAATTTATCTGATATGCATCGTATTAAACAAATACACTGCTGGACAATTGCTAAGGACGGATCATAAACGGCTATATAGCGCATAAAAAAGTAAGTGTGGTTGGATGCCAAGTGAAATAATATAATGTCAGAATGCCAGGACATTACAAGAAAGACAATTTATTGTGCTCTGAAATTCAGAAGGCTTTGGAACGTGTTCAAGGGACAAACAGACCATTTTGTGCAGAATACGTAAACGTGAAAAAAATGCAATTACCGTCCGCAGGCGTTCCGGCGTAAGATGTCAATACGGGATATGGCCACCATGTAGGGCGATGCAAGATTCCACACGTCGTGTCATGCTTTGCACAACATTATCAAGCAGTTGTTGGGGTAATTTATCCCATTCCTCTGTCAGTGCACGGATGAAGTTGACCTTGTTTTTGGAGGGCATTGGCGACCAGCAAGACTCCTCCCCAAAGCATCCCACACATTTTCAATGGGATTCAGATCTGGAGAACGTGCTGGCCATAAGAGGCGTTGAATATCCTCGCTCTTAAGACACAACTGGACAGCGACTGTTCGATGACATGTTGCGTTGTCGTCCATGAAAATGAATCTATCACCGACATCACCACAGAACATGCGAACATGAGGTAGCAGATCATCCTTAACGTATCGTTCGCCCGTCATAGTCCCAGTTGGAAGCACATAGAAGGATGTACGGACATTGATTATGATGCCAGCCCATACCATGACACTACATGTCGGATATCGGTCCCTTTCCTGTATGTTTGCTGGACAATATGCAGTACCACTATCACGCCAGATCAGTTGTCGTCGACAATCAGACGATAGACTGTATCTACTCTCATCTGAGAAGAGGACAGCAGACCAGTCGTTATAAGTCCAATTGCGATGTTGATGGCACCATTGCAAACAGGCGGTACAGTGACGTCTGGACAATGGGATTCACACAACAGGACGGCGGGCGTATAGTGCTCCTTCATGCAAACGTCTGGCGACAGTTTTCTGGGAGATCCGCTTTGCCAGTGGCAGCCATAAACTGATTTGCTACCTCACTAGCTGTGCTGCGGCGGTGTCTTTTTGTTGATAGCACTATGTACCGATCTTCTGCAGGTGTCGTACTGCGAACACGACCTCCCACGTGACGTTTGCTACACTCTCCATTTGTTAGAAATGATTTCCAAAGCCTTGAAACAACACTGTGGCTGACGTCGAACTCCCTGGCAACATCTTTTATTTTTCGCCCTTCTTCAATCTTGCCAATAATACGGCCACGCGTAAAATCATCTAGGTGATGTCGGGAAGACATACTGAAAATTGCAAGTTTGTCAATTGATTGTTTCCTTTTCAACTTTGCGTTTGAACAAAAACGGTCAATACGCGTCAAATCCTTTATATCCCTTATCAGCGCTATGACGTCACGAACAAGTTCGGCAATCCAAAATTTGCATACGCACAACACGTCTTACTGTATCCCGCACTTATGCTAGTTTCCACATTTTCCTGCCTTCCATTTTATGGTTGCTATCGTTGCTATTGTCATATGTCCTTAGCAATTGTCCGGCAGTGTATACATTTGAATACACAACATAGATCAGGTATAACATTTATACACAGGCCGATTATTTTTTTTAAATAATATGTTTGTCCTTTATGGGCTTTCCTGGAAATTTGGTCACCTGATGTTGTATTGATTTGCGTACAGGACATCAAAGAGTCCTGCTCGCTAAAATCATAGCTGTTTTAGATTTTCTACAACTGTAGCAAAATTAACTGCTCACCGATTGAATAAATGTAATACTCGGTTAGAAAAGCTGGAAGTATACGTACCATTGTAGAGTATATTTTACAGGAAGTTTTTGTTTTATAGAGTATAGCAATTGTAAGTAATTTACTATTGTTAATATTTAACAAGATCGAATTTTTTCTTAGAATAACGTATACAAGGAGGAGATACAATTTCATACAAATTACTTCAGACCCCACGAGACGT
This sequence comes from Macrothele yani, assembly GCA_039090855.1. Taxonomy (NCBI): domain Eukaryota; kingdom Metazoa; phylum Arthropoda; class Arachnida; order Araneae; family Macrothelidae; genus Macrothele; species Macrothele yani. The sequence goes on along the minus strand of CM077015.1, from coordinate 124,896,673 downwards.
ACTTATGATTTTTACGCATTTTTAAATGAACATCCAAAAATATAAATAAGGAGTCATATAGAGAAAAAAAAATAACGGGAAAACAAACATGTTACAGTGAATCAAATGAGTTATATCGTGAAATTTGAAAAACTAATAAAGCATTCTTACTCTAGTACCTAAATAAGACAATACTGTCAATACTTGCAAAATACATTCGTCACAGGTCGAAATATATTCATAATGTACCATATTCTCAGTTGTTTCCTGGGACCAGTAAATTATGCATAAAATAAACTTTATTTTAAAAAGCCAATAAATTGTTTTTGTTCTCTTGAATCTTTAAGTCATCCAATTCTAAAGTGCGCGATGCACCACTCAACCTAAAGTTAATGAAATACGTGTGTTGTACGGTATATTAATGCGGAAGTTGGCAACGCGCTAACTGATTTTGCTTTAGAATTTCAGAGGTTTTCTTGCGAATGGTACTAATAGGACAGCAAAAAAGTAACTTCCAATATCTTGATTAACATTCTCGTATGATCCAGCGCACCATTCTAAAAGTGTAGGACTACAACTTCCGAAAACTGTTTCTATTGAATTCGGTGGACCATCCGTCCGAATAGGTTCGGGTTCGAAGTCCTCGTGAAGCATGGAAACTGTGTTTGTCTCACGGTTATTGCTGTTTTCCTTGCTTGGAACCAATGACTCTAAATTAAAGAATGAGTGACTCCATAGAGTACAATGAATTGCGGGCGGTGGCCGTTAAGCCCTACACAAAAAATATTGGAAATTAATTTCAGAAGTTTTATCAGGTTCTCAAATGCACCCCGTCGATAAGAGATTTGAAGACTTATGTTCAGATGTATATCATTCATGTTTCTAAACTGCATTCTAATAATAAGTAAACAAAAAAAATCGCATTTTTGTTAAATAAATGCCAGTCCTGAGTTACAAGCTACAAGCTAAATTATGGAATGCTTCCATTATTAGTAATCACATCGTAGGCATTCACTTTTACTATTTCAAGTACAAAATGTTCCGCAAAGTAGTTTCTGTTTTAAAACCCTTTTCATGTTCTCCCATGAACAGTGAACGTAAAAATCAAATTTACACCACTTATGCCACTCAGCTTTGGAAGCATTGTAATAATGTGGTTTATAGAAAAGTAAAACATTACCTTTAAATACTGATTTCAAAGATTCAAAATACGTCATTGTCAAATGATTTAATCTCTCTTAAAACGCCGTGTCCAGAGATGGGTTTAGAAGTTTAGAATATATAAAACCATGACGATTTTCTGTTTTATCCGAAAAGGTAAATAGAAATAAACGCCGAACGTCTTTGAATTAGCAACTCCCTTCGAAATACAATTTTCACTCCATAATTCTGTTACAACCACTTCAGATCATTAACTTCTAATCCTACTTATGTGGAAGAAACCGATTCTAGAATACAAGGTGACACACTATAGATTGTAGAAATTTCTCTCTATAAAGTGCTGAAGAGGAGGAGTCTGTGTAGGAAGAGAGGTAAGTACCGCAGTGTGAGGGTAATTCATCCCTGCGTGTCGATTATTAACTACATGCAAAAGTGCTATGCAAGAAAGAACGTCTGCGCATTGTAGCCGAGTAGACATCCAGTTTTTTTCTGTAAAAAGTATCCAGATATGGTCACGGATTCTGGTCAGGGATGAACCGTGTCTGGCATTCCTACCGTGCAGCGAATGTCCTGTTCTTCCAATGAAGACCAGAGTCCCAGAAAATTTACGACTCCAAAACTGCTCAGAGATTTATACACACACGGCGGTCGTTTTAAAATAATTTTACTCTTCCAAAGAGTCATACCTTGAACCAATGAGAGGGAGACTGGTCTTGCTCGCTTTTATTTTTATCAGTACTATAACCTGAGACGCATGAAAAAAGAAACATTTATGGAATTAAAAGAATAAAAAATTAATATATTTTATTAGATAATGTTCCAGAAACATTTAGAAGGCTTTTTGGAGTTTTATAACCCTGTTTCCTGCTAGGCTTTGAAAAAGATCACTAAATAGAACGGAAATATCTGTGTGGCACAACTGTTACCAATCCCTTGTGATTCCGTTAAGCAGATTTTTCTCCGTATTTCTCTTTTGAAATACTAGGGGTTAGTTTACAACTGTCAATAATTTAAAACGGCATTTTAATTAGAACTTGTGTTTTCTAGTTTACAGTTTTGTGATCGCTCCAAATATTTCAGTTCGAACGAGATTCCAAACTTGATGTTAAAATCTTATTTCTCAAAAGCATTAACCCTTTTTCTTTCCTGATTGCTTCTGTCAAGATTGCTGACAGGTTTTTAGCAATTACTGAATGAAAAAGAACTGAAATATTATTGATTTCGTGATTTTTGCACGTTTAATGGCATGCAATATGGGTATCTGTTTAATTCAAATTTAATGACCTGTTACTTCTAATTACTTTTTATAATATGGATTTCTAGGTTTTTTAGAAGAAACACCTTCCACGCATAAAGTTCAAATTTTCTGCGTCATGCTGGAAATATTTCGCAGAATAAATTAAAAACATTCGCAGTATCAATTTCAATTTATCTCATAAAGCATCCCATTTTAATACTTTCAAAATTCTGCTGATAAGTTGCTTTTTTACTTTCAGTCTATTTTTTGGCAATAGGAATAGAGAATAGTGTTAAGGAACAGAAGTGTTCTGCATCTTGAATATGCATATTTTCCCATAAACCATAAAAAAGGGTTAGGGACGGTCCTTAAAGTATGTCCGAGATTACAGGGAGAGGGGTGTTCCTGATAACCGGACCAAATGTGACATGGAGCTTGAGGGGGGGAGGTTTAAGTGAATTCTAACGTCCAAGAAGACAAAAATATGAGTGGATAGGTATTTCTCCGTTTTGTTTTGACTTTTTTTAGCTCAACTTTTACAGTAAAAAATAATCGTACTTACGTTATCGGTTGAAAATACTCCAAATACAGTGGCGACATGGTAAATAAATAAATACATCGCTCTTAACCACGTTCTAGAAACACACGAAAGCAACCGAAAATTCGTTATATCACGATATCTCTACAACCTAATTGTCCGATTTAAAAATTATTTTTGCTTTTATGCGGCTTAGAAGTATGTGCGAATGATGTTAATCTTTCGTTCGTTTTTTTTTTTTACGATGCAAAATTTTGCCGCTAGAAGGCGTAAATGCTGATGATATCCGAATTCAAAAACGCATTTTTATTCCATATATTTGCTCCTAAACATCCAATTCAAAAACGTCTTTTAGCTTTTCAATTCCCTTCGTGTCGAAGATTATTGTAAGCAAAATAATTTTTCCAAGTTACGCATATATTCTCAGTAAGAGGGCGTAAAAGTAAATACTTTTCACCAGATATCTCTGCTTCTAAGACTCCGATTTGAAAAAAATCTTTCAGAGGACACAGCTCATGATGGGAAATATTTTGCATATATTTTCTAATATGTAGGTAGAAAGTTTGGCCACGATTGTGGGAGTAGGGTTAATTTCTGCTTCTGATGTATTTGCAGCGAAAATTTGAGCTTCTAAAATCTCGATTGAAGAAATTCTTTTCGTAGACCGATTCTACCCACGTAGACAAACATTTTAGGAATGTTTTTTTCTTCAAATAATGTACGGTTTTTTCCGCCAGGGGCGTAGATATATATCCTGTTTTTGTCAATATATCTGCATCGAAATGATTCGATTGTAAAAAATCTCTTTTGTTGGACAGAGTGTTCAGGAAAAAGCGACATTTTTCTAATATAATTTCAAAATTTTCGTTATCGTAATTCATTGACTTTCTTTTTCGGCTAGGGGGAGTAAAAATAAATTGCACTTTCCCGATATCTCTGCTTCTAAAAACTCCGATTTGAAAAATTTTTTCCAGCATCGGATACAGCTACCGACGGAATTTTTTTTTTGTAATTCCTAATTTTTTATAAAATGGGCGCCACCAGTGGGCTTTACAATTAAATTTATGCTGCGTAGGTATTTGCAGCAAACTATAAGATTGAAAAACCCCGATTAAAAAAATTTTCGTGGACCGATACCGCTCATGTCGATAAGCATTTGATAATATTTTTCTTCTTAAAATAACGCATGGCTTCCCCACCAGAATGCGTAGCTGACTGTCTTATTGCTGTCAATATCTCTGGCTCTAAAAGTCGGATTTGAAAAATTCCTTCTTTTGTTAGACAGCATTTTCTGTGTAAAACGCTTCTTTACATAATTTCAAAATTTCTCAAGTAATTTTATAGACTTTCCGCTAGGGTGGCGTAAAGATAAATTGCGTTTTCCTCAATATATCTGCTTCCTAAAATTACGATTTGAAAAAAATATTTCTGAACCGGATACAGCTCCTGATAAGAATTTGTTTGCATATAGTTTGTAATATTTTATAAAGAATGGTTTGGCCACTCAGGGGCCGTAAGGGATAATTTCTTGGTTTGATGCATTAGCATTAAAAATCTGTGCCCCTGAAAACCCAATTGGAAACATTATTTCGTGGAGACGATACTGCTTGCATCAAAAAACCTTTTGAAAATACTTTCTTATTAAAATAATGCATGAACTTTTCCCACCAGGGGTGTAGAAGCATATCTTATAACTGTCGATATCTCTGTCTCTAAGAGCAAGATTTGAAAATTATTTTTTGTTGGAGAGCGGTTTCGCGCATATAATTCCAATTTTTTTCTTAACGCACAAGTCTGCCACCAGAAGGCGTCATCTGATGTTTCCGTTTTACAGCAAATCTGGAGGGATTAGAAAACCCGACAGAAAAACGTGGTATTCCTTCGGTCAGAAACTACTGTTTTCCATACCAGTTCCATTGATTTGAATAGCTTTGGTAAATTTAATTCGCATCAGAACGGATTCAGAAGACGTGCTCATTACACCCGAAAATTCGGTGTCATCTTTCTGGGTTTCTTCCTTTGATAGTTTCAAAAAGGTATGAAATATATCAGATTTCTGCTACGAGATTTAGCTAAATCCGCCAAAGAAGTTAAGTTCTCGTATTTGCAGTCCTAAATCTATCGTGTTTTGTAGATGGTATGATCAGGAGTGTTTCTCAACCTTAATGCATGCGTTTCATTTGTTGATGTTTATTTCAGAATGATAAAATTCGGGTAAAAGGATTTAGTATAAATTAATGCCTAAATAATGAATATCTTCTGAAAAAAAAATTGCAACTATGTGGAAAATTCCTTTAAATGATTACACATGTTTTCTTTCTGTTTCTCAACGGTCTTCTAAAAGCAGTCGTCAAGAAAAGGGGGTTGCTGGAATTAGGACGTAATTTTTACGTGTCAACAGTTGGACGAAATGTGACATGGGGGAGGAGGAATCTAAAAATAGTAAACAATCACGGACGTACTTTATGGACGGCTCCTTATACCTAGGAAATGTGTATTAGTTGCGTCTGGTTTGCTGTCCAGCCGTCCGTTGCAGAGGCTGCACTTAGCAGCAAGCCATTTTCTTCACCGTTTGGTGAAGTGTCGCTCCAGAGCGGCGTGGGGTGCCGAGAGGAACGGTGTAGGTGTTGAGCGATGAATCGCGATTCTGTCTCACCACGGATGATCGACGTGTGAGAGACTGGGAGCGATGTAGTCAACGGACGAAGTCCTCCGCCATTGTGGAGCGCAGCACGGCCAGGCGACGTGGAATCATGGAGAAGTGTGATATCTAGCTCCAGCAGCCGAGCACTCTGCCAGCACCCCTCCACGTTGACGAGACACTATTACTATTGAGGTATTACCATATCGATAGAGTATCACAAACGCAGTTTTTAAAAGGATAACGCCTGGTCGCGTACCGCTTGGATCAGCCTGAATGCTTTACACGGTGTGCGAATGATTTGGTAGTGAGCACGGTCCAACAACCTCTCGCCCATCAGGAGAGCTTCTGTCGGCCCTATTTGCATTCCAGTTTTTGGTTGAGTACCCTCCCCACCCTGCAAAATGAAGATGAAATCTGGACTAGGATAAACACCACATGGTCCACGATACCCAGGGACATTATTTGGACCCTCGTTGCTTCCATGCCACGTTCAATTCAACGCTGTATAGCAAGCCCAAACCTGGGGACCACACTCCTTATTGATCATCCTGCATGACCTTCAGCCACTGGAGCCTATTATGTATATGACAATTAGAATTATTTGTTCAGGACCTACTTGGTTATCTGTGTGAGAAGTTTAGTCTGCTTTCGAACATTCCTACATAGTGTAGCATTTCTTTGTCGGGCAGTGCATATTTTCCCTTCTAGAAGAACAACCGGGTACGAAAGTTGCAGGTCCGGTTCTAACACAGACCATGATTGAAGAAGCTCACTGCAGATTGGAAAAGGAATTGTCATCTATTCTACACGATGTTTGTGGAAGAGATGATCGGACATTTCTATTTAGGACCTCACGGCTAGG